>CM055966.1:43127500-43727500 GCA_029531755.1 Holothuria leucospilota
CCGGCCCACGGTAGAAAGTGTTTCTTTGCGTTGCGTTGATTCGCAAAAGGGTAGGTGTCGTTTAACCAAACGGTCTACCATTTGTTTTGAGAGCAAATTTGAAAGCAAAATGTAAAGAAATTGAGTCGGCTAATAGAAGGCATAATAGATACGTCATCAGCTTCATGTAACATGAAAAAATGTTGATACAGCTGCTCGGAAAATTAACCATTTTTCTATTGAATTTGTTCTCGTAAATCGCTCACTTAAAACTCAGACAATCTTGGACAAAACTCGTTGGGACACCCCCACTCCCCTTCACAAAGTTGACCATTTTCACAGCATACAGTCATTCTCTCTGCGCAACTTGGAAGGGGGAACAGGGGTTTCATGTAAACCTGGGAACGGAGATTCAAGAATATTATGACAAAGCGTCCCAACAGTTTTGTCCAAGATTGTCTGAGAAATTCGAGAAGTTAGAACTGCTCGCGGCCCACGGTAGAAAGTGTTTCTTTGCGTTGCGTTGATTCGCAAAAGGGTAGGTGTCATTTAACCAAGCTGTCTACCTTTTGTTTTGAGAGCAAATTTGAAAGCAAAATGTAAAGAAATTGAGTCCGCTAAAAGAAGGCATAATAGATACGTCATCAGCTTCATGTAACATGAAAAAATGTTGTCATAGGCATCAAATTCACTTCAAAATATGTCTAAAACCAGCCCTAATTAACGATCTACCATCGTTATAATAAAAAGCTTGGCTTGCAGTTCTCCTTTAAACATTTCATGGAAGATCGTGGCGCTCTTTCAGTTAAAATCTTGCCATCTTACCACTAGTTTGCACTAGCAGTGAGACTCTTCGATCTATCCATGAAAGAAAATGTTTTGTTTTCCGTCTTACAACTTAAGAAGAGTTGTCATCCTCCTTTAAATTTGCTAAAAAATGCAACGCATATGGCTGCCATAGACATCGTTACGGAACGTAAACATTTCTGCCTGGCATTCCCTGCGAATACCTAAAACAGTCTATCCATTATGATCTCGCCAACCAACAATAAATCAGTATAAACAAATAAACAAAACAACACATTAAAACAATTTTAAATTATACTTTCATTTGGCTAAGATCCTCAGGCCTATAAGCCTCCGAAAAAGTGTACTGAATACAGCTGCTCGGAAAATTAACCATTTTTCTATTGAATTTGTTCTCGTAAATCGCTCACTTAAAACTCAGACAATCTTGGACAAAACTCTTTGGGACACCCCCACTCCCCTTCACAAAGTTGACCATTTTCACAGCATACAGTCATTCTCTCTGCGCAACTTTGGAAGGGGGAGCAGGGGTTTCATGTAAACCTGGGAACGGAGATTCAAGAATATTATGACAAAGCGTCCCAACAGTTTTGTCCAAGATTGTAGCTATCATGGTGGATTTAAAATGAAACTTCAGCATCATTTTTGCCTCTTTTTTTGTTGCTGCGCACTTTTTGAACGTGGGAAAAAGTCATTTCGTAATGAGAAAAGCATAATCTTCCATTCTATGATGTTCCCCAGTAATCCCCTTTTGTGTTGCACGAAACAACAGAAAAAACTGGTACGCCCGACTGACTATTGGTAAGTTGCATAAAATAGTCATACTTTTCACAATTTTGCCAGTCTGGGTTTATCTTCATTCATCATGTGACCTCCTATGCATTTTTAAATTGTAGGTTTTGCATTCTTTATCAAAAATTCATGACAGGGTTTGTGGTAATAACACTCCTTCCTTACTGGTTTGCGAATATACATACTGTTGTTTTAAAGGATATCGGTGTAAGTGTATCATGCTGTCTGTCCGAGGTGCATGAAATTTGGCAGTTTAACAACCTTCTCAAGTGGCAAACATTGAGTTACATATAAACACTAATTCAGAATGAAATTTAATTTCACTGTTTGAAAATGACATCAAATTCAAGCTAAATAAACACTAATCAGTGTTTCCTCTAAGAAATTATCCATTGGGTCAATATACTCAATATATGAGATAATTTGACTCACTGGAAATTTCAATGGCACAGGACTGTACATGAGTAGCATGTATGGCGAACGTGAAGCACGAGCTCCCCCCCCCCCCCCATTGGATGGGGTCCAGAGGCCACAATAGGGCCCCTGGTGGGGTCCAGGGGCACAGCCCTAGTGGGGGTCTAGGGGTGATGCCCCTGGAAGCTCCTGGGTTTTAGGGCTTCAGAAGCCCCCAAAAGACTGTTTCAAGCAGTAAAGTTTCAAATATAATGCTCCTGGGTTTTGGTATATGTTTATGCTCAGTGATGATAATTCTAATCTGTCCTTATTGAAAAGGACAACCAGCTATTAAAATTTGGTTGTCCTGCTCAAAACTTGGTTGTCTTGGATAAATATTTAACTTGTTACACTTTCATGTCCCTCCCACCCCAACCAGTGCAACATTTCCTGGCTAATTGTATGTGGCCTATTTTCATCACAGCCAAAAATACCCCAACTACTAAACACCACAGTTTGACTTGCAGTCACCGATTATGAATCAAAGCCCTGTTTGCTATAGTATGGAGGGACCTGATTTTGTTCACCCTAACATTTAAGTGCCTTCCATTCTTGCAAAAACTGTAATACTGCCAGAATTTTATTATGGTTGCAAGTGTAATTTCCTTAAATATCCTTGGAGCGAACACAGTCTTCGACAATTTTACAGGAAAGGGGGTTGAACTGAAGTGGTTGGTTGAATTCCGGTCACCAATTGTGCAGGTAGTCCGCAATTCATTCACTACAATTGCGTTGTGCATTATGGAACATCGTTCCTTTGAAAAGTGCAAAATGGATTCTAAAACTTAGTGTCAGCTTCCAACTTCTCAATTCAAAGAAGAAAAGGTGTCATGATTTTATTTTGGGCTTTACAGGGCCACGAACTACTGACTATGGTGATTTACCACCTGTGGGCGAAACGATATCACAGAATAGGGGGAATTTTCGTAGGTCTGACTCATTGCGTCCTTGTCGAATTTTATCTGCATATTTAGCATTTTTTCAACGTTTTAGCTTGTCTCCAGTTTGCATGCCTGGTTTTGTGAACCGAATGTGTGATTCTAAACAAAAATATCCAGTGAACAATTTTCAAGGTACTCATGCCGAAATCTGGTCCCCAAACCATACAACCAATCTCAATAGTTGCCGATTTGCAGAATCCAGCTCATCATGTGCCTTCAGTTTAGGGCTGAGATCCCCAAAAATGTTCCAAATCATTGACCCCATAAACCTGATGCAACTAACAAAATACAGTGAGATTAGCAACATTTATTTGGTATCTTTCAAAATCGAATGAGCAATTTTTAAGCTTCTTAAACCCTGAGAATGTCCAAAATCTGAGCCTACCATCCCTCCGAGTCCTTCACGGTTTCAGTTCAAGATGCTGTACTGGTATACAGTACTGTGTAGGTGTTTCAGTCTCAGGGTATAGCCAACTCAAACGAAAAATTTAATAGCATCCAAAATTATCTAGATGGCATTCATTTCATAAAATAGTTTCCATGCATGTGTAAAATACTTTAACTAAGCCCTGTCTAATATTTTCGAAAACTTTTCTTACGTAATTTTCCTGCACGATACTTTTTCCTTCAGAGTTACTTGATCTGACGTCTATGCTATCCTAACAAGTTTATATATTGAGCCTAGCCTAGTCTCATAATTCAAAATATTACTGAGTGAGAGGGAGTTACATATTTGGTTTGTGTAGGGCTTGGTGCTAGGTTGCTCTGCATGCAGCAGAGCCAGCGTGGGTTTGTGATTTATGCGAGTTGAAATTAATGCGGGGATATTTAACCGAATAATCAACAGTATTATTTTAATTAACCTAAACAAGGCCTAAAATATTCTACTGTATATACAGTATATACACTTTTATGTTTAGAAGACTTTCATTTGGGTATTGTAGGTTGCAAGGCTTAGCAGTGAATTAAGCCCAGCCTAAGAAAGTTACAAACCCATGGAACCGATTTTCAGGTTCCGTGATTTTGACTTAACAATATGTTACTGGAAACCATCGTTTCCTTGAAATCTGGAGGCTAGTATATCAGTCCACCACTGCACTGTTCCTACCATGAACATTAAGCTATGCAGCTATAGCTAGCCAAATACGCATGTGTAAGTGGCCATGGTATGGTATAAATAGCATACTGGTAAGATTCAGTAAAATGATCACTGATTTCCCATAAATCGAATATATTTACAATAATAATTTCTTCACCTCCAAGTTCCACATAGCAAATCTTTGATATGTATCTTTACTTTTTGGTCAATGTTTGGTTATTTTTGTAGTTCACACTGCATCAAATTTAGGAAAAAATGAAACCCTCGTTTCATTTTTTCCCATGAACTTCAGTGCATCAAATTGACTAGTCATTGCACCAAAATTGTGTCATAGCAGCTTAGAGGAAGCGCTGACACTAATCAAATCAGAAAATCTATTGTTTGTGGATTTTTCTTGTTCACTTACAGAAAAAAAATTAGTCTGAAATGATGGGTGTGCCAATGCAATATCCATCCATGCTACATGAAAACTCATGTCATATACTAGACTAAAGATTATTAGACTTTTCTCATTCAACAATATTGAAGAATGAGTTGTGATGCAATATATGGTATATCATTAATGATTATTGCCCAGTTTACCTACATTGAATGCTTGGAGCTGTTACATAAATTTGATTCTGTATATGCTTGTATTAAATTCTATTGTCACAAACTAAACAACTGCAAAACGATTAACTAGTTTGTGATTAACTTTTTCTACTTTTCCAGCTGACACTGAACAAAAAAGCATGAATGCTTTTAATTATCTAGTGAAATAATAAGTAGGGAATGATTTTTATTCTCTCATGCAACAATTTTAAGAGTTGGGTAGTAAATCTAAAACTGGGTAACAGAACATTGGGTGGGTACTCCGATACATGGGTTACCCCTTTCAACATTTAAGTACTATAATGAAAACGACACGACACTTAGTGGTAGTGCCCAATAGCCTATGATATAATGTATATTTTACTTATTTCTCAAATATCAGTATCAGATGGGTATTGACTGATATTGAGAATAGTAGTATCGGTATCAGTAGTATCAGCACTTGCCATATCAGTAATATCAGCTACTTGCCATATTGGTACTACAGTCACAGTATCTCTATCAGTTTAATTGTTAATACAAGTGTAACTTACTCGCTAGTAAATGTATTTCCTACTTCATGCTTCCTTACCAAACCTTACTATACTTCCTACAATACACTATACATTTCTTGCCTGTTTCAAGTTGCTACGTATTAAACAACAAATGGATAAATTATTTCTCACTTAATATAACAACATCATTGTTGGTGTGCTTTTAATGGTATTTACAGTACAAATACAACTTGCTTTTCAATCCCACATTTATGCAGAATGTAGTAAGTAAGTAAACAATGGCAGGAATTAAGGCAGATATAAACACAATCCAAGTGCATGAGGCTAGAATTTAATAGGAGGATTAAGCCATCAGGCGACACATGCCGTGTTTCTCCCGAAGCTCAAATCCACTGAAATTACCGCCGATCAGCGGTGTTTGAAAACCACAATACTAGATAAGGTTCCTTACTTCTGCTCTTGTGTAAACAAACACACTCAAGCGTAAATAGACTTCTCTGTGGAAATACAATGGCTAGGCAAACATCTGCTGCAAGACCATTTCATGGCTGAGTGAACAGTTTGCTGACCAGACAGGATTAACTGACAGTTAGTTTATACTTGATTGAGCAGGTGCAAACTCAGAGCCCATCGGCAGAAACACCTCATGAAAAGACTTTATATTTCACCTGGAAAAATGGCCTTTTCCCGGGGAACTTTGGCTAAACGAGCCTATTGAATTCTAGCGGCATGGTATTTCTTCTGATAAAATAATATAGTATGAATGACTCACTTCACCGTGTTTTGTGATCAGGGGAGAATTAATATACTAAGAATGCTATGAAATTCTTTATGTTCAATATTGTGAGAGGTTTTTCTACAAAATAGTTGCAATTTATGTTCTCCATACACTTTTTTTTAATGTCTCTTTCACTTAATATGTCCAAACCTATTTTACAAATGACCTCACAGGTAAAATCATACTACTTCTTATGGAAAATAATGCAAGCTATGTTCCAAGACAGGTTTGGACTGCCCCCAAATGTAGGCACAATCCCACAATGGCAAGAGACTAATAACTGATCCACACCTTCCAAATAATGAAGGAACTATTAATAAACCAACATAAGCATCATAATACGCAGACCTGTTCTTTGCTGTGAGATGTGTGTAATGAGCGCCATGGCAAAAGATGTTCACCATCACAAATAAATCAACTGAAGGTGTTCACAACATTTTCATTAAGACACTAACTCTCAATCAAAAGAGCTCTTCAATGAATTTAAAATGGGCATCATTATATCAAAGCTATGTACTTGCTGAAGGAAGGACCAAGAGAACAATACCTCAGAAAGAAATACAAACTTGTTCTTTTTCAGTTACAGTACTAAGACTTACCATAAGCAGAGAATGTTGTATTCAGCCAAGCTATAGGTTTCATATTGCTGACTAGTAGACAATAGAATACATCTGTTGAACTAACATTGTTGATGGTGAAGTCTGCACTACTGATAGAAGAACGTTGATTGTTAAATCCACTTCTTGTAATTCCTGAATCAACAAGAGAACCGCTCTCCCTTGACAGTTCAGTCCCGTAAGTATTCACAATAGATCGGCTTGTGTCACATCTCACATTTGTTGACTGACCTGAATTTACCTTCAGGAAACTACTCCCCTCTAGACCTGAACAAAATGAGAAAACTTCATGAAAATATGATGACAATTTAGGGGAGACGTCCAAAATACCTATGTTCATTTGAGTGCAGCTTCGTTCAAATGCATTAAGATGCATGCCCATCTACTTCCAGGAACGAATATGCACCCTTTTGAACGCACCGCCGAGGAGAGAATCGTTCAAATGCGTTCACCATATGAGGGAGGATTTAAATCCTCTTAGCAACACAATAGCCGTGCATAACAATGGGAACAAAAGAGTATCGATCTGGTCAGGGAGCTCAGTGTATCCTTTGCTGAGTGATGTTATTTCCGTTCAGTTTCGTTCGTTTGCATTTTTGAGTTCTGTTACGATAGATTGTGGGTATTCTTTCAGTGGCATGTGCAATTTCCGTTCGGCGTCAGTAGTGTTCGTTATGCTGCATACTTTTGAGTTCAATTCCGTTTGGCATGGTTCTGTTACGTTCGCATGAGTGCATCTTCGTTCTGTTACGTTCGTTCATTCTAACCTTGCTCACGACTTAAAACATATTGATTGATACTTCATATTTTCGTATATGAGTATTTTACTTTCTTTCTTTCAATTGCAATGTTAATTTGTTTTCTTCTTTTGCATACAAGCATGATTTTCGCTACTAGGACCTATTTTGTTTTTCAAAACACGTAAGGCCGTGTACCGTGTGGTCTCGGCGGTTGATACACCGCTGGTCGAAAAATAAATATAGGCTACAGTAAAGCTCAGAATAAAATGGACGTTAGTAGCGCTAAGCGTTAGCAAATTCCGTTTGCTGGCGATAGTTGCTTTAACATTGAACCTGTGGTAACGCAATTATCGATACTTCCGTTACCAACGTGAATCGTTGCTAGCGTTATGCCTTTCTGCACCTGCAATCTTCCCTCCAAGTAACGATCCCATCGCTAATTGCGTTAGAAGAAACATGGTACACGGATTGCATCGGCTTTTTCACATACTGTACACATGCATCGAAAACGGTACGGCAACGTTGTTAGCGCTACATGGGATAGCAGCGCTAGGTTTGCATTGATCGTGCGGCCCGGCCGTGAGCCAGCAGCTAGCTGCATCACTAGCACTTAAGGTTTCTTACCTTCAGAATTTTTCTGCATGTTCGAAAATATTATTGCACGTTTAAAAACTTCATGATTCTTTTGATAAGTAGCGGAAGAACACAAAACTGCTATTTACTTCCGAAAATCTCCATAATTAAGGAAAAAAATAGTCCTATGGGACATTTGTTACAAAAGTCATCTAGAATATTCGGAAATTTCTTGGCATGTTCGAAAATATTTTTGCGACTTTAAAAACTTAATGAATCTTTTGATAAATAACGGAAGAACATAAAACTGCTACTTTCCCAAATCACCGTCACTAAAAAGAAAATATCGGGCATGTGTTAAAAATCATTTTAAATATTCAAAAATGTTTCGGAAATCTCGTGGCAAGTCCCGGAATATTTTTGCCCGTTTAAAAGCTTCATGCACCTTTTGATTAATAATGGAATTAAACGTATAACTGATGTTTACTTCCGAAAATCGCCCTCATTAATAAGAAAAGAATTGGACAATTGTTTAAATCATTTGGGACACTCAAAAATGTGTTCACACCTTCGGAATTTTTTTGCATGTTCGAAAATATAATTGCGTGTTTGAAAACTTCATGAATCTTATGATAAATAGTGGAAGAACATAAAACTGCAATTTACTTCCAAAAATCTCCGTCATCAAAAAAAAAAGAAAAAAAAAAAATAGTCCTATCGGAGATCTGTTAGAAGAAATCTAGGACATTCGAAAATATTTCGGAAATTTCTTGGCATGTTCGAAAATATTTTTGCGCGTTTAAAAACTTAATGAATCTTTTCATAAATAACGGAAGAACATAAAACTGCAATTTACTTCCAAAAATCTCCTCCATTAATAAGAAAGTATCGGACATTTGTTAGAAATCATCTAAAATACTCCAAAAACGTTTCTTACCTTCGGAAATTTTTTGCATGTTCGAAAATATTATTGCGCGTTTGAAAACTTCATGAATCTTTTGATAAATAGTGGAAAAACATAAAACTGCCATTTACTTCCGAAGATTTCCTTCATCAAAAAAAAGTCCTGTCGGACATTTGTTTAAAGTCATCTAGAATATTCAAAAATGTTGCAGGAAATTTCTTGGCATGTTTGAAAATGTTTTTCCGCATTTAAAGCCCGAATGAATGTTTTGATAAATAAGGGAAGAAAATAAAATTGCAATTTACTTCCGAAAATCTCCGTCATTAAAAAAAAAAAAAATAATAATAATAATAATAGCCCAAACGGTCATTTTTTAAAAGTCATCTAGAATATTCGAAAATATTTCGGAAATTTCTTGGCATGTTCGAAAATATTTTTGCGCATTTAAAAATTTAATGAATCTTTTCATAAATAACGGAAGAACATAAAACTGCAATTTACTTCCGAAAATCTCCGCCATTTATAATAAGAAAGTATCGGACATTGGTTAAAAATCATCTAGAGTACTCGAAATGTTTCGGAATTTTCTTGGCAAGTTCGAAATTATTTTTCGCGTTTTAAAACTATTTATAAATATACAGTAAACGCCGGTAGACCAAAATGGTTCTTAACTCATATCCACCCTCTCTCACTGACTGCTCGAATTTGGACGAATGGGGGTGATTTTCCAAAATTTCTATTGAAATCACAAAAAAGGATGCTCAGGTTATGGGATTAAGGTAAAAAAGTGAAATTTTCCCCATTCATCTTGGGAAAAAATCACCCAACCGTAATGTTGTATTGACTAATTTATTTGAATAATATGAAGTCTCAAAAGCTAAGGTCAAATTCCCGGTGCCGAAGGGACAGTTTTGGATAGGCAGCAACGACATCGCAAAACAGCAGAATATTTTATCACTGAAGCACATATGGGATGCCTTTTGTGTACCTTTAAAATTCAAATCGCACATTATTTGGGGTACAAGCTGAAAAATTTCGCATCCGAAGCAACACTTTTCACCCTAAAGGCAACCCCTCCCCTTCTCTCCCCGTGTTTGCTAGGCCTATATTTTCTCACTAGAATAACAAGACTGAAATTTCTCAGTCTGACTGATGTTTGAGAGTATAGGAAGATAGGATAAGAGTCGGGTTCACTAGATCGAAGGTTTTAACTCAAAACATAAATTCCTAACCATGCACCTTACTCTTAATCCAATCTCTAATGCTACTTGAGGCTAATCCTTCTTATCCTCAACCTAATTCTGTTTCTTACTGGAATCCATTCCCTAACGCCAACCCGAAGTAGACTAGATTTATGGTCCAGTGATCTTTGATCTAGTGAACCTTCGATCTAGTGAACTTTCGGGTTAGTGAGCATCCCCGATGGAGAGTCATGGATGATATAATACCATTCAATTCACTGTAAATAAAATTTGAATCTTACCCTTTGTATGAAATAGGCCATTTTAGCTCCAAAGGAAATAATAATCCAATTAAATTCCAAAGAGAGAGTAGAAAACCTCACAAAGAGAGAGGAAAGTCGCAGCCTCTTTCGGAACCAAGTGAGGAGTCGTCCAGTACCCCACACAAAGTACAATACCCTTTTCCTTCCCTTATTTCACCACCCGCCACCCCCCTCCCCAGGCTTAGCCATGCCTTAATGCCCAATCCTCGAACAACCGCCTGGTTTATAATCAAAACGTACGTGGCTTCGGCCCTCGGGCATTCTTCAAGCCATGGATTAGCTAGACAAACCCTTTGTTTTGTTTAACAAAACCCTGTTTTGTTTGTATCATTAAGACAGGCGACAGGCCTTCCAAGAATGAGTTAATTTGCGTGATTTTCACAATTCAGTGAAATAATATTATCACATGATTTTCTAGAGTCTATCCCTTTTATTTTTTTAGATCCCCTCAACTGACTGCCCCTACTTTTCTGCGATCCCCCTTCCCCGGCTTCTCGCATTTGAACACGGTTTGCAGCCCTCCACAGCCTACCCTGCACATACATTCTTCTAAATTCAAGTTAAAGCCCGCAAATTTTAATTTCTAAGTACAGTAGACCAAGTCGGTTGGTTTGCTGGTTAGCAAAAGAAGTAGCCTACGTCATTGTCCAGAAGTAAAAACTGTACAGGAATGATACAGAAAACAGTAGCCCAGAAGTTCAAACTTTCGAGCTACTGAGCCACACACTGAAGGTTATCGCAATATTAACGTTGCGGAGGAAGGTATCATGATTTCACACACTGAATCTATGTGCGAAGTCGGTCCCTGGGAATTTTACTGTAGCCACGCCCATTCACGAAGATCTATTCTACGTGAACGGGCCGCGGCATGTACCAACATGTTTTTTAGTGAAGCACTTCCACAAGCCAAACTCATTTCTTCCTTACTTTGACTGTACAACCATTTAGCTACTACCTCGCTAGCCTACTCTATGGTCCAACGGGACCAACCGCCTTAAATTCTGGTAATTCGGCAGTTCAGATTTTTACTTCTGAAATGCGGGTGTCGTTAACGTCGCAACATTGATACTGTTAGTACTTAAATGTTCATTTTCGTATCCAACTTGTCTAACAGTACGACTGCAAAATTTCTTGAATTAGAACGACAAAAGTGGAAGTTCAGGTCACGCAGATGTTACGTGTTGGGCGGCCGTTCACCTTGTACGTAAAAGGTTACAAGGGTCACACTGTCCAACAGCCAATGAAAATTGTGTATTTCGGGGTGTATTATGCAGGAATTTTCCAACTTTCGTGGAATTATGGTCAACATATCACATACACACTTAATAACGTGTCAAAGTTGGTAAACGTAAAAGGACCAACAACCCATACTGTAAGCTAATACACAACTAAACTGCACGGGACCGTACATATCACATTAATGTAGGGAACAGCAGGCCTGTGCATTCATATAGGGAGTTTTACAGTGTATTCACGCAAACTGGACTGAACTCAAAGCCCTGTGAATAACGTGTCGGGACCATAGAGCAGGACATAGGAACCTATATCCTGCTCTACGGTCGGGACGGCGAGCGTAGACAGGTAGTTTAAATTAAAAAGAAACCTTGGCCTACAGCACAAGCATTTGAAAGAAAATACTTCAGGCAAATTGGGCTTTGTTTTAGAACAGTCTTTACACTTTGTTCCTGATACATGCTTTGGTTTGCTGTTACCTTTTTTGTAAACATACAACGGGGCCATGGTTGTTACTGCGGGCCCGAGTCGCATCTAACACTAAAAGTTGTCAAAATTCTCACAGTCCCAGCACATGTTCTAGGGCGAAGAGTATCACTGGAAATTTGTACTTTGGATTTATACAAAATTTCTACGGAATTTATTTGGATTTACAAGCGTTCCGAGCGCTGCTGGCTCAACTCCGCAGTCCAGTCCCTACGGTAAGAAATCTCAATTAGAAACTTCTAGTGAAGTCTAAAGTATGCTGACTACACAAACGCCCATCCCGCAATTTTTTTTTCTGCCCGTGGACGGGGGGGACGGGGGGTGTTGCATTCGAGATTTTAGCAGATTATTGTATGCTTCATCGGATTGGACCGTGAGTGCTCCTTAAAAGGAAGCAAAAAGAACTAAAACAGCTATATGCTGCAGTATCTCCATACTACCTTCAAGCGAAAAAAGAAAATTATTTCAGTTAGCCAGAAACTTTCATTCACTGTCGTTTTGTGGTTAAGGGGATGTTTTTCCTTTTGTGTAACTACATTAACGGTCAATTTTTACTATATTATCAGTTAGTTATACATTATTGGTCAGTTTTTACTATATTATCAGTTTAGTGATACATTATCGGTCAATTACTACATTATCAGGCGGCCCCATCGTTCCTCTTTTCTTTTTTTTATGAAACACTCATAGAGTTGCAGTTAACTGATATAATTTTCAAAGGTCAGGCAATAATTTTTTTTTGAACATGAAAAGACTATTTTCGAACGTTTGAAAAAATATTCCGTTACGGAAAGGATTTTCAAACGCACTAGAATATTTACGAATGTCCGGAAATATTTTCCACGGGAGGTGTGAAAACATTTGGAACGTACTTGCCACATTTTCTCATTGAAAACTGATGAAATGTATCAATCAATTACAAAGAGATTTTCGAAAGTAAATGGCGGCCCTTCCGTTTTTCTTTTTTAAAAAACACTCATGAAGTTGCAGGCTAACTAATATAATTTTGAAAGGGTCACGCAATAAATATTTTAATTTTTTTTTTTTTTTTGAACATGAAAAGATTTTTTCGAAGTTTGAAAAATAAAAATGTTCCGTTACGGGAAGATTCATTAAGTTTCAGGCTAACTGATACCGGTTTTAAAGGTGCCGCAATTAGTAATTGTGTGGGAACGTGCAAAATTTTTTGGACATGTAACAAAAACAAAGCTCGTTACGAAAAGGATTTGTAAAAGCCCAAGCATATTTTCGAACATACGGAAGGTACAAAAGTATGTTGAACGTTCCAAAACTTTTTATTTCCAAGCTTATAAAATTTATTCATAATTGCAAAGAGATTGTCCAAAGTAAATGGCAGCCCTCCCTTTTTATTTCTTTGTTTATAAAAGAGTCATAAAAGTTTTAGACTGATGTAATTTCCAAAGAGTAACACAGATAAATTTTTCCCCGTTTTTGAAGGTGCGAAATTTTTTTCGAACGTTTGAAAAAAAAAAGTTCCATTTACGGAAAGGATGAGCAAAGGGGCAAGAATATTTCCAAACATGCAGAAATATTTGCAAGTGAATGTACGAAAGCTTTTGCAACGTTCCAGATCTTTTCTTTCGAAACTTACGAATTGTCTTCATAATTGCAAAGAGAAACTCGAAATTAAGTGGCGGCCCTCCCTTTTTCTTTCTTTGTATATAAAAAACTCATGAACGTTCAGGCTACTAAATATAATTTTGTGGGGAACATTCGAGTTTTCATTTTAACGTATAGAAACAAAACATTAAAAAGATAAAGAAATTCATATTGTTTAACAAGCTAATATCTAAAAGAGAAAGAAAATTGAAAGAAAATCAGATAAAAGAATGACACACACATGGAATTTGATTTTGGTGCCGTGGAGGGAAAGAGACATATTTCAAGCTCCTGTGAACACACAAGTCTGCATCCGCCCGAATAGGCAAAAACGAGTTTGGATGACTTAGCGAAACGCGCAAAATAGTTCCGAACATGTAAAAAAATTTCTGAAGGTATGAAATTTTTTAATGCTCCAGATGATTTTTAATCCCGTTTTCAATAAATGTCCGATGTTTCCTTTTTAATGACGGAGATTTTTGAAAATAAATAGCAGCTCAATGTTCTTCTATTTCTTCATGTTCTGCTATTTACCAAAAAAGTCTCGAAGTTTTCAACCGCGCAAATATAGTTCCGAACATGTAAAAAAAAAGGGAATGTGCAAAAATATTTTTTAACAAATGTCCGATGTTTACTTTGATTTATGTTAAAGAAAATTGCAGCTCTGTGTTCTTGCGTCACAGAGTTTTCAATCGTGCATAAATAGTTCCGAACATATCACAAAACTCTGTTGCGTTCATGGATTATGCAGCACAAGTCTACACAGAAATACCGTAATGCAGCCTAACTTGAGAAGCTATTCCTAACAGCCACTTGACAATTCATTGAACTTGCACTTCGGTTCTCGGTATCGATTTACTATGGAGTGGCCCTTCATAAACTGTTGCTGCGACGCCAGTGTTACAATTTCATTCCCACAAAAGAGGAAGACGAAGTTGCCTTACTAGTAAGTGAAAGGCCAAATAAACTTGCGAAACGCAACAAAATGTAAGAACATGCGAAACGCAACAAAATGTAAGAACAGTAGGCTTGTGAATAACCCTGCCATGGATAGCCTAAATGATTTTCGGCCGTATCGGCTACTTTCTGAAAACGTCTTCTACATAATACTTATGTACATATTCCCAGTGTGTAGACTTCCTTCACTGTGCTTCTGTGTTGCTAGCCTATTTATTGATTTCCGTTTCTAACAGTGATAACTTTCACACTTACTGATTAAAACCCACAAGGCAGGGCAATGCAAATCCTTCCATTGTTATCATTCCGTTACTGCTAGAACTGCTGAACCTAAGCGGATTAGTGAACAATAGTGCGAAGTTGATGAGCATGCAATTGAACTCATTTGAACGATAATGAACGGTGGAACGATCATGAACGCATGGATGCAGCAGAACAAGTTCGAACAAGTTCGAACGATTATTTTGGACGTTTCCCCTTAACTTCAGAGTATCACAGATCTGAACAAAAATCAAATGTTTAACAAATTGCTTTCACAGTTAAATACAGAACTAGTTTGTGTTTCAGTCTTACAGAGCATCATAAAAAATTCAAGTATATCCAATTTATGACACCATCTGCATAGGCAAAGCTCGTTTCCTAAGAACCACCTCATCAATTTCCCTACTTGCAATGCTAAAAATGCTAATATCTTCATAGTTCTTCAAGAATTAATCATACCAGGTTTACCACACTCTGAGCAGAGGGGTTCTCACTTTCTGCTCAATTTATGAACCCATAAGTCAAAGGCCAGCAAGGAGGTTATACTTGGAAGGGAGTCAGTACACCAGTTCTTACTTTATATGAAAATTAAGTACTGGCCATGACAAGGTCAGACAGTAATCTGTCATTTGTTTTCTTCTCAAAGTTTCTTTTATGGATTAGAAAGTCAACACAAAAGGTAGTCTGTCACTTGCAACACTTTGTGTTGTACTACTGAATAAGAAGGATACAAAGAAAAGAACAGAGTCAACAATGCAATAAAAGCTTGATAAATCTGGCTGAGAGCATATGGCATACTCTTCTCATCTTTAATGCAAAAGATAAATGAATCTCTCACCAAGAAAAAAAGACATTTTCAAAATCGAGACATGTTAACTTATTTTGCAAATCTCCAAAAAATTTATCCATGATTGGAAGACTGAAAAATTTTTCTGAAAATAATGGTGTTATAGACCTTTAAACAATCTTCTAGTGATTTGAATAACTCCAATATGAATAATTGAGTACAAAACCTATGATCCTAATGGCTTCTCTCTCTTTTATTTCAACTAACTCACAAACATGTACATCTGGATTGACTGTACTTAGTAAAATCTTCCCTAATCAATACATTAAAGTTTTTCAAATGTTTTGAATTGTGTCATGTGAGGGTTTGTTTTCAAATTATAACAGCTTTGCAAATCAGAGGAAGTTTTCTCATGTCAAGATTATAACATTTCATTTGTTAAATGTGATGAACCAGGACAGATCAGATATTATGTTGGCATGTATGAAAACTAGAGCAGCATTGCTGCAGTCACTCAACCCTTCTGATGTTATGACCTGTTCAGTTTTTAATTAATTTTGAACAGTCACGGTCCATACTTAATACATACCCAAACTCATGCTGGGCTGGCCAGCACGTAAACACTGTTCACCAAGCAGTTGGACCATGTCAGTGAAAAATCTTTTGAGCTAGTTCATCCCTACAGTATATAATACTGCTCATAAGGAAAGGGATTAGAAACTAGAGTCATAGCACATAAATGCAACCAGTTTGTGCAGTGCAGTGGCATATCCAGTGGGGAAGAATTAGCTATCAAATGGTTTCCCCCCCCCCCCCCTCCCATGAAACTGGTGAGCAAAAACGAAGAAAAAAAAGATCAAATCTTTTCACTTGAAAGGGGCTCACTCACGAAATTCATTTTTTTTTTCACACCTGTTGAGTTTTACTCACATCTTGATGGTAAATGGTCAAACTCACAGATTCTGCACATTTTAAACACAACTGAATTGTCCAAGATGGGGTAATTTAATGATTAAAATTATTTATTACAAATTAGTGACCAGGTACTTTTTACCATTAGGTATTAATCATATGCAAACCCTGTCTACAAAAACTACAATTTCTCACAATTTTGGTAACTGCCGGAAGTGATACAAGAGTAATGAGGCTAATCAGAAACATTGTCATGCAATGATTTCCTTCCAACTCATCACAAAATAGTTGATATCAACTC
This sequence comes from Holothuria leucospilota, assembly GCA_029531755.1. Classification (NCBI taxonomy): domain Eukaryota; kingdom Metazoa; phylum Echinodermata; class Holothuroidea; order Aspidochirotida; family Holothuriidae; genus Holothuria; species Holothuria leucospilota. The sequence continues at coordinate 43,144,330 of CM055966.1, forward strand.
AATGAGCCCCTTTAACATTCTTAGACTACTACTCCAGTTACAGTAGACCAGGGAAATCAGTGGTGGTAAGCCAAATAGCAACTCCCTGGATGAACAATGACCCTTCTGTATGCAATGTCCTCACACAGCAAGAAGAGCTATGTAATAGATACTAAAATTGCTGAAGGATCAGTTACTTGTCTGGGAACTTGGCCATAATGGTAAATTAATTGTGTACATAGTGGACACACTGGACACTGGAAACTACTAGAAATACTAACAACGCCTACAACAGCAGTCAAAACAAGGTAACTGAATACTTGTCTCATGCAGGCTTTTGCCTTGAGGCTGTTCATTTAAGTTGGTGAGCATGCCCCTCCAGATAAGGCTAATTTAAGTTCACTACCATGTATTATAACCACATTATCCAAGGAGTGAGACTCCAAAAAGAATGGAGGCCTCTAACACACCATGAAAAATTATCAAAATGGCCAAAAATTACTACTTATCTTTGTCCAATCATGTAGCTAACAGCAAATTGTATTGCCATCCTAATATGGCACCTTCACTGCAAATTGCACAAAAATCCACCAGCAATTGCAGAAGATGAAAGCTTTTGAACAGAGAGACAGACGTTTTCTTCCTCTACAGTACCACATAAGCTCTACCCACACTTCGTGGGTTGAGCTTATGAGTGACAGTCAATATGTTTCTTGCTCTGATAAATGACCTAGGATTTTAGTATCAAAACACAGCTTCAATTTTTCTCTTTTCATTGATACTGAAACCTCAGTATAGTTAATGGCAGAAAAAATACCTCATCTACCTCATCTGCTATGGTGCATCACAAAAATTTTCAGCAGAATACACAGGAGGTATGTGCAACACACTACAGGTAAAAACTTAACATAAAAGGTATTACTTGTCTCTATCAGTTGTTTCTCTGGCAAAACCGAAAACATCACCTCATTAACTTTTGGGTGTGTTTTAGAACTACCAGTAAATTATCATATACTAACCTGTCTGACAGGTATTTCTATCTCTCTCCAACCACTGAGGCTTGCAGCATCCAACACATTCTCCTGTAACTTTATCACAGGCCTCTGATTCACAATGACACTCTTTATTACAGTCTCCATAGAAACCATCAGGGCATTCTGAAAGAAATAATACAATACTATATCCCATGTCTTGTAAAATTAGATTTAACAGCAAATTTTACAGCTTAGTATTATACTTTATAGTGTAGCTCCATATTGATCTGATCAATTTATAATGCAAAACAAAAGAAAAAATACAGAAAGCTAAAGATACCTCAGTCTTGAGCAGAAAGAAACCAAACAATCAACTTGAGAACCTATAATGCATTAACATACTATTAGGCGGGATTAGTTCAACTTTACTACGAATAATTAAATTTACTAAATGTGCAGTATAGGAAATCAAAAAGGAAAACACTTAGTTTGAGGACTTACTCTAAATATTTATAATAGCATTATATGTCAAATATTTATAAAGAAATGTCTACAAAAATGGCCAATGCATGAGGCAATACTACCTTATCATATTACCATAGTTTGCTACATATTACATAACAGAGAAATCTTACCTTGACACTTCATACTACCAGTTGGTTTCATGGCTCCTGGTGCACACTGTACTCCATTATTACATGCCCCTGTATTTTTGTTACATGCCAAATTGTTCAAACAGAAACACTTCTCAGTGCAATCACTTCCAAAGTAACCCTGTGGGCAGGTATCTGGAACTGTAAGGACATACATCATTAAAGCATTCAAGTATCTACTATCTGACATCTCATTGAGAAAAGATATCAAGAACATGTACTAAGAAGGTTTTCAAACAAAATATGCATACATATTTTTCAATTCAAATTCTTTAAAAGTTTAAAGTATTCTTTAAATAGTATAAAGTATAAACAGAAAAGAAATTAAATTATACCGTAGAAAGTATACATTCAAATTTTCTAAACAGTATAAAGCAATATGTTTTATCCAATTGGCTTGATCTAATGCCCCATTAAATACTCACTTTTAAAAAGCAAGTATTCAGGATGCATTTCAAGCATCATGTGAGGCATTAAGAAACCTTTCAACAATATCACAGTACAGCAAGCACTAAAACACCTGACGGGATCTTCTTTAAACAGCTTAAAGCAACATAATTTATCCAATTGGCTTGATCTAATGCCCAGTTAAAGGCAATAGGCAGTCGCCCCAAAATTTTCTTTGAAAAATCAGCAAACTCTTGCAAATCTCCTCTTATTGCATTACAAGCACCTCTGAAGACGTTTTGAACATAACTATTACAAACAATAGGTAAAGCAAGGCGAAATTCTCCTTGAATTCCACAATTCACTAACAAAAACACTGTCACATGATCAAAATAGGCCAATCATGAGTTACAGGATACACTAACTCTGTTTGGGGTGACTGCCTACTGCCTTTAAATACTCACTTTCAAAAAGCAAGAGACACTTATATTCCATGACAGGTATCTTCCATTACCTACTCTAACCCTATCTGCCATTAGCAAGTCGGGGAAGTAATATTTGACCTCCTTATTGATTTGTTTGCTTTGAGGTTTCCTCCTCACAACTGGTGGGGGAGGCTCTCCCATTCAGGCCCAGCACAGCTATTCAGTGTGTCATGCATGAGCGACTTTCAACAATACAAGCTCTCAGGAGTCAAGATGAGGTTCATGCCTGCCAAGAAGTTGAGATGCACAGTTCATTTGCTAAGAGGATTAGTTGTGGTTAGAGTTTTTCTCAATCCTGGCTAATGGACATTCCCTCAAATGTCCTACAGATTTGATTCAAAGGGCAATAGAATATATTAGGCCAGGTGTCTTTTCATTCTCAACATATCCTTCAACATACCAGGAAAGTAAGTTTAAGGCAGTACTATAATATATCTGGTGGACTCTGCTAATAATGCAAGAACATTTCTGGAAGAAACATCTCACAAAGATACATCATCTGATTATGACTTTTATCACAGAAACCTTTTTCTTGGTGGTAATTGTACTGCATAAATCAAGGAATGCAGGTGACCTTGATTAATCCTAAAATTGAATTCATTACCCTGAAGACATGCATACATTATTTACATGGAACACAAACCAGCATTAACTTGTAGGTGGAAAAACTTATCTACAAAGAAGTACTGAGTAAAAAAAAAAAAAATTTGATATTCAATTGTCGATAGAGTTACATACACTGTTCATGATATATTTTTCTGTAAATTGACCATTTATAGTAATCAGCTGATACATTTCTAGAGTCATATGAACTACATCAATCTCAATGTTTCATCATGGAAGGAATGCTTCACTCTATATATTAGTTTGCATTGGCCTAGCTCTGGCTACTGTCAGACAGATCAACCTAAAATCAATATAATGTCTTAATTATGCAAAAACTAAATTATATAATCACTTCTTTTAGCAAAAGTAACTTTTATAAATATTATATCAACATGGTCTGACAGATACACCTCTAGTAGAAAAAACCATCAACATCATGTCCACCAGCTTTTAAAGTGGGTATGACACAGCCAAAGTAAGTTTCTCAGTAAATATTCTCTGGGCACATCTTGAAATAGAGCGAATCTTTTTCTGTCTAAAGAACATCCATATATATACACTGGAATATGACCTTGTGAATTCTCAAAACAGGCCACACTCAGTCCATCTGAAATCCGAAAGCGAAAAAAACGTAGTGAGCGCATCTCAAGACGTGACGTCATTGGCGGCACAGTAATTATAGTAGCACTTCTGTGCATAGACCCCTTTCCAAATAGCAATTACAAAGGATTGTGGGATAGCATTTTGGTCTGCATCATTCTTATCCACAGTAAAATGCCACTGACAAAAATAAAAGCACACAACAACTATCCCACAATCCTTTGTGACTGCTATTTGGAAAAAGGTCATGTACGAGGCAGCTCATCTATCGTTTCCTCACACCGAATTATACACGTGGTAACGTGCGTTAGTAGGTACATCATCTCAACTAACACTTGTGCTAGCATGATACTTGAGTAGCGCGTGCTTAGCATTCGCAATAACACTGTCACTGAACAGCCTATAACAAGCGCTTGTTATGGACTGTTCATATCTTATATGTGCATAGCTGTTCTGTACAGCGCATGACCATACCGCATATTTTTTTTCACAGAAACTGTGCTGATCGAGGTTTATGTATGTAGGAAAACTACAACACGCGCGCTCATATGCACACGTTCATACTGGCCAATGATGTGCTTCCAAGCCCCCGACATGGTCCGCGCAAATGACGTGTATGCACTGGCGCAAACTCGTCGCAGCGCTCGTGCTCAAGTGCACACACGCCTTAGCATGCACATCATTGGTTTGCGCTTAGTGTTCTAGCTGTATTATGATGTAAGCATTTTCATCAAGTTGCTAAGATATGAAACTTTCCCAAAGCGTATTAGTTCCACATCTAGATACACGTCCTTACATAGAGCAGTGCGGTGTGCCGCCAATTGCGTCATAAAAGTCAGGTGACCTGTTGCGGCATTTTTCGAAATTGGATTTCTGGACGTTTTTCTTCAAATTCTATTTATGCCGATCTGCGCTGGTTTTAATTGTGTGTGAGATGATACTTTTACAATACTGTACCCAATCTTGCAATACACAAAAGTTATTTTGGCTGTGTCATGCCCACTTTAAGCTAAACTTACTCTGACAGTTGGTTCCACTCCATCCATTCTGACATCTTCCAGATTCACACTCTCCAGTAAATCTATCACATCTACCTTGATTACCATCACAATGACATTGTTGTAAACAACCTGCTCCATATTTACCATCTTGACAGTCTGTAATGAATTTGTCATTAATTTACCACTCACATCAATATTAGAGTGACATTACTGTTTCAAGCAACCTGCTTCCAATGTTTAATAGCTGCTCAGATTTTGTATGTGCTACTACAAATATGAAAGAGCAATTGACAATAAAGTATTAATTTCATCAGAGCATGAAGCCAGCAGTGTTGCTTCATTAATTTAGAGAAAATACTGCTTCTTAAATTCCATTAAAATGAAAACCAGAAAGCCAAAAGGCTTAGTGATTCCTTGCCATATGGATATATTGTAACAAGCATGAATCACCCACATGACAAGTATAAGATCCTCATAGTTATCCTACTCGAGATATCATGTTAATTAGGTCAAAAGCTTTAAAAATCCTGTGACCCAAAATGACCTACATGCCAAATATGAACAATCCACAGGCCAAGTATGAGATCCCTCACAGTTATCCTCCTTAATATCATGTTTACTAGGTTTTGACCTTTTGTGACCCCAAATGGCCTTTAACCTGCACGAAAAATAATAGGTATCATCTGCCCAATACGAACAATCCACATGTCAAGTATGAGATCCCTCACAGTTACCTTCTTATATATTGTGTTTACAAGGTTTTGACCTTTTGGCCTCTGGTGACCCCAAATGACCTTTGACCTCTACCAAAATTAATAGGGATCATCTACTGAATATGGGCAATCAACATGCTACGTATGAGATATCCCTCACAGTTACCCTTCTAGAGATATTGTGTTTACAAGGTTTTGACCTTCTGTCCTCTGGTGACCTCAAATGACCTTTGACCTCAACCAAAAACAATACAGATCATTTACTCAATATAGGAAATACACAAGCTAAGTATGAGATCCCTCACATTTATCTTTCTGGAGATATCATGTTTACGAGCAATTTCCAGGGTATTTACAATTTGACCTCTTGTGACCCCAAATGACCTTTGACCTCCACCAAAAAGAATAGGGATCATCTACTTAATACGGGCAACCTACCTACCAAGTATGAGATCCCTCGAAGTTACCCTTCTTGAGATATTGTGTTTACAAGGTTTTGATCTTTTGACCTCTTGTGACCCCACATGACCTTTGACCTCCACCAAAAACAATAGGAATCATCTATTTAACATGGGCAATCTACATGCCAAGTATGAGATGCCTTGAAGTTACCCTTCTTGAGATATCGTGTTTACAAGCAAGGCGTCACATACACACATACACACCCACACCCCCACACACGCGCACACCCTCACACACACGACATCACCATCGCATAGATTCCTTTGGCCTTCGGCAAGGAATAAAAAATTATGAATGATACTTACTTTTAGCTATACAAGATGATAGATCATTTGTGGAAAAGTTGTTGATTAAAAATCCTGATCTAAAAATTTCCAGCAGGGATACTTTGTATGAACTTTTAGCTCTTGAACTAGGCTAACAAACCTGCAGCACATGACCTGGTTATCAACACATGTACCACACAGAGCATATTCACCTAAAACTACAAAAACAGAAAGATCTCAACTTCTAAGCTAGAAGTGCTCTGGACTATGAAGAAGCCTTCATTTCTTTCCTTACTTGTCATACAGTCTAGGTTCTTGTATCCAGTGTTACATGTACAGCCATATGGATCCAGCAGGCAAAACTGTCTTCCAATACAATCAGTGTTACCTTCATAGTCACACTGGAACTCACAGGAATAGCCAAACTTGTTACCACCACATGCTACAAAGGAAGAACATTTTTGACTCATGATAAAGGCACAATATGACCGTGTACGTTATTCAAAGTGCTTGGATTTTCATTAAATGCAATATCACATCTCCATCACTCAAATTTTGGCAACCATGCTACAAGTCTTGCCAGTTGATCTTTTGGAGAGTGACAATCTCATTGAAATTGGTATTTGCTAAAGAAAATGATTTTTATTCTATAAACATAAATCATTCATTGAGCTCTATGTAATGATGCCAATAAAGAAATCCAGTGAATCTCTTTTAAGTAAAATTTGATTAGTTGCTGTAGTCCATACATTTCTGCAAAACTTTGTACAACACCAAGAAGTGGAAAAGATTAGTTTATCCTACTGTATGTTAGACAAAGTTTAATAAGTCTTTAAATGAAATTGTAAGTGCAAGGTCACAAACCTGTAAGACAGTTTGTTCCCATGAATCCTGGAGGACAGATACATCTCCCTGTCTCATCATCACAAATTCCTCCATTGTAACAGTTATCACAGATACCAATACATCCAGGTGGTCCCCATTTACCTGCTTCACAAGCTGCAAGAGAATTTTAACTCTCAAAGCAACAATGTACTTGCTCAATCTACAACTACACCACGGGCATATCAATACATACTTGATGCATTCAGAATGTCTACTACTTGAGATGTACAGTTAAAGGCTCCAGCATCTTTGTACAAAGGAACTTGAATGCAATCAATGAATGCAACTGAAAAATTTTGGGTTTAAAATGACTATTTTCAATCCATAAAGTTTAATGTTGTTTAGTCACCTTGCTTTGAAATGGATAAACAAATTTTCAGTCATATTCCAGTAGGCTTACACTTTTCATTCACAAGTGACCAGTGTTTTGATCAAATGATACACTATGAAACAAATACATTAGCCTATTTAAAGAATGAATACTTGATCGCAGCCTCATACTGTACGACTGATGTCACACTGATGGTGTGTATTCAGTGTGTATTAACAAAGATAAACGTTGTAACTACGACCACACAGCATGATACCTGAATCTATACTAAATGTGTTTTTGTGTGTGTGTGGTTGTGTGTGTGTGCTTTTCTTTCCCTTGTAGTTAAAACTCTTTGGTGCAGCTATGTGATGGTGAATTTGAGGATTAGCAGAAGAAGGTATAAGCATGAAATGTTGTGCTCTTAAGATTCACCAGTGTCACGGTACTAGTCACATTTACAGTTGAAGAGACAACCCATTGTGTCACTGCTTACCCGTGTCTGTGGCATGTAAAGTTTTTACTTTTGGCACATTTCAACTATATGTAGCCTAGTACATCCCTCAAAAATACAGCTATAGCTATCTGTCCCTTATTGTACCTTCATGTACTGTACAACTTAGCTGTGGGAAAACAAACACATCAATAAACATTAACATTCTACTGGAATTCACTCCTACTGGATCTGAAATTATGCAGGCCAGTCACATGGAGTTAGAGTTAAAGTTAGATGAGGTTTTATGGCTCAGTTTCTGACCAACTGGTTTAAGTGGGGCTGGCCACAGCCTTTTTTCCAGTTGTGGCTCACTGGCTTGTTTTCCCTACTCCACTGCTTATGAGCACCAAGCACAATGGCAGTAAGTTCCATTTTTAAAGTCTTTGGTATGACCCGGCCAGGAGTCAAACCCCAGACCTTCCGGCTATGAGTCGGATGCTCAAACCACTTGACCATGGAAAGTTCAAATATAATAACATACATTGCTGGAAAATCAAGTGCATTCCAAAGGGTACTCCATCCAACAAACAGGGCAACAAATTGCACAGCAACACATGTCCAACTGGGGACCATAATGCATGCATGGTCATGAAAATTAACCTTTGCTGACTGTAAATGAAGATATCAAACCTATGGCATCCTGGCCAAACTCATGACATAATGCTTCCATTGTTTGTTTGCTTTGCTTTTTTTTTGTCTACATAACACATTAAGGGCTAATTTATCAACTTGATGCATATAATGCTGGAGTTGGAAATGAAACATGATGGCCACTTAATTTTGGTTGCAGTTTGGCATTAACCCTGCTGTCAGAATTACAAACTTATCTTGTCTTTTGTTCTACTTACAGTAACCTATTACTCACACAAGTCAACCAGAACATGATACATATACAACTTTCTATTCATATTCTATAGACTTAGCATTTAATTGAAGAGTGCTGTGGGTTCCTTTGTCACTCGATTTCAGTCTTTGTTTGGACGTAGTGAGAGAATTTCATTTACATATTTTTTATTGTTATCCTACAAATTTAAGCAGCTTTGTTATTAAACATGGAGCTACTTAGTTAAAGTAAGAAGTCCACACATGCAGTGTGCCTAGTATAAATAGGGTCCGCTCTATAGTCCCCCGTCTCATTGGTCCCCCGTCTCATTGGTCCCCCAATTAGCTTAATACGTATCACTGGTCCCTCGTGTCATTAGTCCCCCTTTTCATTATTCCGTCTCATTAGTTCCCCGTCTCATTAGTCCCCCACGTTATCATTTCGTCTCATTGGTCCCCCGTCTCACTGGTCCCCCGTCTCATTAGTTCCCCGTCTCATTAGTCCCCCACGCTATCATTTCGTCTCATTGGTTCCCCGTCTCATTGGTCCCCCGTCTCATTGGTCCCCCGTCCTATTGGTCCCCCATCCTGAGTTTGGGGATGGGATGGGCGGGCGATGATGAAAAATCCAAGAAGAGCACAAAATAAAATAAAACAGCGAGAGGACGGAGGTATAGGAAATTTATGGGCGGAGTGGAAGGGGGAGGGAAGGATAATTGGAAAATTTAAGCTTTACGAATGTGACCTTTTCATGATAGTGAAAATGAAGTTGAAACAGATTAATAGAACAATTGAAACAAGCCTTTCGGGATGGTGCGAACTTGTTGATTATATGTTTCCATTGGCTATACATGCGCCAGTTAATTACTTATACGCAGTCGAACAATAAGGATATGGCGTCTACGGGGTTGAAGGGTAGGGAAGCCATAACCCCTCGCCTGCGATGGCTGCCCCTTCGGTTTAACAAGTCAATGTCTTCAGGGGCCTTAATCCAATAAAAGATGGAGCCCCGATTAGCTTCTGCCGCCCGCCCCATGATCCTCTGGAGTTTGCTCACAGAAAAGGCATGTTCTTCATCAAAACCATTAATTTTTCAATTTTCCCCATGTAAATCCAAACATTTACAATTTCCCTCATTACAAGCTCCCGACTTTCGAGTTTTGGTAAAACTCGAAAGTAAGACGGGGAACCAATGAGACGGGGGACCAATGAGACGGGGGACCAATGAGACGGGGGACCAATGAGACGGGGGACCAATGAGACGGGGGACCAATGACACGGGGGACCAATGACACGGGGGACCAATGACACGGGGGACCAATGACACGGGGGACCAATGACACGGGGGACCAATGACACGGGGGACCAATGACACGGGGGACCAATGACACGGGGGACTAATGAGACGGGGGACCAATGACATGGGGGACTAATGAGACGGGGGACTATAGACATTATCCCGTATAAATTACAATGACTGATATCAAGGAGCTAGGCTCACTAGGCAGTAGGCTAATAGTTCATTATCACCTCTAGCTATTATAGCATACTGTACAATAATAAGGCTTGATGCATTAAGATAAACAGCTGTGCTCATGCTTTGGCAACCACTGTAGATGTGTGCTCATATTTTTGAGTATCAGCATGACTATGTGCGCAATGATGGAAAATAAATGCAAGAGACAAAGTTTCACTTAGGAAGGGAATTTACCTTAACCAAAATTTGAGCAACAAATTTATGGACCCCAAAATGTGTGGAATGGAATTGCGAAGTTCACACAGAGTTTATGCAATTTTACTTCTGGCAAAGGAGGGAGGTTCTTTCTTGATCTTCATTAGGTTATAAATTTGGCAATTTAGCAACATCAAATAAAATATCAGTGAAAAAGCTTACATAAGGATAGAAACCTAAACCAAATCCAAAGGACAAAAAAGTTGACCTAATAGGTCAAGAGAGCAGCTTTGGATAGACTTGTGGTTTTCAACAAAATTGACTTGTCCTTTAGTAACTCATAGTTACAAATATTACAAGTAATGTCAAGGACAGTACATGTAGAGTACACTACAAGTGCAACAGCCAGCAGTTTCTTCGAGTCCAAAGTACAGTAGCTGTCTTTCAAGTTGTTTTCCGCCTCAGTTTACTTCTTCAAATTCACGGCATCAAACAAAAGGCAAAACTCTAAGGATGTCAGCCACTACATGATACTTACTTCCAAGTTGTAAGGATTTCCGCTGAAGACTATAATTTTAAATATACCTTCACTAGCAATTTGGAAATAACCATTAGAAAAATTCCCGTAAAACGACACAAATATGCCTTAGCCTGTACTGTATGAAAGTGCAAGTCGAAATGGAACACTGCTATTTTCTTACGACAAATATATCTTTTAGTTAAGCCCTTAGCCCCCCCCCCCCGGGGGGGGGATCGAAAGGCATGGGCGGAGCCCCTCTGAAAATTTTTCTCCCCCCCAGCTGGAAATTATCTCACCTTTTCAGTACCTTGTCCGGCTATAGACCTGCATTTAGAAGTAGGTAGAAATTTATGAAAAATTCATCAAGAATAATGTGCCTTCTCCAAGGCAAATAGTAATGAATCTCAAGCGATTTTCGCCACGGAGCAACTAGCATTTGTTTATTTACTGCAATACCAGTCTGTTTAGTGTGTACATCGCTGATAGGAAGTGGAAGTCACACAGCTCTGTACCTGTGTTCTATGGTTGATCACACAAACATGGTGTTTAAAACCGCAGAACCCTCTGTTTGGAGGTGGATCAAAATTTTAAACACCGACACCGAGTAAAACCATGTTCTCACGTTACTTGCTGTCAGGGTAACACGGTGTTACCCCGAGCGTGAGGTGCATGAGACCACACTATTACATTAAGATCTTCACTGCCCATACAGAATATCACCGGAGTCCCCTGTTCTTGGCCAAAAACAGGAGATTAAATATCCACCCGAGTTTGTAACATTAGCCTCATTGAACGCTCTACTGCACTAATTCGTTCTTAAGTAACCACCAATTACCTTCCAAGAGTAATCAGAGACTAGTGGAGTACAACAGTGCACTAATTACGCATACATAAAAACGCACGTCCATAGATTGCTAGTACAGTAGGTCATCAGTATTAGAGCAGACGTATCTACATCATACAGTGGTTGGGTCAATTCATTATGTGCACTCAAGCGTAAATCCTACTATTGGCAATACTTCTGGAATTAAGTTTACAGTTTACTATCAAGGATCAAATTATTACTCCCTCAGTGAAATTTTGGACCATATTCTTCAATGGACCGGTTTAAGGCTGTCACATAAGAGAAACTACTGCAAATTTTTGACATTTTTCACAGAGGGAACAAATAAGGGTTTTTCATCCTTAAATTGAGGGTGGGGGGAAGCATACTTCTGCCCACCACAATTCTGACTGATGGCTTTAGCCCCTCAGCACCCCCTTCCTATGCCCTCATCTTCAATTATCATCTTCACAGGGCTGTCAACTTTAAGTGACTGGTGCAAGTGAGATTCGCTGGGAGACTACTGATGCAGAACACGACCATCGGTTTGCATGGAGTGTCCTGCCAGGGGGACTTTCTGCCAAAAATACCCCGAGATTGCAGGAAAAGTCACTTCCTGTGCCTCATCACTGCATGCCCACAATTGCCAGTTTTCAGATGTTTCATGCATTTTGTTCACATTATAAATAGGCCTATGAAAAACTGGAAATTCTGAGCCTATGGTATGTCTTGCCAACAGCCCAAAATCAAATACAAATATGTCTGTGGTGGACTCAGACATAATGGTTCACATTTGGGTTGATAGGAGCTGGCTCAATGATGGCAAGATTAATTATACTGTATACTGCACTACTGTCAGCTTACTGCAGACTATGATCAGTTGAAGGAACTCGATTAGTGTGATAGCTGGCGTTTTACCAACACCTGACACACCGTTTACGTTATGAGTGGCATTTTTTCACCATATATTGAGACACTGCGTGAGAAACTGATCCTTTACCATGAGAGCGTGAGATTGCACTGAAATGCGTGACTCTCACACTGAATGCGTGAGAGTTGACAGCCATGTCTTCAAGGAATACAATATTATCTAGCTGGCATACATTTCATAAATGGTTATAATTAAGGGTACTCATCACTTCATAATATTTTTGAAGGCTTTGCTGCAACAGTTTTTCTTGTAAGATTCTTCTTTCACAATTATACCCAACCTAACTCATATACTGTCTGTTTATATACTGTATGGAGATCTGTACACATTGAACCTACCCTTGTATCATATTGTGTGAGAGCAGTCTGATCCTATGGAGAGACCATCTCATGACATGTATGGTATCGGACCTTTGCTGCATAACAACATACAGTAGCCTCATTAAAAGCTACCAATTAGCGCATGCAAGACAGCTGACAACATTTTCATACAGCAATCAGTACATTACAATGACCTAGTGGTGCAGTTTGTAAGATTTCATCATTCAGTGTACATGTGGCAGAATTAAGAACAGAAATTACCTTACTCCAAATCCAGATATGGATTTATATCTGGATATATCTGGCTAAATACAGTCTTTATATGGCCATATCAAGCCAGATATACAGCCAGATTTAGATAACTTGATACATTATATCAAGTTTTATATGGCCATATCAAGCCAGATATAACTTGATACAATGCAATTCCAGATATGCAAATAAAGTTTTATATGGCCATATCAAGCCAGATATAACTTGATACAATGCAATTTCAGATATGCAAATAAAGTTTTATATGGCCACATCAAGCCAGATATAACTTGATGAAATGTCTGTCCAGATATGTAAATACAGTTTTATATGGCCATATCAAGCCAGATATAACTTGATGAAATGCCTGTCCAGATATGTAAATACAGTTTTATATGGCCATACCAAGCCAGATATAACTTGATACAATGCCATTCCAGATATGCAAATAAAAGTTTTATATGGCCATATCAAGCCAGATATAACTTGATACAATGCAATTCCAGATATGCAAATAAAGTTTTATATGGCCATATCAAGCCAGATATAACTTGATGAAATGTCTGTCCAGATATGTAAATACAGTTTTATATGGCCATATCAAGCCAGATATGATTTGATGAAATGCCAGTCCAGATATGTAAATACAGTTTTATATGGCCATATCAAGCCAGATATAACTTGATACAATGCAATTCCAGATATGCAAATAAAGTTTTATATGGCCATATCAAGCCAGATATAACTTGATATGCTAGGTATGCAAATGAGCATTTTGTTAGTTTGTTTTATTATTTATTCGATTTGATTCTTGGATTATGCTTGTTACAAACTAAGACATGTTTTGGATACAGCATCACCTTCCCAGACATTGCAGTTATTTAGTGGCTACACTTCTGGTAATACCGCAGTGTACTATAAAGTGAACTTAGGCAAATGATTTGCATATTTGGGTGGAGCTTGTATCTAAACCTACATTTTTCATGATTTAGGAAGTTGAAAGCACTACGCAGTAAACAAAATTTAGAGTCAAATATGTAATTAAGTTTAGAATAAGAAGCCCATATCACTGTGATTACATAAAATAGGAAATTTCAAGGCATTTTTCTGTTCACTGTTATGAAATAAGTTGAATTTATGTACTTAAGTCAATTCAACCTAATACTTACATTAAATTCTAATTCATGGAGCACTTAAACATTGTTTTCTAGTGTCCGTGATCACGACGGCGGAGCTCCCAAGTGGGACCTGTTCTATTCAGCCAGTCTAGGACGGGACCACTGTCGGGTGGTGTCAATTAAGTCAAAGTTTGTCCCCTGGGGACGTTGTTACTCCTTCGGGGAGCAGAACTCCATCGGGAGTATTGTTTGGTTTTCGCCCCTGGCTCTTCGCCAGAGAGTCAGGGGACTTTTGGAAAAAAAAGAGGTGTTCAAAGTCTCCATGAGAAGTGTGGACTATAAGTCCTAACTATGATTCATAACTAGAGCAGATATGGTCCGGATACAATTTTATCTGTACCATATAAAGGCTTGATCCAGACAGAACTTTATCTGGCCATATATGGTTTAGATCTGGTTCTGGTATAGATCTGTGTTATATCTGCCTAACTTTTTATCCGATCTGATATAAATTTCATATCTGGTGCAGATATGGGCCGTATATGGAAATATATTTTGCTCATATAAGGACCATATTTGGTCCAGATAAAATTTTATCTGTTCCATATAAAGACTTGATCCAGATAAAACTTTATCTGGCCATATGTGGCTTAGATCTGGTTCTGGCATAGATCTGGGTTATATCTGCCCAATTTTTTATCTGGCCCAGATATAAATCCCATATCTACAGCAGATATGGGCCAGATATGAAATCCATATCTGGCCCATATATGGAATTTCATATCTGGCCCATATCTGGATTTTGAGTAAGGGTTTTGCACTCTGGGTCCAAAATAAGTGTGCTTATTTTCCCAAACACAATTATTTTTGGGCAGGAATTGATACCCTTCATGTGTCATCCCAGCAATGTCCCTGAAATCCCTGTTACACCACAATAACTGTCACAGGCAAAACTGAACTGAGAACTTAATAGCTACATCAGCTATTTCACTGGTAACAAAGCAGGCATTCCACCATTAACATGATTTACCAAACAATATGTGGAGAATATACCTTTACATGTCTGTATTGTCATCGTATCATGTGGATGCTGTATAAGTATGAAACTTGAAATCAACTGTTTTGTCATCACTGTGAATCCATTGCATTGTCACTGAAGAACAGGCATGGGCGAGTTACCCTACACAACTTCTGGGTTTCGATCGACCCCTGGCCAGTGGATTCACACTCTCTTTGGAATGGGGACTCCAATGTCAATATATGCACAGAATCATATTTTGAACTTCCACGTTTTTATTTTGTAGGCTGTAACGTATTTAAACACAACTGGCTCAGCTCTGTTGGTATTTTTCTTTATTCCATCACAAGTTTTCAGGCCAACACGATTCTCCGACACTGGCAATATGGCACTTCTAATGTTGAGAGAACCAAGCGTAAGCCTACTATCATATGAACACTCATTGGGAGACAGTAGTGGACTGTTATAGCTGCTGAGGTATGCTCCTATGTTACAGTAGTTGCAACGTCATTGTAAAAACCCCAACTACAGAGTCAGGACTAATAAGCCGCTGGTATGTGACTCGCAAAGTATTAGAGTCCTCCAAGCATATAGGTAAGAAAGCCTGTATAATCTGAGCAAGTTACGTACTCACTTGGTAGAATCATGGAAGCAGGCATGGCGGAACAGAAAAAAGATTGGGAGGCTGAGTCCCAGCAAGACTAAGCGCAGCGCCACCATCGGTTGGTGCGGAGCGGCCAAGAAAATTTTTGGTTAACAGATTTAACCCTCAAGATGGCCGGAAACAGCACTTCCCGAGTGTTCTAAGCTGCATGTACCCAGCTCAACTTGGCAAATATTGGGGGGCTGAATATACCTTTAACCCCCTCACTTTTTTTCATTTGGGGACTGAGCCCCCCCCCCAGCCCCCAGTAATTCTGCTGCCACTGCATGGAAGTACTACCTCAGACTTTTATGGTCAAACCTGTGCCCTTTTTATGATATAACACAGCAAACAAGTAGTGGCAACCAGCACTTCACTGGCATAGCAACATAGTGTGTAGCTTCTTCATGTAGAATAATGCTACGAGGGTATAACAAAACAACATTTACCTTACTTCAATGAATGGAAAATGCAGTCTCCACTTTTTCAATTAGCTTTGAAACCAGTTCCAGTTAATTAAATGATGTTCTACACTCAATAAAGATATATGTTTGTCCATGCATGAGTTGTCCAGGCAAAATTGGAAGGACTTGAATAACTCCTATAGAGCTTATGCACGTGACGTCAGTGCGTTTTGCTGGATGGTACTGATCATGCGCAGTAAGTGTGTTACCGATACGCGCGCACGATAGCACCAAGTAACAATTGTTGCGAAATGTACGCCTGGATGGAAAAACAGAGAAACACGCGACACAGTGACGTCGGTGCATAACCTCTATACACTGCTTGTCATGCAAGATATGTATTATCGAGACAGAGGGCTTTAACAGTCCAAGCTATTATTCATTATCAAACTAGGTCTACAGAGACTGCATATACATCCATCACAAAAATAATACACACATGCACACCTAATGACAACTAGCTGGAGGACAAGTGTTACCCCCCAACCCCCCAAAATACAAGTTTGTCAAATTTCAGAGTAAAAACAGTACTACTCAACTTGCTCCTATATTTGTCACTAGGTACTTTACAAATGATGGTAATGGTGAATAATACAAATATCAAGACAATATTCCACTGTCTGTTTAATTTCTTTCTCAGTTCCCAGAAGGCACATAGTACAATCATTCCTGCAATGAGTACAGTCCATGATAAGTATTTCCCTTGATGGCATGCAACTTTGAACTTTAAGCTACAGTGCTAATACCTACTTGATTAAGTCCATGCAGTATCTAATTACCAACAACAACAACAAACAACTTGAATTACATAACAGGTTTCACTCACACTGGTTTATCTACGAAATCTACACCAAATCATGTTACAAAAAAAAAAAAAACACCTTAATGAAAATATATTCTAGCAAAGCATGTTTAACACACTGTGTCAAAAATGGAAAAGCAGTGTAAAGTACATTGTACAGTCTGTTACATCTACCAACGTACTTACAACGGACAATCAGCCTTTGCAGCACATGTCGTGCATTCCTTAGCGTAAAGCCATGAGCTTCATACACTCCTTCATCATCAACTCTGATACCTCGAGAGCTTAACTGGGTGTAATTCACACCTTGGTAGTCAGTACCACCTGCATCAATCACATCAACATTCCTACTACCATTGATTCTCCAACGTATGTCAAGGTTCTCAGATTGTGGTGGATCTCTTAGTACATCAGTATCATCAACTACTGTCACATCTATAATGACATCTCTATCTCCTACATTGACTGTCTTGGTAATTCTCCCATCTGACGGAACAATGTAACCTTAAATGAAATAAAAACAAATCTATGGGATAACCTCAACTTCCATTGCAGTAGTATGTGTATGTGTCATTCATTCATGCAAAAAAGTGAAACGTTAGAAGGAATTTGAATGAGAGTGGTATACTTGATATAACCTTTCAGGTGTTGACTACATCATAAATGAAACCTATGTGCTGTGTATTTTACATTTTTTCACTTACATTTATCTGATGAAGATGGTTGTTCTGCCTATTAGGAGGAAGATGACTGAACAAGATCTTTCTAAAATTTGTAGTTAGTTAGTTAGTTAGTTAGTTTGTTAGATGAGATTTAACGACAAACCAACATGAACGTGTTACATAGTGTCAACTAGATCTTTAAAAAGGGTAAGTTTAAATATGGCTTCAAATACGGTTCAAGTTCAAGTTTGGTTTCAAATACAGCTCAAATATGGTGCAAGTCCTTCCCTTTAGTCGCCTCTTACAACAGGCGGGAAATGCCATGGGCATATTCTACAACCCCCAGTCCACAGGGGACCCATTGTAATAGCTAAACCAAACTGAATGCACTTCAGCCACAGAATAGTGAAATCTGAATTTACAGTATAGCACCACAGGATGTCCATGGAGTGAATACTTCCTCTGGTATTCAATAAGCAGTGTGCAAACTTTATGAATTGAAATTAAACCATGCACAGGGGACTCATAGAGCAACATGAAATATAGCCTAGTAAGTGCAATATAAGGTCTATTTCTTTAAGTAAGGTTTTTAGTTTTATGGACCATTCAGCATATTACACATCAAACACCAAAATTCCTGCACTTTCAAGACCATACAAAATGTCAGACTTTTCCCAAACTTTCTGCAGACTTTTCTAATATTTGATAAAATTCCTGTAAATGTTACTGCACATATGATACAGACAAGAAGGATAAATTTGCTTGTTCCCCTTGTGCTCTTTTTTGTTTTGCTAGACTACAGCTGATACTGTATATAGTGGGAAATTTTCACAGGGGTTAAATTTTCGCACTTTTCGCGAATTTAAGACCTGCGAAAGTACTTTCGTTAGTTTGTACAAGACTATGTTGGTTGCCTGAAACAGCAAATTCTTCACTCCGCAAATATGTGAACAAATTGGCCTCACGGAAATGTCCTGCTATACAGTAGCTGTGGAGACTGTTATCACTGCTCATTAAAGGTGTGTTCTATGCACTAGCTATCACAGGTCCTTTGGTGAGTACACAGCACCACAATGGCTACAGTGTAGTTCAAACCCAGGGAATAATCGTACTGACAGTATAGCAATGTACATGTTCAGATAAATTTTAACTTCATGTCTAAAATCTTACCATCAGACCTCAAGAATATAGCAAAAACAGTTGTGTTTTTCCTTGCATCTTTTAATGCATTGCAAGTAAAGACACCGAATGCATTATTATTGGCAGGGTCCAGAGTGATTCTGTAAGCTGCAGTGTTAGCTGGCAGGTTGTTATCTGTTAAACGAACTGGTGATGATGGCTGTGGTTCAATGAGATTTTTTGTTCTGTATGGTCTGTATGATGACACAACTGCATCTCCATCCTCTGCTCCTAGGTAACATTCATAGTGAGGCAGAGGTGCATCAGTAGATTCTGAGTTTTGAGGCTTGAATGACATCACAGTCATCAGGACTTTGTCTGGAAGATATATAAAAAATATGGCACTGAAACTTAATAGAATTTTACAATGACAACAATAAAATTATGTAAATAACATACCTGTATGAGGCTGACACATGATCATATTGTGTAACTATTGGTTTCATCTTTTTATAATATAGTGCCACCATCATAAGAAATATGTTCGGCAGTGCTTTACACAGAAAAGGTCTCACGAAACAAGACAGACTTAAGTTTTAATTTAAACGATCCTAAATTGTGAGCATGCCTAATATCAGCTGGGAGACTATTCCACAGTGATTGAGCCACACCAAAGAAGGCACGGTCACCAGTGTTAGTTCTTCAATTTGTTGTCTGCCATCCACTGGATGAGGTTGGACGTCCAGTGTCATGTTGTGTGTGTGTGTGTGTGTGTGCGTGTGTGTGTGTGATTTTGGGAATGATTGGGAATAAAGGTTCAAGAGGATTAAAGTTATTTTTACGGTTATCATTGGTAATACTTAGTTCATCGGTTGCCGAATTAATAATTGATTGCCGTTTGTTTTTATCCTGATAACTAATAAGCTTAAGAAATGCATTGTAATGGGCAGGCATGGGTTATTAAACTGTTGCAACCTTGAAGAAATCTATCTTTTGTTATTTGTTTACGGTACTGCTAATTTAAATTGGTCCCCCTTTGAGCCTTCATATTCTTAGGACAGATTATAAAGCACTTTCGCCAACCCACTTTCAGTATAACGGCTTTTACACATACCTAGCATTAAGCTGACACATGTGCATATTGTGTAACTATTGGTTACATATTTTTGAGTGGAAAGTGAAAAAATATGCCACTTGCACTTCTAGCTGTTATAAGCATTGCACTTTCAAAATGCACATGAGTATATGATAATACATTTAACACTTATTGGTGTACCTAAATTAATTCATATTCCAGATATGGAGCCCCCTGTGGGCTGGGGGTTGTAGAATATGCCCACGGTATTCCCCGCCTGTCGTAAGAGGCAACTAAAGGGGAGGACTTGAAACGAATTTATCTAGGTGACACTATATAACACATTCGTGTTGGTGTCGTTAAATATTATCTAACTAACTAACTAACTCCAGATATGGAAAGAGGTAATGTTATAATTTCACAGACCACCTGTAAGGGCATTCTCTTCATAAATTTGTATAGATTAGAATTTTTGCCAGGAGATTGTAACAGATTATCCTGGGCCACATGCAATGGTGATATTATCCCACTCGGAAGGAGAAATTTTGTAGTATCTTTACAAAACTTAATTCCACAATGGAATGAAAGGATGAGAATAGTGATTCTGCAATTGATTCGGTAAAGTAATGGTCCATTAGTGCATATAGTATTTTAACAGATATCAGGATAAAGTCCCACACAGAAGATTTTTTCCACAAATGAAGATGATACACTTTGTACAACCACAGAGCATCCCCTAGCTGTGAGTTTAATACAAACTTGAATATGTCACATATGGGTCTTGGGGGGGGGGTAGACCTATAGGTACAGTATAGGCCTGACATTCACAGCTGTACATCAAACACATTATACTGTACATATTTTTAGAAGATTTGCACTTTGAACCATGTGGAAGTATCAGTTAGAATGCAAACATGCATTGAGGTTTCAATGAAATCATACTTCATCCAAAACTACAAAGGCCTAAAATGTTATAATGATCTGGACCAATGTGATGCACCCCCCCCCCCCCCCCACACACACACATATGACAAACTACTGTCTGCTATACCTTGAAATATCATGCAAGGTTTTCAGACTTTGACCTCTGGTGACCTGAAATCACCTCTCACTTAACACTGGAAACACTTTTACTTTACTAGTAACAAGTGGTCTTTCTTTAATTAAGGAAATTGCATGGGATTTCATAAGGATGAACCTAACATGAGTGACCCTGGGAAACTAGCATGCATACAGCAGAGAAAGATAAGAATGAAGTCCTAGCATGTCATTTGGGCTTTGCCAGAGTGAAAACTGTCAATACTCTAAACATTCTGAGGGAGTTTCTCCACCTGAACTAGAATCCTTTAATGATTTCACACTAGCATTAACTCAAGTGATCTCAAATGACCTTTTACCCATGCATAACAGAGGCAACAGTTTTTCTGTCTCATATGGCCTTCATGTATCTATCATACAATTGGTTTCCTGCATGCTTCATAGCATGACATATACTCTTAAACATTGTTTAAAGTTTTATCCTTGTGACCTTAGAGGGTCTCCTTGTCCTCCAGAAAACTGTATGGTTCTTCTTGTCAATTAATATAACATGCATGCTAAGAATGAAAAAGTGCATAAGCTTCCTCTTTTGTGAAATCCTGTATGTACAATGTTTTCAGAGTGTGACTTCTGATGAAATCAGATCAACTCTGACTTCCAATAAAAGCAATGGTATTCTCCCTCTTTAATACTACAAGCTAAAAATGAAAAGTGTCCATGCTTCTTATCTTCAGATACCATTTAACTTTAACAAAGTTTTTTCAAGGGTGACATCCAGCTGACTGCAGATGACATTTGACCCCCACCAAAAGCACATTTTTTTTTTTTACTCCATATGTTTGTGCAAGCCCGCATGGAAAGTACACAAGTACACATGGGACTTTCTATTCAACATGGGGCATCTGTACAGTAAGTATGAAAAGTACTGATACTTTCTTTCTTGAGATCATGTTGGAAAAGTTTTCAGAGTGTGATCACCATTGACCTTTGATTACCTCTGACCTCCACCAAATCATCAGGTTTCTTTTTCAGGTTTCTTTTTTTTTTCAATGTTATACAACTACCTGCAAAATATGAAAGGCATCCATGTTTCAGATCTGTGAGATAATGTGTTAACACACAAACACACAACATACACACACACCATCACAAAAGCATAGGTTCTTTTTATGGCAAGTTCACAACCATCAAGAGACATTTCAAATCTTGGTGTCCAAATGTTGCACAATACTTCCTGTGTGTGTGTGTATCACGTGCATGCTCAAATAAACATTCTGAAGTCGCAGTAGTATCATTAAGGGGTTAAAAAAGCTTGTAACTTAAATATGCCAGGTTATGACTCTAGCTACCAGCTGTTATCACACACCAAAATGATATCATCCTCAATTCAACAGTCTTAATAATATTATGTTGCCCCAGCTCCCTGTATATCATGCAAGTGTAATATACCACCAAATCCTTATGTTTTGTTTTGTATTGTTACATTTGTGTCTCAGGACATGCATATATATGTATGATATCATGTCTCCAGGTTAGGTTAGGGTTAGAGACATGAGGAAAGGTATAGGGTTAGAAGTCTGGAGACTTCTTTAATATTTGTATGATATCATGTTGCGGATTGGGTGGTGTATACTTACTTAACTTTAAAATCCTCTGACAAAATTTAGTATGAAGGGCTTCAATTTGATTAATATTCTGGAGCCCCATATCTCACATCCATACAAAAGAACTGGAAGGACAAGTTGATCAAACAATTTAATCTGGATAACAGGCGAGAGACTGAGATTGAAAGATGTATTCAGCATACTAAATAGGGCTCATCTTGCCTAATTCACTTGTGTATTCACAGTTTTAGAAAATCTTGTATTGTAGATAAAAGGTGAGACCAATTACAGTAAATAATTAGTGTAGTCATCAACAATTTTTATGTTGTACATCTTCAAATCTGAACTTAGACATTTTCAACAGTTTCTCGGTAAGCTGCCTCAATGAAAGTTGCCAGGTATAAGTTTATATTTCTATGGGATTTTTGTCCTAACTTTTTGGGATTTTGCCAAATATGGTAGAACTTGACATATGTGTTGGACTATACTGTATTTACTCTATACTGACTTAAATTTAGAACTAAAAACAACAATTTTGGTTTCCAGAAAATATACAATCTATTCTTTCTAGTCAAAAGTCAGTCTCACATGACACAGACACCCTCACCCTATCTTTGGGAAAGTTTGTGTAAAGTGGTCCAATGCCAAAATTATTACACAGATATTTATATCTTTACTTTCTCCTAGCAAAAGATTATTCCATTATTATACTCTTGAAATATCAATTAAATGTAATAAATAATATTTTAGTAATATCTTAACAACAACATTGCATGGCCTAAAAAGGAATTTACGAACATATTTTACTATCTCTTCTAACGCTGAGGGACTTATTTGAAATACAGTTACTGTACCACCACTACAGACACCCTCCTACAGAACCTGACTGGGAAGACGTCTCACAAAATTTCCTATTTATCTCCACAGGCATCATAATCAGGAAGTGTGATGATCAAAAAGAACAGTAATAGCCAAAAAAACTTGCTAAAATTTTATATTTGTTCTATGGCATTTTACTGTTTTTTTAGAAAGATTGAAATGTCATTTAAAAGGTAAATTTCCTGTCATGCTTCTGTATTAAACTTGTAGAGCTTTTGACAAAACAGTGAAAAGTGGTACGGGAGTAAATAAAGTGCCTTCTAGGCTGCAGGTGGTTATCTGTAGCAGAGGTATTACCTGCAACTAACCCTACTGTTTTAACAGTTATCCCCCTCCCCCTTCAGATGCATTCTTCTCAGTTTTGAAAAACAGTGAAAAATCCACAGGGACATGATCTCGCCATGCATGCACTGAGAGGTGCCTATTAAAGCCCTAATGTGACTAGCAATAAAACTAACTGGATCCTTATGATATATGGAGTTATTATGTAAACAAGCAGGAAGACTATTCCAGTCGTTGACTGTTTTGGGCAGGAAACTAAATATGTAGTAGTTTGTCCTGGTGTACAGCTGACAGAAGTGTGGACTATGCATCAACTGATTCCTATGGGTGGGATGCCAAAGTCAAGCAATCCATAGGGACATGAGCCTGACCAAAGAAACTAAGAATCGGTCTGTTTTGCCTTTGTTGCTCAGCCAATAGAGGAAGATCGTTAAGGACAGAGGTCACAGACCCTGGCTCCCATGAGAAATTACAACTACAGTAACAAACCAAGCCGATCTAAATGAATATACTTTCTGCCTTATCCTGCAAGTACCGGTAAGTCTAGTGTGGGTCCCAGAGGCTACTAGCATTAGGGGTGCACCGGATTTGGAATTTTAAAATCCGGCCGGAACCGGATTTGCCGGATTTATTCGAAAATTCCGGCCGGAATTCCAGCCGGATTTAGTCAAATGAAAGATCCAGAACCTACTAGGTGGGGTTAAGTCTACTTTTGAACATTTCTATGTGGGTAGAATTTTGGCATTTTTATTGGTAATAGAACCAGGTACAGTAGCCTATAAATCTTTACTATTATTATATTGGTATTTTATTACTATTAGGCTATATTGGTAATTTCCCCACACAGAAACTGAATTCAAGTCTTGATTTCTGTGATTGAAAGGTGGCATGTCTACATGGTTAATTAACAAAATCACAAAATGTTTATACCATCCCTATTACTAGTATAGATGAGGCAATGTTTTTTGTGGGGGGGGGGGGTTACAAATTGTTCATTAATGAATAATACATTTCTTATGTTTACCTTGATGTATTCTCTAAATTCTAAGGGGGCTAGAAATTGAAAATATGGAACCAATTAAGCCTTCAATAGTCAACTCTTCAACTCTATTACAGGGCTATATTGACATTCAACTTCATTCCCCTTACTCCTTACAAAAACTGAAATTGTACTTATTTTTGCTTCTGGTACAGACCTGCTAAGCTAGGTGTCAATGTTACTGGGGGGTGGGTGGAGGGATAGGCACACTTTATTTCCCTATGCTTTTATTTGTTTCTTTTAATTCTGGGCAGATCTGCTGAGTTAGGATTCAACATCTCCAGGGGGAGGGGGGGGGATAGGCACACCTTATTTCCCTGTGCTCTGATTTCTTTTCTCTTAATTCGTGCAACATGCTGAAAATTAGCAAGTGTTTGGTTGTCTCTCCGTGCAAATCAGGGGACAAAAAGTAGGTTCACAAGGAAACATATGCTTTTATTAATTCTTTCATAACATTGGCTGCCATTATCCAATTTGAATGTAATATGCATCACTTTGAATGGAATCAATTACAATTCTAAAAGTGATATTCAATGCAAGGTTTAAACTTTGGTTAGGAAGATTTTCATTACAAAATCTATGGTATGCAAAGTGGGGGTAACCATGCTATATATGATACATGTAACAGTGTGGGGGTCAGAAATTTGCTAATGGGCAATTTCATTGGTAGGAATTATCTCAGGAAGTTATACTGTACAGTTGTCCAAGAACCATATGACTATGCTGTGTAAATGTGAAATATTCTCACTGTATCAATCACTGGCATTATATTTCATCAGTTTTGAATCCTTGATTTGTAAAACTGCTTTTAATAGTCAAGGAATCAATACAGTAAGTCTCTTGGCTTGATGGCTAATTTTTTTTACTGTTTTTAGTTTACAAGAAACGGTACTACAGTAATGTAATGTGGTTTGGTGACTTACATTTGTTAATTCAGTTACACAAACATGTATTTTAGATATTCACATCATTTTATGTGTATCCATATTAGACATACTTTATGCATTGAAGCTTGAGAAAGTACCACTTTAATTTGCTATACTTTGTGTGATGCTACATTTCTGGACTTTCAAGATATGTACTCACTATTGTATTATTCAAGGACTGTTTGACCCAGTAATATAAAAACACATAGGATTTCAATATACTTCTATTTGGTAAACATTTCAATTTGATAAGCTTTGGGTTGATTCATTGACACTTTCAACTGTTTAACAAAATACATCACTCCTACTTGTAACTTTATATCTATGCAGCATGCCTACTTCTCTTTACTGAGTTGGGGGTGACAAAGCCCTTGAGCATATTGAAAGTTTGTAACTAGTAATAAACCATACCATTAAATAATATTATTAAAAGCACACTGCAATCCTGGTCTATGCATTTTATTATATCTAATTAAGACTTGCTGGAAATTAGTTTGTAAGTTGTATTGTATTGCTTACCTACAAATCCGGCAAATCCGGCAAATCTGGCCAGATTTAACAAATTCCGGCCGGATGCCGGATTTAGAAAAATCCTCAAATCCAGCCAGAATTCCGGCCGGATTTGAAATCCGGTACACCCCTAACCAGCATACTAGAAATTGGCAGAAGAAGATCTTTATAGGTAGCTAGCTTCACATCAGACACACCTTTATGATATTAATATGTGCCGAAAAGACAATGGGTCCTAAGACAGACCCCTGAGGACACCTGACACAACTTTCATCAAAGAAAGACCAAGTACCATTTACTATAACAGCCTGCTTATGATCAGACAGGAAATCATCAACCCACTGAAGAATTCATCTGGAGACACCCAGACTAAAAAGCTTGGTTCTGAGTAGTTCATGAGGAACAGTCCGAAAAGCCTGTTCAAAGTCTAGTATGAAAACATGAATTTGCTTGTTAGTATTGAGGGATGAAGCCCCACCTTCAATGTCTGGCACCAGTTGAATATCACAGCTCTGTGACTTTCTAAGGGCATGCTGCTTTAATGGAAGGATATTACTCAATTCAAAGAAGTCCATTATGATGGATCTTAATCATCTTATAATATGCACTATCAAGCAAATACAAGTTAGCAAGACAGGCCAGTAACTGCTTGGGAAAGAGCTGTCATTCTTTTTGTAAATAGGGCAATCATCAGCTCTTTTCCAATCTACTGGTATATCCCCGCTTGAAAGGGATTGTCAAGAGAGGTGGCTTAATATAGCAGCAATGGCTGAGGTGATTTCTCTAAGGACCTATGGGTGGATGTTTTCCAGGGGTCTACCCAATATTCATAAGGTTTTTTATTCAAAAGGGTCATTGTTCATATGGTTCTTTAGTCATAAGGTTAATTATTTATAAGGGTCGCTATTCATAATCCTAAAAAGGTTCCTTATTCATAAGGTTCGTTATTCATAATAGAAACCAGAATGCAAAAATGCATTGAGGTTGCGATGATATATGTTCTATTCCAAACAATGCCATGATGTCCCGTATCTTTCAGTCACTGGTCAAGTGCCATCTTAACATGTTGAAAAAATAATTTTAGGTTCATATTTGATCTTAGAAATTCTTGGGAAACTCTGCTTTTTGACTTTGGGGAACCCATGAGATGATCTTAGGAATTCTTACAATTTTGCTTTTTGACCCCTGTGACCCCAGATGACCTTTGACCTCCACCAAAAATGAAAGCATTCATTTTTTCACCACAACTCATCCACATACTGAGTATGAAATCTATCGCTTCCTACCTGGCGATATCCTGTTAACAAGGTTTTCAGTGTTTGACCCTAGTGACCTCAGATGACCTTTGACCTCCAACAAAAATGATAGGGTTCATCATCTTACCAAAATGCATCTACATACCAAGTATGAAATCTATCCAAGCCTCCTACCTGGAGATATCTATCGTGTTAACATAGTTTTCAGTGTTTGACCCCAGTGACCCCATATGACCTTTGACCTCCACCAAACTTGATAGCATTCATCTTTCGCACCATACCGCATTCACATACTACGTATGAAATCTATCCAAGCTTCCTATCTGGAAGTATCCTGTTAACAAGCTTGTTTTCAGTGTTTGACCCCCATATGACCTTTGACCTCCACCAAACATGATAGCATTCATCTTCCCACCATACCACATCCACATACTACGTATGAAACCTATCCAAGCCTTCCTACCTGGAGATACCATGTTAAGATGGTTTTCAGTGTTTGACCCCATGTGGCCTCAGATGACCTTTGACCTCCACCAAAAATGATAGGGTTCATTTTCTCATCATGAAGCATCTACATACTACATATGAAATCAATCCAAGCTATTGTTTTTGGTGGAGGTCAAAGGTCATCTCGGGTCACCGGAGGTTAAATCCTGAAAAGCTTGTTAACAGGATATCTGGGGTCACCGGGGGTCAAACTCTGAAAACCTTGTTAACACAATATCTTGAGGTAGGAAGCTTAGATGAATATCATACTTTGTATGTAAATGCGTTATGGTATGAGGAAGAACCCTATCGTTTTTGGTGGAGGTGAAAGGTCATCTGGGGTCACTGGGGTCAAACCTTGAAAACGTTGTTAACAGGCTATCTCAAGAAGGGTAGCTCTGACAGTTCTCAAACTTGGTACATAGCTGCCCCATATTATTTAAGAGGAAGAACCCTATTGTTTTTGGTGGAGGTCAAAGGTCACCTGGGGTCACCGGGGTCAAATTCTGAAAACCTTGTTAACACAATATCTTGAGGTAGGAAGCTTGGATGAATTTCATACTTTGTAGATGCATTGTGGTGAAAGAAAAAAAACCTGTCATTTTTGGTGGAGGTGAAAGGTCACTTGGGGTCACTGAAGGTCAAACCCTGAAAATCTTGTTAACAAAATAACTTAAGTTACAAAGCTCGGATAAATTTCATACTTTGTATGTAGATGCGTTACGATAAGAGAAAGAAGCCTATCATTTTTGGTGGAGGTCAAAGGTCATTTGGGGTCACCAGGGGTCAAACCTTCAAAACCTTGTTAACCTGATATCTCCAGGTAGGAAGCTTGGATTAATTTCATACTTTGTATGTAGGTGCCTTATAGTTAGAGAAAGGACCTTATTATTTTTGGTGGGGTTCAAAGGTCATCTGGGGTCACCTGGGGTGAAACCCTGCAAACCTTGTTAACACGATATCTCAAGGTAGGACGCTTGAATAAGTTTCATACTTTGTATGTATATGCATTATAGTAAGAGAAAGAAGCCTATCATTTGTGGTGGAGGTCAAAGTTCATTTGGGGTCACTGGGGGTTAAACTCTGAAAATCTTGTTAATGCGATATCTCCAGGTAGGAAGCTTGGATAGATTTCATACTTAGTATGTAGATGCGTTACAGTGAGATGAATCCTATTGTTTTTGGTGGAGGTCAAAGGTCATCTGGGGTCACCAGGGGTCAACATCTGAAAACTTTGTCAACATGATATCTCCAGGTATAAGTTTGGATAGATTTCACACATGATAAATTGATGTGTTATAGTGAGAGGATGTACCCCATTGTTTTTGGTGGAGTTCAAAGGTCATCTAGGGTCACCGGGGGTCAAACCCTGCAAAGCTTGTTAACACAATATCTCAAGGGGAAAGCTTGGATAGATTTTATACTTGGTATGTGGATGTGTTATGGTGAAAAGATGGACCCTACTGTTTTTGGTGGAGGTCAAAGGTCATCTAGGGTCACCAGAGGTAAAAAAGCAAAATTTCCCATGATTCCCAAGAATATTACATGGGTTCCCCAGAGGTCAAAAAGCAAAATTTCCCAAGAATTCCCAAGATCGTCATCTGGGGTCACCAGAGGTCAAAACGCAAATTTCCCAAGAATTACCAAGACTAAATAGGAATGCCAAACTGTATTTTTCCAACATGTTAAGATAGCATTTAACCATTGACTAAAAGATATGGGACATCATGGCTTTATTGGGAATAGAAGATATATCATCGAAACCTTAATGCATTTTTGCATTCTGGTTTATTCATAAGGTTCATTGTCCATAAGGGTCGTTATTCATAACATGATGAATGACAAAAATAAGGTTCATTGTTCATAAGGTTCGCTATTCATAAAAATAAATGTTTAAAAAGGTTCATTATTCATAAGGTTCGCTATTCATAATTGAGAATAAGGTTCACTGTTCATAATCGAACAAAGGTTCAATCTTCATAATCAAACCAGAATGCCAAAATACATTGAGGTTTCGATGATATATGTTCTAGGCTAGCCTACTGTAGGCCTAGCCTATTCCACATGTCATGACGTCCCACAGTTTTAGTTAGGCCTACTGGTCAAATGCTGTCTGAACGTGTTGGAAAAATACAGTTTAGTTGTCCTATTTAATCTGGGAAATTTTTGTTTTGACCTCTGGTGACCCCAGATGATGAATTTTGTAAACTGAAATATAGGCCTATTTGGACCAAATCAGACTCGCAGAGCTGCCAAGCTCTAAACTGACATTTTCTTTCAAAACCTACAATCAACTTTCTATCAAAAATCCATAGGCCTAAGTGGGCTAACACAAAATAGGCTAGGCCTCGGCTTGACACAGAAGTTTGTTAGCCTACATAAGGTGACCAAGCAACTTTACCACCCAATGATCATCTTAGCATAATATAAACAGCTTCCTACATGCTCCCAAATAAAGTTTATAACGACAGCTAGGCTTCGTGACCTAATGTTATACACAACCTTTGCGACATTATGTTAGGCTGTTCATTCAATGTCACTGACAACCAATTGTTGTCAAACTTGAACTCCCTCTACCCTAAATAAATTTATGCAGAAAATATGAATGTGTGTGCTGAAAACACGCATCCTGCTAACAACTACTTATCAAGAATGCGTACTCACTAATTGTGATCGATCCTGGGCTAAACTGTACTGCCACTAAACTGTATTTCCTTCCCCTTTGTACTATATTGCCAACACGGACTTTATATACATATAATGGACAGAGCATATTGCACTAACGTCCTATGCGTAAATTGTCTCCAACGTACGTACACGAATAGGTTGCCAATATGGCTGCCTGCAATAGTCTTGTGTGTAAAAGTTTGGACTTGCTCAAGTGGCCCAGTATCGACAAATTGTGTGAGAAACTTGTAATATTTTCGAAATGAATGCAAGCTCAGGTCAAATTCAACAAATAGAATGGAGGACTGTGATATCGTTCTTCCATTCATACTGATATTTTGTCTGAAATGTTGCAGATTCATCGTCAAATTGGGCAAATGGTAGTAGCCCGGCGGCCATCTTGGTTAGCGAAAATTTGTTCGAACGGTGGCGACCGTATTGATTGCGTAATCCTCTGTCCATGTGTAGAGCTTATCACTGAACTATATGCTAGGAAGGATCATTCCACAATAAGGTTTTGAAGCCATCATGGAGGGTCACGTGACGTAGGTTAGCTTACTCAAGTCGTCAACGCCGTAGAAACGCATACCTAGAAGTGAAAACGCTTAGGCAATGATATACATGCTAACGCGCCGTAGTCGGCCTTAGCGTCTCTTCAGCCTCTTGGACGTTAATTTGCCGGCTACTACGCGTTAGGATGCACACCATTGCGCCGAGGTAAAGTTGCCTTAGCAACTTCCTGATAAGGCATACATCACAATAGCCGTATAACATACAGAGCACCAAACGCTTACCGCCTTTTTTTGTTCGACGCTTTGTACAGATTATCTGTGCACAGGTATGGACAGTCAGTAGCACTGTTCAGAGCAGGCGCGGTTTTACGGGGGGGGGGGGCTATGGGGGCTCAAGCCCCCCCCCCAAAGTTCGCTCACGCCCCCCCCCCCCCAAAAAAAAATTTTCAGAGGTTGTGTTATGCTATATTTGCGTGTACTGAGAAAAACAAAATTTCCCAATACACTTGTGCACATCTTGGTCCAGTGGATTTAGTTTGTCAAGGGAAACTCGCCTGTGTCTCGAAATCACATATTAGGTTCACGATTTCATACAATGGAAGTTGGGTCAGATAAGTAACATAAGTAACATCTATGATAGTATGTATGTATATGTAAATCAAGTTAACGGATTAATCATCTGTTGGAAGTTCAAAACGAGTCATTTCGTCGCTGATCTAGTCAAGCTATACTAGCAGTCCTTTCAAGTCAAATCTACAGGCCGAATCGTTATTCCCATTAATGTGAACAGGTCCAGTTGCTCGTATCTCTCAGTTACGTTTGCTACATTCTTCCAAATTAAAAAATATATGCCTGTACATACGTTACATCTATGTCATGGTCAGGGGTGGTGCCACTCAGGGGAAAGGGAGGCCTATGCCCCCTGTAATTTGCGGGAACTTAAGAGAAAAAGAGTAGGAAAAGAAGACGTAAAGGAGAAGAAAAGAGTAGGGCGGGGTAGGCCTATATCTGATCCATATAGTTAATCCAGAGCTTCCAAGAGGCCATATTCCGGTTTCTACCAGCCTTTAGATACGATTTTATAATGCACAAATGAAGCAAGGCAAATTTTCTTAATAGTTCGAGAATTTTCTGTGGACTCCACGCACGTATTTTTGCGTAAAACTTTCCCCGACTAGAAGTCAGTAATGTGTCCAAAAGGGGACTTCAGGAGATTTGTTGATACATACCGTTAGACAAAAAAGGCTCCTCTTTCACCTAACCAAAAATATTAAGTATGTTTTGAACCCATATGATCGGGTCCAAAAATATCCCAAAGACAACACCATTTTTGCATCTAAGCAACCTTCAAGTAACCAAAATTTCTCAAAAGGGGAGAGGAACCCCTCCCCTTAGACCTATCCCCTAGAACAGCCCTCTTTCCCCCAACCAAAAATTAGAATTCACAAAATTATGAACATTTTCCAGCCATATATATCAGTCAAAAAATAACCCAAAGACCCCACCATTTTGCATCTTAGCAACCTTAAATTAGCAAAAATATCTCAAAGGGAGGGGAACACCCTTCCCCTTAGACCTCTCCCCTAAGAAGGCCCTCTTTCCCCCAACCAAAAATTAAATTTCACACAGTTATGAACATTTTCCAGTCATATAGTCAAAAAATTACCCCAAAGAACGCACCATTTTGCATCATAGCAACCTTAAATTAGCAAAAATTTCTCAGAGGAAGTAGACAACCCTCCCCTTAGAACCATCCCCCACGACGGCGATCACTCAACCATTGTCCCCTATCAAAATAACCTTGCGCCGTCCCTGGTTATGGTGCTGTTTTTTATTATCATTGGTTTCAGCGTACGCGTGGCCTATTTACATATTTGAGAGAAAATTTTATGATTCTTCCGTTTCAAGCCCCCCTTAAGCCCCCCCCCCCCCCCAAAAAAAAGTCTCGATCTAGAACCGCGCCTGGTTCAGAGACGGCTCTATTGCGAATGTTACGCAGTCATCGCGTCTCGACGCACCATACGAAGTGCGGTCACACGCGCTGTCCTTCAAATAGGCAGGACCACTCCTAAAAACAAGGAAAGTTTTTAAAAAAAAACACTCTTTTGATCACACAATCATGAATCATAGTGTACAGATGATAAGTAATTGCAACAAAAGCACTAGAGACGTAATGAGTAACAAAGGATTGCATTAGCGTGTACATCAATGATTCTGCGTTACATTATTTTCACTTGTAGCTGCGCGTTTCTAGGGCAATGGAATCGACTTGAGTAAGCTAACCTACATCACGTGACCCTCCAGGTCGGCTTCAGTTTAGTCGCATATTCCGCATCGACGTGCGTCCTCCAGTTATATAGCTCAGTGGAGCTTATGCACGTGACGTCAGCGCGTTTTTCATTTGGCTTACTGGATGGAACTGCCATACGTAGTAGGTGTGTTAAAGATACGCGCTCACGACAGCACCTTAGTAGCAATTGTTGCACAATGTACGCCTGGATGGAAAAATAGAGAAACGTGACGTGGCATAAGCTCTATTGAAGTCCGTGATTGCCATGCACATGATTAGTCAGGGTAACCCTGTCCGAGGTGACATCTGCATTTGGCCCCATTTCACTTACAGGCAGGATAAGTGAAAAGACCATTCCTCCCGTCAGGGTTACCCTGACTAGCATATGATATGAGTGTACACCACTTTTATTTCTATGGTGTACACTCGCTCAGACACTTGGGCATGTAATGCACAGTATGCATGCTGAGCACAGTGTGGTGTACTTACACAGCGTTCCAACGGTCGGTGAGCAATGCATTTTTTCTGCAGAACAGGCAGTTCCAAATTATGTCTCCTTATCTCCGCTGCATAGAAAATCACACTCGTGCACACTGTCATCACCGACCAATGGAAAGCTCTAATACAGTGCATGTACATTGAGTAGCTTGCTCAAGTACTACCGTGCATGCAACTATGTCAGACATAGGATTTACCACCAAATCCGGATGTTTTGTTTTGTAAGGTGACAAATTTGTGTCTCAAGACATGCATATATGCAGGATGTCATGTTTCCAGGTTAGGTTAGGGTTAAAGCAATCAGGAAAGGTATAGGGTTAGAAGGATCAAAACTTCTTATTTGCCTGATATCATGTTACGGATTGGGTGGGATTTACGTATTAGCTGTTTGTTGTAACCAAATAAAGATTTTGTTTTTGAGCGTTTGACCCCCAGAGACCCCAGATGATCTTTGACCCCTACCAAAAGCAATAGGGTTCTAAGTCTCACCATAACTCATCCGCATCCTATGTATGAAATTTATCCAAGCTTCCTGTCTCGAGATATTGTGTTAACAAGGTTTTAAGAGTTTGACACCCGGTGACCCCAAACGACCTTTGACCTCCACCAAAAACAATAGGGTTTTTCATCACACCATAACATAACATAACAGGTTAAAGGGCAAAGGAGGGCTAAGGCCCCATAAGATGCCCCGAAGTCCAAACAACCATAGCTGAAAAAAAGAACCAACCAACACCAAACGAGCCCAGCACAATTAGATTCTACCACACTTGTGGAAGAACTTGTCAATGTTAACCTTAAAGCAGTGCACAGATGTAGAGTTAATCACCCACTCAGGCAGACTATTCCACTCGTTAACAACTCTATGAGAAAAGCTGAACTTCCTAATGTCGAGCCTTGCAAAATTCTTAACTAGCTTCTTACAATGGCCTCGAACCCGAGAATTACATTGAACCTTTAAATAATTGGACAAAGGATTCCTTTCAGAGAGAAATTTGTACACCTGAAGCATGTCCCCCCTAATCCTCCTCAACTCCAGGGTGGTAAGCCCAAGATGCTTAAGTCTAACATGATAAGGTAGGTGTCTCACCTCGGGTATAAGGCGAGTGGCTCTCCTCTGAACTTGCTCTAAAAGAAGCTTGTCCTTTTCATAGAAGGGACTCCAAGCCTGGGCTGCATAGTCGAGGTGGGGTCTTACCAACTGCTTATATAGATTTAGTACAATTTCTTTACTAAAACTACTGAAATTCCTCTTGATCAATCCAAGCACCCTATTAGCCCTAGCAGCAGCAGCTGCACACTGTCTAGATGGCTTTAAATCACCTGTAATAACTACACCAGGATCCTTCTCAAAAGTCACATCACTCAGAATACTACCATTCATGTTATAATCATAGCTGAAATTTTTAGGACCAAAGTGAAGGACTTTGCACTTATCTGCATTAAAAGACATTTGCCAAGTCTGAGACCATGAAAATAACCTATCCACGTCTTTTTGCAGTAATGAGGCATCATCCTAATCACTAACCATCCTATAGAGCTTAGTATCATCAGCGAACTTACTAATACTAGATGTGAGAGAGCTATCAATATCATTGATGAAAATTAAGAAAAGAAGCGGGCGAAGAACAGAACCCTGTGGAACTCCACTTGTAACTTCTTTCCAAGAAGAGAAATTACCATTAACAACAACTCTCTGAGATCTACCGTTGAGCCATGAATTTATCCAGTCAGCACAACTGCCCTTGATGCCTAACCTATGCAGTTTAACCATAAG
The DNA here is from genome assembly GCA_029531755.1 of Holothuria leucospilota. Taxonomy (NCBI): domain Eukaryota; kingdom Metazoa; phylum Echinodermata; class Holothuroidea; order Aspidochirotida; family Holothuriidae; genus Holothuria; species Holothuria leucospilota. The sequence goes on from CM055966.1 coordinate 43,180,152, forward strand.
TCTACCTAATGGAACTTTATCAAAGGCTTTTGAAAAATCAAGGTAAATGACATCGACACTGTGACCACAGTCAAGAGATAAGGAAACATCCTCAAGAAAGCTTAGTAAATTAGTAACACAAGATCTACTCGGTAAAAAACCATGCTGTGACAGATTGAGTAACCGATTATCTAAAAGATATTTAAGCAAACAATGCTTGATTACAGATTCTATAACTTTGCACACAACACTGGTTAAACTGACAGGCCTATAATTGCAAGGCAAGCTCCGATCCCCCTTTTTGAAAATTGGAGTAACATTAGCAATCCGCCAGTCAGCAGGTACAAAGTTTGAATCCAGAAACTTCTGAAAAATAATGCAAAGAGGAACTGACAAAATCTCGGAGCATTCATGGAGAATGGCAGGATGGATCCCATCAGGCCCAGGGGCCTTACTAGCTTTTAAACTCTTCAACTTATTACAAACCTGCTCTTCAGAGAAGACAACATCACTAACTAAAGAGGAAAAAAATAAGGCATCTACAAATTAAGTATGAAATTTATTCATGCTTCCTAACTTGGAATATCATGTTAACAAAGTTTTCAGGGTTTGACCTCCGGTGACCCCAGATGACCTTTGACCTCCACGAAAAACAAAAGGATTTTTTGTCTTACCATAACGCATCTACATACTAGGTATGAAATTTATCCAAGCTTTCTACCTTGTGATATCGTGTTAACAAGGTTTTCAGGTTTTGACCCCCGGTGACCCCAAATGACCTTTGGCCTCCACCAAAAACAATAGGGTTAATTCTCTTACTATAACGCATCAACACCTCAAGTATGAAATTTATCCAAGCTTCCTACCTTGAAGCATCGTGTTAAAAAGGTTTTCAGGGTTTGACCCCCTGTGACTACAGATGACCTTTGACTCCCACCAAAAACAATAGGATTCTTTCTCCTATCATAAGGCATCTACGTAGTATGTATGAAATTTATCCAAGCTTCCTATCTCGAGATATCGTGTTAACAAGGTTTTCAGGGTGTGACCCCAGTGACCCCAGATGACCTTTCACCTCCACCAAAAATGATAGGGTTCTTCCTCATAAAATAACGCATTTACATACAAAGTATGATATTCATCCAAGCTTCCTACCTCAAGATATTGTGTTAACATGGTTTTCAGAGTTTGACCCCCGGTGACCCCAGGTGACCTTTGACCCCCACCAAAAACAATAGGGTTCTTCCTCTCAATATGGGGCATCTATGTACCAAGTTTGAGAACTGTCAGAGTTTCCCTTCTTGAGATATCGTGTTAACGAGCAAAGTGTCACAAACACACACATGCACATGCACACAAACATACACACACACACGCCATCATGAATGCATAGGTTTCTCTTATCATCGAAACCAAAAACCTTATGAATATCTGGCTGTCCCCATTGTCCGGTTCTACTGCCTTCTTCATTTATAGGCCCTTTCACAGTTTTCAGCTTCAACCAGAAAGCCAAAAGGCTTAGTGATTCCTTGCCATATGGATATATTGTAACAAACATGAATCACCCACATGACAAGCATGTGATCCACCCCCCCCCCCCCCCACCCCCCCCCCCCCCCACCCCCCCCCCCCCCCACCCCCCCCCCCCCCCACCCCCCCCCCCCCCCACCCCCCCCCCCCCCCACCCCCCCCCCCCCCCACCCCCCCCCCCCCCCACCCCCCCCCCCCCCCACCCCCCCCCCCCCCCACCCCCCCCCCCCCCCACCCCCCCCCCCCCCCACCCCCCCCCCCCCCCCCCCCCCCCCCCACCCCCCGCCCCCCCCCCCACCCCCCCCCCCCCCCACCCCCCCCCCCCCCCACCCCCCCCCCCCCCCCCCCCCCCCCCCCCCCCCCCACCCCCCCCGACCCACCCAATCCCCCCCCCCAGCACCCCACCCCCCCACCCCCCCCCCCCCCCCCCCACCCCCCCCCCCACCCCCCCCCCCCCCCACCCCACTCTGCACTCTTAAAGAAATGAAGGTGTCAGAAACCACCCATTGCCTTTAAGATGAATATTGTTACATTCTTGAAACTCCTGGGATAGTGTTACAGTGTTTCTTGTAGTTACCTATGTGCCCTGATACATATACAGGTGTTGCAATTGTTCTACTTATATTCATATGATGTGTGTAAAAATACAGAAATTTCAAGGGAGATACAAAGACTGTTGTGTTTGTTTTATTTCCATGAAAACAGGTTTCTTGTCTTTTTTTTTAATTGCACTAGATGGATCCATATCAGCATTTTGGTGATATATGCATACGTGGATGTTTGTCTCTCTCACAACAAAACAGTTTCCAAATATTTTGGATGATGTCAAAGGTGTTTGTGTGTGTGAATTTTTTTCTTGTCGGCTTGCTTCAGAGTGAGGGCCTTGTTATTAGCACTATCGATTATAGCTTTAATGATATGATTAGTACCCATCGATGCTACTGCCCTTATTTGACAAGCAGAGATACTGATGTAATACTCCCCCCGACAGGGGAACATACTCCCCCTGCCGTCAACGAATGCGAGCGCCCTGTCGGGGATTTTTTTTCAGTATCGTGGGAAATCTTTGATGGGTACGTTAGAGGCTGTAATCGTGACGGTACCCTATCTTGCTTTCAAGGAAGGAAGATCCTTCAGCAAAACACCTAAATTTCTTCAATAAAACCCCCAAATTTTCGAACCTCCTTAGGCATTCTTTGCACGCCGAAAGAATTTCGCTTTTTTCTTTCTTCCAACAATCGTTTCGTTGAAGCTTCAAGTAAAGTTGCTGCCCCTCCCTCGTTGAGGAGCTTGCCCTCGCGGGACAAATCCTGGCGCTAGTAAGTTTCGTCCGTAGCAGAACATGTTTCCTTTCGTCCCTTATCACAGATTAGTTTTTCTGAATTCTGTAAGTGAGCCAATCATCATTCAAATATGTGTCCCCAACGGAAGAGAGGCTTAATAGAAAACTTAGGCTACCTTGTTCGTCACGGTCTCAATTAAAAACAGAGGCTCGGATCCTTATCAGAAGCGGCGCTTTTGCTTTTATAGTAGAGACCATTAGTGGCAGTTGCCACCTATACAATATATCTAATAGCTTTATTCATTCCAAAAAGGACATTTTATGTAATTTTAACTTTTACTGAATAAGCAATAGTTATTCATATTATTTTGAAACTTTGGAAGCATACATGCCTGACATGGCAGTAGGCAGTCACCTCAATCAGAGTGAGTGTGTCCTGTCACTCTAGTTCATGAATGGCCTATTTTGATCATGTGACAATATTTTTGTTAGTCAATTGTGTAATCCAAGGTGAATTTCTCCTTGCTTTACCTATTGTTTGTAATAGTTATATTCAAAACATCTTCAGAGGTGCTTGTAATGCAATAAGAGGAGATTTGCAAGAGTTTGCTGATTTTTCAAATAAAATTTTGGGGCGACTGCCTTTAAAGAGACAAATCTATATACCAAGTATGATGACCATCAACGCTGTCTTGAAATAATCGTGTTTTTTTAAAGGTTTCCGGTATTTGACCTCTTATGACGTCTGAGCTCTAAAAAACAATTGTATTCTTTGTCTCAATATGACAAATATATATGACAAGGATGAAAATTGTCCATCGTTGCTATTTCGAGATATCGTATTTACAAGCAGAATTCCATATTTTCACCTAAGGGCACCACAGAGTACCTTTACCTCTACCAAAAGCAACAGGATTAATCTTCTGACTATAACACATTCACATACCAACTTTGGAAAGTGCCCATGCTTCATACCTAGAAATATCGTGTTTACAATGTTTTCGGCTTATGGCCTCTGTAGACCTCATATGACCTTTGACCTCCACAAATCACAGTAGGTTTTTTTTTCTCTCAATACACGCCGAAAGAATTGGGATCCCTACATGCGAGTATGGGTTTCTGAATTGTGTATGCTAGGACCATGATGCGTGTAATGACGTACATTTCGTACTGTCAATGACCCTTATCTCAGGGACTCATATCACAAAAGTGTGACCGGGAGCTAACGAACATGCTTTGGATGAAATTTTAATTAAGGTACCAAACAAAACTTTTCAACAATTGTGCCCCTTATCTTCTCACCTTTGGCTCCTCCACTGTATCAGTTTTCATAGCAGGTGCGCGAGAAGCCTGCCTCCAAATTCTTTTTTGGTATTTCTATAGTATTTGATATTAATGCTTTCCTTCATTTTACCTTGCAAAATTTATCATAATATTAAAATTCCCTTATAATTTTTATTGTCTCGCTTTCGTTCATTTTTTTAAAATTATTTTTATTAATTTTTTTAAGGTCTGGAAAAAGTGGGGGGCAAGTGCCCCCGTAATCCCCCCTGTGCGTGACATCAACGCACTTGGTCGCTAGTCAAAGTCAGACTGTTACAGAAAAATGAATGGTTGAAGTGTGACTTTTGTAGAGTGTTTATTGGGCATTCAAGGCCATTTGAAAGTAAAGTCTTCATTTTAATGATCACAATTAATTTGTAAATGCTCCAGATTCGCTTGCGGCCTCTGTGCCTTGCAAGGGCCCATACTCAGGAGCCAGGACCAAACACCCTTTAGAGAAAAAGTTTGCCCCCTCGGCGTCTGTTTTCAAGACAAAAGCTTTACTATATACACGCTTGTCGAGTTGGTGTAGTTTTTTTTTTTTTTTTTTTTGAAATGCGGCCCTCGTCCTCAGCCCTTTCTCTCTTTTGGCACTTACCCTGAAAATGTTTAAGTACCATAAGTCCAGAAAGTGTCGTTTCCGCACTTTGGTAGGCATATTTGACAAAAAAAATTCTAGACAAGCTTACGCTGCGCGCAGGCGCGGCGCCACATGGGGCGGGGCAGGCATTTGCCCCCCCCCATGGTTTTTCAACCCCCAAAATAAAATCGTCTAAGAAACGTTTTAAGACACATAAGTTTGTAGAGGGTGGGGTGAGGTGTTACAGTATGTCACCCATCTATCACAATATTAGTTAAATTGTTCGTTACAAAATACCTGAAACTTGCAATCCCCGCACGGATAACATTTTCTGTTTTCTCCATTGTTTACGTGAATGCAGTTTAAGTATTACATAAACACTAAGGCCATTATACATAACGCGCAAACAAAAAGGGCATAGGAACCGAGAGTAAAGCTAAAACAATACAGTAGTATACCCTAAAGCCAAGTTATTGTGAGATCTTACACATATGGTGTCACAGAGCAAAAGTTTTCCCTCTCTTGGAGAAAAGGTGCGTATCATTGCAAGTTACACCAAAAAATACAGACAGCTAATCTGTGCATCAGGGGATACGCCTGATCCATGAATCTCTGTCTAACCAAAACCCCAACCCTACCCGTACCTCGGAATATATTTTCGTCCGGGGGAATCTTCGGTCTTTAGTGAACCTTCGACCAAGTGAACCTCTCGTCTATGGGTATTCCCCCCTGTCCGGATTATGTAATGTTTGGCAATCTCAAACATTTACTGTCTCTCCATTCCCAGCATGTGACCATTTAAAATTTAGAACGTGAACACATATATATATATATATATATATATATATATATATATATATATATATATATATATATATATATATATATATATATATATATATATATAACGCTAATTCCTACTGTACGGGGAAATCGATATATCGCGGTTTCGTTAAGGCGAAGAAAAAAAACAAAATACATTAAAAAATATTTCCCCTTTTTGGAAACCAGATATTACAACAACGCTTTTTCAATGGCCCACCATCCGTACGTGTTAAAAGATACCGGTACGTAACTTGGTCAACATTGAAGTAATAGGCATGTAAATCATGTGGTGAAACGGACGTTACCATCCGTCTACGTATTCCTATATAAAAAGCGTGTGATTTCGCAAAGTCGACCTGATTTTTTTCCCCTTTTCAGGACGATTTCCCCTTTTATGCACGTTTTTTCATACAATATTTCCCCTTAATCCCAAATTAGCAATATATATATATATATATATATATATATATATATATATATATATATATATATATATATATATATATATATATAGGTAAAAATGAAGTAGTAAATAGTGCTCAAAGTTTGTGAAAAATTCCACGCGTTTGGGTTTAAACCCTTCATCAGGTGGCAAAAATGCAACTGATCGTTGACACGGCCAAACGTACAATTTAAAAAATACACAATAAAATTGGGCACGGTAAACCTCGGCTAGGAAAACAGACAGTGTTAAGTGGTTACCACAAGTCAAAAAAATGCAGGAATTGCTGCGTTATAACAGTTCAAGTCTAACGTTCAGACCATGTGGGGACAGGGTTCCAAGTTTCATGATTAGGCGGTTTTCGGCAGCTAGGCGGTCATGATCGGAACCTCGACACGAGATGGCCGCCGAAACCATCAAGTCACGGATCGAGCATGTTGACGGGGGATTGAAGTGGGTGGTGGCTACCGGGAACCCTGGGAGGTTCTGTTTGATTGACGGGGGATTGAAGTGGGTGGTGGCTACCGGGAACCCTGGGAGGTTCTGTTTGATTGATCTATCAAACAGAACCTCCCAGGGTTCCCGGTAGCCACCACCCACTTCAATCCCCCGTCAACATGCTCGATCCGTGACTTGATGGTTTCGGCGGCCATCTCGTGTCGAGGTTCCGATCATGACCGCCTAGCTGCCGAAAACCGCCTAATCATGAAACTTGGAACCCTGTCCCCACATGGTCTGAACGTTAGACTTGAACTGTTATAACGCAGCAATTCCTGCATTTTTTTGACTTGTGGTAACCACTTAACACTGTCTGTTTTCCTAGCCGAGGTTTACCGTGCCCAATTTTATTGTGTATTTTTTAAATTGTACGTTTGGCCATGTCAACGATCAGTTGCATTTTTGCCACCTGATGAAGGGTTTAAACCCGAAACGTCGTGGAATTTTTCACAAACTTTTAGCACTATTTACTATATATATATATATATATATATATATATATATATATATATACATATATATATACATATATATATTTATATATATATATATATATATATATATATATATATATATTGGGGTATCATGAGTCAATCACTTAACGAACATTTTGACAATAAAAATATAAAAAACATTTGATAAAATGAATTAAACTTTGAAGTAATATTATATGTCTCCCTTATTGCATACGCGTAAGAAGCGGGGGGCTGGAGGCTAAAGCCCCAGTCAAAAATCTGGGGGGAGGGGCAGAAGCATACTTCTGCCCCCAATATCCAAGGTCAAAAACCCTTCATTGGTCTCTTCAGTAAAAATTGCAGTAATTTTCCTTAAAATTTTCCCAAAATGTTGCACCAAATTGCATCTGAGGACCCTCAAATACCCCAAAATTTTCCCCTTAGACCCCTCCCCAGAAAAGCATCTTTCCCCCATGGAAAAATTAAAATTCAATAAATTATGATTACTTTCTTACATATATGATCAATTCAGAAATATACCAAAGATATCACCACTTTGCATCTAAGCAACCTTAAATTAATAAAAAATTTCTCAAAGGGAGGGGACACCCCTCCCCAGAAAAGCATCTTTCCCAAAACAAAAATTAAAATTACTAAATTATATAAACTTTCCAGCCATATATGATCAGTTCAAAATATGTACCAAAGACATCATCATTTTGCATCTGAGCAACCTTAAATTAACAAAAAATTTCCCATGGGGAGGGGGGAAACCCCTCCCCTTAGACCCCTCCCCCAGGACGGCGATCACTCATCTCACGCTTTGCCTCCCCCCTATCGAAATACCCTGGCGCCGCCCCTGGCTGCGCCTACTTATCCTAGTAGCATACTAAAAAGGGCAGCGCTTACTGCGTACCAGCCCTGAAATGGGACTATGCCACATCCGAAAAAAGCACCATATAGGCCTACAGACAATTTCCAGGCGCGGATCCAAGGGGGAGGGGGATTTCCCAGCCTCAGCCCCCCCCCCCTCCTTTTTGACCACATCAACAATAACAAATACGCGAAAATTAGCATAATGTTAATTTAGCCCTATGTTGTCTGCCCAATGCAGTTTAAAAAAGGAGGAATATTTTCAGGAACTTTTTGGTTGATTTAGAAGAATATTCTCTGTGAGAACCTATATATCATTGTAAAGAGCAAAAATGGGGAATTTGAATGAACATTTTATTTTTGTAAACTAATCTCATTATGTATGCAAATATGCAAATTAGATGACGTCATAGGTTTTTTCATAGAAAACCGTAGAAAACCCATACAGATCACTATTATTTTGTAATTTATGGTGAAGGAGATTGTTTGGCTTCCTTTTCTCTTTCATTTGATACCAAATTTGAGGAAATTGGACCAAAAATGAGGAAGATATGCCCATTTTACCCTTGCTATACAGCTCCACTCTGAACTACACACAGTGACCTGTATGACCTTTACACAGAACACTGTGGCTCAGTGCACAGTGAAGCGTAAACAACTTTGGATTTATAAATAGAGCTGCATAGGCTTTGTAAGGTAGCTCTTAATGGACATTTTAGTGAGTGAAAAGGTCTGAGGGGTATTGTGGGTTATAATTTTTGATATTGGGAGGGGATTTTTGGGTCAGAAATGCATGTTTTGGGCCAAAATTGACGCATTTTTGAAAAATGCATATGTCTGGATCTTTCAAACTCTCTAACTCACCCTACCCATGCCATTTATGCATATCTTTTGGTATGGTTTTGTAAGGAATCTTGTAACGGACATTTTAGTGTTTGAATGAAAAAGATCGGACTTTCCGTTGTTGAGTTGTGGAATACTTAATGGACCGATGATTTTGCCTTTGAAAATGTAGATTTTGACGAAAAATACTCATTTTTTTAAAAAATTGTACTTGAAATATCTCTAAATTCCCTATACCTGGCATCTAATCACCTCTCATGGTGTTTCTTTAGGTTCTAAGGTATTCAGAAAAAAAAAGTGAGTTGGGTGACCCTTTCATAAGTGCCTGAACTAGAGTTTTGAAGTTTATGACGTCATTTTTAGCGATTTTTGAGTTTTTTTTTTAACATTTTTTGAATGTAAACAACTATTTATCGATGTTTTGTGAAAAATTTTTCAATACAACCCCCCCCCCCCCCAAAAAAATGGTGGAATTGCACAGAACTTTTTGTAAGCTTTACTTTGGTGGTTGAATGAAGGCTGAGGAGTGTATATTGACAAAGTTATGAATATTTTTTAACAGGCAGAATTCTCTGGGTAAAGGGATTACCCGGGTGAACGGCAAAGAGTTAGGAGAATATTCAAGGGGGCTTTCAGCCCCTCCCCCTTTTCGAAATGTCTGGATCCGCCCCGGATTTCTTAGTATACAATCAATTCAAAGACCATTGATAGCGGGGGCTAAGAGGATATATCCCTACCAATTTTGACAGGCGCGGAACCAGAAACTTCGATAGGGTACGATGGGAATTACCAAGTGCACTGATGGGGCATCACGAACGCGAAGCCCGAGTTTGCGGGCGTGGGATCAAGGGGCCCTCGTTAGGGCCCCTGGCGGGGTCTCGGCGGAGTCCCGGAAGCTCTCCCCAAAAAGCATATTAAAAGCTCAGAAGTCGGCTCCAGTTACTCTGTTAAGGAGGTTTTATATCATTTCATATTTTATGAAATCGATGTTGGCTCAGTACAGGTTACTATAAGGGCACCTGGTGAAGTCCAGAGTGGATCTGAGGTTATTTCAAAATTTGGAGGATGGATTTAAGCGCTATACGAACATTCAGTTAAATAAGAAGTGACATTTGCCATAGTGACCGGGGTTTTTTCTCTTTAGGTCTAAGGTTAGTCGGGTATGAGGCGTGAACGACAACAATTGCTCGCCAAGCTCCCTGAAATTTTTCTGTTTAAAAGATCATTTTTCATGGTAAAATTTGCATCCAGACAGTACTTAAAGACACTTCAATTTCCTAACCAAAATGATTTTGCCAGGAAGATCAGCCTGATTTATCAATAGTTTGTCATCCGCTAGGAAATACTACTTCACCTCAGACATTTTTGTCCCTACAAAACTGATAGAAGGCGGAAAGAATACCACTTCTTCACAAGTTAGTTAAAAACTTGCTCTTTCATAATCACGCCTGTGTAGAAGCGCATTTTATAACACATTGACTGTTGAGTGAGCGAAAACATTTGAGATCCTATTGAAGAAGATAGAGGGGAAAAATGAAGTGAGGGTGAAGGTGCAAAAATTTAGGTAGGCTGTGAAAGATTTTAAAAGAAAATTAAAGTACACCAATCATTCAGTCAGTAGCCCGGATCATAGTCCAGGCCGAAATGTAACCTTTTTGGAGTTTTCATAAATTTCTTTTGCTATATTTGGTTAAAGTTTGGTATGATTCAGAGCAGGTTACGAAGTTTAAGAGCATTCGGTACTCAAAATTTGCTCAAGCGCTAAAATTGCCAAAATTGCCGTTTTCGACAAAAGGGACCACATTCGACCAGATACAAAAAGAAAAAGAAAAAAAAAAAAAACCTGAGTCAATATTTTGGGACGAACTTTAAGTATGTTGTTGGAGACACTCAGTCTGTTAATTTTACCACTACTCCTAAAAAAGCTTTAGATCCCAGATGGTGGAGCAAAAGAGCCTTTCTTCAGCTAAATCAGCCAAAATAGTAAAAATGGCGGCCATTTTGAAGATGCTGGCTACCCCCTTGCACCTGGAGCAAAAATGAAGCACATCATTTTTCTGATTGTGTTATATCAAATATTTACCAAATAAAAAATGCATTGAACCAAAATTAACCTATTAACCAGATGTCCGCACGATCAGTGGCGCCGCAAGGGTTGGTGATTGGGGAGCCACCCAGAACATGTCGTTATCCCACTCCATATAAACCTAGAGAGTCGGTGAAAAGCATGGGCGGCTCTAAGAAATTTTGTTTGGGGGGGGCAAACTCAAGTCCGTATTCAGGGAGGTTCGGAAGACCCCCAGCAATATTAATTATCAGCTCCGTATAGTACAATAGCCTTAATAGGAGTATTCATAGGCGTAGGGGCCCAAGTTGATGGGGGGGGGGGGGGCTGTAACGATCTGCCCGAAAAATAGAAACAAAAATTTCCGCGCGCGTTCAAAATGTTAATGTACATATCATATAGGCATCCGTTATCCAACCGCATGTCAATTACATACAATAATTTGCCACGTTACTACCTATTCCATATTGGTTATAATTCGGGGGAAGTCGTTACAATAATGATGATAATAATCAGTGGTGTGGCCAAGAATTCTCTCATGGGGGTGGAGCAGGCATTATGTTGTGTGATCGCCGGCCTGGGGGAGGGGGCGTCCCCCTCCCCTTTGAAAATTTTTTGAAAAATTAGGTGTCCATACTTGCAATCTGGTGCCACATATGCTACCTTTGAAGTAAAATTTGTGTTAAAAAATTTACCGTACGTATTTTAGGTACTAAAGGAAAAAAATAGGCATCACCCCCTAACCTTTGAAAATTTTTGAAAAATTAGGTATCCTTACATGCAATCTGGTGCCACATATGCTACCTTTGAAGTAAAATTTTGTGTTTTATTTTAGGTACTAAAAAAAAATCGGCGTCAGTGACGGGGGCATGGCCTAATTGCTCCTCAAATACACTACTGATAATCATAATATATAAGTTTAACCATTAAAAAACACACTGGTGAATTAATACGGAATATATAGGTGATGGTGCAATCCAAATCAGAACTTACTTTAATTACCAAGGCAGTGCCGGATCCAGAACCTAATTCTAGGGGGGGCAAAGCATGATCCAGAACCTAATTCTAGGGGGGGCAAAGCATGCGCAAGAAGTATGGATCTTTGGGGCTGATTTTAATTTTTCCCTTGCTCTGAAAATTCTAGGGGGGCAATTGCCCCCTTTGCCCCCCCTTGGATCCGGCACTGCAAGGAAGTTTTTTAAAGTATCGATTTCCGTTAAACTACATAATTGCATTATTTTTCTTTCAGTAGGTGCCCGAAAAATTCTCAGAATATTGCCCGAATTTTCACAAAAATATTTTGTTGCCCCCAGCCCCCCGCCTCCTACGCTTATGGGAGTATGGCTATTATTATGTATTACAGCGATGCCCATGTAGTTTTCAAAAGCTCTCCAAAAACCATTTCAGGCAGTTAGTCATGAGCTGACTACTTAAAAAAATAAATACAACCATATCAACCGATCGCTACCGTACTTCCATAGGGGTGGAGTAAGAGGCAGGTGAAATGGGCAAAGCGGCTTCATCCATTTGTATAAAATGGGCCCCACCTTTAAATATTTCATTGTTTCTTTCATTGTGTCACAATATGTTTCAGCTTTGCCAAGAAGCCATAAAATGTTGGTTTTCTGGATTGTCTTCTTTAACGGAAATTTCGAGCATGAAGACACTTGAAAACGATGAAATGATAGCACTATAAGTATTTTGGATCTCAGTACCGTTCCGAAACGAATTTTTTTTAAAGGGGGAGAGGAATTCCCCTAACTCAGAACGACGTCTCATCCTCTATACAAATAGCTAGGCCACTAGTCAAAAGTCTCATCACACTGAGCTTACATTGACTGTTTGGTGTGCTTATTTTAAATCAATTGAAACGGTATACTTTATCACAGAGGTGGAGAACCTTTTGCTTATAACAGGCCATTTGACAGTCATAAGACCGCTCGTGGGCCAACGGCGCTGTCAATTTGGACAAGAGAAGGGAAACCTCTCCTTCTATGGGAAACACAATACTTTTAGACTTCATGCTCGTTTCAACTTTTTGTAGACAGATACCTATGCTAATATAATCTGGCCAGGTGACACCCTGGCAAAACTGCTTTTAGTCGGGGATGATAATGAACACGGCTAATGGGTTGTGTATCTAATGACCCCGAAAGCTCTGAAGTGTCTGCAAAACTACGAGCATTTAACTCCAGCATTACCGTTGCACTCTGTAAATGACATTATGATGCCTAAGCTAATCAGATTACAAACAAGCAACTGAGAAAACGCGCGCAAAGCGCGCCGAAAAATTTCGTTTTGAAAGCACTTTATGAATGTTTAACCTTCGCATTGCATTGGAAAGTTATTCACTTCTTTAATTTTAAGCCCACTCAAGGAAAAGGGAGGGCCTAACCCATCTCGAACTACATGATGTTTTTATTTATTATTTTTATTTTTGAAAATTGAAGACCATTCTTTGCAAACTTTTGGGGGGGCAAGTGCCACCCCGTGCCCCTATGGCGAGCCGCTAATGGTGAAAAGCGTGCATATGCGTGCCTACGATTGTTTGCAACCGACGGATCCTCTCTTTGTCACCTCGCGCAGACGTGCCGTCCTCGGTGGAGGGGGTCTACGGGGAGAAGTGTCTTCCTCCCTTTTGAGAACTTTTCGTTCATTAAAGCTGGCTTAGATGCAAAGTTATGCTATTTTTGGCAAAGTTTCGAACTGATCATATGTTGAAAAATTCAGCATCAGCCTGAGAAGTAACTTCAAGTTACAATTTTGGAAAGGGGTTCCTCCTAACCCATCAAATTCCATTCTTTCCTGGGCACAACCCTGAAATGCACGATCAAAGTCAGTGGCATCACTAGTCTTTCCGAAGTGGGCGTCCCGGGGGCCGGGGGGCACAACCTGGAGTACTGAGTCGGGCTGGGAGAGTCACGGTGTCATGGCGAAGCCTCAGGCTCCTGAAGCTCCTGGGTTTTTACAAAATTGTGGGCATCAGAATGAAGCATTCAACTAATATCTGTAAATATGCGGTACACTGAGGGGTAGCCCTTACATTGCAGCATCGAATGTGCATCAACGGTGGTGGATCAGAGGCCTCGTCGGGAAAATTTGGAAAAGGAGGCCCTTGTATGTGATTTTTAGGGTTGGGGGTACCTCTCAAATCAGTGGTACCCAACGGGGGCGTTATTGCCTCCTGGGGGTTTCGCAACTCAAGGGGGAGATGAGCGCTAAGGGAGGGGGAGGCAGTGGGCGTTTTGAAAAAAAAAATGAGATACTCAATTTTAATAGGGGCTTTACAAGATTCCAAAAGCTTTTCCTCTAGCTGAACTATCAAATTGGTTCGCATGAAAGGGAGATAATAAATGAAGTCAAGAAGTCGAGTAGGTCTAATATTCCCTTCCCAGATGCCATGAAGACGCAACTAATAGTATTTAACTTCATTTTTTTCCTGAAAAGAACCCTCATATTCCCATCAGTGACAGTGAAAGCGGTGAACGAAGGGGCCATATCTAAGAATTGTCCCGCTTATAATGCAGTTTTTGCTTGCAGTCCATAAACATAACACAGGCGCGGATCCAGGCATTTCGAAAGGGGGGGGGGGGCTGACAGCCCCCTTGAATATTCTCCTAGATTAACATTATGCTAATTTTCGCGTATTTGTTATTGTTGATGTGGCGAAAAGGGAGGGGGCTGAGGCATAAATGGAATTTGTTATAACAGTAGATAACTTTTGTCTTGCACATAGAGAAAAACCTAGGTTCTCAAGTGGCGGCCCGGGGGCCATTTGCGGTCCTCGACGTCCATTAATGCGGCCCGCAAGAGATTTGAGGAGCCAAAACATTTTTGTGTTTAAGAAGGGAGTACCTTACAGCTTCCTGCTTGGTGGGACTTAGGTCCTTTGTGATCTAGGTTACGATCCCGTAAGGCGCCCACACTAAGAAATCACCACCCAAATTAAGAATCCCTAGAATGGTTGTTATTGCCTGCTTTGAAGACACTTCGGGGCTTCGGGGCTCGTATGTGTGGGTTTGGCCCTCAAGAATGAGCTACTTCCTCCCATAGGTCCGTAGTATGTCCATGTTCCTCTAAAGCCTGGATTCGACCCTGGTGGCTACAAAAACAGTGATAAAGCAGAAACTCAAGGAAATGTGACCCACTTCTGAAACACTTGAGAACCGCTGGAGCTAAAATGTTTTCAGAACTGTGAGTTTCGGTGCGTCAATTTCGGCTTTCTGATTATTTCTACCTGTAGGAAAGCTTCATTGACATAAATCTTCTAAACTCCCATAGACCCCTACCCTCCTTCTTTCTCCCACCCACAGGGCAAGCCCCTTGCAGCATCACAGGGAACTTCTTTTATTTGTTATTGAAATGCAAACTGGTCTACGGGAGATTTTTGTAATCTCTTTAGTATGCATTTAAGCTAGGCTATTATAACCAGAAGATCAAAAGTTTACTGACAATGCGTCATTCTCATGTCAACAATATCGTAAATACCCCAGAGCTTCCGGGGCCTCGCCGGTGCCCCACTGGGACATAGCCCCTGGACCCCACAATAAAGGCCCTTGGGTTAACGGTCCACAACTGGGTGGGGTCCCTGGCATCTGTTAAATTAAGAAAAAAACATTTCTTAAGTCCTGACCGCTATCAAGCCTTCGTTAATCGTGGATTAAAGATTCGCTCTCCCAAAATGGTGTCAATTTTTTAAGTCCCGCGCCGCTGTTTTGCCACCCTTGGTCTGACCCACACCAAAAAGTTACGATGTATGTAAAGGTCTACCCTTTATTTCAACAAGTGTTTTATTTTTGTAGTTTCCTTCATATTATTACTATACTATAGACCGCGGACGTTCGCCCATCCCCATTCGGTGAACGGGGGCGTTGAGCTGAAAATGGTTAAGAACCACTGCTTTAAATTATAATTATGACAAATTTTCTTCATTTTTTCAGCACAATCAAATGAGGAAAAGGGTGGCTATAATGCCTGCTGAAACCACCCTTGGTGCACACAGTAAGCTTGCTGAAATTCTGGCACAAAGTTTAAAAGAAATTTTCGTGCAAGTACTCCTTACTGTGGTATCACCACTTAATGATCTCTAGTGTTGTGCTAACGTGGCTCTGCCTCGGCGAGGATTCAGGAGAGCAAAGTTTCCCCTGCAAATTTTAAGTCACCGGTGTTAATAAAGGGACATCATCCTATCGGATGAAACTATTTAAGTACCCTCGTATGTTATTGCATGCGCGTTAAAAAGGCAACAGAAATCGCAGTTTTAAAAATTTGCGAACACAAAATTAGACTTAAGATGATCGATGTCAAAATTGAATGGAATGGAATGGGGAGGACTCAAGGCTGCAGTGGCCCCTATAGCTGTTGAAATTAGCTGTTTAAACGATAACTCTGGAATATACTTTCCAGTAAGGCATTGCTTTCAGGCCCGTAGCCAGGCGAGGACACGGGGGCGTACCCCCTTGAGGACCACCGTGCCCCCATGTGAAAAATCGATCAAAAATAACAAAAATTCTACCTGTGAGTAGTGGCCTCAGCATGCTTCCATGCGATAATCAAGCAAGAGGCGTTTAAAGATGAAAGTAATTTGTTTTTTGTAACTATTTTCCTACAACTCCAAAAATTTTCTGGCGCTAGGCGCGCTTTAACCTCCAGTTCTATTTTTGCTTTCACACCCACCGTTTCAAACATACGGGCTTTTTCAACAGTAAAGGTTCCACAACTATGTTCTAACGTGTAGGTGTGATTCTGTCCTCTTTTATCTACCTTTTGGAAGGTCCTTTATGCCGCCTCGTCATCGTGACAAACATACTTAGTTAGAAAATCAGAAGTGTCTCAATGCTGAGTCCAGGGGTGGCGCCTAGTTCAGGGGGTGTGTGGGGGGAGGAGGCTATGTCCCTTTTCAGTTTCGTCTGGGAGCTTTAATGGGTTAGATAAACTTGATAAAGTGTGTAATCCCAGTGGCCAAAAAGAATTTCCTGTATGCTCTTAAGGAGAGCAGATTCTTCAATAAGAATCCAAAACTTTCCAACTTTACTAATAAAAACATAAAGTTTTAAAATTCCTCGTCAATAGAACCTCAAATTTTTGGACGTGCACAAAATTTCGAGTACACCATCCTTTTGGCCCCCCCCCCCGTCGCATTTATAGGGGCTTTTGGATGCTGCCCTCCCCCATAGCGGAGCTTGGTCCCTTGTGGGAAATCTTGGCACTACCCCTGGCTGAGTCTGCATGCAGGTTTTACCATTGTCAATGAGTTTCCCTCAAAATTTCGGCGCGCTTAGCAGCGCAATACTCGCAATCGACGTTGCATCACTTTTGATCATTATAAGCACTAAAATACCTGTAAACTATCACATCATGAAAGAACGATCATATTCTAGCCAAAACTAGGCGTGCACTCAAAGCATGGAAGTTCCGACGATGATATATACTTCCATGCTAAAAATTGGAAGGCGGACATTAAGGGGTTTATCGGCATGAAGCAATCAAATTTACCTTGAATAAAATTCGTAACATGCCAGTGATTACTATATGGTTTCAAACAACTCGTACCCCGAATTTATTTCAAAAATTACTATTTCCGTCCTGATTGTACACTTTATCCTATTGTACAGGCTGTTCATGCAAAATTTCTTTCAAATATAAAAGTAAAAATACGATAATTGTGAACTGAATTATGAACTGTGAAGAACTTGGTGTATTCTCAGTGTCACTCGGAGGTCAACTCAAAGATCCATGCTAGTGTTCCCATCATGTTAATGCCGCAGACCCGGGATGTTTTAGGAAGGACATCCAACGGTTTATAGACTCTTTGAAGCAATGTTAGTTTCCGACGGTAATCTTGCCTTTCTTCTCAAAATTTTTCATCTGAATAACCAGATCAACTACGATCAGTGATGCATTCTCAAAATTGAAATGAGAATTAAAAGACACACCCCTTACTCTTAACTTTTCGTTGCCAGCCGTCATGCAAAATATGAAATTTTAACCTTTCGTCGTTATTCGTCTTATTAAATATCATTTCATGTAAAGTCGGCTAAGAATTTCTTTATAACTTACTTTTCTAGTACGTTACTTAATGATGGGGAAATTTGCTAAAATCTGAGAGAAATGTATAGGCTTGAACACTGTTTCCAGCAGATGACGGATTAAAATCGTGGGGGCACAATTGAAGTACATTATTTAAACGTTTGTTCCCAGTCGTTTTACTGAAAATCCCGATTAAAGTCTGGTCATTGACGGAAACAAGCCGCCCTTCAAAGCATGCATAAACAATGGCCTTTGTCTTAGGATTACTTGGAAAAGAAAGGAAGAGATCAAAGATATAAAAGGGTTTAGTCAATAGAGACATAACAATATGAACAATGAGACCTGTCAATCAAATGGAGGAGCCTCTAAAGAATTAAAGCATTTTCAAGTACATATTGTCTGAGAGATTTGGTCGTTGTAGGCCTATCTCATTCCTAACACCTCCCTGCTCAGACATTTTGGGGCTTTTCCCTCTGGAACCCCAGCAAACTATACTGAACTGGCATGCAAGGACCTTATGGGAGCCCATTGTTCCCTCAACGTTTGCAAATCACAACTCTTCATCTCGGCTTGCGGAGCTGAAGAAGCATCGTCATGATCATAGCCTTCTTCCTTTCACTTGTGGAGAACTTCCACGTACGTCTCTGTATCGCAAGAGGAGGGGGAAATTTGTCACCAGTGGAGGAAACTTTTCTCGGGCTTCGCGCGCATGTGCATATGAAAGACAGATTTTTTAAGCTATCTGTAGGGTTTACGGTCGTTTCGCCCCCTTACCAGTTCGCCCCCCAAAAAACCAGTTCGCCCCCAAAGACCTACCAGTTCGCCCCAAGTGCTGACCAGTTCGCCCCCTAATTTATTGACAATATACCTTTGTTATTTTCGGCATTTGTGTGCCTTTTCTTCCTTTATGATGCATCCTTTGATGCAAATATAAACCAGAATGCAAAAATGCATTGTGGTTTCGATGAATATAGCACTTAATGTGTAATCCCAAATAATGCCAAGATGTCCTGTTTCTGTCAGTCATTGGTTCAATGTGATGTTCAAGTGCTGGAAAATTACAGTTTCATGTTCATATTTGACCTTGGGAATTCTTGGGAATTTTTTGCTTTTTTGCCTCTGGTGATTTCAGCTGGCCTCTGATTTCTGACAAAACTTGTAGGGGTTTTCTGATGGATTAAATGCAACACCATGTGAAGCATCCAACCTTCCTAACTTGAGCTATCTTGTAAACAAGGATTTCAGAGTTTAACCCCAGATGACCTTTGACCTCTACCATAAATAATTGGGTACTTCTTCTCACCATACGTCATCCACATACTACGTATGAATTCTATACAAACTTCCTACCTCAAGATGTCGTGTTTAACGAGGTTTTCAGACTATGACCCCTGGTGATTCCAGATGACCTTTGACCTCCACCAAAAATGATATGCTTTGTACCTCTGAAGATTATGCATCCACATGCCATGTATGAAATCTATCCAAGCTTTCTACCTTGAGATATTGTGTAACAAGGTTTTCAGTGTTTGACCCCTGGTGACCCCAAATGACCTTTGACCTCTACTAAAAACAACAAGGTTCTTTCTCTTTCCATAATGCATCCACACACCAAGTATGAAATCTATCCAAGCTTCCTACCTTGAGATATCGTGTAAACAAGGTTTTCAGGGTTTGACCCCTGGTGACCCCAAATGACCTTTGACCTCCACCAAAAACAATTAGGGTTCTTTCTCTTACCATAATGCATCCACACACCACGTATGAAATCTATCCAAGCTTCCTACCTTGAGATATCGTGTAAACAATGTTTTCAGTGTTTGACCCCTGGTGACCCCAAATGACCTTTGACCTTCACCAAAAATAATAGGGTTCTTCCTCTTACCATAATGCATCCACACACCAAGTATGAAATCTATCCAAGCTTCCTACCTTGAGATATCGTGTAAACAAGGTTTTCAGCGTTTGACCCCTGGTGACCCCAAATGACCTTTGACCTCCACCAAAAACGATAGGGTTCTTTCTCTTAATATGGGGCATCTACCTATCAACTTTGAGAACTGTCAGAGTTTCCCTTCTTGAGATATCGTGTAAACAAGAAAAGTGTCACAAACACACACACACATACACGCACACACACACGTACATACACACACACGCCATCATGACTGCATAGGTTTCTCTTATCATCGAAACCAAAAATTACATAAGAAAATTAGCAGAAAAGAGATGTAGTGCTTAATTCATTTTGGACGTGGCAAAGAATACCGCGTACATGATACCTGATTGGTTGTTTTTATTTGATTGCACATGTGATCGAGTATGGTCAGCAATATATTCTGCGCGTGCTTTTGTCGGTATTTTTCCAAATACAATTCCATGCAATATAAAAAAAGTTTTCCAATATACCTATCTCACGAAAATTGGAAATGTAATCACGAACTTAACAAAACTTAACACTAAGAAACCACTAGACTTCAACTAGCACAAAGATGTGATGAGGTGGTATAGCGGTATTTCAGTTCAAGTGAGTCCCCTCGTCACTTTTGTTTCCACATTTCATGCCATTTTGCTGCTGTTGTCGTAAAAAATATA
The DNA here is from genome assembly GCA_029531755.1 of Holothuria leucospilota. Taxonomy (NCBI): domain Eukaryota; kingdom Metazoa; phylum Echinodermata; class Holothuroidea; order Aspidochirotida; family Holothuriidae; genus Holothuria; species Holothuria leucospilota. The sequence continues at coordinate 43,200,471 of CM055966.1, forward strand.
ATCGAAAAAGAAAATCAACTGTGTTTGAATTTTTTTACAACTATACTGTTAGTGTTAGTAAAATCGAGGGGGCGAACTGGTAGGTACTTGGGGGCGAAACGACTTCCACTTTGGGGCGAACTGGCAAGGGGGCGAAACGACCGGGGCGAACTGGTTGGGGGCGAACTGGCAAGGGGGCGAAATGACCGGGAACCATCTGTAGAGGGCTTGAGATATCATCCACCGTGGTTCCCGCAAACTACCATAATCTGGTGGCACAACTGCCTATACAAACAAATCTTTTCGCCCCCCCCCCCCCCAATTGCGGTGCCGGTGCCCCTATGTCAGAATTCCTGGCTACTGGCCTGAGTGCTTCACAAGTTTTAAAAAACGGATGCGCACGTGGCGTGCCGCAAAATTGTTTAGGCCCTTTAAACTGACTGAGAGACAGCGGGTCCGTATGTCCAAATCGATATATTAACCCGGGTACTATATAATCGATGTATTTTGCCTGTTTTTCAGTATTCATTATCTCATTTGTGCTGGGATATACGGGGGCACGGAAAAAAAAAAACTTTTTAGGTGAGGACGTACCCCTACTGATCAAAGTTACAAAACGTCATGGAAGGACCAAGATCATCGTCCGTGTCAAGTTGTCAACAATGATTACGTTCAGTACAAGTTGCATTTTGTACTTGTCACAAATAGAAAAACTTTTTCGAAAGTATGTCATAGGTTATGTTAAACTCCGCAAGTGGCCGCTCAAGGGCTCCCAGACCGCATCAGGAACTGATTTGCAGTTTGCTCACAGGACAGGTTGTGTCACTAGCTGTGCAGTCTACCGGTGTGAGTTGTTTACGTGCACCTCTTGTGAAGTAAGTTGTGAACATAGAAATAAAAGTAAGGCCTTACTTTTATTTCTATGGTTGTGAATGAAAGCGACTCACACGCTTAATTAGTCGCCCGACGATAACTTCCGTGTAGCATAAAAAAAAAAAAAAAAAAAAACTACAAAACTAGTGTGTGTGCGGTGCGGGCCATAGAGCAGGACATAGGAACGTTTCCTACTAGGATCATATAGGAACTATATCCAGCTCTGGTGCGATCATATAGTTCCGCCAATGTAGACTCCTATGTGGATATACGGTGCGGGTATAATGCATTTTGATGTCCCAGCGTTAACAATTAGGCCTAGTCTACTTCCTTTTCAAGGTGAACTTACAAGCTACATAGCCTAAAGCTGCAAAATTTACATAAAATTCATGACTGTATAGACGAATCTGCAGTTGGAGAATTATGGGTGTTGCTAACTGTGAGCGAAAATGGTCATCGCTTGGTCTTATTCTTGTTTACGGCCTGTTCCCGGGGTTATGTGCTGGGCAACCTCCAAGCCAGTGCGGCAGGAAAGGTATAGGCCTAGGCCCTAGGCCCCTATAGTATAGGCCTAAGTTGTATAGTAAGTAATCATGAGTCAATCAGTATCATGAGTCGATCACTGCATGCATTCTAAAAGTCAGTATGTAGCATGGAGGCATGATGTGATTGCAATGTAAGCATGACCTGTATTGCATTTTCTTCAAAAAACATAAAAAACAATTAGCCTAGCCCCTGTTTGTTATTTTTGATGTCCAAAGCAAAAAAGTTACTCATGGCCAAATTTTCAGGTTTTGGCATAGGCTAAGTATGAACTAGAAATTTGCAAAAATTACAAAAAAAGGGTGACCAAAATGTCTTTGATAAAACTGATTAAAAAATTTGATAGAAAAGACATTAATTTATTCTCTATGTTTATTTGTATATAGCCTAACTGTTCTTAAATGTGGTAATTTATAGCATTTTATTTGCTTGTTTTTGGTAGCGATTGACTCAAGGTCCTTCATAAGCATTGTTGCATGTACTGCCATCTACATTTCAAAATTCATTTTGTATGGATTAGGCAATCCGAACAACATTAAAATATAGCACAATGAGGAAGACATATAACAAAATGTTACAGCAAAGGTTTACTGACTTTTGGTTTCGATGATAAGAGAAACCAATGCATTCATGATGGCATGTGTGTGTATGTATGTGCGTATATGTTCGTGTGGGTGTGTGTATGTGGGTGTATGTGTGTGTATGTGATGTTTGTGACACTTTGCTCCTTAACACGATATCTCAAGAAGGGAAACTCTGATGGTTCTCAAACTTGGTACATAGATGCCCCATATTAAGAGGAAGAACCCTCTTGTTTTTGGTGGAGGTCAAAGGTCATCTGGGGTCACCAGAGGTCAAACTCTAAAAACCTTGTTAACATATGATATCTCAAGGTAGCAAGCTTGGATAAATTTCATACTTAGTATGTAGATGCATTATGGTAAGAGAAAGAACCCTATTGTTTTTGATGGAGGTCAAAGGTCATCTGGGGTCACTGGGGGTCAAATGCTGAAAACCTTGTTAACATGATATCTCAAGATAGGAAGGTTGGATAAATTTCATACTTGGTATGTAGATGCATTATGGTAAGAGAAAGAACTCTATTGTTTTTTGTGGAGGTCAAAGGTCATCTGGGGTCACTGGGGGTCAAACCTTGAAAACCTTGTTTTCATGATATCTCAAGCTAGAAAGCTTGGATAGATTTCATACTTAGTATAGATGCATTATGGTAAGGGAAAGAACCCTATTGTTCTTGGTGGAGGTCAAAGGTCACGTGGGGTCACTGAGGTCGGGTCAAACCTTGAAAATCTTGTTAACATAATATCTCAAGCTAGAAAGCTTGGATTGATTTCATACATAGTATGTTTATGCTTGATGGTAAGACAATGAACCCTTTCATTTTTGTTGGAGGTCAAAGGTCATCTGGGCTCACAGGGGGTCAAACACTGAAAACCATGTTAACACGATATCTCCAGGTATGAAGCTTGGATAGATTTCATACTTGGTATGTAGATGCGTTATGGTATGAAGATGAATGCTATCAATTTTGGTGGAGGTCAAAGGTCATTTGGGGTCACCGGGGGTCAAACACTGAAAACCTTGTTAACACGATATCTCCATGGCTTGAATAGATTTCATACTTTCATATGTGGATGTGTTATGGTGCGACGATGTATACTTTCATTTTTGGTGGAGGTCAAATGTCATCTGGGGTCACCGGGGGTCATGCACTGAAAACTGTGTTAACTTGATATCTCCAGGTAGGAAGCTTGGATAGATTTTATACTTGGTACATTTTGTGAGAAGGTGAACCCTATAATTTTTGGTGGAGGTTGAAGGGCATCTGAGTTCATTGGCATCAAACACTGAAAACCTTGTTAACACGATATCTCTAGGTAGGAAGCTTGGATAGATTTCATACTCAGTATGTGGATGCGTTGTGGTGAAAAGATGAATGCCTCTGTTTTTGGTGGAGGTTAAAGGTCCTCTGGGGTCACAGGGGTCAAAAAGCAAATTTTAACAAGAATTCTTAAGATCGTCTCATGGTTCACCAGAAGTCAAACAGCAAATTTTCCCAAGAATTCCCAAGATCATCATCTTGAGTCATCAGCGGTCAAAATGCAAAATTTCCCAGGAATTCCCACGATCAAATATGAACCTTAAATTATTTTCCAACATGTTAAGATAGCCCTTGACCAGTGACTGAAAGATATGGGACATCATGGCATTATTTGGAATAGAACATATATCATCGAAACCTCAATGCATTTTTGCATTCTGGTTGTAAATGTTTTTAATATTTTTATGGTCACACTGTTCCTTAAGTGATCGACTCATGGTAAGCCCAGTATACTAGCCTAATTGACCCCATCTCGACTATGCTGGTCAGGCTTGAAGTCCCTTCAATGAAAAGGACAAATTTCTTTTAGAGTAATTTCAGAGGAGAGCCATTCGCCTTATACCTGAGGTGAGAAATCTACCTTATCATTTTAGACTTGAAGGCAGTAGGCAGTCGCCCCAGTCAGAGTTAGTACATGCCTCGTCACTCAAGTTCTGAATGGCCTGTTTTGATCATATTTGACAAAGTTTTTGTTGGTGATTTGTGAAGTGTGAAATTCAAGGAGAATTTCTCCTTGCTTTACCTATTGTTTGTAATAGGCCTTGTTATGTTCAGAACGTCTTCAGAAGTGCTTGTAATGGAATTAGAGGAAATTTGCAAGAGTTCATTTGCTGATTTTTCAAAGCAAATTGTGGGACGGCTGCCTTTAAACATATAATCTTACCACCCTAGAGTTGAGAAGGATTAGGGGGGACATGCTCCAGGCTTACAAACTTCTCTCAGAGAGGAATCCTTCATGAGAGGACTGTGCGTATGTGTGTGTATGTGACGCTTTAGCTTGTTTACACGATATCTCAAGAAGGGTAACTCTGAGGGATCTTATACTTGGCACATAGATTACCCATATTAAGTAGATGATGCCTATTGTTTTTGGTTGAGGTCAAAGGTCATCTGGGGTCACCAGGGGTCAAAGTCTGAAAACCTTGTTTACACGATATCTCAAGGTAGAAAGCTTGGACAGATTTCATACTAAGTATGTGGATGTGTTATGCAAAGAGAAAGAAGCCTATTGTTTTGGGTGGAGGTCAAAGGTCATCTGGGGTCACCAGGCCGGGTCAAAGTCTGAAAACCTTGTTTACACAATATCTCAAGTTAGGAAGCTTGGATAGATTTCATACTAAGTATGTGGATGTGTTATGGCAAGAGAAAGAAGCCTATTGTTTTGGGTGGAAGTCAAAGGTCATCTGGGGTCACCAGGGGTCAAAGTCTGAAAACCTTGTTTACACGATATCTCAAGGTAGGAAGCTTGGACAGATTCCATACTAAGTATGTGGATGTGTTATGAAAAGAGGAAGAAGTCTTTTGTTTTTGGTGGAGGTCAAAGGTCATCTGGGGTCACCAGGGGTCAAAGTCTGAAAACCTTGTTTACACAATATCTGAAGTTAGGAAGCTTGGATAGATTTCATACTAAGTATGTGGATGTGTTATGGCAAGAGAAAGAAGCCTATTGTTTTGGGTGGAAGTCAAAGGTCATCTGGGGTCACTAGGGGTCAAAGTTTGAAAACCTTGTTTACATGATATCTCAAGGTAGGAAGCTTGGACAGATTTCATACTAAGTATGTGGATGTGTTATGAAAAGAGGAAGAAGCCTATTGTTTTGGGTGGAGGTCAAAGGCCATCTGGGGTCACCAGGGGTCAAAGTCTGAAAACCTTGTTTACACGGTATCTCAAGGTAGGAAGCTTGGATAGATGTCATACTAAGTATGTGGATGTGTTATAGAAAGAGGAAGAAGCCTATTGTTTTGAGTGGAGGTCAAAGGTCATCTGGGGTCACCGGGGGTAAAAGTCTGAAAACCTTGTTTACATGATATCTCAAGGTAGGAAGCTTGGACAGATTTCATACGTAGGTTGTGGATGTGTTAAGGTGAGAGGAAGATACCTATTGTTTTTGGTGGAGTTCAAAGGTCATCTGGGGTCACCAGAGGTCAAAGTCTGAAAACCTTGTTTACACAGTATCTCAAGTTAGGAAGGTTGGATAGATTTCATACTAAGTATGTGGATGTGTTATGAAAAGAGGAAGAAGCCTATTGTTTTGGGTGGAGGTCAAAGGTCATCTGGGGTCACCAGTGGTCAAAGTCTGAAAACCTTGTTTACACAATATCTCAAGGTAGGAAACTTGGATAGATTTCATACTAAGTTTGTGGATGTGTTATGGTGAGAGGAAGAACCGTATCATTTTTGGTGGAGGTCAATGGTCATCTGGGGTCACCAGGGGTCAAAGTCTGAAAACCTTGTTTACACGATATTTCAAGGTTGGGAGCGTGGATACATTCAATACTTAGTACGTGGATGTGTTATGGTAAGAGGAAGATACCTTTTGTTTTTGGTGGAGGTGAAAGGTCATCTGGGCTCACCAGGGGTCAAAGTCTGAAAACCTTGTTTACACGGTATCTCAAGGTAGGAAGCTTGGATAGATGTCATACTAAGTATGTGGATGTGTTATAGGAAGAGAAAGAAGCCTATTGTTTTGAGTGGAGGTCAAAGGTCATCTGGGGTCACCAGGGGTCAAAGTCTGAAAACCTTGTTTACACGATATCTCAAGGTAGGAAGCTTGGATCGATTTCATACTTAGTTTGTGGATGTGTTATGGTAAGGGAGATACCTATTTTTTTTGGTGGAGGTGAAAGGTTATCTGGGGTCACCAGCGGTCAAACTCTGAAAACCTTATACGATATCTCAAGGTAGGAATCTTGGATAGATTTCATACTAAGTATATTCTAGTGTTATGGTGCGAGGAAAAACCCCTATTGTTTTTCATGGAGGTCACAAGCCATCCCTTACAAAAAATAGTGTGTCAACCTGTGTCAGTTAGCACGTGTGATCACGCATGAAAAACAAAAGAAATCACGCGTGTTCCTGGGTGGCAAACCTGTGTTTTTGGAACCCTCTGGACACAGGTTTGACACAGGTTAACACACCCTTTCTTGCTTTCAATTTTAAGCCACAGGTTTTGACTCAGAATTCTTTGTCAATACTATTCTTAATGGCCACGCGTTTTGAGTGGCAAACCTGTGGTTAACCTGTGGCAAAGTGTGGCAACTGACAAACCGGTGTCAACATCACGCGAAAACAGGTTTTCCTGCAAAAACCTGTGAAAACCCATGGCAAACACGTGAGAAAACCTGAGGATTTGGAACCAATTGAGACACGTTTTTTTGTAAGGGATTTAAGGTCATCAGAGGTCAAAACTGAAACTTTGTAAACATGTCATTACAAGGGAGGAAGCACAGACATATCACTTCTTTTTTTTTCATTTTTTTGCATGGTTATTCAACTTTTTGTTCAAAGGCATGTGACATGAGCTGACATGAGAAGAGGTCAAATTGTGACCACATCAAAAAATGATGTAGTAGAGAAGTATAAATTTGATGGATGAACCTCAGTGTAGCAAAGCACCCCCCTTTCGGCATTTTGGATTTTGTATTGTCACTGACTCATAGCGATATGGAGTAATTTGTGTCAGGCTCCGGTTCTCAGGGTGTGCAAAATTAGGGGCATTTAGGATACTATCTTTTCATAAAACACTGGAAACTTTGAAGATATGAATAAACAATAAGTTTTGCCGATGGAACTAGTTTGTGAAAGTTGTGACTCATGGCCTGAGCTCAACATGTGATGCTTGAAGTTTGCTTTTTTCTTGCCCACATCTGCTGCATTAAATAAGAGGTGATACTTGCATAATCCAATAGCCTGTAAGTGAGGATGTTATCATACTGGGAGACTAAAGGCATGGGATCATAGTATAGTGAGAGGGCTAACATAAAATGGCCAGGCCTGGTCAGGAGTTTTGGGGCAGACAGGCAATGGTTGTCCGTCTTAGGCAAGTTCTAACAGTTATTTTTAGGAGCCATGACGGGCGTTTAGGCGGGCACGGGCAATTGCCCGTCTTATAATGCCAGGCCTGAAAATGGCCCATAGAACCAAGAAAACTGCCAAAAATGTGTCCCATTTCAAGCGGGTAGACAGGATTTTTTCAAGGAGGGGGGATTCACGTTCAAATACCAAACCTCCCCCAGTGGCACAGGATGCAGAGGCCTGAATTAAGGGTCCCTGTTGGGATCCACCTGGAGCAGTTCCTCAGTTGGGGTCCAGGGGTGAAGGTCCCAGAAGCTCAGGGCCACGTAAATCTGTGGGCAATAGAATGATGCATTTTAGTTTCTTTCAATGACATTGAATTGGCATGAAACAGACCACAAAAATCACAGTGACTTTTTTGGTTTTGATCATGTCGCTAGAGGACCCATTGGCCATAAGTTGCACCTCTGCAGCTCTTCTCCACCTGTCCTCAGAGTTGTTATCTGTACTTCAATCTCTTGAGCAAACAAGCTTCCAAGGCACTATTGACCACAACTCTCTTATCAACCAGTAGAACTACTTCGCTTGCAAGGTTTACCAAAGAAACTATTGTTTAAGATCAGACATGCACCACTGCACAACCTTTTCAGTGCAACAAAGGGGGGAGAGCTAGGTGCATGTGAGAGGATGACTAAGGCTCTAATGAACTAAGTCAGAAAACCCATCCAGACAGGCACACAATGGGATTTTCAGTTCTTAGAAGATGCACTATATTAGTAATGTCAAAATTTATAGTGGCATGATGAAAGAGACACCTATGTATTTATGATATGGTTTGTTTGTTTGTATGCGAGTATGTGCCAGTGGGTAAGGGCATGTGTGCGTGTGTGTTTGTGACGCTGCTCGTTAACATGATATATCTCAAGAAGGGAAAATGACAGTTCTTAATCTGGGTACTTGGATGCCCCATATGACAGGAAGAACCCTATCATTTTGGTGGGGGTCTAAAGTCATCTGGGATCCCAGGGGGTCAAACTCTGAAAACCTTGTTAACATGATATCTCAAGGTAGGAAACATGGATAAATATCATACTTAGTATGAAGATGCCTTGTGGTGAGAGAAAGAACCTATTGTTTTTGGTGGAGTTCAAAGGTCATTTGGGGTCACTGGGGTCAAACTCTGAAAACCTTGTTAACATGATACCACAATTGAGATAGGAAGCTTGGATAAATTTCATACTTTGTATGAAGATGCATTATAGTGAGAGAAAGAACCCTGTTGTTTTTGGTGGAAGTCAGAGGTCATCTTGTGTCACTGAGGGTCAAAGTCTGAAAACCTTGTCAACAGGATATCTCGAGGTAGAAAGCTTGGCTAAATTTCTTACCTTGTATCTAGATGCCTTATAACGAGATAGTGAGAGGAAGAACTACATCATTTTTGATGGAGGTCAGGGGTCATTTGGGGTCACTGGGGGTCAAACTTTGAAAACCTTGTTAACACAATATCTTGACGTAGGAAGCCTGGATAGATTTCATACTTATATGCAGATGCCTTATGGTGAGACTAAGAACTCTATTGTTTTTGGTTTGGTTCAAAGGTCATCTAGGGTCACCAGGGGTCAAAGTGCAAAATTTCCCAAGAATTCTCAAGATCAAGTATGAACACAAAACTGTATTTTTCCAATACATTAAGATAGCATTTGACCAGTGACAGACTGAAAGAAATGCGACATGGCATTATTTGGAATAAAACATATATCATTGAAACCTCAATGCATTTTTACACTCTGGTTTAAAATTTCATCCGTTGTTTCACTCACAACCAATTCCATTGGCGTGAAGCCATCTCATAACATTTGCTGCATGTAGTTGTTTGTGATTAAAAATGAAAGTGATTGAAAAGATGGCTGAAATTAGACTGCAGTGCAACATGTGCAGAGTAATTGAAAAGAACTGCATGTTGCAATCTCCTGGCAAAAGTTGTGTTGTGTAGAGAAAACCTTTGAAATTAGTCCGTAGAAACATTTTATAGCATGATTATAACCTTCAAGAGATTTGTACAGGCCAACAATTTTATTACCATACTTAATTGTTACTTTATCACTATTGATTCTGAAAAAGGTGTGCATTACCCCAATAACTTTACTTTGTAAGTCGCTTTCAATATTTTTATTGGTTTCAATGAAAACGGAAACCTTTATGCATTCATGATGGCATTTGTGGGTATGGGTGTGCTTGTGGCACTTTTCTTGTTTACGTGATATCTCAAGAAGGAAAACTCTGACAGTTAATCTCAAACTTAGTAGGTAGATGCCCCATTTTAAGAAAAAAAATGTATTGTTTTTGGTGGAGGTCAAAGATCATCTGGGCCACTGGGGTCAAACTCTGAAAACCTTGTTTACATGATTATCGCAAGGTAGGAAGCTTGGATAGATATCATACTTAGTATGTGGTCTGTTATGGTGAGACAAAGAATCCTGTTGTTTTTGGTAGAGGTCAAAGGTCATCTGGAGTCACAGGGGTGAACTCTGTAAACCTTGTAAACATGATATCTCAAAGTAGGAAGCTTGGATAGATTTCATATGTAATATGTGGATGCCTTATGGTCAGAGGGTAGAACCCTATAATTTTTGGTGGAGGTCAAAGGTCATCTGGGTTTACTGTCTGTCAAACTCTGAAAAACTTTTTAACATGATGTCTCAAGGTAGGAAGCTTGGATAGATTTCACACATAGTATGTAAATGCCTTATGGTGAGAGGAAGTACCCTATTGTTTTTGGTGGAGGTCAAAAGTCACCTGGGATCACTGTGGTCAAACTCTGAATACCATTTTTTCAAGATGTCTCAAGTTTAATAGAAAGCTAATAATATACTTCACATGGTGTTGCATTTAATAATCAATCAGAAAACCCCCAGGAGTTTTGTCAGAGGTCAGTTGATATCACCAAAGGCCAAAAAAAAAAAATCCTAAGAATTTCCAAGGTCTAATATGAACACAAAACTGTAACTTTCCAGCACAATAAGATCACATTCAACCAGTGACTGAAAGAAACTGGACATCTTGGCATTATGTAAGATTTTTAGATGTAAATGCTATATTCATCAAAACCACTATGCATATTTTACATTCTGGTTGCTTACCCTTCACAGATATGAAAGTTTCCTTTTCATGTTTTTTTTTCAAATATTTTCCAGACAAAGTACTGATGACATTGATGTCATTCAAGCCTCAAAATTCAGAGTCTACTGATGCACCTCTCCCTCACTATGAATGTTACCTAGGAGCAGAGGATAGAGATGCATTTTTGTCATCATCAAGACCTTATGCAACAAGAAATGAGCCTGAACCACAGCCATCATCACCTGTTTGTTTAACAGAAAACAACCTGCCAGCTAATACTGCAGCATACTCTGTATCTCTGGACACTGACAACGATAATGCTTTTGGTATCTTTACTTGTGATGTATCAAAAGAAGGGAGACAAAATTCAACTATTTTTACCATCTTCTTGAAATCTGATGGTAAGCTCAGGGAGGTGTTAGGAAGGAGATCCAACATTCTGTAGACTATTTGAAACAGTGTTTGTTTCCGACAGTTATCTTGCCTTTCTTTTCAAAATTCTTTTCTCAATACCTTCATTAACTAGGATCAGCGATGCATTGTCACAATGACAATGAGAAGACACACCTCTTACGTAGAACTCATTAACTTTTCGTTGCCAGCCGTTATGCAGAAATGTGAAATTTTAACCTTTCGTCTTTATTTATCACATTAAATATCATTTCATTTAAAGTTAGGTAAGGATTTCTTTACAACTTAGTTTTTGCATATGTTTCTTAATGATGGGAAAATTTGCTTAAAACTAAGAGAAATGTTTAGGCTTGAACAATGTTTCCAGCAGGTGACATATTAAAATTGTGGGGGCACAATTGAAGTACATTATTTAAATGTTTGTTGCCCATCGTTTTCCTGAAAATCCTGATTAAATTTTGTTCATTGGCGGAAACAACCCTTACATCAATGCATGTACAGGCAATGGCCTTTGTCGAGGGATTACTTGGAAAAGAAAGGAGGAGATCATCATTAAAAGGTTTTAGTCAACAGAAACTTAACAGTAGGAACAAAGAGAGCTGCCAATCACATGGCAGTGCCTGAAAAGAATTTAATTATTGTCAAGTACATATTATCTGACAGATTTGGTCATTGTATCTCCTTCCTAACAACTCCCTGGTAAGATACAGACAAAGTTTAAATCATCTGAACATTTACTCACTCTACCGTCAGTTCTATTGTTCATCACTGACTTTGTGTGTGGAGGTGATTAAAACATTGCCCAGGCAAAGCCTCTTTAGTGCAGTGAGAATGTTTTTAATCTCTATGCCCAGTTTGGCCATACAACAACCTTCCAACAGGCCATTGTGGTTATAATGTATACACAGAAGGACCTGTGATATCACAAGCACAGATCACATTTTTGAGCCAGGCAGGCCTAATGTCAGTCTCCCCAACTGTCAGTTGTAGTTTAGCAAATAAAGAGGAAGCATCAGGGGGAGAAGCGCACTTATCCACAAGTCTTTTCTTCTTTTAAACCATAGTAAGCCTCTTTGAAATGTGTATGGAAGCAGGGTGTAAATATTTACATCATTATTTTTATTTTTTGCAACTTCTTTTTCATTACACCTGTAGCATAATACAGGATTCACACACAGTATGGAAAATGGGAAAATCTGCAAAAAGTCTGGAATGTTGGTAGGCATAAAGTCAGTGAATTTTGGGTATTACTCTGAAAAAAGTCACATATATGGTCCAAAAACTGAAAAGCTGACATACTGTACCTGAAATCTTGTTGTTTCATGAGTTGACAGTGCATTTAAAAGTACATATAAAGTAAGCACAGTTTTACTTTTTCTAACGTAATGTTTTTCATGCATACTGAAAATGGCCATCCTTGTTTTGAAAGAGTCTCAAAAAAGTTTTGAATTTCAGTATTTAGTACCCTGACTTAAATACCAGAGGAAACGTAGCAATAAAACCTCCAGTTGTGGCAGATTTCACTATTTTTGGCTGAATTAAAATTCAGTTTGGTACACCTATAGCAAATTTAAGAGAAATCTTTCAGTTTGTCTCCAACAGGCAGTTAAAACTATCTTCATCAAATACTAAACAGAAAAGTGAAAAATTTCCAAATACACAGCTCAGGTTGCATGAATGATGTAGGCATACCTGAAAGGACTTATATTATTGAATACCACCCTTATTTAATGTCATCCCTTTTGAAAAATTCATTTTTTCATCATGAATGACATATACTACTGCAATAAAATTGTCATTGCATGGGTATTGATTTCTTCTTTATGATTTTTATTTCATTTCAGGGTACATTGTTCCATCAGATGAAAGATTTACCAAGACAGTCAATGTAGGTGATAGAAATGTCATTATACATATGACAGTAGTTGATGATACTGGTATACCAAGAAATCCTCCGGGATCTCCACACCTTGACATACGTTGGAGAATCAATGGTAGTGGTAGTGTTGATGTGATTGGTGGAGGTGGTGCTGACTACCAAGGTGTGAATTACACCCAGTTAAGCTCAAGAGGTATCAGTGTTAATGATGAAGGAGTTTATGAAGCTCATGGCTTTTTTCTGAGGAATGCACGACATGTGCTGCAAAGGCTGATTGTCCGCTGTAAGTATGTTGGTTGATGTTACAGACTGTACACTGTACTTGTGTTTAATTTTATTTTGATACACCATTGTTCACCTTTTCTATTTCTCACATGCTGTGTTTGGATTTCATCCTGGAGATGTTTCTTCTTTTTTATTTCAATCAAAAGAGAAACCTGTGTGGTCATGATTGTGCATGTGCATGTGTGTATGTTTGTTTGTGGCACTTAGCTTGTTAACACAATATCTCAAGAAGGGAAACCCTGTCAGTTCTCAAACTTGGTACAAAGATGCCCCATATTAAACGAAAGAACCCTATTGGTTTGGTGGAGGTCAAAGTTCATCTGGGGTCACTGGGGGTCAAACTCTGAAAACCTTGTATACGATATCTCAAGGTAGGAAGCTTGGAATGATTTCATACTTAGTATGTGGATGCTTTATGGTGAGAAACAGAACGCTATTGTTTTTGGTGGAGGTCAAAGGGCATCTGGGGTCACTGTAAGTTAAAAAGCAAAATTTCTCAAGAATTTACCAAGATCAAATCTGAACACAAAACTACATTTTCCCAACATGGTAAGATAGCATCTGACCAGTGACTGAAAAGAAATGGGACATGATGGCATTATTTGGAATAAAACATACATTCATCGAAAGCTTGGTTCATTTTTGCATTCTGGTTTCATTATGTAGTGTAGGTGACAAAGTGAAACCAGTGTGAGTGATACTAACTTGTTCCTGTACTTATTGATAGTTGTGGAACTTTTAGAGAGTAATTAGCGTTATAATGTACCTCATTTAAATGACATTAATGGCTCATAGTTCACAATTGCCTTCAGGAGAAATGCTTATCATGTCATGGGCAGTATGAATTGTACATGGGGACTACTAGTTGAAGCTGGTGAAAGTATTTGCCTTCTAGGAACTGAGAAACAAGTAATTGGGAATAAAATTCATAAAACTATTTAGCAATTTCAAGCGAAAAAATGCAACGTGGGAAATTGGGGGGGGGGGGGGCGTGTAAGACTTGATAATAGGCTACATGCAAAAGCGTGTAGTGACCAGTGATTTGGAAATTTACAGTAAGATATGATTAACTAAAACGGAACGCCTAATTAAGAAAAGGAAAAATTGGGGGACAAAGAGGAAGTCCGAATAAAAGCTAGCAAAAGGAAGATATGAAAGAGAAAGCAAACTGTAAAACAGTCGACACAGTCTTTTTTTTTCTTTTTTTTTTGTGAATGGGAAAAATCTTTATTTTCCCAATCCCAAGAAAACTACTATATACACCTATTATACAATATTGATAATTTAACAATTATTTACAATAATTTCAGTTTGAATTAGTTAAGTTAAACTACGGCATTCCCCGCTTGCTTGCTTCAATGTCTACTCTCCATACAATTCACAGCCACCTAACTGCATATGCTTTTCTTGATTGACTTAAAAATTTGTAATCAAATTCATTAACAGAAAAAAAAAAAATATCAGTCAAGGTCACTATATAATAATATTCATTTTAATATTATACATTAACATATAATCCATATATCGATTACACATATATTAAACAAGTGAAGTCAAGCATAAAAATTAAAGCTGCATAATTAATTTCCAATGTTAATTCAGTAGAATTACTCACTGGAATTCACTTAGTTTCCCTTGAATATGAAAACAGAGAGCAACGACCTTAACTGTCTTGGATAGTATAAAACCGAAAAAAAAGTTTACCACCTTTAATTCGAAAACAAAGATGTGACCCTGATATCCAAGACCTCTTCAAACCAAGCGCCATTGTGCCAAAGTGTTTTATTTTCGCTCTTTTTTGCGTGCCTGTCGAAGCCGAAAAAAAAAACTGTGTCGACTAGATGGTTTTGGCAGTTGTGTCATGAGGTAACATATTACAGTCCTATTTATGGAGCAAATATAAAAGCTCCTTGTACAAATTGACATCATAACTTGGAAAGGAATTTATAGGTCCTAAAACATATTGTTCACTGGAAAAACGTGTAACAACCCTGTGGTCTTAACTTTTTGGAGATTTAAACCGGAAGAGTTCAATATACATATACATTTACATCAGAGAACACTTTTCAGGCGGCATCAGCATCGATTACACTAAATATTCAATGAAAGTTAAGGGTTACTAAAATCGCATAGAAATGAAAAAATATTTTCCTATTTAAAGACCAACCCCCTTGAATCTCATGTATTCAACATTACACATTACTTCTTGAAGGAACAACTTTAGTCTATTATTAAAAACATACACAAATGCAAATTTTGTTTTGAAAATCTATAATTCACAAGTATTTACAATTGATTCAGTTGAATTGTAGGCATTTTACAAAACACATCACTTCCACTTTTCAAATAATTTTGAAAATTTCCAGGAATCATTCTTACTTAGCAATGACATAACTTTAACAATATGTGCAGGCAAGCACATCAAAACACTTTTTAAAAAAATTGGTTCAAATGAAAGCTTCAAATTAGACAAATTTGAAATGGAATCTTTTCTCCACAAAACAGAAACAAAGGAACGTTTTCTGATCCAGACTTTATCAAAATTTAACTTGAGGAAAGGGAAAGGGATCGGTATCTATCGGCTCTAACTCTCTGTTTAATATAATTTTAATAATTAAGGGAATTATATTTTCTTTCACTGGAATGACACACGTGACTGAAAAAACATTTGAATGCATTCGTGGATTTCCAAATAATGAATTTGGGAAAATACACATAGTACGTACCAGAGCCTATTGAACACTACCTGAGGAAGGTTTAATAACTCGGAAGAGCCCCATATCAAGAAAGAAATAGATTGCATTGAACTTGAAGTTGTCGTCATAGTAAGGCCTTTGGCAAAAGGCACTCTAGCCATAATCCAATTGAATTAATTTTCGGGCATTCCCAAAAGATATGGTTCGATATAGTCTCTATACAATTACAATTGAGCCATAGGGCAAATGCCATCGTCCATTTACCCCAGTCACGAATCTTAGGTCACCAGTACACATACAATGACTCTGTGGTATGTGATAAACCGCCACTGCAATCCTTCAACTGTGTTGTCTAAGGTGCAGTTGAAGGGCTAAAGGCCAAATTTGACCCCAAGGAAACATTGGGTAATGTCCTACTATAGAGATAGTAACATCAGTATCGCGTAGGCTTTTAACAACTTGTTTCGTCTGTGTATGATTACTGAAAGGATAGTCCCTACTAGCTAGTATCTTAATAATGTGGCAAACCGTCAATACGTTATTGGGGCAAAAATCCGAGTTCGGTCTGGAATTAGACCACAAATGGGGGAACAGCTGACGTAGAGGCTTAGCCATGTAAAACCGAGGCAGGGTGAGGAATAAAGGTGGTTCATTGTTAGCTTCCAACAGAGGGAAAAAAGGTTTACCAAACAAAGCATTCATCTTGGTCCTGAGATCATCTAGTCCTAATCCACCTCTATCCTTATCTAAAAACATAACCTTCCTAGCAACAAGATCGGGTTTGTTATCACCCCAAATGAAGGAAAAGACCGCTTTGTATGTGTCTTTGATGACCCAATCTAAAATGGGGTACACTGGCGCCACGAAATAAAATTTTGGGTAAACAACAGTGTTAATAACCATGACTTTACCAATCAGGGAAAGATGTCTGTGTTTCCATAAACCAAGCAGTTAAGTGACAGAACGAACAATACCCTCCCAATTGGACCTAACGGCATTATCAGATCCAAAGAATACGCCGGTGATTTTGATCGAATTTGTACTCCACGCCATGTCAACGGGAATATTCTCTACAGACATATCCCCAAGCTTCAGCCCACAAGACTTATCTATATTAATAGTGGCACCAGTCGCCTCATGGCAAAAACGAAAAACATTGACAAAGCTTAAAACATCTCTTACACTTGAAGCCACGCAAGTAGCATCGTCCGCGTATTGAATAAACTTGATACGCTTGCCGCTGCTTCCAGGAATTACAAAACCATCAATATTATCTTTACTGTTGATATAACAAGCTATAGGTTCAATATATAAGACGTAAAGAAGAGGTGACAACGGACAACCCTGTCTGACCCCACGAGTTATTCGCACAGGATCAGAAAGCCTCCCATTAATTAATAAATGGCTTGTTATATTTTTATACAGAATGGAAATCCACTTGATAAAGTTATCACCAAAATTTAGTCTGCGGAGGACCTTCATCAAAAATTCCCAGTCAACTTTGTCAAAAACCTTCTCTTGATCTATTGAAAGTAGGGCAAGAGAACTATTGTTGCACTTAGAGTATTCAATTAAATCTCTAATGAGGAACATGCTATTATGAATGGATCTTCCCGGGATGGCACAGGTTTGGAATTCATTGACAAGTCTCGGCATTATCTTTGAAAGTCTAGCCTGCAAGACTTTGGCGAGAAGTTTATAGTCCGTGTTCAACAGGCTTATCGGACGCCAATTTTTTGGATTCTCAAGATCGCCCTTTTTGGGGATCAAAGAAATCACAGCAGTACGTTGTGAAACGGATAAGGCGCCAACAGAAAAACTCTTATTGTAAACATTAGTCAAATCATTACCAATCACATTAAAAAACTTTCTGTGGAACTCATACGGGATACTATCAATCCCCGGGGATTTGTTGTTGCTTGCACTCACAAGAGCGGCGTTGACTTCCTCTAAAGTAATAGGACGGTCGAGAACTTCTTTATCAATAGGATCAACAGTCTGTTTTAAACACTTTATAAAATCAGTTTGTAAATTGTGATTAACATGATGTTCCCGAGAAAAAAGGTTACTATAAAAATTATGAAAAACGTAAGAAATATCATTATCGTTGGTGACTATGTCACCGGAATCATTACGAACAGACTGTATAATTTTCTGACTAGCTCTACGGCTTTCCTGTCTAAAGAAAAAGGCAGACGGTTTCTCTCCATCCTCTAGATATTTAATCCTGGATCTTATAAAAGCACCCTCAACTTCAGAACGTAACTGATTATCCATATCGTCTGGGCTAAGGTTGGAAAATTAAGCCTGTCGAGCGATTGACTTATTACGTTTGTCCCCTGCAATACGAATACCAACAGTCGACAGTTCCTCAACACTAAAACCGCAAAACGAGAAAAAAACACACTGCCCAGTCTCCGGGAGGTCTTGAACTCACGTAGTCAACAGTCGGAGTCGAGCGCCTTACCAACTACGCCACGACAATGCTGATAATCCAGCGCATTATAATTAATGTCATTAGTCTATGGTGTTACAGTTGTGTGATATACAAGTAGAAGTGCAGGATGTAAGGGGGTTCGGGAGCTCGGAGCGAGCACCCCTTTTCACTTGCATCCTTAAATATTGGTACCGTACTTTAAATTGCCTGAAACACGCCCCCAAAATTTGTTTCAGCATGCTTGAATGTTACGCTATTCATGTTTATAGCATGGCTTGTAATGAACGTTTCTTAAGAGCCTTCCCTATAAATGACATCAATAGGGGTGGGGAAGGGGCATGGAAAAGCTCACTTGTTGCTTGTTACTGGCACATAAAAATTCCCGTAGCATGACCTGACTTTCCGAGCTACAGGCGTATGAATACAAAACAAGTGATCCGTCCCCCTTGTCACTCACCAATATATAAGACAGGTCCGCTGTCTTTCCAAAGCCTCGCAATCAGCTCAGGTGGAACGCAATTTCAAACCATTTTTTTCACAGCATAATCTCCAACTCAATCACTACCAAATACATTCAACAAAGGATTCACTGCCCTCTCATAACACGGCCAAAAATCAATCCAAACAAAATTTTATAGGGACTACATGTAGAGGGTTCACCTTCTGGCCCAAATGTCATTTTATGTAATGGTGGTGCGCCCCCTTAAGACGGCAGGGAAAACGCGGAGGGAGACTTGGTCAAGTTTAAAGGAACCGCTGTCTTCTTTTACAAATCATCACACCATGAAACGTGGACAATGGTCACCTATTGTTGGCAGATGCTTAGCCCTACCCCTAAGAAACTTAATCCATAGTTACAATACAAGAAGGGCATTTTACAGTCTGCCATTTATGAATATTCAGTCCAGAGTGGCTTTCGTTTAGAAACAAGAGTTGCTTTGGGAACCTAGGCAAATTCGGTATCAATAAAGACAGGTCTCCCGGCTACTTACGTAGCCGGGAGCCCTGTCTTTATTGATACCTTTCGTATCAAATGCAATCTACATGAAATATGGAATCGATTTCATTTAAGAATGGGAAAAAATTCATAAAACTATTAGCAATTTCAAGCGAAAAAATGCAACGTGGAAATTGGGGGGGGGGGGGGGTGTACGACTTGATAATAGGCTACATGCAATAGCGTGTAGTGACCAGTGATTTGGAAATTTACAGTAAGATATGATTAACAAAACGAAGCCTAATTAAGAAAAGAAAAATTGGGGACAAAGAGAAGTCGATAAAAGCTACAAAAAGGAAGATATGAAAGAAAAAGCAACTGTAAACAGTCGACAGTTCCTCAACACTAAAACCGCAAAACGAGAAAAAAACACACTGCCCAGTCTCCGGGAGGTCTTGAACTCACGTAGTCAACAGTCGGAGTCGAGCGCCTTACCAACTACGCCACGACAATGCTGATAATCCAGCGCATTATAATTAATATTCATAGTCTATGGTGTTAAGTTGTGTGATATACAAGTAGAAGTGC
This sequence comes from Holothuria leucospilota, assembly GCA_029531755.1. Lineage (NCBI taxonomy): Eukaryota > Metazoa > Echinodermata > Holothuroidea > Aspidochirotida > Holothuriidae > Holothuria > Holothuria leucospilota. The sequence continues at coordinate 43,220,133 of CM055966.1, forward strand.
AGGATGTAAGGGGGGTCGGGAGCTCGGAGCGAGCACCCCTTTTCACTTGCATCCTTAAATATTGGTACCGTACTTTAAATTGCCTGAAACACGCCCCCAAAATTTGTTTCAGCATGCTTGAATGTTACGCTATTCATGTTTATAGCATGGCTTGTAATGAACGTTTCTTAAGAGCCTTCCCTATAAATGACATCAATAGGGGTGGGGAAGGGGCATGGAAAAGCTCACTTGTTGCTTGTTACTGGCACATAAAAATTCCCGTAGCATGACCATTGACTTTCCGAGCTACAGGCGTATGAATACAAAACAAGTGATCCGTCCCCCTTGTCACTCACCAATATATAAGATAGGTCCGCTGTCTTTCCAAAGCCTCGCAATCAGCTCAGGTGGAACCAATTTCAACCATTTTTTTCACAGCATAATCTCCAACTCAATCACTACCAAATACATTCAACAAAGGATTCACTGCCCTCTCATAACACGGCCAAAAATCAATCCAAACAAAATTTTATAGGGACTACATGTAGAGGGTTCACCTTCTGGCCCAAATGTCATTTTATGTAATGGTGGTGCGCCCCCTTAAGACGGCAGGGAAAACGCGGAGGGAGACTTGGTCAAGTTTAAAGGAACCGCTGTCTTCTTTTACAAATCATCACACCATGAAACGTGGACAATGGTCACCTATTGTTGGCAGATGCTTAGCCCTACCCCTAAGAAACTTAATCCATAGTTACAATACAAGAAGGGCATTTTACAGTCGGCCATTTATGAATATTCAGTCCAGAGTGGCTTTCGTTTAGAAACAAGAGTTGCTTTGGGAACCTAGGCAAATTCGGTATCAATAAAGACAGGTCTCCCGGCTACTTACGTAGCCGGGAGCCCTGTCTTTATTGATACCTTTCGTATCAAATGCAATCTACATGAAATATGGAATCGATTTCATTGAAGAATGGGAAAAAATTCATAAAACTATTAGCAATTTCAAGCGAAAAAAATGCAACGTGGAAATTGGGGGGGGGGGGTGTACGACTTGATAATAGGCTACATGCAGTAGCGTGTAGTGACCAGTGATTTGGAAATTTACAGTAAGATATGATTAACAAAACGAAGCCTAATTAAGAAAAGGAAAATTGGGGACAAAGAGAAGTCGATAAAAGCTACAAAAAGGAAGATATGAAAGAAAAAGCAACTGTAAACAGTCGACAGTTCCTCAACACTAAAACCGCAAAACGAGAAAAAAACACACTGCCCAGTCTCCGGGAGGTCTTGAACTCACGTAGTCAACAGTCGGAGTCGAGCGCCTTTATTTTTTTTTTTTTTTTCTTTTATTGGTAGGCGAACCCACTGGTTCACCCATAAAAACTCAGGCAATATGTACAATATTTACAATAATAACAATTTTATTTAATTGATAAAGCACTGATTCATTTGATTCCTTAGTAACCGCACTTGAGTAACTATGGTGTAAGGATTGGCCCAAAAATACATACAAACAAATACAAACAAGCTCATAAGGACCCAAATTAGAATTTCACATAGGACACGAACTTAAACCGTACACCTTTTGGTTAGTGAACTCATATAAACAATGTACAAACAAAGCACCTTTGGAATTTGTAGCCAGAAAGACGCATTAGTAAAAGTTATGAGAAACCATAGCAAACCAAATTACCAGTCAAATACATAAGTATAATTGCCCTCATCGTGGCGTAAAAGAATAATCGGGGATTCCCCTTGGTCAAAAATACCCCAGAATTTGCTAAGTTCGTGGCGCTTACTGTAGTAATGATAAATTAGATTAATTTTCTTCTTTAAACTAGTATGATAATACAAGGGGATATCAATATTGTAGTGGCGGTTGACGCTCTTGGCAATAGCAATACGTGTGCTCCAAATTACTGTCTTGTAGGAATTAAGTAGAAAGTCAATTAGGACACGTTCGTAATTTTTCCTTGGGAGGTCAAGCCCGAGCAGCGTAGTTTCCTCCCAGCAGTGAACATTAGAAATTGGTCTAATCTTGGAAGTCAACCAAATCCATAAATCGTGGATCAGTGGACAATGAATAAAAAGGTGATGGACAGTTTCAACTTCAAGGTTACATAGGGAGCACAAAGGAGAATCAATCATTTTATACTTGTAAAGTCGATCGTTGGTGTAGAGAATATATTGTGAAGAATTTTAAAATCAAGATCAGCATCGATATTGGCCTTAATACCACCGTACACGCCGTTCCATCTGTTCTTGAAACTAATTTTGGGGTACATATTTTGCCAGTACTGCTGACCTTTGGGGGTACAGTCACTGGCACAACGTAAGAATAGTGACGCACGCTTTGCAGTCAGCGTGCGAACATCAATCCAGGAATCCCCCGACTTCAATCTTAACAGTAGGTTCTCAACGGGCTCAGTACTTACAATTTTATCCTGAGAAATTATCATATCACACCAGGATTGAGGAATACAATGTAAGACATGACTTAAGTAATTGCCGATATCGCCTAGCTTAACTTTTGAGTGGGGGTTTAACGCAATAATAATGTCATAAATTTCTTGAGCTGGAAAACAGTATGGTATCATTTCGTAGCAAATATCACCAACATAAATAAATTCACCCTCTATAAAGTCCTTGTTGTAAAGAACCGACTGATTCTCATCCAGGATGAAAGGATTGTGAAAGAGGGGCTGGTGAAGAATGTCCGCTCTATTGATGGGCGGAAGCAGAGCGTCAACAGAAATTTTCCTCCATGCTGATAAAAACTCCTGATAGAATTGAGGAAGTTTTCTAATAAAACTGGACTGAGGAACAGTCCTAAAAATATTCAACCCAAGTTTCACCATAGTGATTTAAATTGTACAGCAACATATATCTTAATTTTGCGTTCACTTGGTTGCTTAAAAGTCTACTAATAAGTCTAATTCGAAGTGAATCCCTCTTGACAGCGAGGTCAGAAACACCGAGCCCTCCTTGTTCTTTTGGCAGTGAAAGAACTTTAAAAGAGATCGCAGGTTTTTTGTCACCCCACAAGAAAGAAATGATCGCACTTTTGATACTGTTAATAGCCCAGTCAGGGACGGGAAGAATAGTAGCGTGATAAACAAGACGGGATATAACAAGAGAGTTAACCACTAAAGCCTTACCGGTAAAAGACAGTTTCCGACACTTCCATCTTTTGAGAATACTGATACATTTCGTAATTCTATCCTCCCAATTTTCTTTTTGGGTTTGGGTTCTATTGGTCCCCAAGAAAACCCGAGAATTACAATACCATCATAACGAATCGGTAGGTCATAACTGATTTCAGTCCGATCATGATTAATAGCGAGAAGTTCGGTTTTCTGAATGTTACATTTAGACCCCGACGCCATTTCGTACAAGTTGATCACATTGAAAACATATTGAATACAGTTAGTGTCAGATAGAAAAAAGGTGGTATCATCAGCATGCTGGAATATCTTAGCTTCATGGTCACCAACCTTAATACCTGAAATTTTATTACAATTCACAATAGCTTCATGAAAGGGTTCTGCAGTTAAGACATAAAGTATGGCTGAAATAGGACATCCCTGCCTAACTCCCCTGTGAATATCGAAATTTGGGGAGATGAAACCATTGTGTTTAACGCAAGCGGTAATTTCATTATACAATATCGCAATCCAGTTCCGAAAGTAGTCCCCAAAACCCATTTTTTGCAAAACATCAAAGAGTCGAGCGCCTTACCAACTACGCCACGACAATGCTGATAATCCAGCGCATTATAATTAATATTCATAGTCTATGGTGTTAAGTTGTGTGATATACAAGTAGAAGTGCAGGATGTAAGGGGGGTCGGGAGCTCGGAGCGAGCACCCCTTTTCACTTGCATCCTTAAATATTGGTACCGTACTTTAAATTGCCTGAAACACGCCCCCAAAATTTGTTTCAGCATGCTTGAATGTTACGCTATTCATGTTTATAGCATGGCTTGTAATGAACGTTTCTTAAGAGCCTTCCCTATAAATGACATCAATAGGGGTGGGGAAGGGGCATGGAAAAGCTCACTTGTTGCTTGTTACTGGCACATAAAAATTCCCGTAGCATGACCATTGACTTTCCGAGCTACAGGCGTATGAATACAAAACAAGTGATCCGTCCCCCTTGTCACTCACCAAATATATAAGATAGGTCCGCTGTCTTTCCAAAGCCTCGCAATCAGCTCAGGTGGAACCAATTTCAACCATTTTTTTTTCACAGCATAATCTCCAACTCAATCACTACCAAATACATTCAACAAAGGATTCACTGCCCTCTCATAACACGGTCAAAAATCAATCCAAACAAAATTTATAGAGACTACATGTAGAGGGTTCACCTTCTGGCCCAAATGTCATTTTATGTAATGGTGGTGCGCCCCCTTAAGACGGCAGGGAAAACGCGGAGGGAGACTTGGTCAAGTTTAAAGGAACCGCTGTCTTCTTTTACAAATCATCACACCATGAAACGTGGACAATGGTCACCTATTGTTGGCAGATGCTTAGCCCTACCCCTAAGAAACTTAATCCATAGTTACAATACAAGAAGGGCATTTTACAGTCGGCCATTTATGAATATTCAGTCCAGAGTGGCTTTCGTTTAGAAACAAGAGTTGCTTTGGGAACCTAGGCAAATTCGGTATCAATAAAGACAGGTCTTTATTGATACCTTTCGTATCAAATGCAATCTACATGAAATATGGAATCGATTTCATTTAAGAATGGGAAAAAATTCATAAAACTATTAGCAATTTCAAGCGAAAAAATGCAACGTGGAAATTGGGAGGGGGAGGGGGGGGGTATGACTTGATAATAGGCTACATGCAATAGCGTGTAGTGACCAGTGATTTGGAAATTTACAGTAAGATATGATTAACAAAACGAAGCCTAATTAAGAAAAGAAAAATTGGGGACAAAGAGAAGTCGATAAAAGCTACAAAAAGGAAGATATGAAAGAAAAAGCAACTGTATTTCTTTGAATTTATTGTGTACTCACTTACTTCTGTGACACACACAAAACAAAAGAGAGTAATATATATGTTTGTATATCTACAATAAACAATATGTACATTATATATAATTAAAAGTTTGAATTTAATTAATTGAACATAAGTGAAGACACTTTGTAACAACAAATGAAGGAAAACCCACATGAACCAACCCCTTCCACACTGAAGAGAAAAAAAAAGACAAAAGAAGAAACATTAATCCGAGACGCAATAAAGAAGAAAAGTATGTACAATATAAACAATGTAAAGTGTATTAAATACAATCAATCAATCAATCAATATAGTTCAAAATGAATTCTTTAAACTTCAGGAAGAGAATGATAAACAACTAAAGTGCGTATACTCTCCATACCTTCCCTCAAAACACGGACAACCAAAAATCCTTAGGAATTAAGACAAGTCAAAGAAAAGATGGTTGTTGCTAATACGAACAAAGGACTTTCCCCTCATCCAAGTGGCTTTAAACTTGGAATGGGACAGTCGCAGGAAATCAGCCTCTACTCTAAATCTAATCTCTTTTTTAATTGTATCAAGCAACACAGTCGCTGGCTGGAATTGGTTTTCACAGACATGCAAAACTCTTGACTTCCATATATTAAATTTCGATACACAAATGATGAACCACAGTAAGTTATGAACTTCTTTTGGAAGAGTTTGGGGTGAGCACCCATACAGAAAAAGGTTAGAGTTGAAAGACAAAGGGCTTCCACCTAGCTTACAATAAAACTTTTTGACCCACTGCCGGATGGATTGAAAATTTGGGCACTCCCAAAAGATGTGGTGACAACTTTCGACTACGTCACACTCTCTAGATGGGCAAATCCCGTCACCTAAGCCTCGTTTCTTCTTCACTTCCCCAGTATACAACACACCGTGGGCTAACCTCCATTGAAAAGTCTGTAGCTTATTATCTAGAATGGATGTATAGGTGTGCCTCCAAATCGTATCCCACGGAAACGAGGGGTTCCTTCTAACTGCAGCTGCAGTTATCCCATCGCTAGAGGGACTTAAACATTTAACGAGGTTCTTTGTACTTTTCATCGACTGATAAAGATTACCACACGTAGAATGTAACCTCTTAATTAGGTCGCTGGCATGAAGCAGGGACTCAGAACACACATCCGAGTTAGTAGCGGTGTTAGACCATAAACCTGGAAATAGAGGGCGCAGTTGCTTGGCCAAAAAGAAGCGAGACATGAGAAGGTGAACAGGAACACTTTGGCTAAAAGGAAGTGGATAGAGTGGTTTAAGAAGTAAAGCATCCATTTTAACCCTCAGATTCTCAAGTCCAAGCCCACCTTCATCGCGACTTTTGCAAATGACATTGTAAGCAACTAAATGAGGGTTGTTAACACCCCAAATAAAGGAGGTGACCATTTGATTAACACTCTTAACGACTGAGACAGAAGCAGGGAAGATCGGAGCGATAAAATAGAGCAAAGGGTAGATGACAGTATTAGCAATGAGTACTTTTCCCAACAAAGATAAATTCCGACCTTTCCACATGTTAATAACAGACCTGATTTTGTCTTTTTTCTTAGCCCAGTTTAACTCAATGGTTTCACGGGAACCGAAAAGGACTCCGGTGACTTTAATTGCAGTGTTAGACCACTCGATGTCTCCGGGGAGACTCTGGCCCGACCCAATTTCAGACCACACGTTTTACTCATATTTACCGAGGCTCCAGTGGCTCTCTTGAACTGGTCTAAAACAACAAAAAATTGTTTAACATCCTCAGTGCACGAAGCGATACACGTAGCGTCATCAGCATATTGAAGGATTTTAGCTCTTTTATCAACGGCTCCCGGAAGCTTGAAGCCTTTGATTGAAACGGAATTATTAATAAAACTTGCTAAAGGCTCAATGAATAAAGCATATAATAACGGAGAAAGTGGACATCCTTGTCGGACACCCCTAGAAATATGAACAACGTCGGAGAGAGAACCGTTAATAAGTAACTTACTGCAAATATTGCTGTATAGTATGGAGATCCAATTCCTAAAGTTTGTACCAAAGTTTAACTTCTCTAAGACACACATTAAAAAATTCCAATTCACCTTGTCAAATGCCTTGTGCTGATCAATAGAAATTAGTGCACAAGGGGAGTTCTTTTGGCCACTAAAGTCGATAATATCCCTTAAAATCATCATGTTAGAGTGGATTGATCTTCCAGGGACCGCACAAGTTTGAAACTCATTAACAATATCAGGCATTACCTTGGCAAGTCTCATTTGTAAAACTTTAGCAATCAGCTTGTAATCGGCGTTAAGAAGGCTAATCGGACGCCAATTACCGGGGTCGGAGGAGTCCCCTTTCTTTGGGAGTAAAATAATGACACCGGTCCTCTGACTTTCTGTAAGGATGCCCTTGTTAAGACACTCATTAAAAACTTCCACTAAATCATTACCCAACATATCAATAAACTCCCCGTAAAAGTCGTATGGAAGGCCATCAAGGCCGGGTGATTTGTTTTTGGCGACCAGAGACAGAGCTTTCTTAATCTCCTGCAGGTTAATAGATTGATCTAGCATAACTTTGTCGTTCTCACGTACACGGGAGTGTAAGGACTGAACGAAAAGCTTTTGCATTCCCTCGTCAACGCACTCGTGAGAACTAAACAGATCACTATAAAATTCATGAAAACGCCCCATGATTTCCACATGGTCACTGGTAATAGACCCTTCCCTGTTACGGATACACTTAATGGTTCTTTTATCAGAACGGCGTTTTTCCTCCCTAAAAAAGAACGCAGCAGATTTCTCGCCCTCTTCAAGTAACTTAACACGAGACCGAATCTGGGCACCTCTTAATTCCTCTTCAACAATGCGTACCGCAACCTCCTGACTACAATGGACAAAGTTATTTAGCAAGGAGACCTGCTGCTTTCTTTTCTCACGGGCTAGACGAACACAATGCTTAATAGCGAGCCCTTTAACTCTGTGTTTAATGTCATCCCACCAATCAAGTAAGGAGTTAAAGCCGGGTTTTAAAGAAACCCAAAGACCATAATAGTAACGTAACTCATTACGAAAAAGCTCGTTCTTGTTCAGAGAGACATTATACTTCCAGTAACCCCTGCCTTTAGGTGGTTGGGAGCTAATCTTAAACCTGACGTTGACAGCATTGTGGTCAGAAAACGGGCAAGGAATGATTCCAACGGAACTAACGTGAAAATCCTTATGTAAATAAATCCTTCAAAAAGCAACTGTAAACAGTCGACAGTTCCTCAACACTAAAACCGCAAAACGAGAAAAAAACACACTGCCCAGTCTCCGGGAGGACTTGAACTCACGTACTCAACAGTCGGAGTCGAGCGCCATTTTTTTTTTCTCTTTTATTTGGGAGGCAAGCCCACTGGCTTACCCATTGGAACTTAATTTACAGTATTTACAGTATATACAATGATTGTTATATATATAATATACACAGTGTTTTAACAAAGTTGTACAAGAAATGCGAAAATAATGACATTCATTCGATAGCGGATTGCCATCAGGTTGATTGAGCATGAACTCAAGTGCGTCTTGACGGGCTTCTAATCAAGATGCAGTAACACAGAAGTGTTTAGAACAGACATTAGCATGCAAATGGAATGACAAACTAAATGTGGCTCAACACCGGTAAGATTATAATAATAGCAACCGTACTGTGAGTTAAGATAATGCAATTAGCCCGTATCAAAAATAAAGCGGTAGTTGAAATCAGACTGAGAATCAAATTCGATCAGTTTCGATTTTTCGAAAATACACCAAAACTTAGATAATTTCTCTCTAAATTTGAAATGGTGATAAAGGTATTTAATCTTCTTCTTTAATGAATTGTAGAAAAGCTGATCAATGCTGAAAACAGGATTATTGTCTAAAGCAGACAATCGCGCCCTGTTTATTACAATCTTATAAGTCGTAAATACGAAATCTAACAAAAGGCGATTGATGTTAGAAAAGTTCAAATCTGCGCCAAAAAGAGTTATTATGACCCATACGTTCAGGTCATCATTATCAAAAACTATTCTTAGTTTTGAGACGAGCCTGCTTCACAGAGTGTTAACCAGGCGGACAGGCGATAAAGAGATGAAACAAGTTTTCATTATCGATGCCGCACAGAGTACATAGAGGGGAATCAATCATGCAACAATTATAAAGCTTTTTATTGGTGAAAAATATATTGTGTAAAGTTTTGAAATTAATATCTGCTTCAGAGTTGGTACAAAGCCCCTTGTAGACATTTTGCCATCTCTTAGAAAAACTGAGGTCACTGAATTTATTAGCCCAATAAATTTCACCCTTAGGTTGACTCGTATTGAAAGCACGAAGAAGATGGGTGGCTCCCTCAGTAGTTAGGCTTGAGACGTCGCAGGGCACCTCATTGACAGTAATGCAAATAGTAGGAATATCGTCATTGTGATCATTAACAACCCTATCCGAGGAAAAAATAGAGTTAAGCCAACCAAGCGCCTTACCAACTACGCCACGACAATGCTGATAATCCAGCGCATTATAATTAATATTCATAGTCTATGGTGTTAAGTTGTGTGATATACAAGTAGAAGTGCAGGATGTAAGGGGGGTCGGGAGCTCGGAGCGAGCACCCCTTTTCACTTGCATCCTTAAATATTGGTACCGTACTTTAAATTGCCTGAAACACGCCCCCAAAATTTGTTTCAGCATGCTTGAATGTTACGCTATTCATGTTTATAGCATGGCTTGTAATGAACGTTTCTTAAGAGCCTTCCCTATAAATGACATCAATAGGGGTGGGGAAGGGGCATGGAAAAGCTCACTTGTTGCTTGTTACTGGCACATAAAAATTCCCGTAGCATGACCATTGACTTTCCGAGCTACAGGCGTATGAATACAAAACAAGTGATCCGTCCCCCTTGTCACTCACCAATATATAAGATAGGTCCGCTGTCTTTCCAAAGCCTCGCAATCAGCTCAGGTGGAACCAATTTCAACCATTTTTTTCACAGCATAATCTCCAACTCAATCACTACCAAATACATTCAACAAAGGATTCACTGCCCTCTCATAACACGGTCAAAAATCAATCCAAACAAAATTTATAGGGACTACATGTAGAGGGTTCACCTTCTGGCCCAAATGTCATTTTATGTAATGGTGGTGCGCCCCCTTAAGATGGCAGGGAAAACGCGGAGGGAGACTTGGTCAAGTTTAAAGGAACCGCTGTCTTCTTTTACAAATCATCACACCATGAAACGTGGACAATGGTCACCCATTGTTGGCAGATGCTTAGCCCTACCCCTAAGAAACTTAATCCATAGTTACAATACAAGAAGGGCATTTTACAGTCGGCCATTTATGAATATTCAGCCCAGAGTGGCTTTCGTTTAGAAACAAGAGTTGCTTTGGGAACCTAGGCAAATTCGGTATCAATAAAGACAGGTCTCCCGGCTACTTACGTAGCCGGGAGCCCTGTCTTTATTGATACCTTTCGTATCAAATGCAATCTACATGAAATATGGAATCGATTTCATTTAAGAATGGGAAAAAATTCATAAAACTATTAGCAATTTCAAGCGAAAAAATGCAACGTGGAAATTGGGGGGGGGGGTTGTACGACTTGATAATAGGCTACATGCAATAGCGTGTAGTGACCAGTGATTTGGAAATTTACAGTAAGATATGATTAACAAAACGAAGCCTAATTAAGAAAAGAAAAATTGGGGACAAAGAGAAGTCGATAAAAGCTACAAAAAGGAAGATATGAAAGAGAAAGCAACTGTAATTTTTAAGTTTATTTACAAACAATTTCCATCAGAAAAATTAACTTGATTTTAGGGCCTCATCATTTTCGAAGTACCTTAAAAGGAATTGGAGATTTCTTTGAAAAATGTACTTCCGTTTCTAAATACATGTACACTATTTACAATTGCTAAAATCTCTATGAGAATAATTGAAAGGTAGAAATAATATTAATTAGGATGGGCATACTGATTTTCTTAGATTTAAACAAAAACTTCATTGTATTTAATGCTTCTTAGAAAGGAAAACTATTTTGCTTCATGGAATTTGATATCGAAACTTTCGCAATGTTTACAATATTTACAATAGATTCATATTTACAATAATTACAAAATCCTAAGTACCTTATTGAGTAAGGGAAAATAATGTGACAAAACTTCAAGCAAATTACAGAGTAAAGATTAAGTTTTCATTGTTACATTTTACAAAGGAGTTACCTTTTAACCAGACCTTGTAAAACTTTTTACGTGAAAAACGATATCGATCAGCCAACACCCGATCTTTAATTTCTTTTACAATTATTGAGCGCATAGCACTTATAGTTTGGTTCTCATTCTGGAAAACATAAATGCATCTTGATTTCCAGATAACGAATTTTGTGATACAGAAAACGAACCAAATTCGGTCAAAAACAATGTCTGGCACGTCAATACTATGATATCCGTACAGAAACAAGTTATCACTAAAAGGGGAATTGTTTCCAATTAGACTAAAAAACACGCGTTTGGTCCAGACTAGAATAGGGGTAATCCTCGAACAATTCCAAAAAAGGTGAAGAATTGATTCCACCTCATTACAGTGCGGGAAGGGACACGTACCATCAGCTAAACCCCATTTGGCTATTCGCTCGCCTGTATTTAGTACTCTATGAGCCAAACGCCATTGAAAGTCACACAATTTGTTTTCAAGTGTTCTAGTAAAGACCCTCTGCCAAATAATGTCCCAAGGGAGAAATGGGTGCTTCTTAACAGAATGAATTTCAATATTTTCAGGAGAAAGCATTTTAACAATATCTTTGGTTTTCTTACAAGAGATGGAGAAATTCTTATCGGACAGACACACTTGTTTAATTATATTACAAGCCCGAATAAGTGAACTTGTACAAATACTGCTGTTTGTCCTCGAGTTGGACCAAATGTTGGGATAAACACTCCGCAAATTACTGGCAATGAAATAACGGGAGAGTAGTAAATGAGCAGGTGGTTCTTGATCACTAAACAACGGAAAAAGAGGCTTGATGAGCAACGCATCAAGCTTCAACCTGAAATTATCCAAACCCAAACCCCCATTATTTCTATCCAAAGTCACGACATCACGAGTGACCAGTTCTGGTTATTCTCTCCCCACAAAAAAGTGTAAACGGCTTTCTTTAACTCTTTTTCACAGTCGCTGGGAATCGGAAAAATAGGAGCAGTGAAATAAAACAAAGGATAAATATCAGTATTAATAACGACAACCTTACCTAACAGAGTAAGGTGTCTATTCTTCCACAGTTGCAATTTCGAGACTGCTTTCTGAAGTTTCAGTACCCAGTTACTGTGAACAGCTTTATCGGACCCATACGTTACACCAGTAATTTTAATTTCCTCATTGCTCCACACAATATCAACTGGGATGTGTTGATTTTTAAACCTTCCTAGCTTTAAACCAAATGATTTGTTCATGTTAATGGAGGCACCGGTAGCTTTATGGAACATGTTGAAAACCTTCAAGAAGTGATTAATCTCATCGACAGAGGTCGCTACGCATGTGGCATCATCTGCGTATTGCAGGAACTTAATATTACATCTTTCATTACTTGGAATACGAAAACCTCTGATTTGATTGCATCGTTCAATATACCTAGCTATAGGCTCTACGAAAAGGACATACAAGAGGGGAGACAGGGGACAGCCCTGTCGGACACCCCTAGAGATACAGATAGGATTAGAAAGCTTACCATTAATTAATAACCTGCTACATATATTGCTGTACAAAATAGAAATCCACTTCCTAAAATTGGCGCCAAAGTTAAGTTTTACTAAGACTTTCATTAGAAAACTCCAGTTGACCTTATCAAAGGCTTTGTGCTGGTCAATTGAAATGAGAGCACATCCGTCATTCTTCAAGCCACAGTAATCTATTATATCTCTAACAATTAACAGGTTGGAATGTATCGAGCGACCAGGGACAGCACAAGCTTGAAAAGTATTAACAATATCAGGTAGAACTTTTGAGAGCCTCATCTGAAGAACCTTTGCAATAAGCTTGTAGTCGGAATTTAGCAAGCTGATAGGTCGCCAATTCCCAGGGTCTAAACGATCACCTTTCTTTGGAAGCAAGGTGACAACACCTACGGTTTGAGAATGAGTAAGGGAACCCTTGGAAAAACGTCAACTAAGTCAGTACCAAGAATGTCAAAAAGGTAGAGTAAAATTCATATGGTAGACCGTCAATTCCTGGAGATTTGTTCATGGAAACCGAAGTGAGGGCATTTTTAACCTCAGAAAGAGTAATCGGTAGTTCCATACTCTCTTGCTGTTGTTGACTAACCTGCAAACTCAGTGAGTTAAGAAAAAGATCCTGCGTACTTGAATTGGTGGACCCATCGGCCGAAAACAAATCAGTATAAAATTGATGAAAAACCTTAAAAATTCCATCCTCCGAGTTAACCTCTTTACCCTCAACATTACGAATACCGTGAATAAGCCTTTTCTGACCGCAATTTCTCTCCTTCTTGAAGAAAAAGGCAGACGGTCTTTCACCCTCTTCCAGGAATTTAGCCCTGGAACGAATAAAGGCACCTCGCAGTTCATTATCTAATATACGATTAATATCATCTCCTGCAGAATTACTACAGAGCATCTGGAGGTCCGTCAGGCGATCTCTCTTTTCCTTAGCTAGCCTCACACTATGTTTAATTGCTAGATTTTTAATTTTACCCTTTATGTTGTCCCACCACTCTAACAACGAACCAAAGCCGGGTTTAAGGGAAGACCACATACGGTAATGAAAACGCAAATCCCTGCAAAAGGCCAAGTTGCTATTGAGAGTAGCATTATACTTCCAATAACCCCTTCCACTCTCTCTAGCAGGGGCTAGTTGTATGCAAACATAAACCGGATTGTGATCAGAAAAAGGAAGACAAGGGGTGCTAACGTCGGTGATGGGGAAATTATTAGGAACGTAGATCCTATCAATCCTGGAACTTTGGTTGTGGTTTTTGCGATACCAAGTATGACCTGGCTGCAAAGGGTGAACTGACCGGTAAACATCAATGAGATTATATAATGAGATTAGGTCACTAACCTCAGCTCTCCCAGTAAAACATCTATTAACTGAGGCACTTGAACTATCAATGTTTTCCATCACACAGTTAAAATCCCCGGCAAGTATGAGGGGGTAGTTACCATTTGCATAAGATAAAACATTATCGAGATACTCCTTCCTTTCAGAAGGATGGCATGGGGCGTGGATGTTACAAATACGAAATGAGATATCACGAACTGTACATAAAAGTGAAATGCAGCGACCTATAGAATCCCGCTTGACCTGCAAAATGTTCCAACTATGTCTTGCATTAAAAGCAATTGCAACACCCCCAGAAAGGTTAGAAAGGCTTGGAGAGTAAAAAACAGGACCACCCCACTTACATTTAAAAGCATCATAATCTTTTGGTGAAGACAAAAAGGTCTCTTGTAGTAGAAAAATATCGACATCAAAAGTCTTACCCCACTAGATTACCTTAGAGCATTTTGTGCTGTCCCGAAGACCATTGACATTGTAAGTAGCGATGGTCAATCGTAACATTAGTAATAATAAATACAGCAACAGGTTCCTCATTTCGCTTTCAAGAAGAAACTATCAAAATATTCCGACTTCCTCTCCATGACAAAATCTGGGTGGGCTATAGCAATATGTTGCATCCACATCCTTGGAGAAGTACAGACCTCTTTACAATTCTTCTTAGCACAGGGATATTTCGGAGGTTTCGTCTTAGGATGGGACTCAAGCAAATGAGAGAGTAGAAAATCGTACTTGGCGAAGACTTCCTTGCATCCCTTTGAAGGGCACGAATGCCAGGGTTCCTCTTCAAGGAAAATCTGCAACATTTTGATTGACTCCATTGGTTCCTCTGTAGGGTACCTAAGAAGAGATCTGGATCTTTCACGACGCTTTCTGGGTTCGGGATAAGAGGACGACTTGGTAATTCCTTTACTGGGGACGCCATCATTACTGGCCTGGGTGAGGGATCTCTTTCTCGTTGGCACCTCAGTCCAATCACTGCAGGACTCTTCCATGGACTCAACTACCTGGCTGTCTTCAAAGGTCTCTTGGGAGCTGAAGTCTACATTTTGTTCTGAATTGGAAGCCGATAAAACCTGTGGTTCAACCAAACTCTCAGTTTCCCCAACTACGACCGTCTCTGACTGATTGTCAGATTCCACAGCTACGGCAACATCCTGACCAGTTTCGGCATTCTCCACGGTTTCGTCATCCTTGCTGACATCGATATCTGAAAAAAGACTTTCGTCAGACGTCACTTCAGTCTCTAACTGGGCTTCCCCACTAACCCAAGTCGAGGGGGATGGCTTAGTCTTGTTTGCAAACGACAGGGGGCACTTACGGAAGCTGTGTCCAGATTTCTCACAGATTGTGCACTTTTCTTCAGACTGACAATCTCTGGAGGTATGTCCAACTTCTTGACATTTGAAACATGTAATTTGGTTGCAATTGCTCGCCTCATGACCAGATTGGTTACATTTCAAACAAGTTCTGGGCTGCCCTCTGTATCGGAACCAACAATTTCTTCCTCCAATACGAAGTGAAGACGGGATGTTAGACTTTAGTTCCATTTGGTATTGGCGAATACCGTTAAACACATTCGGATGCTTTTCGAAAGTCATAAACCGGCCCGTCAAGACCTTTCCATATCTCCCGAGCACATACCTTACAACATTATCATTTATTTCGTGGGGGACATGCAGCACAGTTACAAGTGTAGTAGAACCGGTATACATACTAGAAGTACACCCCTTCAAGGATAAAACGTTAGGCCACACCCGCTTCTTCACTTCAACACTACTAAACGTCACATCCCACATTTTTCCAGGTAATTCTTGGACTGCAATTAAATCTTTAGTAACATCGACACCAATTTCTTCTAACAAATCAAAAATATTCTGCTTCTGGTCAGCAGAATCAAAACGAATCTGAATTGACTGCGATCGATATGGTTGATGCGTATCCGCCATATTGAGAGAAAGCAACTGTAAAAAGTCGACAGTTCCCCAACGGTAAAACCGCAAAACGAAAAAAACACACTGCCCAGTCTCCGGGAGGTCTTGAACTCACGTAGTCAACAGTCGGAGTCGAGCGCCTTACCAACTACGCCACGACAATGCTGATAATCCAGCGCATTATAATTAATATTCATAGTCTATGGTGTTAAGTTGTGTGATATACAAGTAGAAGTGCAGGATGTAAGGGGGGTCGGGAGCTCGGAGCGAGCACCCCTTTTCACTTGCATCCTTAAATATTGGTACCGTACTTTAAATTGCCTGAAACACGCCCCCAAAATTTGTTTCAGCATGCTTGAATGTTACGCTATTCATGTTTATAGCATGGCTTGTAATGAACGTTTCTTAAGAGCCTTCCCTATAAATGACATCAATAGGGGTGGGGAAGGGGCATGGAAAAGCTCACTTGTTGCTTGTTACTGGCACATAAAAATTCCCGTAGCATGACCATTGACTTTCCGAGCTACAGGCGTATGAATACAAAACAAGTGATCCGTCCCCCTTGTCACTCACCAATATATAAGATAGGTCCGCTGTCTTTCCAAAGCCTCGCAATCAGCTCAGGTGGAACCAATTTCAACCATTTTTTTCACAGCATAATCTCCAACTCAATCACTACCAAATACATTCAACAAAGGATTCACTGCCCTCTCATAACACGGTCAAAAATCAATCCAAACAAAATTTATAGGGACTACATGTAGAGGGTTCACCTTCTGGCCCAAATGTCATTTTATGTAATGGTGGTGCGCCCCCTTAAGATGGCAGGGAAAACGCGGAGGGAGACTTGGTCAAGTTTAAAGGAACCGCTGTCTTCTTTTACAAATCATCACACCATGAAACGTGGACAATGGTCACCTATTGTTGGCAGATGCTTAGCCCTACCCCTAAGAAACTTAATCCATAGTTACAATACAAGAAGGGCATTTTACAGTCGGCCATTTATGAATATTCAGTCTAGAGTGGCTTTCGTTTAGAAACAAGAGTTGCTTTGGGAACCTAGGCAAATTCGGTATCAATAAAGACAGGTCTCCCGGCTACTTACGTAGCCGGGAGCCCTGTCTTTATTGATACCTTTCGTATCAAATGCAATCTACATGAAATATGGAATCGATTTCATTTAAGAATGGGAAAAAATTCATAAAACTATTAGCAATTTCAAGCGAAAAAATGCAACGTGGAAATTGGGGGGGGGGGGGGGTGTACGACTTGATAATAGGCTACATGCAATAGCGTGTAGTGACCAGTGATTTGGAAATTTACAGTAAGATATGATTAACAAAACGAAGCCTAATTAAGAAAAGAAAAATTGGGGACAAAGAGAAGTCGAAAGTAATTGAGTTCGGACTCAAAATTCAAAAACAAACTATCGTTTCATTTTTGATACCGGCTGACATCCACATTCAAATGAGTCCAAGTGGAGTCACAAATTGTGTGTTTTAATATTGAGCCAGTATGATTTCGCTTGGAATTTTTGGCTGTCAAATACTTGTAGCGTTTTTGCATCGAGCATGAGTTCAAGATAAATTTATTATACCAGTATGTTCATTACTGTTAAATCTCTATATAAGTCAGACCAGGTGGACCAGTGGGTTCATGGTTCATTAATAATTTATTCCTTGAAAAGGAAGTTTGTAAATATTGTAAAATGAATTTTAATGGGTGAGCCAGTGGGCTCATCTCCCAAATAAAAAAAAAAAAAAAAATGGCGCTCGACTCCGACTGTTGAGTACGTGAGTTCAAGTCCTCCCGGAGACTGGGCCGCGTGTGCTTTTTCTCGTTTTGCGGTGTTAATGCTGTGGAACTGTCGACTTTTTACAGTTGTTTTTCTCTTTCATATCTTCCTTTTCGCAAGATGGCGTCTTTGAAACGCGATGCTACCCTGCAACTTCGTTCAGATGTTAGTGTTGGAATAGATAACATGTTTGAGTTTTTGAAAAGTTACGGTGTTAATCCTGCTGATCATTTAGTAGCGGTGCAAGAGCTGCCAGGTAGATTTTGGGATGTCACCTTTTCAAGTGTCTATTGGATGAGGAAATTTTTCCCTCCTTTGTCTCGAGCGAATGGCTACACTGTGAGTCCGTATACCAATTCCGCAACGACTGTAGTTACCGTTTTGTACGTTCCTCATGAACTGGACGATAATGTGGTCCGTTTTGTTTTGGGAAAATACGGTAATGTTGTGTGTGGTAGATTTGTAACCTTTGCTGATTACCCTCATGTCTACAACGGAAAAAGACAATACCAAATACAACTTCATAGTGACATTCCCTCCTCTATTCGTCTCGGGGGGAGGAATTGCTGGGTACGCTACTATGGCCAACCTAGGACCTGTTTAAAGTGCGGAGGGAAAGGCCATAATGTTAAAGACGTCAGAAACGGTGTGCCTTTAAGTGCCAGAGTTTGGGACATATTGCGAAAGAAATGTGTTTGCCGAAATAAAGTGCTCTGTTTGTGAAAAGTTGGTCACTCCAACAAAGAAATGTCCCGTGTCTTCCTTCGCGAATAAAAATCAATCCCGCCCCTTTAAGATGGATTGCTAGTGATGCAGAAATTGATGGCTGTGAGGATGAAAGTGATGAGGCTGAGGACTGCAGCTGTGACTAACCCACCCACATTACAAAATACTCAAGGAGCTGAACCCAACACGGCTGAAAATACTAGTGTCATCGAGACACACATGGAAGTAGATAGATATGGAAAGTCAAAGCCAAAGTCAAAGCCTCTTAAAGGTGTCCAAAGGAACATTATTACCTAACCCACAAACCTGTGAACATGAATTGGTTAGCAAAACAAACGGTCGCTGAGCAGAAGGACAGTCAAATCGCCATGGACACTTCAAAGGAACAATTGCCTATATCCTGTCGGCTGAGGAACCCAAAGTTCAACGTCCCCAACTACACCGCGATACAGAAGAAGTTGATACAAACAATGTTGCTCACCCAGTTGTTTCAGATGCTTGTGCCTAGTGTCCCTCCCTCTACGAATAATCCCGAAGAAGTTGACACCAACATAGAAAGATCAGCCTTAACAGAAAGTACGAAGGAACAATTGCCTACATCCCCGTCTACAGAGAAACCCGTGGATCAAATGTCCCCTTCGCTCCCAGGTGAACAGGGGTCTGTACTCCAGTGACTCTACCACTGAAAATGGTGCAGACCGATCCGCATACAAGCTTAAGAGTACCTTTTTTACGGAAAGTACTGCGAAGGAATCCAAATCCTCCCAAAGACTCGTGAAGACTTGGTTACCATACGAAGGGAAGGTCCACTTCTCAACCCGCATCCAGAAATCAGAGACCTAAGCAGGTCGAGATCTAACATTCGTGTCCCTTTTTGAAGACCCGTCAGACAGCGTAAGGATGACCCAAATCTTTTGGAGGATGAAACCCTGGCATTCTGTTACCTTAAAGGATGCGAGAGAAAACCTTTTCAAGAGTTTTCAAGGATTAAAGGAACATGTTTCCAGGGAGCACCCCAAACTGAAGCCACGTAATCTATCCATGTCCTCACGGAAATCATGCAAAACCGTGACTAATAACCACAAGGAATGGTATTCTCCACATTGCAAATGAACACCCTGATTTTGTTATAAAGCATGATGCTAGAATTCTTCGATAGTCACTTTTTTAAAGTCACAAAGAGGTTGACAAGTATTGCATTAATCAATTACCATGTTCAATTCTTGCCAATTGCTACCATTAATGTTCATGGCCTCCGAGATGGCAGAAAACGCTCTCGTGTCTTACAATGGATGAAAATTTTCGCTTTTGACATTATCTTACTACAGGAACTTTATTTATCTACTGAGGCGGATTTCTCTTTATTCAAAAGTGAGTGGGGCGGACCCGTTTATTTTTCCCCCAGTCTCACCACCCACTCAGGGGGTGTTGGCATCGCCTTCAACGGTAAGCACCAATGGAGCATAACCCAAATTAGACACGATAACAGATGCCGCTGCATTTCCCTTCTGTGTTCCCTGGGTGAGAATTCTTTACGCATTTGTAGTGTACATAGCCCGAATTCTACTTTGGAAAGAAAGGAATTTTTGAGAAACTTAGATTTTTACGTGAGAGGCCCAAATCCCTTAGTTCTGGGTGGCGATTTCAATTGTATCATGGAGGAGATTGACCGAGAAAGTCACACAGTTAACTCCCAATGCTTAGCAGGACGGGATGAGATTATTGATCTTGTTACTACTTACAAGCTCACTGATTGTTACAGAGACTTTCACCCGTCTTTCCCAGGTTACACTTGGTCGGGCACGGGTATTAGGCAAAGCTCAAGGTTAGACAGGATATATTTATCTAAGGATTTCACCTGTAGGTCTGCTGAGTGTTCTGTATTTCCATACTCTGATCACAACTGTGTGAGGTTGACGGTGGCACAATAGGTTAGGAAAATTTGTACGCTTTCATATGGGAGCATTTGAACGCTTTGAGACATGCATATGCATGTTATATATCTCTGATTGGCTAAAACCCTAACCCTAACCCTAATTCTAACCCTGATTGGTCCTAACACTCTGTGCCACCGTCGTAGTGGGGTACATGTAGGCTTTAAGCTCTCTCGCCAGACAGAGAGAGGAAAGGGGTATTGGAAGTATAATGCTTCCCTCAATAATGACATTATGTTTTGTGAGGAACTGCGTTCCTATTACAAACTGTGGTCCACCCTGAAGCCGAGTTTCAAATCAATGACCGAATGGTGGGAAAATATCAAGGGTAGAATAAAACACCTTGCTATTCAGCACAGTGTGCGAATTGCCCGGCAGAAAAAGAAACGATTGTTACTTTTACAAAGAGTTTGTTGTAATTCGAATGAGGATGAGAGTTTGATAACATCATTGAAAGTGAGCTCAGAGAGCATGTATTCGCTCTCGGTTAAGATCCTTGAGGAGAATGAGAAAACCTTCCGCCATCTTTACAGAGAAGAGAGACGTAGAGCCGGGCGGAAGGTTATTAAGTCCATTAAAAACGATGAGGTAGAAATGGTAGCATTGTGTCTAGCAATAGTGTGAAATTACGGATGTTTTTCATAACTTCTACACTAATCTGTTTACCAGACACGCTGACGTTAATTTAAACTTGCCGGGTGCTTTCATCCAGTGTTTAAATCACCAAGATCAGTGATGATGATAAACGTATTTTAGATGAACCCATTAGTCTGGTTGAGCTTAACAAAGCTGTTTTCTAAGGCGGCTAGTAAT
Organism: Holothuria leucospilota; assembly: GCA_029531755.1. Taxonomy (NCBI): domain Eukaryota; kingdom Metazoa; phylum Echinodermata; class Holothuroidea; order Aspidochirotida; family Holothuriidae; genus Holothuria; species Holothuria leucospilota. The sequence continues at coordinate 43,241,399 of CM055966.1, forward strand.
ATAACCCCGGGGGTTCGGACGGCCTCCCGTACGAATTCTAATTCGAGCTTTATTTGACATCTTAGGAATGATTTAGTCGACGTGTGTTTAATGATACTTTTCCATAGTGGTACTCTTTCTGAAAGCCACGTATGGGAATTATTACCCTGATTCCAAAAAAAAGGCGATACTACCAATGCAAGTAATTGGCGTTCCTATTAGTCTTAAATACGGATTATACAAATTAATTGCAAAAATTCTACAAACTAGGCTGGCTAGAGTACTTCCCAGTATCGTCAACGAGTATCAAAACTTGTGCCGCATTCCTCCTGGGCGGTCTATTCACAATAATATGTTAATTGTCAGAGATGTTGTCGATTTTTTGTAATAATGAAAGACCTCCCATGTGCGCTCAGACTATCAATCGATCAAGAGAAAGCCTTTTGACAAGGTCAAACTGGTCTTTCTTAAATGAAAGTTCTGAGGAAATTCACACACTTTGGCAAGAACTTCCAGAGATGGTTTTCCATGTTGTATAATAATGTTTTATAGTTGTTTACTGATTAATGGTAATCTTTCATCAGAACCTGTGTATATGAAAAGAAAGTGTTAGGGCAAGGCTGCCCCCTTGTCACCGTTACTGTCACATTTTATTCGTTGAACCTTTAGCTTCTTTCATAAACAGTTTGTGTCAGTATAAAGGGTTTGCCGTTCCAGGCAGTAGGAAGTCTATCAATTTATTTACAGTATGCTGATGACGCCACTTGCATTGCAACCTGTATTTCTGATATTCACTCCTTTCTTTTCTTTTCCATTTTAAAATAAGATTTCGGGAGTGCTCACGGGCACTTGTATTAATATGATGAGAAACACGTGTGGACTTAAATTAGAGGATTTTTTGCTCACTGCAACTTCCGGGTAATATTCAGTGGAGTAACAAAAGAGATTAAAATGTCACTATGGGATTGTGTTTTGGCACAAACGATGCCCGTAGTTAAGTAACTGTGGTAAAAAGATCGAATATCCTCTCGTTCTCTCGAATATAAAATCTTGGACCAACAGGCACCTATCTCTTCTTTGTCGGAAAACTATGGTTATCAATACGGTTATTTAACCCTCTGTTTCTACTTTTTGGGGGCCGATTTTTTCCCATGCCCATACAGTGTCTTTAAGGGGAATTCATAAGATTGTTTCTTCCTTGTGTGGGGAAGTAGGAAGCCAGATCTGGTTTTCCACGTGATGTTACTTGTCCTGCCACAGTTTGTGTGGGGGTCTAGGTCCTAGACAACTTGCGAGTTAAAATGAATGCCCTACTTGTCAAACCGTTATTCCCTCTTCTTCTTGTTTTTCGCGGTAACGTATATACCGACTCACCTTATTACCGTCTCGCTATTTTATATTGCGAAGCAATTACGAGTCTTTTATCCCGGTATCTGGCCCAATTCCAGGCCAAACAGTAATATGTGTACTTCTTCTTTCTTTGTCTCAGGCCTGTGACGTTCTAAAGCAAATTATTTATGGTTGATAACAATTTGTGCCGTTTCCTGTAAGCATACCAAGAACATTGTCAAAGCTTCTTCAAAACCGGGTTAATGTTTACTATTTCTATCGTTCGAAAGAACCCAACCTTTCCATGGGAAAAGATATGGAAAGCTTGCTTTTAGTTTCTCTTCATTGACAACAAGGCTCAAGGACTTTCAATGGACTTGGCTCTCAAGTCCTTCTATATCCTACATAAATTAGAGCAAACGGATAAAAGATTGGGGCATGGGAGACGGTATGTCCTTTTGAGGGCTGTGGGGCAGTGGAAAACATTATATCACATCTTTTGGGATTGCCCAAGGGTAAAGCCCGTTTCTAACCTGACTACCAAGGTCTTTAGAGAGGTAGCGTGTACGAATCAAGGTCTGCACCCTGATCTCCTGTATGTTCGGTTTCCCTGATGTAGTCTGCTACCACCACCTGTTTTTCAGAGAATTTGGTTTATTTTTTGTGTTGTTAATTCACATTGTGGAAATCAAGTATGCCTTCAAAAGATTTGAATCTGAAATTCAAGATGACAAACAACTTAAGTCAATAATTATTAAGTCTATTAAGGATAGAGTTGAAGCAGACCGCAGCCGATTTTTCTAAATATGCTAAATTCAAGAAAATGTGGATTACAGGAAGATCCTTTGTTTCGTTTGAGGATGATCACTTGCTCTTGTCTTTCACGCTTGTAATTTTCAGCTTATCCCTCACTGTGCATTCCATGTATTTACCAATTCGAAGCAAATAGTTGATAAAATAATATAAGAAAAATATTTGATTGGTGCAGAGTTGATGCATCTGTATAAATAATTGAGTAATATTATACTGTATTACTTTACAGGCATGTTCTTGTATGGAAAAAGATTTTCCTTCATAAATGCATGTCATCAAACATGAGATTGTAATATAATTAATCTTCAATTATTGTAATTTTATGTATAAAACCTTGTCTAATGTTTTGTAAATAAACTTAACCGTACCGTCTTTCCTTCAAAAAGCATGTCATCAACTATTAGATTGTAATGTAAATAACTTTCACACTTTGCAATTTCATGTAAACAACCTTTGTAAATAGTTTGTAAATAAACTCAAAACCATATCTTCCTTTTTGTAAATAGTTTGTAAATAAACTCAAAAACCATATCTTCCTTTTGTAGTCTGTACACCACCTGTTTTTCAGAGAATTTGGTTTATTTTTTGTGTTGTTAAATTCACATTGTGGAAATCAAGATGCCTTCAAAGATTTGAATCTGAAATTCAAGATGACAAACAACTTAAGTCAATAATTATTAAGTCTATTAAGGATAGAGTTGAAGCAGACCGCAGCCGATTTTCTAATGCTAAATTCAAGAAAATGTGGATTACAGGAAGATCCTTTGTTCGTTTGAGGGATGATCACTTGCTCTTCACCTTGTAATTTTTCAGCTTATCCCTCACTGTGCATTCCATGTATTTACCAATTCGAAGCAAATAGTTGATAAAATAATATAAGAAAATATTTGATTGAGCAGAGTTGATGCATCTGTATAAATAATTGAGTAATATTAATACTGTATTATTCTGCAGGCATGTTCGTGTATGGAAAAAGATTTTCCTTCATAAATGCATGTCATCAAACATGGGATTGTAATATAATTAATCTTCAATTATTGAAATTTTATGTATAAAACCTTCTCTAATGTTTTGTAAATAAATTTAACTGTGCTCTCTTTCCTTCAAAAGAGCATGTCATCAACTATTAGATTGTAATGTAAATAACTTTCACACTTGCAATTTTATGTAAACAACCTTTGTAAATAGTTTGTAAATAAACTCAAAAACCAAATCTTCCTTTTTGTAGCTTTTATCGACTTCTCTTCGTCCCCACTTTTTCTTTTCTTAATTAGGCTTCGTTTTGTTAATCATATCTTACCGCAAATTTCCAAATCAGGTCACTACACGCTATTGCATGTAGCCTACATTATCAAGTCGTACACCCCCCCCCCCCCTTTCCACGTTGCATTTTTACGGTTGAAATTGCTAATACTTTTATGAACTTTTTTCCCATTGTTAGATGAAACCGATTTTATATTTCATGTAATTTGCATTTGATACGAAAGGTATCAATAAAGACAGGGCTCCCGGCTACTTAAGTAGCCGGGAGACCTGTCTTTATTGATACCGAATTTGCCTAGGTTCCTAAAGCAACTCTTGTTTCTAAAGGAAAGCCACTCTGGACTGAATATTCATAAATGACCGACTGTAAAATGCTCTTCTTGTATTGTAACTATGGATTAAGTTTCTTAGGGGTAGGGCTAAGCATCTGCCAACAATAGGTGACCATTGTCCACGTTTCATGGTGCGATGATTTGTAAAAGAAGACAGCGGTTCCTTTAAACTTGACCAAGTCTCCCTCCGCGTTTTCCCTGCCGTCTTGAGGGGGCGCTCCACCAATACATAAAATTGCACTTTGGCTGGAGGGTGAACCCTCTACATGTAGTCCCTAAAAATTTTGTTTGGGTTGATTTTTGACCCTGTTATGAGAGGGCAGTGAATCCTTTGTTAGATGTATTTGGTAGTGATTGAGTTGGAGATTATGCTGTCAAAAATGGTTGAAATTGATACCACCTGAGCCGATTGTGAGGTTTTAGAAAGACAGCGGACCAATCTCATATATTGGTGAGTGAGAAGTGGGGTCGGATCACAAGTTTTTTATTCATGCGCCTGTAGCTCAAAAAGTCAATGGTCATGCTGCGAAAATTCTTATGTGCCAGTAACAACCAACTCGTGAGCTTTGCATTGATGGGTCACATGCTGGCGTTGAAAACTTTGACAAGGAATGAGAGGCAGCGTAACAATTAAGGCCCGTTTTAGTGTGTAAGTCGGACCAAATTTTAAGTGCTGCATGAGGTTAATAATAAAGGAATGGTTACGGGTTCGTTGAATACAGCTTTGTGCATCCGCTTATGCAGGATCATTTAATTGAAGGGGAAAGGTGACTTCAAGTTTGACAAACGCCGAATATGACGGCCTATGGAAGAGTGTAGTAAAGTATCTTCAACCCGGGGCACCCCAACGCCCTCCACCTTCCTCCCTTGATACGCACTTGAATGCAAAGATCTCCTTCAGGTTAAAGATACCAATCACAGAACAGCCGACAAGCTGGCCGTCGGTAGATATTTAAATTACCATATCATTACGGTAAGGATTTTGCAAAGAAGTCATTTATTTAAACTTCAGAAAGCGCGCACGTGTACCAGCAATCATTCTTCCATTGATGATTCGCGTATACTTACTTGATTTTGGTCCGTTTGAAGGCCTTTGAAAAGCGGTTGTAGCATGTGAAAGTCACAAGTAAGTAAAGCTCGAACTCCAGAGCGCCCGAAAGGCGCTGAAAATGTTGTGTTCGAGTTGGAGGATTTGTGCTCTTGAGATCAAGGAAGTCAGAAAGTCAGGGCCTGATCGTCGTCGCGACCGTGGTGAAACCAGATGGGGGTAAGTGTCATGTATGTCCCTCGTCGAGGACGGATCCCCGCAAGGTCGTTTAAATTTCCCAGTGTAGTCGGGAAACGTTAAAATATGAAGTAGTCCACAATAGCCAGTCGCCCCTTGTGGTTTACTTGATATTTGAGGGCAGATCCTGTAGTGAATCCCCCAAATGTTCCAATTTTACGCCTAAAAACCCAACATGCGCGCCGAAAATTTTGAATTTTGCTCTCGACGACCTTACGGCACTCCGTCTCCCTTGTAGGGACTTCAGGCTGCAGTCCCACGTAGGGAAGTTTGGACCCCTGTCGCGCAATTATTCTGGCGCTACCCCCTGCCAGCGTCGGGATTACACGTTTTATCGTACCTACTAGGCCTATCCCGCCTACATGTTTACCGAAGAAATTGGAAAATTTTGCGACCGGCAAGACCACGGCTTCTTGAGCTTTTCCCCGCCCCCCTCCCCCACCCCTATTGATGTCATTTATAGGGCAGGCTACTAAGAAATATTAATTACAGGCCATGCTATAAACATCAATAGCGTAATATTCAAGCATATTGAAACCAATTTTGGGGGCGTTTTTCAGGCAAATTAAAGTACGGTACCAATATTTAAGGATGCAGGTGAAAAGGGGTGCTCGCTCCAGCTCCCGACCCCCTTACATCCGGCACTTCTACTTGTATATCACACAACTTAACACTATAGACTACTTATATTAATTATAGTGCACTGGATTATCAGCAGTGTTGTGGCTTAGTTGGTATGTCGCTCGACTCCGACTGTTAAGTTTGTGAGTTCAAGTCCTCCCGAAGACTGGGCAGTGTGCTTTTTCTCGTTTTGCGGTGTTAATGCTGTGGAACTGTCGACTTTTTACAGCAAAGGCATATCTCTAATTTATTTGTAAATAGTTTGTAAATACACTTAAAAACTACAGTTGTTTTTCAAAATGGCGAACATACATGAAGTCAATCGTGAAGCCTCTATCCAGATTTGTGTGGATTCTGATGTGAAGAGTTTTGGAATTTTTGAGTTTTTGACTGACAGAGGTGTTAATGTGTCTCAGGATCTCGTGGCTGTTCAAGAGTTGACTGGAAAGATGTGGGACGTTACCTTTAAAACTGTTGAAGCAAAACGACGGGTGTGGCCTAGAATTTGCGACGCCGACGGGTGTAGAGTAACCTCATATAATGGTTCCACGACAATCGTGAATGTGTTATTTGTGCCGCATGAACTAAACGATAACGTTGTTCGATACATATTGGGGAGATACGGCAAGGTGTTGTGTGGGCGCTTCAAGACCTACCCCAATCACCCAGGGGTTTTTAATGGTATCAGACAGTACCAGATGGAATTAAGCAAGGACATCCCTTCTTCGTTAAGGATTGGTGGAAGGAATTGCTGGATACGATACGGTGGCCAACCCAGAACCTGTCTCAAATGTGGTCGAGATGGGCATGATGCTAGGGATTGTAATCAAATAATTTGTTTCAAGTGTCAAGCCCCTGGCCACAAATCGTCGGAGTGCAAGGCCGAAGCAAGTTGCACAGTTTGCTTAAAATCTGGTCATATCGATCTAAACTGTCCCCTTTCCTTTGCAAATATAATAAAACCTACAGCAGCAAAATGGATTGCCGGTGCAGCTGAAGTGGTGGCACAGGAGGTCCCCCCTGGCGACGCCAAGTTACTAGCTGAAAACATTACTGAAGATGCCATGGAAGGCACCAATGAGGGTACTCCTCTTGAGCATTCTGAGATTTATAAGGGTGATCCTGTCACTATCGCTGGTAATGCAGGAGATACTGGTAGCAATTTTGTTCCTGAAAGTGCTGACAATGACCCCACGGCAGTCTCTTTGGATGACGACACTTGTTCAGAAATGGAATCTGACCCCCTCCCTCTTGCCTCGATTGAGGAGCAGGGAGACTCCCAGGGTCAACCGTTGGACTTTTCTGATGAGGGCATTCCCCCCACCCCTATTAAGGATTGGGCTGAAGACGGTTGTGGGCAGATGGCGACAAGCCTGCCAAGTGAAGCAGAGAGGAAAGCCCCACATGAGGCCAGGAACAAAAGAAAAAGCCTCTCGCAGCCAGAGCCTTCTAAGAGATTAGATAGATCTGCGTCGCAAACTCGTTTTCCTCCAGAGGCTCCTACAGATACTATTAAAATGTGTCAAATTTTTTTGGAGGAAGAAGCATGGCACTCCTGTCGAGCAAAAGGATGTAGGATAAACTTTTCCACCTTTAATGACCTGCTGGAGCATGAATCCAGTGTTCACCCGTCGTTCAAGTCCAAGAGGTATGCCTGTGCCTTGAAAAATTGTAAATCACTTTGGGATTCACCTAAAGAATGGATTAACCATATAGCTGTGGTGCACCCATCGTTTGTCGCAGACCGAGATGTTGAGTTTTTTGATAGGTATTTTCTGAAAGTCAGTAAGTGATGTTTCCAACATCTGTCATGCATCTCATGTTTTACTCGTTTGTACTTTTAATTGTCACTATGATAACATTATCAATCGCTACTATTAATGTTAATGGGGTTCGAGATATTAAGAAATGTGCTAAAGTCTTACAGTGGTGCAAAATGCTTGACTTTGATATTATCATGTTCCAAGAATTGTACTTGCGATCCCAAGATGACTTTTCATTCTTTAAGAAAATGTGGTCTGGCCGTGTAGTCTTCTCCCCGGCACTTTCCAATCGCTCGGGTGGTGTCAGTATAGCATTTAATACCAAGTATTATTGGCAATTATCTGAAGTAAGACGTGATAGTATAGGGCGGTGCATTTCTATTTTTTGTTCTGTCCAAGGGGTTTCGTTTCGCCTTTGTAATGTGCATGCTCCAAACTATCCGAGCGATAGGAAAGCTTTTCTGAACGACTGCTATATGTATACTCATGGTAGAAACCCACTTATACTTGGGGGCGACTTCAACTGTGTTATGTCTAATCTAGATAGGGAGGGCAGTTCGGCAAACCAGGGGTGTTTTTCCGGCAAAAAAGAAATCATTGAGTTAATTTCTGCCTATAACCTTTTTGATTGCTATCGGAAAGTATATCCCTCACTACCAGGGCATACCTGGTACAGAGCTGGCAAAAGCTCTAGACTTGACAGGATTTATTTACATAAGGATTTTCACGTTAGTTCCGTTGGAATCATTCCTTGCCCGTTTTCTGACCACAATGCTGTCAACGTCAGGTTTAAGATTAGCTCCCAACCACCTAAAGGCAGGGGTTACTGGAAGTATAATGTCTCTCTGAACAAGAACGAGCTTTTTCGTAATGAGTTACGTTACTATTATGGTCTTTGGGTTTCTTTAAAACCCGGCTTTAACTCCTTACTTGATTGGTGGGATGACATTAAACACAGAGTTAAAGGGCTCGCTATTAAGCATTGTGTTCGTCTAGCCCGTGAGAAAAGAAAGCAGCAGGTCTCCTTGCTAAATAACTTTGTCCATTGTAGTCAGGAGGTTGCGGTACGCATTGTTGAAGAGGAATTAAGAGGTGCCCAGATTCGGTCTCGTGTTAAGTTACTTGAAGAGGGCGAGAAATCTGCTGCGTTCTTTTTTAGGGAGGAAAAACGCCGTTCTGATAAAAGAACCATTAAGTGTATCCGTAACAGGGACGGGTCTATTACCAGTGACCATGTGGAAATCATGGGGCGTTTTCATGAATTTTATAGTGATCTGTTTAGTTCTCACGAGTGCGTTGACGAGGGAATGCAAAAGCTTTTCGTTCAGTCCTTACACTCCCGTGTACGTGAGAACGACAAAGTTATGCTAGATCAATCTATTAACCTGCAGGAGATTAAGAAAGCTCTGTCTCTGGTCGCCAAAAACAAATCACCCGGCCTTGATGGCCTTCCATACGACTTTTACGGGGAGTTTATTGATATGTTGGGTAATGATTTAGTGGAAGTTTTTAATGAGTGTCTTAACAAGGGCATCCTTACAGAAAGTCAGAGGACCGGTGTCATTATTTTACTCCCAAAGAAAGGGGACTCCTCCGACCCCGGTAATTGGCGTCCGATTAGCCTTCTTAACGCCGATTACAAGCTGATTGCTAAAGTTTTACAAATGAGACTTGCCAGGGTAATGCCTGATATTGTTAATGAGTTTCAAACTTGTGCGGTCCCTGGAAGATCAATCCACTCTAACATGATGATTTTAAGGGATATTATCGACTTTAGTGGCCAAAAGAACTCCCCTTGTGCACTAATTTCTATTGATCAGCACAAGGCATTTGACAAGGTGAATTGGAATTTTTTAATGTGTGTCTTAGAGAAGTTAAACTTTGGTACAAACTTTAGGAATTGGATCTCCATACTATACAGCAATATTTGCAGTAAGTTACTTATTAACGGTTCTCTCTCCGACGTTGTTCATATTTCTAGGGGTGTCCGACAAGGATGTCCACTTTCTCCGTTATTATATGCTTTATTCATTGAGCCTTTAGCAAGTTTTATTAATAATTCCGTTTCAATCAAAGGCTTCAAGCTTCCGGGAGCCGTTGATAAAAGAGCTAAAATCCTTCAATATGCTGATGACGCTACGTGTATCGCTTCGTGCACTGAGGATGTTAAACAATTTTTTGTTGTTTTAGACCAGTTCAAGAGAGCCACTGGAGCCTCGGTAAATATGAGTAAAACGTGTGGTCTGAAATTGGGTCGGTTAACCTCCCAGAGTCTCCCCGGCGACATCGAGTGGTCTAACACTGCAATTAAAGTCACCGGAGTCCTTTTCGGTTCCCGTGAAACCATTGAGTTAAACTGGGCTAAGAAAAAAGACAAAATCAGGTCTGTTATTAACATGTGGAAAGGTCGGAATTTATCTTTGTTGGGAAAAGTTCTCGTTGCTAATACTGTCATCTACCCTTTGCTCTATTTTATCGCTCCGATCTTCCCTGCTTCTGCCTCAGTCGTTAAGAGTGTTAATCAAATGGTCACCTCCTTTATTTGGGGTGTTAACAACCCTCATTTAGTTGCTTACAATGTCATTTGCAAAAGTCGCGATGAAGGTGGGCTTGGACTTGAGAATCTGAGGGTTAAAATGGATGCTTTACTTCTTAAACCACTCTATCCACTTCTTTTTAGCCAAAGTGTTCCTGTTCACCTTCTCATGTCTCGCTTCTTTTTGGCCAAGCAACTGCGCCCTCTATTTCCAGGTTTATGGTCTAACACCGCTACTAACTCGGATGTGTGTTCTGAGTCCCTGCTTCATGCCAGCGACCTAATTAAGAGGTTACATTCTACGTGTGGTAATCTTTATCAGTCGATGAAAAGTACAAAGAACCTCGTTAAATGTTTAAGTCCCTCTAGCGATGGGATAACTGCAGCTGCAGTTAGAAGGAACCCCTCGTTTCCGTGGGATACGATTTGGAGGCACACCTATACATCCATTCTAGATAATAAGCTACAGACTTTTCAATGGAGGTTAGCCCACGGTGTGTTGTATACTGGGGAAGTGAAGAAGAAACGAGGCTTAGGTGACGGGATTTGCCCATCTAGAGAGTGTGACGTGGTCGAAAGTTGTCACCACATCTTTTGGGAGTGCCCAAATTTTCAATCCATCCGGCAGTGGGTCAAAAAGTTTTATTGTAAGCTAGGTGGAAGCCCTTTGTCTTTCAACTCTAACCTTTTTCTGTATGGGTGCTCACCCCAAACTCTTCCAAAAGAAGTTCATAACTTACTGTGGTTCATCATTTGTGTATCGAAATTTAATATATGGAAGTCAAGAGTTTTGCATGTCTGTGAAAACCAATTCCAGCCAGCGACTGTGTTGCTTGATACAATTAAAAAAGAGATTAGATTTAGAGTAGAGGCTGATTTCCTGCGACTGTCCCATTCCAAGTTTAAAGCCACTTGGATGAGGGGAAAGTCCTTTGTTCGTATTAGCAACAACCATCTTTTCTTTGACTTGTCTTAATTCCTAAGGATTTTTGGTTGTCCGTGTTTTGAGGGAAGGTATGGAGAGTATACGCACTTTAGTTGTTTATCATTCTCTTCCTGAAGTTTAAAGAATTCATTTTGAACTATATTGATTGATTGATTGTATTTAATACACTTTACATTGTTTATATTGTACATACTTTTCTTCTTTATTGCGTCTCGGATTAATGTTTCTTCTTTTGTCTTTTTTTTCTCTTCAGTGTGGAAGGGGTTGGTTCATGTGGGTTTTCCTTCATTTGTTGTTACAAAGTGTCTTCACTTATGTTCAATTAATTAAATTCAAACTTTTAATTATATATAATGTACATATTGTTTATTGTAGATATACAAATATATATATTACTCTCTTTTGTTTTGTGTGTGTCACAGAAGTAAGTGAGTACACAATAAATTCAAAGAAATACAGTTGTTTTCTCTTTCATATCTTCCTTTTTGTAGCTTTTATCGACTTCTCTTCGTTCCCACTTTTTCTTTTCTTAATTAGGCTTCGTTTTGTTAATCATATCTTACTGTTAATTTCCAAATCAGGTCACTACACGCTATTGCATGTAGCCTACATTATCAAGTCGTACACCTCCCCCCCCCCTTTCCACGTTGCATTTTTTTCGGTTGAAATTGCTAATAGTTTTATGAATTTTTTCCCATTCTTAGATGAAACCGATTCCATATTTCATGTAATTTGCATTTGATACGAAAGGTATCAATAAAGACAGGGCTCCCGGCTACGTAAGTAGCCGGGAGACCTGTCTTTATTGATACCGAATTTGCCTAGGTTCCTAAAGCAACTCTTGTTTCTAAACGAAAGCCACTCTGGACTGAATATTCATAAATGACCGACTGTAAAATGCTCTTCTTGTATTGTAACTATGGATTAAGTTTCTTAGGGGTAGGGCTAAGCATCTGCCAACAATAGGTGACCATTGTCCACGTTTCATGGTGCGATGATTTGTAAAAGAAGACAGCGGTTCCTTTAAACTTGACCAAGTCTCCCTCCGCGTTTTCCCTGCCGTTTTAAGGGGGCGCTCCACCATTCCATAAAATTGCACTTTGGCTGGGGACATGCAGTCCCTAAAAAAATTTGTTTGGGTTGATTTTTGACCCTGTTATGAGAGGGCAGTGAATCCTTTGTTAGATGTATTTTGGTAGTGATTGGTTTGGGAGATTATGCTGTCAAAAAATGGTTGAAATTGATACCACCTGAGCCGATTGTGAGGTTTTGGAAAGACAGCGGACCTATCTCATATATTGGTGAGTGACAAGGGGCGGGGTGGCGGATCACAAGTTTTTTATTCATGCGCCTGTAGCTCAAAAAGTCAATGGTCATGCTGCGAAAATTGATGAGGCACATGCTGCCGTTGAAAAGTGACTAAGGAATGAGAGGCAGCGTAACAATTGAGGCCCGTTTTAGTGTGTAAGTCGGACCAAATTTTAAGTGCTGATTGAGGCTAATAATAAAGGAATGGTTACGGGTTCGTTGAATACAGCCTTGTACATCTGCTTATCTAGGATCATTTAATTGAAGGGGGGTGACTTCAAGTTTTACAAATGCCGAGTATGACGGCCTATGGAAGAGTGTAGTAAAGTGTCTTCACCCCGGGGCGTCCCCAACGCCCTCCACCTCCCTCCCTTGATACGCACTTGAATGCAAAGTGCTCCTTCAGGTTAAAGATACCAATCACAGGACAGCCGACAAGCTGGCCGTCAGTAGATATTTAAATTACCATATCATTACGGTAAAGATTTTGCAAAGAAGTCTTAGCATTTATTTAAACTTCAGAAAGCGCGTACGTGTACCAGCAATCATTCTTCCATTGATTCGCGTATACTAATTGATTTTTGTCTGTTTGAAGGCCTTTGAAAAGTTGTAGGTCACAAGTAAGTAAAGCTCGAACTCCACAGCGCCCGAAGGGAGCTGAAAGTGTTGTGCTCGAGTTGGAGGATTTGTGCTCTTGAGACCACAGAAGTCAGAAAGTCAGGGGACTGATCGTCGTCGGGACAGTGGTGAAACCAGATGGGAGTAGGTGCCATGTATGTCCCTCGTCGAGGACGGATCCCCTGCAAGGTCGTTTAAATTTCCCAGTGTAGTCGGGAAACATTAAAATATGAAGTAGTCCACAATAGCCAGTCGCCCCTTGTGGTTTACTTGATATTTGAGGGCAGATCCTGTTGTAAATCCCCCAAATTTTCCAATTTCACGCCTAAAAACCCAAAATGCGCAAAGAAAATTTTGAATTTTACTCTCCACGACCTTACGGCACTCCGTCTTCCTTGTCGAGGCTTCAGGCTGCAGTCCGACGTAGGGAAGTTTGGACCCCTGTCGTGCAAATTCTGGCGCTACCCTCGGCCAGCGTCGGGATTACACGTTATTATCGTACCTACTAGACCTATTATCGTACCTACCCACTACATGCTTACAGAAGAATTGGAAAATTTTGAGTTCGGCAAAGACCACGGCTTCCTGAGCTTTACCGCTCCCCTTCCCCAACCCTATTGATGTCATATATAGGGCAGGCTCCTAAGAAACATTAATTACAGGCCATGCTATAAACATCAATAGCGTAACATTCAAGCATATTGAAACAAATTTTATGGGGGGGGGGGGGTTCAGGCAATTTAAAGTACGGTACCAATATTTAAGAATGCAGGTGAAAAGGGGTGCTCGCTCCAGCTCCCGACCCCCTTACATCCGGCACTTCTACTTGAATATCACACAACTTAACACTTTAGACTACTAATATTAATTATAGTACGCAGAATTATCAGGATTGTCGTGGCTTAGTTGGTATGGCGCTCGACTCCGACTGTTGAGTACGTGAGTTCAAGTCCTCCCGGAGACTGGGCAGTGTGTTTTTCTCGTTTTGCGGTTTTAATGCTGTGGAACTGTCGACTTTTTACAAGATGGCGTCTCTTTAGAGAGAAGCATCAGTACAACTTCAGTTTGAAGTTGGGCAAAGTACGGAGAAAGTTTTTGATTTTTTGACAAGAAAAGGTATTGATTCTGGAGATCATTTCTTGGCAGTGCAAGGATTACCAGGTCATTTGTGGGACATTACTTTTAAATCAGTTGAATTGCGAAGAAAGTTCTGGCCTGTTATCTCTGACGGAGAATGTTGCTCAGCTAGTGTGTACACCGAATTCACGACTCTTGTAACGGTACTTCACGTACCCCATGAACTGGACGATAATGTGGTGAGATACGTTCTGGGGCGTTATGGAAGGGTTATAAGTGGCAGATTCTTGATGTTTAAAGACTACTCAAATGTATTTAATGGAATTCGGCAGTACAAAATGAAGCTTAATAGTGATATTCCCTCTAGTGTCAGTTTTGGAGGGAGAAGCTGCTGGGTAAGGTACCGTGGGCAACCGAGAACTTGTTTGAAATGTGGAGAAGCTGGTCATGAGGCCAAAGAGTGTGGGGTAATTAGATGCTTTAATTGTCAGAGTCTTGGACATGCATCGAAGGAATGTGAGGTGCCCACCACGTGTACTATTTGTGGAAAGTAAGGCCACCATTATCGTGACTGTCCAGTGTCTTTTGCTAATAAAATTAAGCCAAACTCATCGTGGATAATAGGAAGCCATGCGAAAACGTCTGAGGGAGGGGAAAAGGAAGCCGAGGCGAATTTAGGTGAGGAAGTGGTTGAGGTGAGCTCGGATGATGCTACCCTTACTCAAAATCCATATATGGCCCAAATATGGGATTTCATATCTGGCCCATATCTGGGCCAGATATGGAATTCATATCTGGCTTGTACAAGAATTGGGCAGATATAACTTGATATAATATAAAGGCCATAAATGGCCATATATGGCCCAGGTAAAGTTTCACTTTTATATGGCCCAGATATGCCCCATATATGACTACTCCATTTCTGGCCCATATATGGAAAATCCATATATGCCACATATAAAGAGATTTGTATCTGGCCCATATCTGTGCCATATATGACCCATATAAAACTTTATATGGCTCACTCTTTATATGGCCCATATATGGAAATTTATATCTGGCCCATATCTGCACCAGATATGGAATTTATATCAGATCGGATAAAAAGTTAGGCAGATATAACACAGATCTAAACCAGAACCAGATCTAAACCATATATGGCCAGATAAACTTCTATCTGGATCAAGCCTTTATATGGCACAGATCTGCTCTAGTTATGAATCATAGTTAGGACTTATAGTCCACACTCCCAACACCAGAAAACAATGTTTAAGTGCTCCATGAATTAGAATTTAATGTAAGTATCAGGTTGAATTGACTTAAGTATATAAATTCAACTTATTTCATAACAGTGAACAGAAAAATGCCTTGAAATTTCCTATTTTATGTAATCACAGTGATATGGGCTTCTTATTTTAAACTTAATTACGTATTTGACTCTAAATTTTGTTTACTGCGTGGTGCATATTTTACTTTCAACTTCCTAAATCATGAAAAATGTAGGTTTAGATACAAGCTCCGCCCAAATATGCAAATTATTTGCCTAAGTTCACTTAGTACACTGCGGTATTAACAGAAGTGTAGCCACTAAATAACTGCAATGTCTGGGAAGGTGATGCTGTACCCAAAACATGTCTTAGTTTGTAACAAGCATAATCCAAGAATCAAATCAAACAAACTAACAAAATGCTCATTTGCATATCTAGCATATCAAGTTATATCTGGCTTGATATGACCATATAAAACTTTATTTGCATATCTGGAATTGCATTGTATCAAGTTATATCTGGCTTGATATGGCCATATAAAACTTTATTTGCATATCTGGAATTGCATTGTATCAAGTTATATCTGGCTTGATATGGCCATATCAAACTTTATATGCATATCTGGACCACGATTATATCAAGTTATATCTGGCTTTATATGGCCATATCAAACTTTATATACATCTGGATCACCATTTTATCAAGTTATATCTGGCTTTATATGGCCATATCAAACTTAATATGCATATCTGGGTTATGTTTTAATCAAGTTATATCTGGCTTTATATGGCCATATCAAACTTTATTTGCATATCTGGATCACCATTTTATCAAGTTATATCTGGCTTTATATGGCCATATCAAACTTTATATACATATCTGGATCACAGTTTTATCAAGTTATATCTGGCTTTATATGGCCATATCAAACTTTATATACATATCTGGATCACCATTTTATTAAGTTATATCTGGCTTTATATGGCCATATCAAACTTTATATACATATCTGGATCACCATTTTATTAAGTTATATCTGGCTTTATATGGCCATATCAAACTTAATATGCATATCTGGGTTATGTTTTAATCAAGTTATATCTGGCTTTATATGGCCATATCAAACTTTATATACATATCTGGATCACCATTTTATCAAGTTATATCTGGCTTTATATGGCCATATCAAACTTTATATACATATCTGGATCACCATTTTATTAAGTTATATCTGGCTTTATATGGCCATATCAAACTTTATATACATATCTGGATCACTGTTATATCAAGTTATATCTGGCTTTATATGGCCATATCAAACTTAATATGCATATCTGGGTTATGTTTTAATCAAGTTATATCTGGCTTTATATGGCCATATCAAACTTTATATACATATCTGGATCACAGTTTTATCAAGTTATATCTGGCTTTATATGGCCATATCAAACTTTATATACATATCTGGATCACGATTATATCAAGTTATATCTGGCTTTATATGGCCATATCAAACTTTATATGCATATCTGGGTTGTGTTTTAATCAAGTTATATATGGCCATATAAAGTCTTTAATCAACCAGATATTTCCAGATATAAAGCCAGATATGGATTTTGAGTAAGGGTACGCACTCGGCTATAGCGTCTAACCCCGGACCTTCGTTCATGGCTGACAGTCAGCCCCCAAATGAAGTGGTGCCTGACAAACAGACAAACGATAGCCAGATACTCCTCTTCGAGGACTCTGAGCCTGTAGTTATACCGGACACTCAAGCCTCCAGTGATGTGGTGACTGACAAAAAGTCTTCTGAGAGTGAAATGGATATTTCCGATGGTCGACCGGAAATTAAAACGCTGGAGAATTGTATTCCCCAGCCCCAGCTTCAGGACAATGAAACATGTTCCAACGAGATCCTGTCACAACCAGCTATGTCTGTGGGTAAGGATCCAATTTTTGTGAAACCCCGGAGAAAAGCTTCCTCCCAACATGATACCGGGAGAAGACCTGAGAGGTCAAGGTCAGGGATTCGCTTCCCTCTAGAGAATCCCATGGACGTTATTAAAATGACTCAAATATTCTTGGAGGACGAACCATGGCATTCATGTTATGTAAAGACTTGCTGTGAAACCTTTTCTAAATTTAAAGACCTAAAAGCGCATGTTGGAGAACATCACTCAAAGCTGAAGCCACAGGAGTATTCATGCGCACGCAGAAGCTGTCATTTGACCTTTTCTACCCCATGGGAGTGGATCCAGCATCTCGCCCGTAAACACGCAGAATTTGTGAGCGGAAAAGAGATTGAGTTCTTTGACAAGTACTTTTTAAGACAATAATCTTTCCCATGGTCAATCTGGCAATTGCTACTGTAAATGTGAATGGTCTGCGTAATCATTCAAAACGATCACGTGTTATTCAATGGTTGAAAATCTTCACCTTTGATATCATTTTACTGCAAGAACTTTATTTATCATCGGAAATGGATTTTTCGTGCTTTAAGCGGGAGTGGGACGGTCCAGTTTACTTCTCCTCCAGCCTGTCATCCTACTCAGGGGGCGTGGATATAGCCCTAAATAGCAAGCACCGATGGAACGTATCTCAAATACGTCGTGACATTAAAGGTCGCTGTATTTCTCTTTTATGTTCTTTAAACGAGACCACCTTCCGTGTGTGCAATGTACACTGTCCAAATCCTCCTGGAGACGGAATCAATTTTTAAGTAATCTTGATTTTTACTTGCGTGGTCCCAACCCTTTCATCCTTGGTGGCGACTTTAATTGTGTAATGGAAAGTATAGATCGTGAAAATCTTTCACTTAACGCATATTGCACAGCCGGACAGAATGAAATTACCGACCTCGTCTCCGCATATAACCTTGTTGATTGTTATAGAGTGTTGCACCCGCTACTCCCCGGCTATACATGGTCACGGACGGGCAATTACCTAAAATCAAGACTGGATAGAATCTATCTATCTAAAGGCTTTGCTCTCAATTCTGCTCGCATTGCTTTGTGTCCTTACTCAGACCACGACTGCGTTCACGTGGATTTCAAGCTCTCAGGCTCTGCCAAGAAAGGCAAGGGATATTGGAAGTACAATACTTCTCTTAATAAGGACAGTGCATTCTGCGAAGATTAACGCTCTCACTACAAATTGTGGTCCACTCTAAAGCCTGGTTTCAAATCTACTTCCGACCGGTGGGAAACCATCAAGGGCAGGATTAAACAGCTTGCTATTCAGCATAGTGTGCGTATAGCTCGCGTAAAGAGAGATCGTATGTTATCGCTACAAAGCATGTGTAGCAATTTAAATAAAGATGAGGTTGATGTAATTTTAGGAAGCGAACTTAAAGGGGCTTGTATCCGTTCACGAGTTCAGTTACTTGATGAAAACGAAAAACCCTCGGTGTTCTTTTGTAGAGAAGAGAAACGCCGAGCCCAGCAGAAGGTCATTAATAATATTCAAAACAAGCATGGCCAAATTGTATCCAGACAAAATGAAATCATGGATGTTTTTCACAATTTTTTATACAGGTCTATTTGCTGAAGATTGTACTGTAGATACAAACATGCAGGATGTTTTTATTGATTGTTTAGATTCCCAAGTAAGTGAGGATGATAGTGCTAGAATGGAGAGAGCCATCAATCTAATTGAAGTTAGGAATGCTCTCTCAACTTCTGCTAAGAATAAATCCCCCGGCAATGATGGCCTGCCTTATGAATTTTACTCATACTTTTTCGATTTGTTAGGAAATGACCTGGTCGATGTGTTCAATGATATCTTCAATAACGGCACTCTGACCGAAAGTCAACGTACTGGTCTTGTTACTCTGATCCCTAAAAAGGGCGATACCACTAACCCGTCTAACTGACGGCCTATTAGTCTACTTAACTGTGACTATAAGATACTTGCCAAAGTGTTGCAAACTAGGCTGAAAATAGTCATCCCAAGTATTGTCAATGAGTTTCAAACTTGCGCCATTCCTGGGAGATCCATCCACGACAATTTGCTTATAGTAAGAGACATTAGTGATTTTTGTGTCTTGGGGAACCACCCGTGTGCCCTCATATCTATTGACCAGCAAAAAGCGTTTTGATATGGTGAACTGGTCCTTTTTAATGAGAGAATACTACGAAAGTCTTAACCTTTTGGTCAAACTCTTTCAGAAATGGATCACAAATATTTTGTATAGAAATATGTTTTAGTCGTTTTAATGATTAATGGGTAAGTCTTTCAGACAAGAGTACACATCAACAAGAGGAGGTCAGCAAGAAGGATGCCCCACTGTTCGCCACTGTTGTACTTTGTATCTTATCGAACTTTTGGCAAGATTCATTAAGTATTGTGATAATATTAATGGTTTTGTATACCAGGAAGTACTGCAAGCGGGTTAAATTCCTTCAATTGCTGATGATGCAACCCCAATGTATTGCGATACGCGTGTTTCGGACATCTTACGGTAATTTTGAAATTTTAAAATAATTTTTGAAAGGGCCACCGCGCTTGTTAATCAATTTGACAGAAAACGCATGGTTTGAAATTGGGAATGTTTTTCCTCACAATCACTTCCAGGGCAATATACAATGGGACACTTCTAATATTAAAATCAACAAGGGGTCTGTGTTTGGTAGTGATGATGACTCTGTTTTCAGCAATGGGCCAAGACAAATTAACACGCTTACTCAAGTTTCGTGTTAAAACTTTGATCACAAGACACCTTGACCCTCATAGGGAACCAACACAGGTCGTTAACCACGTTGAGTTTATCCTCTGTTGTTTATTTTTTTGGGCCAGTTTTTTCGATTCCTGACCGGGCGGTGAAGGATATACACAAAGCTGGTGTTCGCCTTTATATGGGCATTAACTTGTCTCCCGTGATGACGTCATTAACTTTGCCAAAGAATTGTGGGGGGCTTAGGTGTCGACGATTCCGAGAGTTAAAATGAATGGCTTTGCTGGTAAAACCGTTATGTTTCCTATTTATTTCTTGGAAAAGAAACCTGCCACCGTCATCTTATGACAGTGCCCGATTATTTCATTGCAAAGCAAGCTGCGTAGTTGTTTATCCCTCCTCTGGTCCCCTCTAAACCCAATAGTAATACTTGTTCCCCTTCCTTATTTCATTCGTGTTCCATTTTGAAACAATTGTTTAAGAGTGGACATTAGCTTTAGCTCAGTTCATGTAGGAATACGAACGACATTGTTGAAAAGGTTACGACCGGATGATGTTACTATCTCTATCGTTAAGAAGCATCCCAATTACCCTTGGAACAAAATATGGAATTTTATCCTTCAGTTTGTTTCCTGGATAAATAAGTTAAAGGAACTTCCAGTGGAGACTAGCACACCAGGTTTTTTACATAGGAGGAAAAGAATTAATGGACTGGGTATGGGTGATGGTGGTCTGTCCCCTTCGACGGATGTACTGATTGTTGAAACTTTAGACCACATACTTTTGGGATTGCCCGAAGGTCCAACCTATTTTGGCGTGGTCAAGAATACCCTTAAAGATCTAAGTGGGTGTGGGATGTTGACCTTTGAACCCTCACTTATTTAGGGGGGATAGCTTCATTTTTCAAGATGGGCTAGCGCTCAATCGGCGCCAGCATCTGTACAAGTATCTGTTGAAAGTCTTGAAAATTTTGATATCTTTTGTGACTCTGAAGGATTAAAGGAAATTGATCCAGCTTTTGCCCTTTTCAGCTTCTTGGTTGCTGTGTCCAACAACTACCCTAACGAATAGTTCGTGGATGTAACTTTTTAAGTCTGAGAAAATCATGAAGAAATTTTTTTTCTCGGCTTTTGTTATCTGGGTGTGGGCCTACACTATCAACACGTACAACAGTTCCCGGCGACGATTCGTCCCACAGTACTGGGCAATTGTGCCGCATGAGTTTTGGAGGACAGTGTTGTAAGATATGTACTATTGGAAAATTGGGAGATACGGAAAAAGTCATTTGTGGACAATAATGTACACGTTTAAAGAAATAGCCCACCGTTTTACAATGGAATACGTCAATATCAAATGGATTTGAAAAGAGGACATCCCCTCATTCCCCATTTACGATTAGGTGAGCGAAATTTGCTGGGTGAGATACGTACGAGACAACCAGGACGTGTCTTCCTCGCTGTGGAGATGAAAAGTCATGAGGTAATGATACTGCCAAAATATTAAATGCCCTTCGAAGTGTCCACACTCTTGGACACGTTTGCCAAAGACTGTACCTCTGGGTTGTAAATTTTTAATTGTAGTGTGGTACATCTGTGAAGGGTCCGGACACACCTACAGAGACTGTCCCCGTGTCCTTTGCCCCGATAAGATCCAGCAATCCCCAGAAAGTGGCAGCAAACAAGTGTTTGGGAAAGTGGATATTGTTCCAACTTCTAATGCCAACCAAAATCGTCTGAAAATAGCCAAATAACTCTGAAGCCGGTTGAAGGGAAAGCCAATTGTAACTGACCCTACACTACGGATGGAGTTTCCTGGAAGCCCCAAAAGTGTGTAAAAGCAAATGACGGTAAAGATGATTCCAGATTTGGAAACGACCTGTATGGAAGTGGGAAAACCCAAAGGGCCTGGGACATTGACATCCCATCTAATGATTACGAGGGACGGCCAGTGTACTACAAAAGGAAAGTGCAGTTTTCGCACACCGGTCAAGGCTACTAGATAATCAGGAAATGGAATGAAAACCACCCATGGAACAAGGACCTTGAGCGACGTCTCAACCTTGGAACACTGACCCAGGTTAACTTGGTGTTTGGAGGGGTCGGTTACAGATGCATCTGAACAGTTTATCACTTTTGAGGGATGAACGAAGTACTGGGTCCCCTCAATTAGACAGCGATAGCAAGGAAGGTGAAGCCTCCTGCTAGGAGATTTTCCATTGGGAGGCTAAGTCCCCCAACAAACGATGAAATTAGACATCCGCTCGCAGAAAGGATCCCGAAAAGTAAATCCTAGATAAGAGAAGCTCACTCGCATCCTAGCTTCCTCCGGAAGAAGGGGAAGTCTTCGCTCCAAACTTTCGTTTTCTAAGGGAAGAACCATTGGTTTTGTTAAAATGACCCAAGTTTTCCTTGAAAGAAGAACCTGTGGCACTCCCCCCCCCCCCCCCCACCCCCCCCCCCCCCCACCCCCCCCCCCCGCCCACCCCCCCCCCCCCCCACCCCCCCCCACTTGCAAATCATTTGACTCCACTTTAAACACGAGGTCATTAATTTGCTTTTTCATGTCCAAAATAGTCTGTCTCAAGTTTATCTCTTCTAATTTATCTCCTTCATTTAAACAATCTTCAACAGCCTCTGAGAGTGACTCTTCATAATCTAAGTTCTCCGGAATCTCCATGACATGAACTTATTGTAAACAGCCTACTGAGCTTTAAAAAGGCCAGAGGCAAAAGGCCACTCTAGTAACAAACTGGGTTGTTTAATAATTTGACAAACTCTCGAAACCTGTACCGAAGGCTTTAAGCGGCTAGAAGCCAAGCCCAAGCACACAAGAAAAATATTTAGATGCAGGGTCTGCAACAGGACTTTAAATGGCCAGAAGCCGAGTCCACTCCTTAATGAGATGCTTTCTTTAAATATAGCTTCACTGGCTAGAAGCCAAGCCAACGCACACAAAAAATATTGAAGTCTGATCGGCTGAATGCATCTCATGGAATCACGAGGTGTTGCATGATGGGAGGTAAAATTGCACTTTGGCTAGGGGGTGAACCCTCTACATGTAGTCCCTGAAAAATTTCTTTGGGTTGATTTTTTACCCTGTTATGAGAGGGCAAAGAATCCTTTGTTAGATGTATTTTGGTAGTGATGGGTTGGGAGATTATGCTGTCAAAAATGGTTCAAACTGATACCACCTGAGCCGATTGTGAGGTTTTGGAAAGACGGCGGACCTATCTCATATATTGGTGAGTGACAAGGGGCAGGGGTGGCGGATCACAAGTTTTTCATTCATGCGCCTGTAGCTCAAAAAGTGGATGGTCATGCTGCAAAAATCTTATGTGCCAGTAACAACCAACTCGTGAGATTTGCATTGATGGGTCACATGCTGGCGTTGAAAACTTTGACAAGGAAGGAGAGGCAGCGCAACAATTAAGGCCCGTTTTAGTGGGTAAGTCGGACCAAATTTTAAGTGCTGCATGAGGGTAATAATAAAGGAATGGTTACGGGTTCGTTGAATACAACCTTGTACATCTGCTTATGCAGGATCATTTTCTTGATGGGAGGGAGGGGGGTGACTTCAAGGTTTACAAATGCCGAGTATGACGGCCTGTGGAGGAGTGTAGTAAAGTGTCTTCAACCCGGGGCGCCCCCATCGCTCTCCACCTCCCTCCCTTGATACGCACTTTAATACAAAATGCTCCTCCAGGTTAAAGATACCAATCACAGAACAGCCGACAAGCTGGCCGTCAGAAGATATTAAAATTGCCATACAGGCGCGGATCTCGACATTTCGAAAAAGGGGGGGGGGGCTGAAAGCTCCCTTGAATATTCTCCTAGATTAACATTATGCTAATTTTCGCGTATTTGTTATTGTTGATGTGGCGAAAAAGGGGCTGAGCCCGAGGAAGCCCCGCACCCCTTGGATCCGCGCCTGCCATATCATTACGGTAAGGATTTTGCAAAGAAGTCTTAGCATTTATTTAAACTTCAGAGAGCGCGGACGTGTACCAGCAATCATTTTTCCATTGATTCGCGTATGCTTGATTTTGGTCCGTTTGAAGGCCTTTGAAAAGTTGTAGCATGTTTAAGTCACCAGGAAGTAAAGCTCGAACTCTATAGCGCCCGGCGGGCGCTGAAAATGTTGTTTCCGACTTGGAGGATTTGTTGTGCTCTTGAGATTAAGCTAGGAAGTCAGAAAGTCAGGGGACTGATCGTCGTCGTCAGGACCGTCAGTGGTGAAACCAGATGGGGGTAGGTGCCATGTATGTCCCTCGTCGAGGACGGATCCCCGCAAGGTCGTTTAAATTTCCCAGTGCAGTCGGGAAACGTTAAAACAGCCAGTCGCCCCTTGTGGTTTACTTGATATTTTGATTTAAATGAGGACAGATCCTGTAGTAAATCCCCCAAATTTTCCAATTTCACAAATGAAAACCCAAAATGCGCGCCGAAAATTTTGAATTTTACTCTCCACGACCTTACGGCACTCCGTCTCCCTTGTCGGGGCTTCAGGCTGCAGTCCTACGTAGGGAAGTTTGGATCCCTGTCGCGCAAATTCTGGCGCTACCGCGGGCCAGCGTCGGGATTAAACGTATTATCGTACCTACAAGACCTATCCCGACTCGATGCTTACCGAAGGAAAGTGGACAATTTTGCGACCGGCAAAGACCACGACTTGCTGAGCTTTGCCCGCCCCTTCCCCACCCCTATTGATGTCATTTATAGGGCAGACTCCTAAGAAACATAAATTAAAGGCCATGCTATAAACGTGAATAGAGTAACATTCAAGAATACTGAAGCAAATTTCAAGTTTGGGGGGGGGGGGGGTTGTTTCAGTTAATTTAAAGGCAGGTACCAATATTTAAGGATGCAAGTGAAAAGGCTGCTCGCTCCGACCTCCCGACCCTCCCCCCTTACATCCGGCACTTCTACTTGTATATCACACAACTTTACACTATAGACTACTAATATAAATTATAGTGCGATGGATTATCAGCATTGTCGTGGCTTAGTTGGTATGCCGCTCGACTCCGACTGTTAAAAGCATGGTCTGGTGATCAAATTTGATGCTTTTAAAAAAAGGAAGAAAAATTTTCTGTGTTAGGGAGTGAAAACCCCATCTTAATAGCATCTTGCATTCGGAAGATACAAATTTTTGAAGAAATACTACATTTTCAGTTTCCCTAGTGCATGATGGGAAATCTGTGATGTCATCTGGGCAAATGGATTTGATGTAGCTTTTGTATTTCTTTATAATGTTGATATCACTATATTGGATATTCCATAACTTTATTTGCTGTACCATAAGTATGGAACAGTTTTTCACTATATCTACATGGAAAAACATGTAAACATTCCAACGGTATCAAATTTCAAGGACAAACAAGGTAGCCAACTATAAAGAATAACAAGAGGAATCTGAGGCAATTTGCCCACTTTGGATCACGCTTCGTGATCTTGAGGAAACTTGGAGGTATTTCTTATGAAAAGTAACCAATCTTTAGGAAGAGATATCTTGAGTTAGGAATGGAGTTTTGACATAGGGTTTGGATGACATGTAATGAAAAAATTTTATCTTTCACATAAGACCCCTACAAAATGCCACCAGACAATGCCTTTAAGTACGTGAGTTCAAGTCCTCCCGGAGACTGGGCAGTGTGTTTTTCTCGTTTTGCGGTTTTAGTGTTGGGGAACTGTCGACTTTTTACAGTTGCTCTCTTTCATATCTTCCTTTTTGTAGTTTTTATCGACTTCTCTTCGTTCCAACTTTTCTTTTCTTAATTCGGCTTCGTTTTGTTAATCATATCTTACTGTAAATTTCCAAATCAGGTCACTACACGCTATTGCATGTAGCCTACATTATCAAGTCGTACAACAACCCCCCCTTTCCACGTTGCATTTTTGCGGTTGAAATTGCTAATAGTTTTATGAATTTTTTCCCATTCTTAAATGAAACCGATTCCATATTTCATGTAGATTGCATTTGATACGAAAGGTATCAATAAAGACAGGGCTCCCGGCTACTTTAGTAGCCGGGAGACCTGTCTTTATTGATACCAAATTTGCCTAGGTTCCCAAAGCAACTCTTGTTTCTAAAGGAAAGCCACTCTGGACTGAATATTCATAAATGACTGACTGTAAAATGCTCTTTTTGTATTGTAACTATAGATTAAGTTTCTTAGGGGTAGGGCTAAGCATCTGCCAACAATAGGTGACCATTGTCCACGTTTCATGGTGCGATGATTTGTAAAAGAAGACAGCGGTTCCTTTAAACTTGACCAAGTCTCCCTCTGCGTTTTCCCTGCCGTTTTACGGGGGCACTCCACCATTCCATAAAATTGCACTTTGGCTAGGGGGTGAACCCTCTACATGTAGTCCCTGAAAAATTTCTTTGGGTTGATTTTTTACCCTGTTATGAGAGGGCAAAGAATCCTTTGTTAGATGTATTTTGGTAGTGATGGGTTGGGAGATTATGCTGTCAAAAATGGTTGAAATTGATACCACCTGAGCCGATTGTGAGGTTTTGGAAAGACGGCGGACCTATCTCATATATTGGTGAGTGACAAGGGGCAGGGGTGGCGGATCACAAGTTTTTCATTCATGCGCCTGTAGCTCAAAAAGTGGATGGCCATGCTGCAAAAAATCTTATGTGCCAGTTACAACCAAATCGTGAGATTTGCATTGATGGGTCACATGCTGGCGTTGAAAACTGTGACAAGGAAGGAGAGGCAGCGCAACAATTAAGGCCCGTTTTAGTGGGTAAGTCGGACCAAATTTTAAGTGCTGCATGAGGTTAATAATAAAGGAATGGTTACGGGTTCGTTGAATACAGCCTTGCACATCTGCTTATGCAGGATCATTTTCTTGATGGGAGGGGGGTGACTTCAAGTTTTACAAATGCCGAGTATGACGGCCTATGGAAGAGTGTAGTAAAGTGTCTTCAACCCGGGGCGCCCCCATCGCTCTCCACCCCCCTCCCTTGATACGCACTTGAATGCAAAATGCTCCTCTAGGTCAAAGATACCAATCACAGAACAGCCGACAAGCTGGCCGTCAGAAGATATTAAAATTGCCATACAGGCGCGGATCTCGACATTTCGAAAAAGGGGGGGGGGCTGAAAGCTCCCTTGAATATTCTCCTAGATTAACATTATGCTAATTTTCGCGTATTTGTTATTGTTGATGTGGCGAAAAAGGGGCTGAGCCCGAGGAAGCCCCGCACCCCTTGGATCCGCGCCTGCCATATCATTACGGTAAGGATTTTGCAAAGAAGTCTTAGCATTTATTTAAACTTCAGAGAGCGCGGACGTGTACCAGCAATCATTTTTCCATTGATTCGCGTATGCTTGATTTTGGTCCGTTTGAAGGCCTTTGAAAAGTTGTAGCATGTTTAAGTCACCAGGAAGTAAAACTCGAACTCTATAGCGCCCGACGGACGCTGAAAATGTTGTTTCCGAGTTGGAGGATTTGTTGTGCTCTTGAGATTAAGCTAGGAAGTCAAAAAGTCAGGGGACTGATCGTCGTCGTCAGGACCGTCAGTGGTGAAACCAGATGGGGGTAGATGCCATGTATGTCCCTCGTCGAGGACGGATCCCCGCAAGGTCGTTTAAATTTCCCAGTGCAGTCGGGAAACGTTAAAACAGCCAGTCGCCCCTTGTGGTTTACTTGATATTTTGATTTAAATGAGGACAGATCCTGTAGTAAATCCCCCAAATTTTCCAATTTCACAAATGAAAACCCAAAATGCGCGCCGAAAATTTTGAATTTTACTCTCCACGACCTTACGGCACTCCGTCTCCCTTGTCGGGGCTTCAGGCTGCAGTCCTACGTAGGGAAGTTTGGATCCCTGTCGCGCAAATTCTGGCGCTCCCGCGGGCCAGCGTCGGGATTAAACGTATTATCGTACCTACAAGGCCTCTCCCGACTCGATGCTTACCGAAGGAAAGTGGAAAATTTTGCGACCGGCAAAGACCACGAACTTGCTGAGCTTTGCCCGCCCCTTCCCCACCCCTATTGATGTCATTTATAGGGCAGGCTCCTAAGAAACATAAATTACAGGCCATGCTATAAACGTGAATAGAGTAACATTTAAGAATACTGAAGCAAATTTCAAGTTTGGGGGGGGGGGTGTTTCAGGCAATTTAAAGGCAGGTACCAATATTTAAGGATGCAAGTGAAAAGGCTGCTCGCTCCGACCTCCCGACCCTCCCCCCTTACATCCGGCACTTCTACTTGTATATCACACAACTTTACACTATAGACTACTAATATAAATTATAGTGCGATAGATTATCAGCATTGCCGTGGCTTAGTTGGTATGGCGCTCGACTCCGACTGTTAAGTACGTGAGTTCAAGTCCTCCCGGAGTCTGGGCAGTGTGTTTTTCTCGTTTTGCGGTTTTAGTGTTGGGGAACTGTCGACTTTACAGTTGCTCTCTCTTTCATATCTTCCTTTTTTCGCAAGATGGCGTCTTTGAAACGCGATGCTACCCTGCAACTTCGTTCAGATGTTAGTGTTGGAATAGATAAAGTGTTTGAGTTTTTGAAAAGTTACGGTGTTAATCCTGCTGATCATTTAGTAGCGGTGCAAGAGCTGCCAGGTAGATTTTGGGATGTCACCTTTTCAAGTGTCTATTGGATGAGGAAATTTTTCCCTCCTTTATCTCGAGCGAATGGCTACACTGTGAGTCCGTATACCAATTCTGCAACGACTGTAGTTACCGTTTTGTACGTTCCTCATGAACTGGACGATAATGTGGTCCGTTTTGTTTTGGGAAAATACGGTAATGTTGTGTGTGGTAGATTTGTAACCTTTGCTGATTACCCTCATGTCTACAACGGAAAAAGACAATACCAAATACAACTTCATAGTGACATTCCCTCCTCTATTCGTCTCGGGGGGAGGAATTGCTGGGTACGCTACTATGGCCAACCTAGGACCTGTTTAAAGTGCGGAGGGAAAGGCCATAATGTTAAAGACTGTCAGGAAACGGTGTGCTTTAAGTGCCAGAGTTTGGGACATATTGCGAAAGAATGTGTTGCCGAAATAAAGTGCTCTGTTTGTGAAAAAGTTGGTCACTCCCACAAAGAATGTCCCGTTTCCTTCGCGAATAAAATCAATCCCGCCCCTTTAAGATGGATTGCTAGTGATGCAGCAATTGATGGCTGTGAGGATGAAAGTGATGAGGCTGAGACTGTAGCTGTGACTAACCCACCCACATTACAAAATACTCAAGGAGCTGAAGCCAACACGGCTGAAAATACTAGTGTCATCGAGACACACATGGAAGTAGATATGGAAAGTCAAAGCCAAAGTCAAAGCCTCTTTAAAGGTGTCCAAGGAACATTATTACCTAACCCCCCAACCTGTGAACATGAATTGGTTAGCAAACAAACGGCTGAGCAGAAGGAAAGTCAAATCGCCATGGACACTTCAAAGGAACAATTGCCTATATCCTTGTCGGCTGAGGAACCCAAAGTTCACTCCCCACTACACCGCGATACAGAAGAAGTTGACAAACATGTTGCTCACCCAGTTGTTTCAGATGCTTGTGCTAGTGTCCCTCCCTCTACGAATAATCCCGAAGAAGTTGACACCAACATAGAAAGTCAAGCCTTAACAGAAAGTACGAAGGAACAATTGCCTACATCCCCGTCTACAGAGAAACCCGTAGATCAAAGTCCCCTTCCTCCCAGTGAACAGGGTTCTACTCCAGTGACTCTATCGACTGAAAATGGTGCAGACCGATCCGCATACAAGCTTAAGAGTACTTTGTTTACGGAAAGTACTGCGAAGGAATCCAAATCCTCCAAAGACTCAGAAGACTGGGTTACCATACGAAGGGGAAGGTCCACTTCTCAACCCGCATCCAGAAATCAGAGACTAAGCAGGTCGAGATCTAACATTCGTGTCCCTTTTGAAGACCCGTCAGACAGCGTAAGGATGACCCAAATCTTTTTGGAGGATGAACCCTGGCATTCTTGTTACCTTAAAGGATGCCGAGAAACCTTTTCAAGTTTTCAAGGATTAAAGGAACATGTTTCCAGGGAGCACCCCAAACTGAAGCCACGTAACTATCCATGTCCTCGGAAATCATGCAAAACCGTGACTAATAACCCCAAGGAATGGATTCTCCACATTGCAAATGAACACCCTGATTTTGTTATAAAGCATGAGCTAGAATTCTTCGATAGGTACTTTTTAAAGTCACAAGAGGTTTGACAAGTATTGCATTAATCAATTACCATGTTCAATCTTTCAATTGCTACCATTAATGTTCATGGCCTCCGAGATGGCAGAAAACGCTCTCGTGTCTTACAGTGGATGAAAATTTTCGCTTTTGACATTATCTTACTACAGGAACTTTATTTATCTACTGAGGCGGATTTCTCTTTATTCAAAAGTGAATGGGGCGGACCCGTTTATTTTTCCCCCAGTCTCACCACCCACTCAGGGGGTGTTGGCATCGCCTTCAATGGTAAGCACCAATGGAGCATAACCCAAATTAGGCACGATAACAGAGGCCGCTGCATTTCCCTTCTGTGTTCCCTGGGTGAGAATTCTTTACGCGTTTGTAGTGTACATAGCCCGAATTCTACTTTGGAAAGAAAGGAATTTTTGAGAAACTTAGATTTTTACGTGAGAGGCCCAAATCCCTTAGTTCTGGGTGGCGATTTCAATTGTATCATGGAGGAGATTGACCGAGAAAGTCACACAGTTAACTCCCAATGCTTAGCAGGACGGGATGAGATTATTGATCTTGTTACTACTTACAAGCTCACTGATTGTTACAGAGACTTTCACCCGTCTTTCCCAGGTTACACTTGGTCGGGCACGGGTATTAGGCAAAGCTCAAGGTTAGACAGGATATATTTATCTAAGGATTTCACCTGTAGGTCTGCTGAGTGTTCTTTATTTCCATACTCTGATCACAACTGTGTACATGTAGGCTTTAAGCTCTCTCGCCAGACAGAGAGAGGAAAGGGGTATTGGAAGTATAATGCTTCCCTCAATAATGACATTATGTTTTGTGAGGAACTGCGTTCCTATTACAAACTGTGGTCCACCCTGAAGCCGAGTTTCAAATCAATGACCGAATGGTGGGAAAATATCAAGGGTAGAATTAAACACCTTGCTATTCAGCACAGTGTGCGAATTGCTCGGCAGAAAAAGAAACGATTGTTACTTTTACAAAGAGTTTGTTGTAATTCGAATGAGGATGAAGTTGATAACATCATTGAAAGTGAGCTCAGAGGAGCATGTATTCGCTCTCGGGTTAAGATCCTTGAGGAGAATGAGAAACCTTCCGCCTTCTTTTACAGGGAAGAGAGACGTCGAGCTGAGCGGAAAGTTATTAAATCCATTAAAAACGATGATGGTAGAATTGTGTCTAGCAATAGTGAAATTACGGGTGTTTTTCATAACTTCTACACTAATCTGTTTACCAGACACGCTGACGTTAATTTAAACTTGCAGGATGCTTTCATCCAATGTTTAAATCACAAGATCAGTGATGATGATAAACGTATTTTAGATGAACCCATTAGTTTGGTTGAGCTTAACAAAGCTGTTTCTAGGGCGGCTAGTAATAAATCCCCGGGTTCGGACGGCCTCCCGTACGAATTCTATTCGAGCTTTATTGACATCTTAGGGAATGATTTAGTCGACGTGTTTAATGATACTTTCCATAGTGGTACTCTTTCTGAAAGCCAACGTATGGGAATAATTACCCTGATTCCAAAAAAAGGGGATACTACCAATGCAAGTAATTGGCGTCCTATTAGTCTTTTAAATACGGATTACAAATTAATTGCAAAAATTCTACAAACTAGGCTGGCCAGAGTCCTTCCCAGTATCGTCAACGAGTATCAAACTTGTGCCATTCCTGGGCGGTCTATTCACAATAATATGTTAATTGTCAGAGATGTTGTCGATTTTTGTACTATGAAAGACCTCCCATGTGCGCTCATATCAATCGATCAAGAGAAAGCCTTTGACAAGGTCAACTGGTCTTTCTTAATGAAAGTTCTGAGGAAATTCAACTTTGGCAAGAACTTCCAGAGATGGTTTTCCATCTTGTATAATAATATTTATAGTTGTTTACTGATTAATGGTAATCTTTCAGAACCTGTGTATATGAAAAGAGGTGTTAGGCAAGGCTGCCCCTTGTCACCGTTACTGTACATTTTATTCGTTGAACCTTTAGCTTCTTTCATAAACAGTTGTGTCAGTATAAAGGGGTTTGCCGTTCCAGGCAGTAGGAAGTCTATCAAATTTTTACAGTATGCTGATGACGCTACTTGCATTGCAACCTGTATTTCTGATATTCCTCCTTTCTTTTCCATTTTAAAAGATTTCGGGAGTGCTACGGGGACTTGTATTAATATGATGAAAACGTGTGGACTTAAATTAGGAAGGTTTTGCTCACTGCAACTTCCGGGTAATATTCAGTGGAGTACAAAAGAGATTAAAATTACAGGGATTGTGTTTGGCACAAACGATGCCGTATTAAGTAACTGGGGTAAAAAGATCGAATCCTCTCGTTCTCGAATAAAATCTTGGACCAACAGGCACCTATCTCTTCTTGGGAAAACTATGGTTATCAATACGGTTATTTACCCTCTGTTCTACTTTTTGGGGCCGATTTTTCCCATGCCCTACAGTGTCCTTAAGGAAATTCATAAGATTGTTTTCTCCCTTGTGTGGGGAAGTAGGAAGCCAGATCTGGTTTCACGTGATGTTATTGTCCTACCACAGTTGTGTGGGGGTCTAGGTCTAGACAACTTGCGACTTAAAATGAATGCCCTACTTGTCAAACCGTTATTCCCTCTCTTTCGCGGTAACGATATACCGACTCACCTTATTACCTCTCGCTATTTTATTGCGAAGCAATTACGAGTCTTTTATCCCGGTATCTGGTCCAATTCCAGGCCAAACAGTAATATGTGTACTTCTTCTTTGTCTCAGGCCTGTGACGTTCTAAAACAATTAATTATGGTTGATAACAATTTTGCCATTTCCTGTAAGCATACCAAGAACATTGTCAAGCTTCTTCAACCGGTTAATGTTACTATTTCTATCGTTCGAAAGAACCCAACCTTTCCATGGGAAAAGATATGGAAGCTTGCTTTTAGTTCTCTTCTTGACAACAAGCTCAAGGACTTTCAATGGAGACTTGCTCATCAAGTCCTCTATACCGGCAAACGGATAAAAGATTGGGGCATGGGAGACGGTATATGTCCTTTTGAGGGCTGTGGGGCAGTGGAAACATTATATCACATCTTTTGGGATTGCCCAAAGGTAAAGCCCGTTCTAACCTGGACTGCCAAGGTCTTTAGAGAGGTAGCGTGTACGAATCAATGTCTGCACCCTGATCTCCTTATGTTCGGTTTCCCTGATGTAGTCTGTACACCACCTGTTTTTCAGAGAATTTGGTTTATTTTTTGTGTTGTTAAATTCACATTGTGGAAATCAAGATGCCTTCAAAAATTTGAATCTGAAATTCAAGATGACAAACAACTTAAGTCAATAATTATTAAGTCTATTAAGGATAGAGTTGAAGCAGACCGCAGCCGATTTTCTAATGCCAAATTCAAGAAAATGTGGATTACAGGAAGATCCTTTGTTCGTTTGAGGGATCATCACTTGCTCTTCACCTTGTAATTTTTTTTCAGCTTATCCCTCACTGTGCATTCCATGTATTTACCAATTCGAAGCAAATAGTTGATAAAATAATATAAGAAAATATTTGATTGAGCAGAGTTGATGCATCTGTAAAAATAACTGTGCAATATTAATACTGTATTATTTTACATGCATTATCTTGTATGGAAAAAGATTTTCCTTCATAAATGCATGTCATCAAACATGAGATTGTAATATAATTAATCTTCAATTATTGAAATTTATGTATAAAACCTTGTCTAATGTTTTGTAAATAAACTTAACCGTACCGTCTTTCCTTCAAAAACATGTCATCAACTATTAGATTGTAATGTAAATAACATTCACACTTTGCAATTTCATGTAAACAACCTTTGTAAATAGTTTGTAAATAAACTCAAAACCATATCTTCCTTTTTGTAAATAGTTTGTAAATAAACTCAAAAACCATATCTTCCTTTTGATTTTCTAATGCCAAATTCAAGAAAATGTGGATTACAGGAAGATCCTTTGTTCGTTTGAGGGATGATCACTTGCTCTTCACCTTGTAATTTTTTCAGCTTATCCCTCACTGTGCATTCCATGTATTTACCAATTCGAAGCAAATAGTTGATATAATAATATAAGAAAATATTTGATTGAGCAGAGTTGATGCATCTGTATAAATAATTGTGTAATATTAATACTGTATTATTTTACAGGCATGTTCTTGTATGGAAAAACATTTTCCTTCATAAATGCATGTCATCAAACATGAGATTGTAATATAATTAGTCTTCAATTATTGAAATTTTATGTATAAAACCTTGTCTAATGTTTTGTAAATAAACTTAACCGTACCGTCTTTCCTTCAAATAGCATGTCATCAACTATTAGATTGTAATGTAAATAACTTTCACACCTTGCAATTTCATGTAAACGACCTTTGTAAATAGCTTGTAAATAAACTCAAAAACCATATCTTCCTTTTTGTAAACAGTTTGTAAATAAACTCAAAAACCATATCTTCCTTTTGTAGTTTTTATCGACTTCTCTTCGTTCCAACTTTTTCTTTTCTTAATTCGGCTTCGTTTTGTTAATCATATCTTACTGTAAATTTCCAAATCAGGTCACTACACGCTATTGCATGTAGCCTACATTATCAAGTCGTACAATCCCCCCCCCCCTTCCACGTTGCATTTTTTTCGGTTGAAATTGCTAATAGTTTTATGATTTTTTTCCCATTCTTAAATGAAACCGATTCCATATTTCATGTAGATTGCATTTGATACGAAAGGTATCAATAAAGACAGGGCTCCCGGCTACTTTAGTAGCCGGGAGACCTGTCTTTATTGATACCAAATTTGCCTAGGTTCCCAAAGCAACTCTTGTTTCTAAAGGAAAGCCACTCTGGACTGAATATTCATAAATGACTGACTGTAAAATGCTTTTTTGTATTGTAACTATGGATTAAGTTTCTTAGGGGTAGGGCTAAGCATCTGCCAACAATAGGTGACTATTGTCCACGTTTCATGGTGCGATGATTTGTAAAAGAAGACAGCGGTTCCTTTAAACTTGACCAAGTCTCCCTCTGCGTTTTCCCTGCCGTTTTACGGGGGCGCTCCACCATTCCATAAAATTGCACTTTGGCTAGGGGGTGAACCCTCTACATGTAGTCCCTGAAAAATTTCTTTGGGTTGATTTTTTACCCTGTTATGAGAGGGCAAAGAATCCTTTGTTAGATGTATTTTGGTAGTGATGGGTTGGGAGATTATGCTGTCAAAAATGGTTGAAATTGATACCACCTGAGCCGATTGTGAGGTTTTGGAAAGAGGGCGGACCTATCTCATATATTGGTGAGTGACAAGGGGCAGGGATGGCGGATCACAAGTTTTTCATTCATGCGCCTGTAGCTCGAAAAGTCGATGGTCATGCTGCGAAAAATCTTATGTGCCAGTAACAACCAACTCTGAGCTTTGCATTGATGGGTCACATGCTGGCGTTGAAAACTTTGACAAGGAAGGAGAGGCAGCGCAACAATTAAGGCCCGTTTTAGTGTGTAAGTCGGACCAAATTTTAAGTGCTGCATGAGGTTAATAATAAAGGAATGGTTACGGGTTCGTTGAATACAGCCTTGTACATCTGTCCTGCTTTGTGCCCTCGACTGCACTATTTAATTGGGGGAAACATCCCCAACTTTCCCCTTCCAGATTTACCCCTGCACGCGCCCTGGTAGATAAGATCTGGTAGTTTCGCTGCACGTAAAAAGCTGTCAACATGGAATCGAACATAGTTTTATCATGAAAATGAGATCTTAACGATCTGACGCCGCTGTTATGTCATTTCACTAGTAAAAAGTGACACGGATGACCTCAATTCATCATCTTTGTGCTCAGTACACTGGTGTACCAGAATATTTTAGAAGGTATAGTTAACCACAGATTTTGGGTTCCGCAAGGGTAAGGGATTAGGTTATGATTAAGTAGTTTAGGATAAGGTAAGTTTCCAGTGGTCAAGTGAACATGTCATCAAAGCAGTGGGTATGAACCACGGACTTCAATACATGGACAGAGGATTGCGCAATCAATACGGTCGCCACCGTTCGAACAAATTTAGGCTAACCAAGATGGCCGCCGGGCTACTACCATTTGCCCAATTTGACGATGAATCTGCAACATTTCAGACAAAATATCAGTATGAATGGAAGAACAATATCACAGTCCTCCATTCTATTTGATGAATTTGACCTGAGCTTGCATTCTTTCGAAAATATTACAAGTTTTTCACACAAGTTGTTGATACTGAGCCACTTGAGCAAGTCCAAACTTTTACACACAAGACTATAGCAGGCAGCCATATTGGTAAGCCTACTCGTGTACGTACGTTGGCGACAATTTACGCATAGGACGTTAGTGCAATATGCTCTGTTTATGTGTATAAGAAGTCCGTGGTATGAACACTATAGAATTCCTTCCTATTTCAGGTATTCATACGCATAGCAGTCATCCTCATTATGGTGGAGCATCAATCAATCTTATTCAATCACAATCGTCAAAATAAAATCGATCACTCTCATCAACTTTCGTACTAGTGTGGGGTTTTGTTGCCTGACTGGATAGATTTTCAATTAAATTGGCAGAGACAATTTCATGCCGTCAAGCCGATGTATTAAATCAGGGGTGGGGAACCTTTTTTCTTTGACGGGCCGTTTTGAAGGTCATTATTCACTCGCGGGCCGCACACAGAGAGGTTGCAATAAGCTTCCCTCACATGGCGCAGGCAAAGGGTCCCCAAACAGGACATGGTGGGGCAAAGTCTAGGCAAGAATAGCCCCTTGAAGCTGGTATTTTACTAATTTGTAGGCAATAGAATATTCATCCACTATCTTTAAATGAGACAGAATGAGCAAGGCGACACAGATCAACTATAAAGTATCACAATATTACCATTTGTCTTTTAAGTTGTGTATAGACTAATAATGAATGAGCACATATGAAAAGTGGGCGCGAAGAGCGCCGAAAAAATTGCATATTTTTAAACCAACTTTATGTTTTCGTAATTTTCATTGCAAAATTGCGAATCCAGAGGAGAATGGTGGGAGCGCTCCCCTGCTGAAAAAAGAATAGATACAATGTCCGCTGAGTTTCGTACTCTAATAGATAGACCTAAACATGAGATAATTATGTACAATATTATTTAGCCTATCTGCAACGCAAAGCTTTCGTTACCTCCAGAAGTAGGCTACAAGGGTTCTGCGAATGAATTATGTGTAACAAAATGGTTGGCATGTTACATTGTGCAGAGGTTTTAGTAATATAGGCCTACTGGTAGTGTTTCTCGGCAGATTTACGTGAAATACCCTCAAAGTGGTACTGTATAGGGGTAAGCAGCAGGGGCGTCAATCCGTATTGAAGTGTGGGGGGGGGGACACACATGACCAGGCCCGTAGCCAGAAATTTGTCAAGAAATAGCCAGAAATTTGTCAATTTGTCAAGAGGTAGATTTTGCTAGGGAGCGAAGCGACCGAGTCCGAGCGCGCTTGCGCGCGAGGGGGGAGGGTGTGGGAGGGGGTGCCCCCCTCCCACGATGAGAAGCTTTTGTGTTTTTAATTTGAATATATGTGATTTCGTGCATACTTTATATGGTATTTTGTATGCATAAGGAGACTATTATTATGTATTTTATGAAATATTTTGTAGGAATAACCATATAGAAATACACACATATTGCTGGCAAATAATTTATCATTCTACAAGTATGCAGAATCACATAAAAGCTTCAAACAAGTGTAAGGTGTTGCTTTTGTACATAGGCCTACCACTAAGATACCATGTGTTCCTGATATGGTAGGCCTACAATTTGTCCCCTTACGGTATCGATAGAGTTGGCAAGTATGCTGCCAGTGCTCCTCGCCAACCCATGGGTTGGCGCGGAGCGCGAGAAAATTTTGGTCCAAAATGCCTCCCAAATCGCTGCAAATGGCACTTTCCAGGCCTATTTACTGTATATAAATAGGGCAAACACTAGTAATATTGTAATAAAAGACATGAAAAACACCAAAATTTTGCTCAAAGGGGCTGCTCCCTTCGCCACCCTTGGCTACGCGCCTGCACATGACTTAGCACAAACTATCAAGCCCTTTTTTTTGAAAAGGGCGTGTCTTTCTATAGGCCCTTCCCTGTGTCCCTCTCTGTGACGACTGACGTTGTCCTATTCTAATAAGAGTTAGGATTCCAAACACTGGAGTAGCCAGGATTCTTGTTTTGAGGGGGCCAACTGGGGGGCCCGATCGCTGACCTGGGGAGGGGTCTAAGGGGAGGGGGTGTCCCCCTCCCCTTTGAGAAATTTTTGAATATTTAAGTACCCTCAGATACAATCTGTCGCAACATTTAGCATCACTTGAAGCCAATTTTTGTGTTCCATTAACAAATTTTTTTCAGAGTTCGATGGGGGGTATGACCCCCTGCCTCCCCTCTGGCTACGCAATGATTCCAAAGTTAACATGACTATCATAGATGATCTGCTAGTTGAAATACACGGAGTCCAGAGAATTACTTCAAGATGTTACTTTAATCATGTCCAAAAATAGCTGAAACCATGCTCCGCAGCTTTGATCATTGTCAGAGATCATGGACCCCAGCCACGCCCGTAGCTAGGGTCAGATGTTTTTGGGTGTGAAGGTCCCTAATTCGGACTGGTTGAATGTTTTTCCAACAGAGTGGCGGCGTTTTAATTGCATTTTGTTATGCGCTCTGAGTTTTGTATACAGCTGGTGATCCTTCCTTTTCACTACATAAACGTGTCGTTCTGGGGGAGGGGTCTAAGGGGAGGGGGAACACCCTCCCGTTTGAGAAATTTTGTTAACTTAAGGCTGCTCAGGTGCAAAATGGTGCTATCTTTGGGATATTTTTGGAGCTGATCGTATATGGCTGGAAAATATCCATAACTTAGTGAATTCTAATTTTCCGGCTGCCTGGATGCTTTTACTAACTGCAGTGGCGACGCGTAAATTGCAGCTTTTTATGCACCATGCGTTTGTAAAAAGCAGTGGGAATCCTTCCTTTGTCACTAAATGAAGGTGTTGCCCTGGGGGAGGGGTCCAAGGGAGGGGTAAGTGTCCCCCTCCCCTTTGAGAAATTTTCGTAAATTTAAGGTTACTTAGATGCAAAATGGTACTATCTTTGGTTTATTTTTGGAGCGTTTTCAAAAACCTTCCTGAAGCCACCCATTTGGCTACTTTTTTTGGCAGTTTTTCCAAAAAATACCTGCGTTGAGTTAACAGAAACTTTCTTGGACTATTATGAAAATTTTCGTTTCCTTCATTGTGCATTTTAAAAGGGCATCTAAGGCTGGCAAATGCCTGTATAGGACCTCCTGGAAGCTCTAGATCACTTATATAAATGGCTGAATGGGGCAATGGCGTAATGCTTATTACCTGACATGTAAAATGGTAATATAGATTATGACGCTAAGCACTTTACATTTATCGTATTTTTACTAATTTTGAACGAAAATCCAGACGAACAGCAAGCTTCCAGCAATGGAGAATCGGCAGGAGGGAGAGAAAAGGCGCAGTAAGGTGATGTTAGACCTCCCTGATAGGTGTAGCAATAGGTGTGAAGGACTAACAAGCGCGTTTTAGCTTTTTCTTTCTTCAGTATATTAGCAATCACCATCCATACCGATAATGGATTCGCGTGAAGCGTTCGGTAAAAGTTTTAAAAAAAATGTATAACGGCAACAACGTGCTTTAAAGTTTCAACCTTCCACATCATGCTTACAAATTAGATTGAAGGATCCCATATCAATGCGGGGCCCCTATACAGATGTTTGGAGATGTATCTCTCTTTTCGGAAAGTGTTGTGATCAGAATAGTTCCTTGTATAATCATCTTTATAATGGTGATGAGATGGGGTGCAAACTGTGACGCATGCGCGCGAAGCGCGCCGAAATTTTTCATTAAATGAGATTTCTCTGACAAAATCTGCATCGAGGCACTTTCAACAAACCTACATGCCACCCAAAAAGCCAGTCAAATAGAGTCACGACACTACTCTTTACGAAGTGTGGGGGGGGGGGACATTTGATATTGTGTCCCCCACCCATCGAAATGTGGGGGGGACGTGTCCCCCTGTCCCCCCCAGGATTGACGCCCATGGTAAGCAGGATAAACGGTGGGCACCGTGGGCTTAAAGTGTTATTGTCAATTACTTTTCAAGTGATTCTGAATTTACATTTATGAATTGCCTCGCGGGCCGGATCTCTTCTTGGAGAGAAGTCACAAGTGGAGTTCCACAGGCAGTGGCGTAGCCAGAGGGGGGGCAGGGGGAAGAGTGCCCCCCACAGAAATTTTGGGGACGCAATGGGCGATGTTGAAAAAATGAAGGAAAGCACAAAAAAAACGAAAAAAAAAAAACGGCGAGAGGGAGGGATGGGAAGTTGGCCAAGTGGGAGGGAGTAGGGATCTGGGTCTCGGGGATGAGTAATGACGGTGGAATCCGCAGCAGAACGGACGGCATATTTATTTTATGCAGGACGCATCGGCAATAAGCCCCCGAAAAGTCAATCAAAACCTTAGATATTAGTGATGTCATCTCGTCTGGAAACAGTGTTCCGAATTTTTTCTCCTTTTCTCCTTTTTTCAACTGATTATGCCTTAGGAACTGAACCCTAGCCCTTTTTTTTTTTGAACCCTAATCCTGATTTTGAAACAAAATAATAAAATCCCGAAAACGTATTGGTTGTCAATGTCATTCTTCACTCGGAGGGTGGGCCGCCCTTCCAGGGGTAGAGTCAGGTGGGGGACAGGGAGCAGGTGGGACATGCCCCCCCCCCCCCGTCGGGGAATTTTTACAGTTTTGTCGGGGAGTCTTAGTCGTTACGATAAAGCATGCAGTCCCCTAAGGCAACAGTCGCCCCACCGGGTTACCTGTTTTTTGCTCTCAAGAGGACAACTTCCCTAATAACAACCCAAAATTTTCGGCACGCTATGCGCGCTGTGGGGTTAATCCATTTTCTTCAATATTTCCATTCCACATAGCTAGATAGCACAAGTTCTGTCCACCTTACCAAGTAACATGTACAGATGTAGGCAGAGTACACAGCTTACGTAGAGGTCGTAAATTTCATCCCATATCGCAATGCCTAGTTGCTGTTCTCAAATGTGTGTCTTGCTGCACGGTCAGTTGGTGAGCGAGTCCAGGTGGTTTCGATACAATGTATGTTATTCCCGATACGATCTTCAACCCCTACAGTTTTCTTTCTTTCTTTTGTTCTTAATGCAACTTGGCTCTTGAAGTGTTAAGTGATATTATGCAAAATACGAACTTTGCAATTTCACAGTTAAGATTACGGATAAAAACGGTAAATCTATATGTTCCTCTAGTAGATACAAATTTTATGCAATATATCCAATGGCATGGTATAGCACACAGGTTTTCTTCAAATCCCCCCTCACCAACCTCTCGACGGCATCGGGGTCTCTGGTCGCTGGTCTCCCCGTCGGGGAATATCTGGCCCCCTTCGGGCAAATCCTGGCGCCACCCCTGAGCCACTCTAAAAACCCCTGTGGAGAACACTGGGATCTAGTATGAAAAGAAGCACAATTTTGCATCTAAGCCCTTGGAGACAGCAAACTTGAAAAAATCAGAAGGGGAGGGGGACACCCCTCCCCTTAACCCCTTCCCCAGGACTGCGGTCAAAAAAGGGGACGATGAGTCGACTTTGCCCCCCCCCCCACACCAAAAACTTGGCTACGCCCCTGTCCACAGGGTTCTGTTCTTGGCCCACTTCTTTTCTTAATTTTCATCAATGATATTGATCGCTCTCTCACATCTAGTATTAGTAAGTTTGCCGATGATACTAAGCTCTATAGGAAGGTCAGTGATAAGGATGATGCCTCATTACTGCAAAAAGACTTGGATAGACTATTTTTATGGTCTCAGAATTGGCAAATGTCTTTTAATGCAGATAAGTGCAAAGTCCTTCACTTTGGTCCTAAAAATTTCAGCTATGATTATAACATGAATGGTATAGTATTCTGAGTGATGTGACTTTTGAGAAAGATCTGGGCGTAGTTATTGCAGGCGATTTAAAACCATCTAGACAGTGTGCAACAGCTGCTGCTAGGGCTAATAGGGTGCTTGGATTGATCAAGAGGAATTTCAATATTTTTAGTAAAGAAATTGTTCTAAAGCTGTATAAACAGTTGGTAAGACCCCACCTCGACTATGCAGCCCACAGGCTTGGAGCCCCTTCAATGAAAAGGACAAGTTTCTTTTAGAGCAAGTTCAGAGGAGAGCCACTCGCCTTATACCCGAGGTGAGACATCTACCTTATCATGTCAGCATGTTAGACTTAAGCATCTTGGGCTTACCACCCTGGAGTTGAGAAGGATTAGGGGGGACATACTTCAGGTGAACAAATTAAGTTCTCTCTGAAAGGAATCCTTTGTCATCTTGTAGTTATTTAAAGGTTAAAAGTAATTCTCTGGTTCGAGGCCATTCTAAGAAGCTAGTAAAATGTTTTGCAAGGCTTGACAATAGGAAGTTCAGCTTCTCTCATAGAGTTGTCAACGAGTGGAATAGTCTGCCTGAGTGGGTAGTTAACTCCACATCTGTGAACTGCTTTAAGGTTAACATTGACAAGTTCTTCCCTAACTGTGGTAGAATCTAATTGTGGTGGGCTCATTTGGTGTTGGTTGTTTGTTTTCAGTTAAGGTTGTATGGACTTCAGGACATCTTATGGGGCCTTAGCCCTCCTTTGCCCTTTAAACTGTCATGTTATGTTTATTGGTCTCGCGCGGGCCGGAGGTTCCCCACCACCTGTGAACTGTGAAATAAGAAAAAGTGCCGTTTTGGCGTTCAATACAGTGAAAGCTGGTGTAACCAAAATGGCGACTTCTGGTGACAGTCCAGCCTCCAGCAAAGGAGAAATTTCTGATACCACGAGAGAAGCCTTAGCCAATCCCTTAACTGATGATGATGATGAAGAAGAGGAAATTTTGGCAGTGAGTTAATTCGTGTATTTACCGCGAATCGCATTCCACAGGCTTTTTTGTTTGCCAGCATCAGGTTACAGATGAATTTGCGTAGGCCAAGACCTAACGTTAGTTAACACTAACAGTAACACTAAGTTAGTACTAGCTGTAGTGTAGGCTAGCCGAATATAGTGTCATTCCGCCATCGGTACATTCCGCCACAGGTCTAGGTTTCGCACCTTTCCGGTATGGCGGAAAGGTGCGAAACCTATGGCGGAAAGACTAAAAATCGAAGAATCTAATACCTGGAATTGTCCTTGCAACCACTGAGACATTTTAGAAGTCCAGGTCAGACAACAAGTAGAGGAATAGGCCCTAGAGACGTAGGCTAGCTCGTTGAATAGATTGAATGGAAGTGTAAAGCAGGCAGCCTTAAAGGTCTTATTCAGAGGCAAAATGCATTTTCGTCTCAATACGATTGAGCGGAACTTCTGTTTGTTCTTTCTCATGTACACCCTGAATTTTCAGAGTACCCCTTGGCATTGCTGAGAAAATACGTACTAAAAACATGACAAAACGGCTAAAAACGTCGTTTCAAATGACTCAATGAAAACGGGGGCGTGGCCAAGGTCAAGCCCGTGACGTCACTGGCCGGAGTCGTGTCACACTATCAATTTATAATCATGCAAGTATTTAGTAGGCCTACCAGTAGTCCAGACTGCATAATCTGTCAGTCGCGCGGAAGAAGTTCCGCGCGCATTTTCAATTTACGTACTGATTTTACCACGAATTTGGCGCGCAATAATTCAATTTGGTGTGCGGCACGCAGAGCAAGACTCCATCCCGGCATAGCGGTGGCGAAACAGTTACAGTACCTCGGTCTGTCGGCGTACTGTGCAGTGCAAACTAACCTTATCCAATACACACACGGCAGCCATGCAATTTTGTGTTGTAATGTGCCTCCACTTAATTCCCACTGAGTACCACACAAAATATGATTATTTCCTGCCAAATAGGAAAAATGTACATAAATTTTGGCAGTAGTATGATATGTATAAGTGTAGCGTACGTAAGTACAGTATACGTACATATAGTATGTAGTATACATAAATATAGTATACATGTGCGTATATGTATACGTACACATATAGTTAAATGTGTTGTGTGTATTCAGTTTGTAGTGGCATTGGCGCGCAATTTTGGAACTTAACAATTACATTCCGCACGCAATTAACAAACTATGCAATCTGGCCAGTGGTAACCTATGACCATGAGCTGCTTACGTTCACCATAAACCTTTGATGAATTGATAGATATTTGTTCTAAGAGAAACGATGAAAAATTTAAAGCTTTAGCGTACATCATGAATTACACGATCATTTTTTCCATTAAAACTATAAAAGTTCATCGACCTGGTAAACCTACGTCTGATTGTAAATCACCTTCGTAGTGAGTACTGGCCTCCCCATCAATTAATTTTGCTTCGATTTTCTTCTGAAAATG
Source organism: Holothuria leucospilota (assembly GCA_029531755.1). NCBI lineage: Eukaryota > Metazoa > Echinodermata > Holothuroidea > Aspidochirotida > Holothuriidae > Holothuria > Holothuria leucospilota. The sequence continues at coordinate 43,285,824 of CM055966.1, forward strand.
AGACAAAAGTTAGCTACACCGAGAATTCCGGAAGGAATCTCTGACCGACATCGATAGGATATACCCGTACGTTCTTTTATCCCACAAAAAACCGGATTCTAAACACCCCAAAATAGTAAAAAAGAACAACAAACTAGCACAAATATGTGTAATATCTCTGAGACTACTTTTTCTTCAGCCAATCAGCACTTAGTATTTAGGGGATTCTCTTTCACGTCCACATAGATGCATATAATTAAAAGTAAACATGACACAAGGTCAGCTGTCAATCATTGTCATAGCGTATAACATACAGTACGTAATGGGATTAATACGTATCTGGATATACACACTATAGCCTATAGGCTTCATTCCTCTGCATACATGCTTAGTGTGGGATACTCTAAAGATATGTCTCAAGTTTTTTTTTTCTTTTTTTTTGGTTGGTCGAACACCAACGCTTAGACCTATAGATTTACGACCTGGGCCGGAGTAGGAGTAGGCCTAGGTAGGAGGACCAGGCATAGACTATACTCTGAAACCCTCTAACCTAATTGCTACGCTATGCTAACTAAAGCGTAGATTTAATTTTATTCCAACATGGATAAATCTTACAAGTAATCGGACAGACTTGGTACATTTTTTGTTTGCAATTTTTGATCACCATCCAAGAAGAATAGCAGTACAGTAGGCCTCATCGTAGGCTGTAGTAGGCCTAACCTAGTTATGGCTAGTCTACTATCTGACAATAAACGTTGGATTAGAGAATAAAAGTTCGTATCCACGAATTTCGTTCATCGTCCATAATTCAAGCAATAATGGATAAAATGACTTGAAATTTCACAAAATATGAAGCATTAGCCAATAAACAATCCTAGTGAAACAAATTCCAACCATATGTTTCCAATTTGCCTGAATATATTTTTTCTGACATTAGAAAATTTGCGAGGCAACTTACCTAGCCTAGGCTAACAAGCCTAATCTAGCCTACTTTCGAAACGGGCATATGTTTTCGTCATTTCAAAAGTCCTGACTGCAACAATTTAATAATTTGGTGTAAATACTATTCTTGCATGGGGAATTAGACAAAGTGAATGGATATTAACCAGATTTTCTTCGAAAAGAGCAAATTGAAAATGTGCGAACGAAATTGTGACCCTCATTTGTGAAATTCCTGAAGTCAGAACCCTTCACAAGAAATTATTCAAATTCCGAGTCACATTCTGCAAATTCCAGGAAGGAATCTGTTTTCGTATAGACAACACATTCCTGAAGATAAACGGTATATAACGGGAAACCATGAGCTACCTATTTAAAAAATTTGGCGGAATTCGTGGCTATGGTGAACGAACATTCGAAGCATACTATAGGCTATATATCCTAGTACTACTGTACAGTGTACTAGCTACCGTAGATACACTCGGGTACGGTGTATGCTTGTTGTGTGCGCTCGAGCTAGCTCGACCGGACTCCGGCCAGTGACGTCACAGTTGACCTTTCGAAGAAATCACGTGACCTTATCGTTTAAATTTAGGCCCAAAATAAAAATGTTTTCAGAAAAGGATTAAAAATAGAAAAGAAACATTTTCCGCTCTGTTTTTCCTGTAGAAAAATAATATAAAAATCTAATTTACCAAAAATTATGGTCATGAGTCGATTGCAAGACCCTTATTTGCTTCTGAATTAAGACCTTTAAGAAAGTAAGAACTGAAAATAGAATTAACCTGTACTTACTAATGGATTTAATTTTAAGCTGTGGGGAAGACAGTTACATTCTTTCCAAATGTATGAACGGTGGCTGAATCAGGGCTGGTCATATGACCCGGGCGATCGCCCGTGCCCGCCTAAACGCCCGTCTTGGAAGCAAAAACGCTTGCCAAGGTGTGCAACAAAATGCCCTCTTTAAATTGTGTGCCGGGCAACAAACAGCCCACCTTGACAAAATATGATCGCCCGTGTGAAAATACAATGCTAAAACCATCAAAATACATGCAAATTAGTACATTTAAAGACCCAAATTTAATGACTTTCCACGCCAAAATATTGGGCAACTTCCCTAGCGAAAACGGCCAGCCGTACAATCTGACAACACCGCACAAACTAGCATGCCGCACAGCTTGATTTTACATGGTTCAGTTGCACAAGTAAGCTACAGCTTGCTGCATGCATCTTGAACTGCAGAGAGTACAATTTCAAAATACATTGTTTTTGAGTGTCAATTCACTGTCAAACATTACTAAATTTGTCAGAAATGACAAAACCATTGTCCTGACATGTTCAAAAGACTCTCAAACAAGTATCTTCATAATACTGACAATTTTTGATTGGAAGGTTTTCACCACGAGGCAAATTTCTCTAGGGGGGCTTTGCAATTTTGCTGTTGCCTAACGTGTAAAATAGATGGATAGGCCTACTAGGATGCTGCAATATGCAGAAGTAGTGTCTGCTTACTCGTAGAGCTACAGGGTCTAAAATTTACCAATCATTTTTGTTTGAAAGTGTTATCAAATGTTGTCTGAGATGTTGGTATGAGAGTTCAGACATATTTATGACCAGAATAGGTCTTTGCTTGTCAAACCAACTTGAATATTTTCTAAGCCTTTTGCCATACATATTACTGTTACGAGAAGCAAATAGTTTTAGTCTCTTGAAGTCCTTAAAGTGATATGAACATAACACTCTAAATCCTCATTTTGTTGCTATGTGGGGGTGGAGGATTCATCAGTTACCACCAGACGAAAACATTGTGGCCCGGCCATGGCCCCAACCTAGCGCCCCCACTCCTGTCGGAAGATAATGGTCAAAGTATATACCCATTATATTAAAGGGGAACAAGTGTGATTTTTGTGCATACTTCACTTAATTACTCACAAGAAAGACACAAAGCTTTGAGATTACATCTAACTTGTCACTGCCATTTTCCGGACTGCAGGCCTGGGCCCGACTACAGTAGGTGCGAATCCAAGGGAAGGGGGGCTATCCCAGCCTCAGCCCCCCCTTTTTCGCCACATCAACAATAACGAATGCGCAAAAATTAGCATGTTAATGTAGGAGAATACTGAAGAGGGCTGTTACCCCCTCCCCCCCCCTTTTCGAAATTTCTGGATCTGCGCCTGGACTACATTACGTACCATTGAAGAAGGAATATAGGCCCAACTGTGTGGATGTCAGATGATCTTTGGACCCTTACTGGCACCATTCATGGAGTGGCTCCGCCATATGTTACCCTGGACTTGGTCCACCCAGTGTCCACAGTGGTGCATGAGGTAGAAGGGAATAGAGCACCAACTCTACCCAGAAGGGTGCCATGATGTTGCTAATTTGGGTATTTGTGGCACGGTGAGATAAAATCAATTTTATTTTTTGACTGATTTATAACATGATTTAGAAAACATGGCACCACTGTTTTTGTTATGAGTGTTGCATATCTAAGTTTGGATCTGGCTGGGGTGGGGGTGGGGGTGCTTCCCCTAACATTTATTTTCAGAGAGGGTTATGGCCCCATGACCCCCATGATTTGTGCTCCAGGTGATTTGTGGTACATACTGCCCTTTGCTCATGTCAAAACCTCCCCATTGGTTACATGGGGTGGTTGAGTCAAGCCTGAATTTTGCGCAGTTCTTGTAATTAAACGTGAAAGTGTTCATCCTCATTCTTGTTAGCTCAAACCAGCTCAAAGAGCTGTTTGAGCTATTGTGATCCGCCACCGTCACTCTGTCTATCTATCTATCTATCATGTCTGTCCACAATTGCCTTTAATGCTCTCAGGCGCAAATTCGTGGACGGATTTTAATGAAACTCGGACACATTGGTCGTTGAACTTCAGGCTACCTGTCATGTTCAAGAAGTTGAGGTCAAAGGTCATTAGGGGTCATTAAAGGCCGTTATGTGAATATCTTCAAAATGTATCTCCTCCCACAAATAGCACTGTATGTTCTTGAAATTTGGTCATAATATTTCTTACATAGTGGTTCTTTAGGGTTGTACACAGATTTTTGATCCAAGGTCATACGAGGTCATTAGAGGTCAAAAGGTGGAAATATCTTTGATGTGATGTTGCTTTGCCCCTGTGAGTCTGATATATACCAAACATGGTTTTAGTGAATTGACTTTTGAAGAGCTTCCAGCTGGGTGTAAAAATGTAGGTCAAACGTCATCCAAGGGTCATTTGAGGCCATAGTCGTAAATATTTTGAAATGCTATTTTCTCCTAGATGCACTACAAAATTATCTTCAAAATTGCTCAGAAGGATGACTGGCGTGTGCAGATTAGAAATTACTTCTCCAATTTGGGATGAAAGATAATTTTGATACCTTTCTAACCAATTTTGTGCCACCCCTCTATTTTTATCAGTCTCACAAAATCACTTTACTACCTATTTTTCTGTATACTACACTCTCAAACTGTCTGTGTACAAGAGGTCAGTCCTGTGAGGTTGTAAAGGTTAGTTTAAAGGGATCTGCTTAGCTTCTGGGCAGTACATGAACAATTTCTGTATTGTGTGTGGTGATGTAGAAGGTCTGTTGGCACAGCTCCCTGGTTGGTATCATAATTCATCATCGTGCATGAGTTGTAATTGACAATACCTCTTCCTTGCAAAGTTACCTGTTCTCCTGGTAACTGTATATTCTAAGTTCCTTGTGGCAGCAGAGAGCTAATACCAGATTGTTTACTAGTTTTATAATGTGTGTAAAAACCAGAAGCTACTGGGCTTTTAGCTGGTGCAATATAGCAGTTGAAGGCAAGGATTACACTGCTAAGGTCAGACAGTAATCAAGACTTCAGAAGTTAATACAAAAGAGGTTGGTCCTCTGCTACTTGTCAAGTAGGACTTGAGGATTTATAAACTGCCTTAACATTCACACTTCTCAGATTTTAAATATGAATCTTTGGACCTGTGGTAATGCATATATGTTAGTACATCAATATTGCTTTATGACAAAACTGTTCTGTTAATTAGTGTCTTGATTACTGTAGCTCACTGTGATATTGAATAACATCTTTCTTCATAGATAATTGGAATGGCAATGCTTTGAACTTAAAATAGGTTAGTCCTGTTATTTTCACTGGGGACAAAGGGGGAATTTCCTTTCCTTGCTTTTGAGAATGGGGGGGGAGGGGGTAAGGTCTCGATTTTTTATTTGCATTTTACTAATGTTCGGAATGACGTATTTGTTTTGATTGTGTTTCCAGCAATCACACCATACAGTGATGTACATAGGGTTTTGCAGGGGGGGGGGGCGGAGAAGAGCTGACCCCAAAGTTTTCCCGGGTTTGAGCTACTGCACCATTGGTGCTCTAGTTTTTATTATACAACAATGTTTCTTTGCAGTTCAGTTTGTACAATACTGTTATGCTTTTAGCTAAGAAAATTTTAAATTTAAATTTTATATTTACACAACTGCCCGCCTAAAATCTTGGGTGGGCAACTAATTGCCCGCCTTGAAGTGTAACAGCTTAAGCAAGGCGGGCAGTTGCTTGCCCTCCTGAAAAATTCTCATGACCAGCCCTGGGCTGAATAAAAAGACTTTAGACAAAGCAAAGACATCAACTTATTCACACATCTGCACATGAAGATCTCGGTATGAATGGAGAATCCGTGACCAGAAGTGACAAAAATTACAAGTTAAAACTTACAAAAGATCTGTGACAAGTTGAGTTCATAAAGTAGCGTAACAAGACGTGAAAAAAGAAGCTGGAGAAAGACAGGTGTCAGTGAGATTTGAACGCGGATCATTCAAACAATATGAACGGGGTATAGATCTCTGTATAGCGTTTCCATGCCCTACCGATAGCGCTGCGAGCTGAGCTGCCGGCAAACGGTTTCAAATACAGTAGAAACAGCTCAGTTGTATAATAAACATGTCTATACGTATTTTATCTCTACATATACATATATCCCTAAGGTTTACGGTCGTTTCGCCCCCTTGCCAGTTCGCTTCCAAAAAACCAGTTCGCCCCCAAGCGATGACCAGTTCGCCCCCAAAGACCTACCAGTTCGCCCCCAAGTGCTGACCAGTTCGCCCCCTAATTTATTGACAATATACCTTTGTTATTTTCGGCATTTTTGTGCCTTTTCTTTATGTTGCATCCTTTGATGCAAATATGGAAAAATTACACAAGAAAATTAGCAGAAAAGAGTTGTAGTGCCTTCATTTTGTTCTTAGTTGATTGCACATGTGATCGAGTATGGTCTACAGTATATTCTCTGTGTGCTAGTGTTTGTCGGCATTTTACCAAATCTAATTCCATGCAATTGTTGAAGTATAAGAATAAGTTTTAAAATATACCTATCTCATGACAAGTGTATTTAAGTAAGGTGGAAATGTAATTACGAACTTAACAAAACTTAACACTATAAGAAACCATTAGACTTCAACTAGCTCAAAAGATGTGATGAGCTGGCATCATGTAGGTATAGCCCAGCGGTATTTCAGTTCAAGTGAGTCCTCTCATCATTTTCTTTTCGACATTTCAACTGTTATTTGATTTTTTTCACAACAACTAACAGTTAGTTTAAGTAAAATCGAGGGGGCGAACTGGTAGGTACTTGGGGGCGAAACGACTTCCACTTTGGGGCGAACTGGCAAGGGGGTGAAATGACCGGGTACCATCCCTAACCGTATAACCCTAACCGAAACTTTATATTCCACCCCCGTTACTTTCCACCCCTAAAAAAAGTTATTTTCCGCCCCTGGTTTTTAGGGGCGAAAAACACCGGTTCGAGGGGCGGAAAGTAACGTCACAGAATGGAATACCTGCGCTAGTTGAGCGTGCTTGACAAACTAAAACTAAATTTTCTTATCATTGAACGTCTCTCCATATACATTGATGTTTTTTGCACAGTACATACTTATGCTGACTTTTGTTTCTCGCTATCACTTAGTGCACTGCAGTGTGTGCGCGAATACAGTAGGTATACACGTATGTCAATGTATACAAAATACAGTGCTGTGCATGAATATGGATGTGTACGTACAATGGTGTGAATATGTTCTAATACACATACAACTGCAGCTGCACTATATAGGCTAAGGCTTGGTAGATCATACGTACTCATATAGGCCCTAGTTAGGCTACAATCCATTCTTCTCTAGCCTAGGCCTACGTGATTTCTGAAAAAGTCCCACTATTTCATCATTTTTTGGTCCCAGAAATGAAAATAGAAGTAGATAAAATTGTAAGTTAATCTTTGATTCCGAATGTTATTTTCCGCCCCAGAAATTTCCGGGCCGGAAACTACCGGGGGCAGAAAGTAACGGTACCCACCCTAACCTTATCTCTATGCGTACCATGAGTTTAACCCTATCCCTATCCGTATGCGTACCCTATCCGTATCCCTACTACGTATAACCCTAACCCTATCCGTATCCCTACTACGTATAACCCTAACCTTATCCCTATGCGTATGCTATCCGTATGCCTACTACGTATATAACCCTAACCCTATGCATACCACGTACGTCACTTCCGGGCACGGATTCTCCATTCGAGCCAAGATCTCAATGTGTATATGTAGGGGATTACAATCATTGTACTCAATAGACACGTACGTGCTCTAAACTCCGTTCAGCCCTGTCCCTGTAATTTATAAGTCTGGTAAGTTCTAACCTATCCTATCTTACATTCCACAAAATAATGTGCTCATTCCGCCATAGAAAAAGTGCCTTCCCACCAGTGTTTGAAATAACGCATGCACACATGCACCAGTGCATGTAACTTTTTGGCGATGCATGTAACTTTGAATTGCGCAAGTTAGTTAGTGGCATGCTCACAGTCTATCAGTATTAATGTTTTTATAAAAGAAATTTTAACACTGTGCAACATATGCCACATCATTATTTTTGCATAGGCAATGGGTTACTTCAGAAACCATCAAATTTGAAAGAGGTATATCTTGAGAACTGTAAAAGATACATTAAAGTAATTCCCATATATCTTTCTATGGGGAATTTAATTCTTTAACTGCCAAGTGAAAACAGCTCTTTTTGGTGGCATGTCACCATAACTTTAAGTATGTGATAGGACTATATAGATTTCCACATTCGAAGTCAAACTGTTGTAACTGGAAAACATTTGGTTGAGACCCAGGTTTGTTTAACAAACAGCCATTTTACGTTCCCACACAGTATTCTGGTTCTTTGCTGCATTTTGAGTGTTGAAAGCCTCTGCCCATAATACCCCTTGTGAAGACCTGGAGGAATGTCTTACTTTACGTAACACCTGTATACTATCCAGTACAAGGAAGGGCGTGACTGTCCTCTCTCCTTCAGTTCCCATCCTTGCCGTATCTGTTTTGCTTCCCAGGGAGAGATTCCTTACATAAAACAATTGAAGTAATAAGTTATTTTTGACATGTAACTAGTTACTCTTCAGTCAAAAGTAAGTGTAACTAGTAACTGTAATGAGTTACAATTTTATGAATATACCTGTAACTATAATGAGTTACTTTCAAAGTGCAATGGGCACAACCATGTGTATGACACGTTTTTCAATACAGAAGCTTGAGCACGTCTTTTTATACTAGCAATGTCTACTCACTACTCCCCTACATATATAGGCATTCGCACTTGTGTTGTATGACAAAAATATTAAATTTCTAGTCCATGAGCAGTCAGACACAGTCCACATGGGCACCACCATGGTAAGGGCTGAGGTGAGAAAATTTCTAATTGGAGGAGGGTCCTTAGATAGCAGCAAAGGACCTCTTAAGAGAAAAATTTCCATACTGATTTCTCTATATTTCCTGTAAGAAAATACACTTTCTGGGTATACTGAACAAAGTAGGTCAATTCCCAGGATTTTCTTTTTTTCTTAGGAGATGCAGAAATGACTTGTTACAACGTTTGCACTAAAATTCTGTTAATGTTTGATCATGATTCTGTAACATTTGGAGAATTGTCAAGAGAAAAGCACTGTAAGATAGGTTTAAATATCTTGATACACACAGAGGATCTGTGAGACTATGCAGATGTGTATGAGAGGTGAATAACATACATTTTTTTATGGTGGCAAGTCAACAAGAAGGATAAAGTAGGATTTTGAAAAAAGGAGAACTGGTGAGGTTTAAAAAGTAGGATAAAGGATGATACCTGGTAGTCATTTGAATGCCTAGCTGTGTAATACTTTAATCAAGGCAATAATGGTACTGTAGTTTTCAGAAGAATGGAGCAACTGCTTATATGCAAGGTACAACGACACAAAGTTTGAGCATACTTTTGCACATGCTGTACTACATCTCTTATCATTTTTATTACAAGTTCTTGAAAGGCCAAGTAAGGTACAAGTTCAAACCACCTATGAAGTAGTATGAGACTTATGAGTAAATCAAACATTGATGTTTAATGTGTACTTACTTCTGTATATATTCAGTATTTACAATTGTTAAGTATTTCAGGGAATTGACTATCTATTTTAATTAACTGATATTCATTCATACTGAAAAATATCCACTACTCCTATTGGTCCATTACGGTCAGGTGACCGTACATAGTTCATGAGAAGTCGGAAGAACAAGCAAGAGTCGAATCATCATTGCGTGCACGATTGCACTTGATAGTAATGACTCCACCATCTGCAGATGTGCAGAAGAATAGACACAGGCTGTTCTCTTTCACACCCGGACTCCCTTAAGATTTACTACGACATAATTCCTTGTTGTCGTGTTGCGTGAGTGTGTATGTGCAGTACTGTGGCCTTGTTATTGTAGACTGCTGGGGGGAGGTTACAAGGAAATAACCCACTTCCTGTGTGGCTATGTGAGGCTGCTTTTGTATCCTGCGGTCAGTTTTGTTTACTTTAGTCCGAGCATGTAACACTGTCCCAGAATGTAACGTTCAAGTCTCGATGTGGGCTCGTCTTGGCATGTATCCTAGGATAACCGCAAGGTAAATTAAGAGTAAAATCACCAGTGGATGAATACAATAATACGTACTAAGATCATGCACCTTCAGATATGGCTGGCTTGGCGCATAGTGATTCACCATATATATATATATATATATATATATATATATATATTTTTCTCTAATTCGGCACTTAGGGGGAAAGTTGTTGTTGAAAAGTCGACCTTAAGGGGAAAAAAAATTTCGGGTGAAATATAAGTTTCGCCTTAACGTTTCCACACACTTTTCCTATAGGAATACGTAAACTTACAAGGGCGCCCTCTTAGATTTACAAACAAGATGCCATTACTTCAAAGTTGTCAAATTTACGGACACCTAGCTGTTAACACGAACGGATGGCTGGCCATTGAAATAACGTTAATTATATGTTTCGATGTTAGGGCGAATTTATTTCTTATGTATTTTATTATCTTTTTTCGCCCTATGTACAAGCAGATATAACAACTTCCCCTTAAGGTGGGAATTAGCGTTATATATATATATTTCTCTAATTCGGCACTTAGGGGGAAAGTTGTTGTGGAAAAGTCGACCTTAAGAGGAAAAAAATTTTCGGGTGAAATATAAGTTTCGCCTTAATGTTCGCACACACTTTTTCTATAGGAACACGTAAACTTACAAGGGCGCCCTCTTAGATTTACAAACTAGATGCCATTACTTCAAAGTTGTCAAATTTACGGACACCTAGCTGTTAACACGAACGGACGGCTGGCCATTGAAATAACATTAATTATATGTTTAGACGTTAGGGCGAATTTATTTCTTATGTATTTTATTATCTTTTTTTCGCCCTATGTACAAGCAGATATAACAATTTCCCCTTAAGGTGGGAATTAGCATTATATATATATATATATAACGCTAGATCTACCTGTTAGGCGAAATCGGTATATATATATATATATATATAATGCTAATTCGACCTGTTAGGCGAAATCGGTATACCGCCAATACAACCGGCGAAGAAAAAAACAATAAAATACATAAGATTATATTTCCCCTTTTGGTTCTGAGATATATATGCACGTTATTTCAATGGCCCGTAAGTCCTTAGTGTTAAAGGATACATGCATGTAAGTTGGTGTGCAGCTAAGTAATTGCATAAACTTTACGTGGAAAACCGGACTTGCGTATAGAGTTGCGCATTCCTATATAAAACAGTGTGTAAAACGTTAAGAGGAAACAATTTTTTCGCCTAAGAGTCGAGTTCTCCCAACAGTCGCGTTTTTTTCATACGGTTTTTGCCTAAATCCCAAATTAGCAATATATATATATATATATATAAGTAGTATATATGATATACTATATATATATATAATATATATAATATATATATATATATATACTATAATATATATATATAAGGCTCAGATCGACCTGTTAGGCGAAATCCAGTATACCGCCAATACAACCGCTAAAAGAAAAAACAATAAAATACATAAGGTTATATTTCCCCTTTTGGTTCTGAGATATATATGCACGTTATTTCAATGGCCCGTAAGTCCTTAGTGTTAACGGATACATGCACGTAAGTTGGTGTGCAGCTAAGTAATTGCATAAACTTTATGTGGAAAACCGGACTTACGTATAGAGTTGCGCATTCCTATATAAAACAGTGTGTAAAACGTTAAGGCGAAACGATTTTTTCGCCTAAGAGTCGAGTTCTCCCAACAGTCGCGTTTTTTTCATACGGTTTTTCGCCTAAATCCCAAATTAGCAATATATATATATATATATATATATATTGCAGGCAATTTGCTTTAATTGCTATAACCAACGTAGTTGTCCATGTGGTGTCTCTCACAAACATGTAGTCTTATGCATTAAGTATGCAGAGCAGAAAGTTAGTCCACTCTGCAGATACAGGCCAATGCGAATTCTCCTCACTCGCCCACGTTAGCCCTGTTAACAGTGAGTAAGGCGGCTACCTACATGAGAATTAAGTGTCCTAGATATGTATATTGTATGTATAAATATATAATGCTTAAAACACCTGTGCACAGAATCAGGATATAGGGCCTATGTAGCCTACTCTATAGTTGGCACTATACTCACATCAAGGCCTGCCAAGATACTTCCATCAGAAATGCTTTTGTTCCCAAATTTTGCATGAAACCCTCACAGGCAAAGGATCTGTACACAGTTATAATTCAAAGTCAAATAAACCTAGACCTAAGCCTCCGTAATGTTACATGGAGGCTGCTCATCAACCACTGTATCCTCGAATAAAGTCAACGTTACTGCTGCTGTTAGGGCTGAGACCTCTAATATGTCCACACCTTTCTCCAGCATATGAAGAATACCTGAATGTGTCTGTTGGGGTTTGATGAACATTTTTAAAAAGACCATGCTGCTTACACATATAAACAAGGGACGTGGAAATGTCATTTTTATATAAGTGCATGTATATGTGCACAGGATTCACTCACACAACATACACAATGTAACATGCTCATGGGCGTCCGGAGGGGGGCAAGGGGGGGCACTTGCCCCCCTGGAAAATCAAAAACTTGAAAAAACAAAGAAAAAATAAAGAAAAAAATGAAGAAAATATAACATTAACATTTCTTAACAGTTCAATCAGTGTGAATTTCTACTCTCAAAACAGGAATTGAATAAAAATATCAACACTCAGGCCCCAGCAGCCCCCCGAGCATATTTTGGTACTTTTTAAAGCTTATATTTATGATATTGCTTATGTTTCCCGTTTTTATATGCGGTAAAAAGGCCTTGAAAGTGCCATTTCCAGCGATCTGGGATGCATTTTGGGCCAAAATTTTCTTGCGCCCCACGCCAACCCATGGTGGCGTGGAGCGCTGAGAGTCTGACTATGGCTTTGCCCCCCCCCCCCTTGACAAATTCCTGGCTACATCTTTGTCAACACTGTGTGAAAAGTAGCATCTAAACTCTTTTCTGGGAGTAAAATATTTCCCATGGAAAAAGTTGGCCCCTAAAAAATTTTGCCCCCCCTTGAATTTTTTTCTGCAGACGCCCATGAACATGCTTTATTGGTCAAGGCTAGGCCTATAGTGAACAGATGAATGTTGCATACCATCTCTGTGTGCAGTAAGTGGAAATGTACGTGAAACAAATGCAAGATTCCATTGCAAAGGGGTTGCCATGGATCATTTACCTCAGTTACTTCACCAACTTTTAATGTTTGTCCTAGCTGTTTTCGGATGCTGAAGTCTTTACCGAAGAACACTTTTTCCCAAATACAGTTACATTCTTATTATATTTCATGATACATGATGTTATTGAATTCATTTTGTTTAAAGGTACTTTGTTAGTTGTGCACGAACACTGATTCAATGATTGTTAATCATGTCATCTTTTCTCAGGGTTTCACTTTCAATAAAAATGTGGTTATTTACAAACACAAATTTTGAATTATCTTTTTCAAATTTTTCATCCAAATCTTGTTGTGTATAATGGATGAACAGGGTTAATCAACGTTGGACCTGTACACTAAACAGAGGATAATGTACTCCTTGGGTTACTGCTATCGCTGGATGCACTCGGGCACAGCTCGTGCATCACTTGCATTAAGTCCTGATCATACATTATCCTCTACTATATGCACAGTCCAGCACTGATTAACCCTTAATAACCCTACAGTTAATCAGTTTACAAAGTACTGTACATCCATCTCAATTGAATCAGAGCAGACGAAATGCTTCATTTTTAAGTTACTTTGTTTTAGCTTATAGCCGCTTTCTTACAACTAAACTCAATATCACTCACAATAAAAATGATTATACATGCCATGAAAATGCCCATAAGCCTACAATCCCGAGTAGTCCCGTACAGCTCAGGAAAGTCTTCTTAGTGATGGTCAGTAACTTTCGCATTTTGCGGTTTTAGTCCAGCGAGTTGCATCTTCACAACCGTGCTCAATCCCGACATATGATCCGGCCAAGCCCTAGTAGCCACTGGAACTACTTACTAAGCACTACAAGTCATTATTCGCTTGAGCGCACATTGTGCTGATATAACTGGAGTTTTGTTACCTTATTTCCATGCAAGCATGATTGACTGTAGTCAGCTTCTACAAGAATTTTGGCTAAAAGGAATTTCATGTCATGAATAATCACTTCTTAAATAAAAGTTAATTTTGTAAATATTTTTAAGTATCAACATGGTCTGGTGACAGAAACATCTCTGGTAGAAAGAACCATCAACATCATGTCCATCAGCTTTAAAAGTATACTTACTCTGACAGTTGGTTCCACTCCATCCATCCTGACATCTTCCTAAGTCACACACTCCAGTGAATCTATCACATCTACCTTGATAACCATAAATTCTACTGCTACCGCTACTATGGACTGCTGCAGTACTCACTCTGACAGTTGGTTCCACTCCATCCATCCTGACATCTTCCTGAGTCACACACTCCAGTGAATCTATCACATCTACCTTGATAACCATAAATTCTACTGCTACCGCTACCATGGACTGCTGCAGTACTTACTCTGACAGCTGGTTCCACTCCATCCATTCTGACATCTTCCTGAGTCACACACTCCAGTGAATCTATCACATCTACCTTGATAACCATAAATTCTACTGCTACCGCTACCATGGACTGCTGCAGTACTCACTCTGACAGTTGGTTCCACTCCATCCATCCTGACAGCTTCCTAAGTCACACACTCCAGTGAATCTATTACATCTACCTTAATAACCATAAATTCAACTGCTACTGCTACCATGGACTGCTGCAGTACTTACTCTGACAGCTGGTTCCACTCCATCCATCCTGACATCTTCCTGAGTCACACACTCCAGTGAATCTATCACATCTACCTTGATAACCATAAATTCTACTGCTACCGCTACCATGGACTGCTGCAGTACTTACTCTGACAGTTGGTTCCACTCCATCCATCCTGACATCTTCCTGAGTCACACACTCCAGTGAATCTATCACATCTACCTTAATAACCATAAATTCTACTGCTACCGCTACCATGGACTGCTGCAGTACTCACTCTGACAGTTGGTTCCTCTCCATCCATCCTGACATCTTCCTGAGTCACACACTCCAGTGAATCTATCACATCTACCTTAATAACCATAAATTCTACTGCTACCGCTACCATGGACTGCTGCAGTACTTACTCTGACAGCTGGTTCCACTCCATCCATCCTGACATCTTCCTGAGTCACACACTCCAGTGAATCTATCACATCTACCTTGATAACCATAAATTCTACTGCTACCACTACCATGGACTGCTGCAGTACTCACTCTGACAGTTGGTTCCACTCCATCCATTCTGACATCTTCTTGAGTCACACACTCCAGTGAATCTATCACATCTACCTTGATAACCATAAATTCTACTGCTACCGCTACCATGGACTGCTGTGGTACTTACTCTGACAGTTGGTTCCACTCCATCCATCCTGACATCTTCCTGAGAAACACACTCCAGCGAATCTACCACATCCACCCCTACCATCATCACAGTGACATTGCTGTAAACAACCTGCTCCATATGTAGCATCTTCACAGTCTGTAATGAAATAATGTTGTGAATAGCTATAACTACACAACTGACATTCGCACATGAATTTACCACATACTGCTGTACCAACAGAACATGGACACTGCTGTTTCAAGCAACCTGCTCCAAATTTTGATAGCTGTTCAGATTTTGTATGGGCTACTACACATATTAGAGAGAAATCAATACAAGTATTAAGTTCATCAGAGCATGCAAGACAGTTTCTTCATTTAAAGAACACACAGCTCTTTAAACTGACTCCGAATGACACTTGCTTTTAGCTATTCAAGATTAAATCATTTGTGGAAAAGTTGTTGATACTTTGTAACTTTTAGCTCTTGAACCAGGCTAACAAACCTGCAGCACAAGACCTGTCTATCAACACATGTACCACAAAGAGCATATTCAACTAAAACTACAATAACAGAAAGATCTCAACTTCTAAGCTAGAAGTGCTCTGGACTATGAATGAAAAATCCTTCATCCCTTTCCTTACTTGTCATACAGTCTAGGTCCTTGTATCCAGTGTTACATGTACAGCCATATGGATCCAGCAGACAAAACTGTCTTCCAATACAATCAGTGTTACCTTCATAGTCACACTGGAACTCACAGGAATAACCAAACTTGTTACCACCACATGCTACAAGGGAAGAAAATCCTTGACTTATGAATAAAGGCATAACATGAAACTAGTTATTCAAAGTGCTTGGATTTTCATTAAATGTAAAATCACTTCTCAATCCCTCAAATTTTGCAAATCATGCTTATAAGTCTTGCTGGTTAATCTTTTGCAGAGTGACGATCTCATTGAAATTGGTATTTGCCAAAGAAAATGAAGATTTTTCTATCTATACATAAACATACATCATTCATTGAGCTCTATAACAATGCTAATAAAGGGATCAAGTGAATCACTTTTCAGTAAAATTTGATCAGTTGCTGAAAGTCCCTCTGTTTTTGAAAAATGTTATACAACATGTACCAAGGAGTGGAAAATATTTGTATATCCTACAATAGACAAAATTTAGTAAACAGTCTATAAATGAAATTGAAGGAACAAGGTCACAAACCTGTAAGACAGTTTGTTCCCATGAATCCTGGAGGACAGATACATCTCCCTGTCTCATCATCACAAACTCCTCCATTGTAACAGTTATCACAGATACCATTACATCCAGGTGGTCCCCATTTACCTGCTGCACAAGCTGCAAGAGAATTTTAACTTTCAAAGCAACAATGTACTTGCTCAGTCTACAACTACACCACAGGCATATCAATACATACTTGATGCATTCAGAATGTCTACTACTTGAGATGTACAGTTAAAGGCTCCAGCATCTTTGTACAAAGGAATATGAATGCAATCAATGTATGCACCTGAAAAGTTTGGGGTTTAAAATGACTCTTTTAAATCCATAAATTTACTGTTTAGTCTCATGACTTTGGTATGGACAGACAAAATTTCACATTTATATTCCTGTAGGCCTACACTTTTCATTCACACTTGACCAGTGTTTTAATCAAATGAAACACTATGAAACAAATACAGTAGCCTATTTAAAGTATGAATACTTGATCACAGCCTCACATACCTAATGCCACAATGTGTGTATAACTAAGGAGTAAATGTTGTAAATACTACCATGCAGAATGTCATACCTGAATCTATATTTTATATACAGTCCTTTTTTTTTCTTTTTGCCTTTAGCTTTAGTTAGCCTACAAAAACTCTTTTGGGGCAGCTATGTGGTGGTGAGTTTGAGGATTGGCAGAAGGTAAAAGGATGAAATGTACACTTCAAACTGACCAGTCACATAATGGCATTTAGCCAAAGAGACAACCCATTTTATAGACAGGTGACACATTATACAAGTGTCTGTGGCATGTTAATTTTAAGTGCACTTTTTCTAATTTTTTACATTTAGCACATTTCAACCATATGTAGCCTATATCCCATGTACAGCTAAGGCTATATCTGTCCTATACTGTATCTTCTTGTTACTGTACAACCTATGGGAAAACATCTATGTTTATCAATAAACACTTTAAAGAACACACTTGAACATAATCCAAAAAATTTACTTCTACTGGATTTGATTCATGGAGGCCAGTCACATGGAAATTTGAAAATATATAGTAACATGCAGGGCTCAAAATATCAGGTGCATTCCACAGGATCGATGCTCTGTGCAGCAAACAGGACAACAAGTTGCACATTGAAAATGTGCCCAACTGGGGACCATAATTCATGGTCATGAAAATTAACCTTTATTGACTGTAAATGCAGAGAAGTCCTGTGGCATCCTGCATGGCCAAAATCATGAAATGATGCTTCCCTTCATCGCCGCCCGTTATGATCAGGGCAAAAAAGACATTTCCACAAAAATACTTTAAAACGAGCTTTATGCAGGCACTGGCTGAGCGCGCTTTGAGCAGTGCACAAGAGTAAACTGCTACGTAAATAATAAACATAACTGCCTTGGCATCACAGGCTTCAGCATGATCGTCGGCCAGTTCTGCACTGGGTGTAGCGTGGGCCAACACAGGCTAGTCGCGTGATCGGACTGCAGGATGTGAATTTTTCCAAAGGTCAGCGAGGGGAAAGTAATGAATTGAGTATAAAGACGTGGTTTGAGATGATACTATTAACTGCCCATGCTTGATTCATTGGGGTTAAAAGCTGGATCTGTTTCTGAGTGGCCACTGCATGATACTGCCCAATGGAGTAAGAGTGTACAGTTAAGTCTGTGAATTACTACCTCGGAGGTAGTACTTCTGTAGTGCAATAAAAGAGATCTCAGTATACTGGTGTAGCAGCTGTTGTTCATCTCACCGACTGCTTTTACTACACGGTGAGTACCATCGAAACAAGATGCACTGTATGGCTGTGTTAATAAAGCCCCAAACAATAGCCGAAGGTTTCCTTCCATATGTGGGTCGGAAACTGAACTATACACAATGTAGGCTAATGTCACTTTTAGCCGTGTTGGAAGTACCCTATAGGTCAGTGGGAGAGTGACTCACCTTTGAGATAATCTTTACCACCAGTTGGTTACAACAAAATAACTGAGCTAATTTACTTACTCCTTCACCAATTATCAAGCTTTATTTGCCCCCGCCTAGACAGAAAGAATGGATTCCATGGGGCAGGATTGAAAGGACGGGAGGAGTTGGCACAACTGACAAGTCTACATTGCACTAATAGGCGGATTACACGGGCAAGGGGGCACTTCCCCCACTTTTTTCCAGAGCCTAAAAACTAAAAATAAAAACTAGAGCACCAATGGTGCTGAAGCTCATACCTTCAACTAATTAAGGGTCCCTGGCTTGTAGTCTTTGTTAGTACAAGCATCGTATGACTTTAAATGATGTCAAATGGCTTATGACCCCAAATCTCACATACCCTGATGGCACCTTCCTGAATGTCACAAAAAATTTGTCATGCTATCTTTGCTTTGCAAGTTGTTTCATGAATACAATTTAAGAGAGCAAAAGCCCCTAGGGCCCATCTTTGGCCTTGGACCCCAAACTTTGGACCAAAATTCCACAAAACCAGAAACAGATCACTAACCAAGCATCATTATAACTGTCAACTCTGTTAAACATTAACTGGAGGAAAAGTTAATCACTTGCAATACTACACAAAATGGACCCTATGGTCCATCTTGTGCCTTGGACACCAACTTGTTAAACACCCTGAAGGTACCACTACCCGAATATAATTATGACAAACCATCAACATTGTACAAGAGAATCTGCAGGTGTAAGCAATTTGCAAAATGTCATATAAAGGGCCATAGGGCCCATATGGGACCTTAGACCCAAACTTCCAGAACACCATAAACAGATCACTAACCAAGCATCATTATGACAGGCCTTCAACTCTGTTTAAACATTAACTGGAGGAGGAATTGACCATTTTGCAATATTTCACAAAATGGACCCTAGGGTACACTGGGCCTTGGACCCAAAATTTCTGTACACCCTAAAAGAACCATTAACAGATGATCACTATGACAAACACACCCACGTGCTCTGACAATGCACACACAATGGAAATTGCCAATGGAAATCCCATTAAGCAGTTCCCTTTAAACTACCTAAACAACTGCACAGGATTGACCTCTTCTACACAGACAGTTTTAAAGAGGTTGCAGCACAAAGAAAAATAGGTAGTAAAGTGATTTTGTGAGACTGGTAAAATAGAGGGGTGGCACAAAATTGGTTAGAAAGGTATCAAAAGTATTCTTCATCCCAAATTGGAGAAGTAATTTGTAAGGACCATTAACAGAACTTCATTATGGCAAATCATCAACACTGAACAACACAATTTGTAGGAGAAAAAGTATTTTGTCAAATTTCATACAATGAGCCATTGGGGCCCACATGGGACCTTAGACCAAAATTCAAGAACACCATAATGAGATCACTAACCAAGCAATATAATGAGAGGCTGTTACCTCTCTTTACACATTTAATAGAGAAGAAGTTAATTACTTTGCAATATTTCACAAAATGGACCCTACGGTCCATTTTGGGCCTTGGACCCAAAATTCCTGAACACCCCGAAGGGACCAATAACAGAGTAACATTATGGCAAACCATCAACATTGTACAAGAGAATCTGTAGGAGGAGAAGCATTTTGTAGAATTTCATAAAAACGGCCCTAGGGTCCACACTGGACCTTAAACCAAAAATTCCTGAACACCCCAAATGGCCCACCACCCAAGGAACATTGTGCCCAAGTTTCAAACAAATCCATGAAAGCACGTGGGAGGAGAAGCATTTTGAACAAGTGTGGACAGATAGATAGACAGACAGACAGACAGACAGACAGACAGACAGACAGACAGACAGACAGACAGATAGATAGAGTGACACCGCGTGATCACAATAGCTCACACCAGCATGCTGGTATGAGCTAATAATGAGAGAAAGAAAGTGAGACCAGAGAAATTATAAGAGAATTTTTCAATAGCCTATTATGGTTACAATGTCAAAATGAAGGAAAACATTAGTACCAAAAACCATGATAATGCTAGGAAGATTTTTCTAGGCCCGCTTTGCACGCACCCAGATAGGAAACTGACTATAAATATATACTGTCCAATTGAAACTTTTCTCTGGCAATTAACGTAACATATCTTTTCTCATATGCTCCACACTATTGTGACTTGAAAGTCTGACATAAGTGTCACTGAAAGTACTTATGTACAACATTAAATGCACCATGGTCCTTGCAAACAGTCCCAAACCCTACCCATGAACGGGGAGTTGCAACTCTCGAAAAAAGTTTCGCATGCTTCGCACTGGCCCTAATTTGACGTCTCTTTAGTACTGCTGTTCTGCTGTGCATAGGAAAACATTGTTCGAATCACCTCGTAGTTACTTCTTGTGGGGCAGCTGGAGTAAATTACTATTTCCAAACCCCTCGCTACTCCCCTCACAGTTCTTTCCCCACCAACTACCACCATCCTCAGCAAATGGACTGACGGTTACTATCATGCCATGACAAGGCCCCTTACAGAAACACACACTTCTTAAAACCCGATATGTGGGCCTTTGGTCGGGTTTTCAGCACAATGTTTATTCTGGAGTTAGCACCTCCAACACATAATGCAGAGATGCTTATCAGGCTTGTGTAAACAAGCTGTGTGGTCATGCACTGTTTTTCTGTGTACATAGAACTTTTCTCAAGAAAGATAATCAGCTAAGGAGGGATAAGAACTGCTGGCAGGAAATGGAAGTAACTGGACAGAGGCCTCAGGAAATAAGCATAACATGCATGGCTGCACAATTTCTGTCAAAATCTGTAAGGGGCAGTGCTTGACATGTCTTAAATTTGCGATCATCATAAGAAAAGTAATTTCGTTAGCATTTCAAACTACACCCGAACGAAGCAGGGTTTTCTCAAGAAATGGTCCAGGATGGCCGCAAAAGCAGTTGAATTTAAAAAAAGGGGAGGACCCTCAGTCCCCAACCTCCGGTTTCACGACTTCGGCACTCACGGTTAAAGGCTTTGCAGGCCCCAACTTCGTAAGATGCAGCCTCCAGTGAAAATTACTTCCATGGCACTTTAACAGCAGCGCTGCAGGTTTACACATCAATCTACAGTGACCTCCCTTCAGTGAATACGACATACCTGCCAGGTAGTGCTTTCATGATATGAACTGAGATCTCTTTTATTGCACACACAGACTTAACTGTACAGTCACACTCCATACGACCATACCATGGGGTGGTTGCTCAGAACAGATCCAGTTTTAGCACCAATGAATCAAGCATGTGTAGTTAATGGTATCACCTCAAACCACGTGTAATATGACCAATTCATATTTTTCCCTCGCTGACTTACGGAATAATTTGCATCCTGCAATCCAGTCAGTCACACGATCGGCCTCGTAATCGTTGTGTAGGCCCACGCTACAGTCATTGCTGTACTGACCGATGATCATAGCAATGAAGCCTGTGATGCCACAGCTGTTGTATTTATTACTTACATAGCCTTTTACTCTTGTGCACTGCTCAAAGTGCACTCCACCTGTGCCCGCATAAGCTCGTCTTAAAGTATTTTGTGGGACAAACTTATTTTCAGGGACAAACTTATTTTCAGGGACAAACTTGTTTTGGAATTCACAAGGTTATTTTGGCATTCACAAGGTTATTTTGGCATTCACAAGGTTATTTTGGAATTCACAAGGTTACTTTGGCATTCACAAGGTTATTTTGACATTCGCAAACTTATTTTGGCACTCACAAACTTATTTTGGCATTCACAAAGTTATTTTGGCATGAACATTACTTATTTTGACAGAATTATTCTGACAGGAACCAATCTGGGGTAGTTTTCCCTCTGTGAAACTTCGAAAGAAGTTTCTTTCTTTGCCTTAAAATTTCACATTCTTGTAAATTTAATAATTTACAAGAATTTGACATTCTTGTAAAGTATGAATTTTTACATTAACAGATGGTAAAATTTAAGAGAAGTATGTAATTCTGTTTTTAGATTGAATGTTTTTTTTTTGGTACAATACACTGGATAAAGCACTTTTCTTCAAACATTTTTATACTTTGGTTTGAAATGAAAATTATACAACATTTACGGCATATACAGTATAAGATTAAGTTGCTTTCTGATAAAACTCCTTTTCCAATAGCTGTTTTGTGCGAACATGTTTTTAAATTTTGGTACAACTTTCTTTTAATTTTGTCTTTGCTACTAAAATATTTTGATTTGATTTGATTTGATTTGATCTGATTTGATTTGATTTGATTTGATTTGATTTGATTTGATTTCATTTTATTTTATTTTAATTTATTTTATTCCATTCTATTTTATTTTATTTAATTCTGTTCTATTTTATTTTATTCTATTTTAATAATAGAAAACATTTTGAAGTTTGATGTCTTTTTGGCCCCCATCGATCACCGCCCATACATACCAAGCATGAAATCATCCAAGCTTCTTACCCTGGGATATTGTTACCAAGGTTTTCAGAGTTTGACTCCCAATGACCCCAAATGTTGTTTGACCTCCACAAAAAATAGGGTTCTTCTTCTCACCATAAGGCATCCACATACCAAATATGAAATCTATCCAAGCTTCCCACCTTGAGATATCAGGTGCACAAAGTTTTCAGAATTTGACCCCAGATAACCTTTGACCCCTAACAAAATGACAGGGTTCTTCTAGCCTATATGGGGTACCTACACACCAAGTTTGAGCTTAATTAAAGTTTCCCTTCTTGAGATATATTATGTGCACAATGTTTTCATTGTTTTACCTCTGGTGACCCCAAATGACTTTAGACCTCTACCAAAACAATAGGGTTCTTCTCCATATGGGGTACCTACACACTAAATTTGAGCTTATAGATGTTTCTGTTCTTGAAATATTGTGTGCACAAGCTAAGTGTCACAAACACACACACATGCACATGCCATCAGGAATGCATAGGTTTCTATTTCATCAAAGCCAAAAATCAGTTCTCCCATGTTTCATGATAGGCAAGGCTATCCCCTTGCCAACTGTACTGCGCCACTGACCCTCTGTATGTAATGGCAATATGAGTCACTCGCCCTGCAGTACAACTTATTGCTTGACCAACTTGCCACTGTCCAAAATCATATTTGAGTCACTCACAACAGTACAAAAAACCATATTTGAGTCACTCACTTCTTCAGTTCTTACTGTACTGTACATGCAAAAGCTGCTATTACTGTGACCAAATGGGATTACTTTTATCAGCATCGGTGCTTCCTTAAGAAGTTAGGGTAAACAGCCATGTTTGGTAAACGAAGGATTTCATTGACAAGATTTCTGATGAAAGCTAAGGGACTTTACTTTGAGCCACAGACACACTTTGACACTTGATTCTTGAAGCATAAAGATGTGATTTGCTGCCATTATAGCCTATAGTCTTGTAAATTGTGTAACTAAGGTAGAGAAGAGAGATGGAGCTCACAGGAAGAGCCAACTGGCACCATAAATAGATTTTTTTTTGCTGTATACACCTTCCATCGGCAAGTTATTGCTGTCTTTTCCTGAAGATCTCCTCTTGCCTGCTAAGACCAAAGTGGCGTTACACCTACATAATGAACAGCTCCCCACTGTACTGTCTAGGCCTACACATCTGTGCTAAAGTGCTGCCCAAAATTCATTCACGTGTGACTGTGTAGCAGGTGCATGTACACAACCTTACCACAATGCACTACCTACAATATTTTGCATCATTGTAACAGCGTCTGGTACTAATCATTAAAACCTTGCTGAACAGGCTGTTACAAGTGGAAAATTAAATGAGTGAAGCAACTTTTATCAAGCAGTCAAACTGTTTTGATTATCAATGGTAATAGGAAATTTTGTATGCTTCTAAAATATCCCAAGAGGGTTGTCCCAAAATTCAAGTCTATGATCACTCTTATATGTCCTTTCAAATTTCAGTTCTACTGTAGTACACACTACATATGCACTGCTACAGTTGGAGGGTAACCATCTTCAGTCATAGGCATAGGAAGATGTTCTCGACTGGGGGTTGAACATTTTGGACCACCATCCTGGAGGAGGGGGTGTCTCCCTTCTTGGAAAATTGAGAACATTTGTGGGTCCTTAGATGCAATTTGGTGCAATATCTGGGCAAATTTTAAGGAAAATTACTGCAAATTTTTGACATTTTTACAGAGAGAACAAATAAGGGATTTCGTCCTCAAATTGATGGGTAAGTAGGACAAGGTACATTGTACAGTCCCAAGTATTGGAGTCCTCCAAGTATACTGGCAAGACAGCCTGGATAACCTAAGCAAGTTACTCACTTGGTGGAACCTGTGCACTTTTTATGATGATAACACAACAAACAAGTAGTGGCAACTTGCACTTGACCAGCATGCATGGTAACACACTGCATTAGAAAAATCTTCCCCTTGAAACTAGACGTCATGACTTGGCCCATAGCGTCACAACTTGGCCGATTTTTTGACGATAGAAAACCGCAAATAACAAACTGACCTTGGTATATCTACCAAGTATTCACAGCCCGAACAAAGACTAGGAGTGTACCTCATTGCTGAAAATATGAAGAAATAATGTTCATCTGCAATGATAAGCACCCTCTTCATTAATTTCGGAACATGAAGTACCTATTTGATGTTTTTTTTGTCTCAAATATCAATAATTTGACAGCTTTTTGAATTGTTTTTCGACAGGTTGCTGAATTTTATTTCCGTACATAAGTTCATTAAATCTGAACTGATTTTCATGATTCAAGATTCATTTGGTAACTAATTTAGTGACTGAATCCGATTCTAGTCACATACATGGAAATACAAATCGATCCTTAAAAATCTTTTGAAGACAGACGCCCAGTCTCTTAAGGTTAACCACAAAAATAGGTCACTACACAGCTGGATTCAGAAACCAAGGTCAAAGTGTTAATGTCCAGAGTTCAAGCTGACAAAATCTGTAATGGTGCAGTTTCTTCAAGCAGAAAAATGCTATGTAGAAAAACCCCCAAAAACGTTTGCCTTATTTCGACGAATGGATAACGTAAATGCAGTCTCCACTTTTTCAATTAGGTTTGAAACCAGTTCCAGTTAAGTAATTTTCTACACTAAATAAAGGTATGTATTTGTCCATGAGTTGATTTTGCAAATTTGTAAGGGCTTGAATGACTCACTATAGCTTGTTTTTCATACATGATATGCATTATCCAGACAGAGGGCTTTAGTAGTTCAAGCTACTACTCATTATCAAAACTGGTCTAGAGAGACTACACATACACCCATCACAGAAGTAATACACACATGCACACCTAATGATCACAACTAGCTACACTTAGGACAACAACGACCCCTCATCCCCCCCCCCCCGTCCCCCAAAAAATAATACAACTTAGTCCAGTTTTAGAGTCAAGAGAGTACTCAACATGCTCCTATATTCTTCAGTAGGTTTAGCTGTACAAATGATGGTAATGATGAAGAATACATAAATTTTAAGACAATATTCCACAGATTGTCTTTATTTCTCAGTTCCCAAAAGACACATGTGCAATCATGCCTGAAACAGTACAGTACAGTCCATGAATTATAGCCTCCTGATGGTATGCAATGTTAACTTAAGCTACAGTACTTAGGTTAGCTCTTCATTTAAAAAAAAAACTCTTAAAAACTCATCTTATTAGAACAGTCTGTTTATACATCTACCAATATACTTACAACGAACAATCAGCCTTTGCAGTGCATGTCGTGCATTCCTCAGATGAAAGCCATGAGCTTCATACACTCCTTCATCATCAACTCTGATACCTCGAGAGCTTAACTGGGTGTAATCCACACCTTGGTAGTCAGCATTACGTCCACCAATACTATCAACATTATTACTACCACTGATTCTCCAACGTATGTCAAGGTCCTGAGATCCTGAACTCACTCTTGGTATACCAGTATCATCAACTACTGTCATATCTATAATGACATCTCTATCTCCTACATTGACTGTCTTGGTAAATCTCTCATCTGATGGAACAATGTAACCTTAAATGAAATAAAAACAAATCTATGGGATAACCTCAACTTCCATTGCAGTAGTATGTGTATATATGTGTCATTCATTCATGCAAAAAAGTGAAATGTTAGAAGGAGGAATTTGAATGAGAGTGGTATACTTGATATAACCTTTCAGGTGTTGACTACATCATAAATGAAACCTATGTGCTGTGTATGTGGCATTTTCTGTTAAACTTATCTGATGAAGATGATTGTTCTGCCTGTGGGAGGAAGACTGAAAAACATCTTTATAAAATTTGAAATAGCTTAACCAAACTGAATGCTCTTCAGCCACAGGATAGTGAAACCTGAATAGCAACACAGGACATACATGGAGTTAATACTTCCTCTGGTATCCAATAAGCAGTGTGCACACTTATCTGAGATATTGAAATTATAATTAAAAAATATTCAAGACTTTCCCACAACAAGGATAGCTACTTTCAAGACACCAGAGTAACATGTTGGGAAGCTTACAAACTTGCACTTCTATGCATATACTGTGTTCTTACATAGCAACATGATCTAAAGTAAAGTAAGTACAATATAAGGTTTTCAGTTTTATAGACCATGCAGCATATTTTACATATCAAATACCAAAATTCATGCACTTTTAAGACATAAAAAATGTCAGATGTTTTCCAGACCTTCTGCAGACTTTTATTTTCAAGAAGATTCCTGTAAATGTTACTGTACATATGGTACAGACAAGAAACATAAATGTGCTTGTTACCTCTTTTTTTTTTGTTTTTGTTTTTGTATTTTGCTAGACTTCAGCTAATAGCTGTGGAGACTCACATCAGGGCTCATTAAAGGTGTTTTCTATGCACTTCCACAGGTCCTTTGGGGAGTGCACAGCACCACAATGGCCAGTTCAAGCCCAGTGAACAATAGTACTGAGAGTATTGTGGTGAACATGTTCAGATGATAAATTTTAACTTCATGTCTAAAATCTTACCATCAGACCCCAAGAATATGGTAAAAACAGTTGTGTTTTGCCTGGCATCTTTTAACGCACTGCAAGTAAAAACACCAAATGTATTATTACTGGCAGTGTCCAGAGATACAGAGTATGCTGCAGTATTAGCTGGCAGGCTGTTATCTGTTAAAGGAACAGGTAATGATGGTTGTGGTTCATTGGCATTTCTTGTTTTGTATGGTCTGTATGATGACACAACTGCATCTCCATCCTCTGCTCCTAGGTAACATTCATAGTGTGGGAGAGGTGCATCAGTAGATTCTGAATTTTGAGGCTTGAATGACATCACAGTCACCAGGACTTTGTCTGGAAGATATATGAAAAAATACGACAATCAAACAATCTTTAGATCACAAATCCAACACCCTAACCAATAGGTCACCTCTTTCTCTGTATTGTACTAACTAATGCATTTTTATACTGTACTGTATAGGGTGCGCGTGTAAGTGTTCTTACATCACTGTGAATTCTCTGTGACGTAATGTTTTTAACAAGTAATGTAGTACGTCACAGAGGATTCCCCCTTCTGCATTTATTCATTTTCTGCGTCTGTATGTAAGGCAATCTACATAAACACTTGCCCGATTGCCCAGGGCAAGTAAGTTTCCACGGCAATTAAGCTATCTCTTGTTCCAACTTGCCCCAATGGGCAAGTGGAAACTCCTATCTTAAGAGATGAAGTAGAAGAAAAGATACTTTTCCAAGGTATGGAGGAAACATTCAATAATATCATTTCAGTGGCGTAGCCAGCGGGGGGCAGAGTGCCCCCCCACAGAAATTTTGGGGACGCGATGGGTGGTGTCGAAAAAAATAGAGGAGAGCAAAAAAAAAAAAACGACGAGAGGAGGGAGGTATGATAAGTTGACGGAGTTGGGGATGGGGGGGGGGGGATTGTAACAGGGAAACATGGCTTCACAAGTGTGATCCTTTTATGATATTGAAAACTAATACGAAACAGATTAACAGCACAATTGAGGCAAGGTGTTCATAAAGGTGTGAAACTGATTCGAGGTTTCGATCGGCCATGCATGCCCCTGTTGCTTATACGTAGTGCCTATACGAGTATGCGGCTAGGGGATGGAATCCTCAGCAAAACGGTCGGAATATTTATTTTCATGCAGGATGCATTGGCAAAACTCTTCCCCGAAGAGTCAATCAAAACCTTGGATATTAATGATGTCATAGATTCCAGAAACAGTGTTCCTGTGTTTTTTCCAACCCTAACGCTCAATTAAAAAAAAAAACTAAATCCCCAAACTGTCAAAAAGTATTGGTTGTCGTTGTCACTTCCAAAAACTATTGCCAACAGACTAGAATATATGTGGCATGGGCGGATTTAGGGGGGGGCCCAGGGGGCCCGGGCCCCCCTTCCAAAAATTTTTGAAGTTTTTTTCAACAAATGACTAGGCCCTATTTCCAATTAAATAGGCCTTTGTGATGTGTCAGAGTGAAATTCAGATTTGTTCATTATTTAAATTTCTACTTCAGAAAATCAGTCTTATGTTAATATTCTGTTACTGACCTGATAACATTTTGGCTTATATTGGTCACAATAACGTTTTCCGGGCATTGCAAGGGGTTACTCATGAGCGCTGCATTGGACTGCTAACTTCAGTCTATTACCGGCCAGGCCCACATCATTGGGAACACTTCTTCTACTTTCAAGGGAAATTCAGAATTCTTTAATATTTAGAGGAATATTTTCAACAACCTCAGGCTCTTAAGTTAACTATAACTTGCTGCAACGTTAGCATCTTCTTTAAGCTTTGTAATTTACTTTAATGAAATATACTTCGAATTTAGGGAAATATACTTCGAATTTAGGGTAATATAAGGGAAAAGGAGACTTCAATTCGGGAAACTGCCATCCTAATATGTGGACAACAAAGGCAACTTACTCTCCTCTTTCAACCAACCAAAATTTAAATTTCACTAAATTATGAGCATTTTCCAGCCATATATGATCAGTTTGAAAAATATACTAAAGACATCACCATTTTGCATCTAAGCAATCTTAAATTAACAAAAATTTTCTTAAAGGGGAGGGGACACCACTCCCCTTAGACCCCTCCCCAGAAAAGCATCCTCCATCCAACCAAAAATTTAAAATTGACTGAATTATGAACACTTTCCAGCCCTGTATGATCAGTCCAAAATATACCAAAGACATCACCATTTTGCATCTGAGCAACCTTAAATTAACAAAAATTTCTCAAAGGAGAGGGGGACACCCCTCCCCTTAGACCTCTCCGCAGAGAAGCATGTTTCACCCAACCAAAAATTTAAATTTCACCAAATTATGCGCATTTTCCAGCCATATATAATCAGTTTGAAAAATATACTAAAGACATCACCATTTTGCATCTAAGCAATCTTAAATTAACAAAAATTTTCTTAAAGGGGAGGGGACACCCCTCCCCTTAGACCCCTCCCCAGAAAAGCATCTTCCACCCAACCAAAAATTAAAATTGACTGAATTATGAACACTTTCCAGTCATGTATGATCAGTCCAAAAAATATACCAAAGACATCACCATTTTGCATCTGAGCAACCTTAAATTAACAAAAATTTCTCAAAGGGGAGGGGACACCCCCTCCCCTTAGACCCCTCCCCCAGGACGGTGATCACTCATCACATACTTTACCTCCTATCAAAATACCCTTGCACCACCACTGGCGCACCGCCCCCCCCCCCCCTTAGATCCCTCCCCCAGATCGGACTTTTATACAAACCACTATGACCTGCCCCCCCCCCTTCTGCCAAATCCTGGATCCGCAACTGTGTGGACAGACACAAATTTTTCCAAGTCCGATACAATTCAAAACACTGCACCTTTGCTCCTATCTCCAGCCATATGCTGATTGGGACATGCGAGGTTTAAAATATTCAGGAAACAGTATTTTGATGATGTTTGTGAATTACTTGTATTTAAAAAGCCATATGGAAAGAACGAA
Organism: Holothuria leucospilota; assembly: GCA_029531755.1. NCBI lineage: Eukaryota > Metazoa > Echinodermata > Holothuroidea > Aspidochirotida > Holothuriidae > Holothuria > Holothuria leucospilota. The sequence goes on from CM055966.1 coordinate 43,316,196, forward strand.
AATCAGTTTCTATTTTGTGATAGGTCATCATCATTTGTACACTTACACTCCCATACTGATATTCTTTAGAAATATTCATTATCGATACTGTTTTGTTTTACTTCCAATTCTTCATTTCGTATGCTAATCTATGCCATTCATAGTTTCATTCAATTAACTTGTATTCACGGTGTATACAATAGTAGAAATACGGATCATTGTACAGTAACAAGTTCAGGAGGTACCTCGAGAGCCTATTTAATTTTAGAGTCATTGGTGATTTCCTGTGAAAACGTGCCAAATCTTCAGAAAATATCTTCTGAGGAGGCTTTGAAAAAACCTCAGTGACCTGCTGCAACCTATTTGTAAAAATTAGCTTCCCTCACTAATTTGTATTCCACGTCGATACCATTCAGTCCATTCTCAAAGCGACAGTCATTCTTTTGTGTTTGATTGAAATTAAAATATACAGGAATCAGTATTTTTGATGAGGTCATTAAAATCCCTGTATTCAAAAAGCAGTATGAAAGACAGGAAATAATTTTTTTTAAGTTCTGATAAATCATCTTGCACACTTTCATGTACCTTGCTGTTATTCATTAGAAATGTTTGCTATCGATGCTGTTATGGTTCACATTCTAATCTATATTTGTTATTAATCCAATGTTATATATGGTGTACAATGGACTGCACAGGCCATTGAAAAGTGAGTTCCAGGAGGTGACTGTATGGCCTAGGTCTTCAGTGCTTTCGGTACTTTAATGCAAAAATTTGTACAATCTTCAAAATATGATTGCATGGAATCAGGACATTTTCAGCACATATTGATCTAGTATAAAAAAGAAGCAAAATATAGCCCCATTTTGCATCTAAGGCCTTGGAGGCAGCAAAAAAATTTCCAAAAGGGGAGGGGGTCCTGGTCAAGAATAGGGACGATGGGTCGATTTTGCCCCCTCACAAAAAAAACCTGGCTACGCCCCTGTATCATTTCATTAATCACAGGACTCTTGAAAAAAAAAAGGAGTCCAGGGTCCCCTAGCTGACTCTTGAGTTCAGAGCCCTTAAGAAATCCTCTTCATTACTGTCAATGTACCTTTTCAACTTCAAAGGTGCATGGAAGAAAGGTACAACTCCTTAATTCTAAGAGTAATTCCAAGGACTGTTGTCACATGGCTATATGGGAAATCAATTTTTTGCCCACATGACCAGCAGGGCAAGTGGAAAAATGCCAGGGCAAGTGAATTTCAGTTCTGGCTTGCCCTTCTTGGCAAGCAAATTTGAAGTAACCATAGAACCCTGGTACGCAATAATTTTGTTGTTCAATTTTAATTTGTTAGATGCGTGGAATGCACGATTGGAGTTTGGATTGAGATTCCACGATTTGAGCTGGATAATATATAACAATAATACCTGTAAATACATGACTTAATATAGTGCCACCATCATTAGAAATATGTTCGGCAGTGCTTTACACAGAAAAGACCTCACGAAACAAGACAGACTTAAGTTTTAATTTAAACGATTCTTAATTGTGAGCATGCCTAATATCAGCTGGGAGTCTATTCCACAGTAATGGAGCCACACCAATGAAGGCACGGTCACCAGTGTTAGTTCTTCAATTTGTTGTCTGCCATCCACTGGATGAGGTCGGACGTCCAGTGTCGTGTTGTGTGTGTGTGTGTGTGTGTGTGATTCTGGGAATGATTGGGAATAAAGGTTCAAGAGGATTAAAGTTATTTTTTACGGTTATTATGGGTAATACTTAGTTCATCGGTTGCCTAATTAATAATTGATTGCCGTTTGTTTTTATCCTGATAATTAATAAGCTTAAGAAATGCATTGTAACGGGCGGGCATGGGTTATTAAATTGTTGCAACCTTGAAGAAATCTATCTCTTGTTATTTGTTTACGATACTGCTAATTTAAATTGGTCCTCCTTTGAACCTTCATATTTTTATGACAGAGTTAAGTACTTTTGCCAACCCACTTTCAGTATCCAGACTTACACATACCTATATAAAGCTCACACATGTTCATATTGTGTAACTATTGGTTACATATTTTTGAGTGGAAAGTGAAAAAAATGTGCCACTTGCACTTCTAGCTCTTATAAGCATTGCATGCACTTTCAAAATGCACACGAGTATATGATAATACATTTAACACCAATTGGTGTACCTTAATTAATTTTTCCATATGGAATGAGGTAATAGTATAATTTCACACACCACTTTTTAGGGCATTCTCTGCATAAATTTGTATAGACTAGAATTTTTACCAGGAGATTGTAACACATTATCTTGGACCACATAAATCACCTAGGACTAACATAATTCTTATAACAGCAATCCCCTCCATTCCAAAACCTTTGCTCACCTGCACTGTACAGGTACTGTAGGAAATGCTGTTTGATATACCAATACAACAAGTTATGGGTTAGTTAGTTAGTTAGTTAGTTAGATGAGGTTTAACGTCCCAGTTTCCAACCAATTGGTTCAAGTCGAGACGACCACGGCCTTTTTTCCAGTTGTGGATCACTGGCTTGTTTTCCCAAGCAAGTTATGGGACTGTTATGGTCAACATTTTCAAAGAATTACATCAATCATCAATATTACAAAATATATTAACCAACATGCTGCTAGAACTGAATAGGACATTTTAGCCAATATTACCCGAGAAAAAGGCCTTTCCCGGGTGAAACTTTTCTCTTTAATTGCAACAGTTAATCCTTTTTACAAACAAACTTTCTCTATTGACCAAACAGTCTTTAGAGGGGTTCAAACCCCTTTAACTTTATTGATCTCAAGATACCTGAACAGGAAGTTCTCTGATAGATTATGGATTAAGAGTGGTCAACTAGAGATGGCTAAAACTTGCTATTCGTTTCTAGTGTCATGAAACTTTTACTGTACTATCAAAAGAGGACGTTGGTATGTGTGGATGGCCTAATTCATTGACTCAAGTACAAATTACTGCAATGAACTGATAGGGACGTGCACATGGTCTTTAAAGTGCCAGGAATGCTGGCTTCAGAGGTCTAAGGACCCACCTACTGAAAGTTTGTGGTAGTGACTCCCTCAGCATCTTACATGGTAATAATGAAGAGTACCCATTCCTGCCTTGAGATATCATCTTAACAAGGTTTTCAGAGTTTGACCTAGATGATGACTTCAGATGACCTTTGACCTCCACCAAAACAATAGGGTTCTTTCTCTTTATAAAATGCATTTACATGCTATGTGTGGAGAGCATCCATGCTTCCTTCCTCAAGATATCATGTTAACAAGGTTTCCAGGGTTTGACCTCAAATAACCCCAATGACCTTTGACCTCCACCACAAACAATACAGTCCTTTCTCTAGATATGTGTCCACATGCTAAGTATGGAGAGTGTCCATGTTTCCTATCTTGAGATTCCATGTTAACAAGGTTTTTCAGAGTTTGACCCCTGGCAACCTCAGATGACCTTTGACCTCTACCAAAATTGATAGGGTTCTTCTTCATAAAAGGCATCCACATATATGACCATTTTCCATACTTCCTATCTGAAGATATTGTGCTTACAAGGTTTCCAGAGTATGGCCTCCAATGACCCCTGATGACCTTTGACCTCCACCGAAACCAATACAGTTCTTTCTCTTGATATTATGCATCCACATGGTATGTATTGAGAGTATCAATGCTTTATATCTCGAGATACCTTGTTAAAAAGATTTTCAGAGTTTGAACTCTGGTGACTTTATTCAGATGACCTTAGAGCTCCACCAAAAATAGGATTCTTCCTCTGAATATGGGACATCCACATACCGAATGTGACAACTGTTGGAGTTAAGTCACCCTTTTTGAGATATTTTGTTAAGCTAGCATCACACACATACATACCATCACTGCTGCATAGGTTTCTCTTTCATCAAAACCAAAAACACAAAATATAATTGAACAAGGTTCCACGAAAGGAGCTGTACATTCCAATCATAGTCATTTACTGTACCTTAAACAAAGATGCACCCTCATGCTACTGCCCCTCCCCCTTCTTGACCCCCTCCTCCTTCAAATGCATGGAAAATATGGTACTTTGACAATAACGGAGTATCTGAAGTTGGACAAGTCTGTTTTAATAAGCCAGTATTAAGCTGTTCAACCTTAAAAGAGGCATGCAGGCTTAAATGCTTTGAGGGGCACTCATATGGATCTTTTGTGGGTGTATCTAAGAGACACTAGAACTGTGATATACTTTCACATGCAATAAGTATTCCTAATGGTATCAGTCTGTTTTAATGAGACAGTAGTCATCTGCTGAGGTTTAAAGAAGCAGAGCTTACATGCTCCGAATATTTCCCCTGAATGCCCCCTATGGCTATGGGCCACTGTCTAAGTTGCAGGGACACTCCACACTAAAAAGATGATAGATAAATAAATCTTACATTGGTGCAGTAGGACCTATTGTTAACTTGTGCAGAGTCCCTCATACTTCCTCACACAATGTAACATGTTTATATTTAAATTACATCCTTATGAGCTTTCTGCTTGACAACTAGGATTCCAAGTCTTTTAATAGTTCAAAAGAAATAAGCGGTTAGCTACTTTTCTTACCTAAAGCATTGCTCCCACATTTTTAAGTTCTGAGACTTGAACTTACATTTTATCAAAACATTTAAAGGCATTGCCTGGTGGCATTTTGTAGGGATCTTATATGAAAGATAAAAATTTTTCATTACATGTCATCCAAACCCCATACCAAAACTCCATTCCTAACTCAAGATATCTCTTCCTAAAGATTGGTTACTTTTAATAAGAAATACTTCAAAGTTTCCTCAAGGTCACAAAACTTGATCCAAAGTGGGCAAATTGCCTCCCTCAGATTCCTTTTGTTATTCTTTATAATTGGCTACCTTATTTGTCCTTGAAATTTGATACCGTTGGAATGTTTAGATGTTTTTCCATGTAGATATAGTGAAAAACTGTTCCATACTTATGGTACAGCAAATAAAGTTATGGAATATTCAATATAGTGATATCAACATTATAAAGAAATACAAAAGCTACGTCAAATCCATTTGCCCAGATGACATCACAGATTTCCCATCATGCACTAGGGAAACTGAAAATGTAGTATTTCTTCAAAAATCTGTATCTTCCGAATGCAAGATGCTATTGAGATGGGGTTTTCACTGCCTAACACAGAAAATTTTTCTGCTTTTTTTGAAAGCATCAAATTCGGTCACCAGACCATGCTTTTAAATGGCTCCAAAATGTAAAAATTTTTAATCATAAATTTTATTTCACAAATGCAGGACTCCAAATAACCAGAGGCACGTGATCACAACAGTTGGGCCCTTTTATTTGTCCTTGATGTCCTTGAAAAATTACCAATACAAAAGGCTGTAATGGCCTAGAACATTATTTCTATTTTTTGTGCTTTAGTTTCCAAGTTTTGCCTTGATTCCCCTCTTGCTTACATGTGAAGCTAGCTACCTAAGAAGAACTTCTTCGCCAAGTTCCAGCACCTGGAACCCTCATCAGACTCACTTACAGGGTAAGCTAGAAAGTATTCAGATGAGACTGGCTCAGTTCCTCATAGTTCTAACCAGGGGCAGGATCTGATGTCTGAATGTGGGGGGACAAAGCTGGGTGGACTGTCTGAACGGCGCCAAAGGCGCCACAGGAGCGCAAAGCATTCTTCCTTACGGAATGGTATCCAGGGGTCCGCCCAAGGGCCCCTGGTGGGGTCCACAGGCAAGGCCCTGGTGTTTTCATCCCCTGAAGCTCTTGGGTATTTACAAATTGTAGGCATTAAATGATGCATTTTAGCTGCCACTTCAAATGACATAAGACCGTGGGCACTTTACAGCCCACAAAACCCCCAATTTGACTTTTTCAATTATATTTTTACTCGGTATGACTAACAGCCAGATATAGGATCGATAATGCAGAGGGCTTGAGGAAGGAGGGGAGAACAAATTATCTTGATGGTTTACCGGGGCTTTGAAACAAATGGGAGATCTAGTATTCAGACTGGGTGTGGGGGAAGTGTGCTGAAAAAAAAATCGCATTTTTCACACTTTTTAGAGATATGGGTAGGCCTAATAGAAAAGCTAAGAAAAGCATCCTCAGGAGCCAGAGGACTCTTGGCCCCCCCCCCCCTTTGATTAGTGCCTGTCCCTTATTATGTAACCGGAAATGGCAATTTCTTTGCCTTACAACGTGCATCTAACAATCTTTAAATAATCTTTAAATTTACACAAGATTGATAGGAATAAAAATTTTGCTTTGAAAATTTCTTGGGGAGGGGGAACTTCCCCCTCTGCTGCATATAGCCATGCGGGCATTGGTAGTTTCAATGATAATAAAAGAGTTTGTACGAAGCTATGACAAGCAAGATGTTCTACAGGAAGTAACCCAGAATCCCGAAACAATTTTTCAAATGAGTGTGCATGAAGCATGCCAGAAAAATAGTGTTGAGACAACCTTTGAGATATTTAATTGTAGCCTACTGCTTTTCTTAAGTTCTAAATGCAGTATTTTCATTGCATAAAAATTTTCCTACTTTCCCCTGGTTTGTGTTCTTTCCATAGAGCAGGATATAGGGACCTGTATCCTGCTCTATGGTTCTTTCTTTCATGTTTCACTTTGTAGATGGTCCAGGACAAGTCCACCTCAACTTTGCCCGCTTTGCGGAGGTGTATTACTCCTGCACCTATATCGGCTGTGCACTAGAGTAATTAGAGTATGTACTTCAAAAGAGCCTGACTTGGACTTGGCAGGACTTGGCTGATGCATGATTATAATCTACACTTTTGTCATCTGTATAGCAGGACAACATGCTACAAATTAGTTTCCTAGACAAAACAGTGAAGGACTGGAACAGTCAACCTTCCTGCTCCATTTGATTTATTTACACCACGAACAATACACAAGACACAATGTGTAGGGATAACACAGAAAAGTCTAACCAGCAAACTTATCTTCCACTGTGGTCCATGTACAAAAATACAAAACAGTAAGACAGCACAAAAAGAAACACTGAGATGAAGAAAAAAATCCTAAAACAAAAAGTAAGCTTGAAAAGAGTCAAAATAGATAAAATCATTGGATTCCTCCACTTAAAGTAAATCAGAAAAGTACTTTTTCAATTTTCATTTAAAATCATTAGTGCTAGTGATACCCTGGAGCTCAATCGGGAGAGAATTCCATAACTTACTAGCTCTAAAATGAAAGGTAGAGTGGAAGACTGATGATAACTACTGTAGGGCTGCAATAATGAATTTGGATAGAATGCTTGCTTCTTCTGGAATGTGCAATGACTTAGACTTAATCAGATTGGAAAGGTAATTTGGAGCTGCGTTATTACTTTATTTCAAAAATGTGAGTTAATTTACGAAATGAACTCTATGAACAACAGGAATTAAGCCAGTTCAGAATTTTGAAGTGCAGCAGAAGAATAGTGTTGTATACTTTTAAACCTAAAGTGAACCTAATTGATTTATTCTGAAAAGTTTGCAAACCCAGTTTAGATTTTTTAGAGAGACTGATAGAGTACACCAAAAGCAACAAGCAAAACTAACTATATGACACTGAATAAGAGCTGTACCCAGGAGTTTTCTGACATGTAGAGTTAGAAACAGCTCTTTTCTGTACAGAAATTTGAGCCAGCTATTAGTTTTTGTCAAAATACCATTACACATTTTTTCACCAGTAAGGCGAGCTTCAAGCTCGGCACCAAGATATTTTACAGAGGTCAAATTCTTTATCTGAATAACATTGCACAATACACTTAAAGGATCAGCATTCCAAATCATACTAGGTCTGTAAAACAAAATACTTTGTGTTTTCAGGTCTTTCCAAGAAGTAGAGATAGTTTGTTGTTCTCTACTAAGAATGCTAGTTCTCTACTGACAGGGCTCGAAATAACGGGGGCCCGTGGGCCCGATGCTCCTAGAAAGTCACTGGGGTCTGTAGCTGCACAGGGAAAGGGGCCCGGTTGGCTCCTAAATATTTTACATCTAATTGTACAGTCTGCACGTGAACCTCTCCATCCACAACTCAACAATCTTATACTGCATCTCGCAGTCTGTGTATTCCTATACTAACAGTCACTAAAAATCTGCGAAACACACATTATTTCTGAAATCAGTTCACATCACTCATAAACAGTCTACTTTGTCACAACACAGAAGATCACTCACGCAGACATACACCGATGTCAGTCATGAGTAATGTAGGCAGAGCCTCACAAGATCAACCAACGAAGACGGTTGGAGGGAATTGAACAGTGCCCTTCATTTTACCGGGTAATATAACTTCCGGAGTTACAAGAAAATTTTGAAAATGTACACTAGCCTACATGCAACATGGTCTAAGAGGGTGTGGACAGATTGGTTTCAGGCTAGTTTTAGCCTCAGCTTGCCTTAATTATACCCATACTACAGGTTTTCAAGGACGTTAAAAGCACCCGTGCACTTTGTCAGACCTTTTTCATTTGTTTGTTTTGGGCCCCTTCATTTCTCATTTGGCCCCTAGATTCCAAGGGCTAGGGGCCCAGCAGGCCCACAAAGACTGAAGGCTTATTTCGAACCCCTGACTGAGAATATTTTCAATGGTTTTAGAATCTCTCCCAGAGACCAAAAGAGCTGTGTCATCACCATTTATTGGAAACAACAGTATAAATACCATTAACATAGATCAAAAACAATAGCAGACTATGAAGAATCAACCCTTGAGGGACACCATTATCAATTCGTGAAAGACTAGACATGTACATAACCATTTGTATCAACCAACTGCTCATACTGGTTCAATAAGGAATTATTGAATCATATAATACTGGATAAACCAATACCACAGGCCTTTAAGTTTACTCAAGAGGATCTTATGGTTTACACTATGAAAAGATTTTTGAAGATGAAGTAACATCATCCCAACGAGATTACCGTTATCATCTCAGATTTATAAAATTGGTAAGATAAATCAGACGGAGTAGTGTCAGACTCAGTTGAATACCCCTGTCTGAAGCCAGATTGAAAATCATACAAAATATAAAAAAGTTTTGAATGCACTAACCTGATTAAAAACAACCTTTTAAAGGATCTTGGACACAGTGCTCAATATAGAAATATATAGTCCTGTAATTCTCTGTTGTAGTCCTGTCACCTTTTTTGTGCAAGGGAAGAATTCTGTTAATTTTTAGAACCATGGGAACTATGCCATGGAACAAAGATAGACTAATAATATGGACTATGGGGGAGGAAATATGTGCAGCACCATAAATCATAAATTTGCAAGGATTACTATCCAGTCCTGCAGCTTTTAAAGGACTCAAGCCCCAAATAATTTTTTTTAACTTCGTCTTCTGGCTAATTGCTGAAAATTTATAAAAGGACTCGACGAACATTGTAAAACTTTGGCATACAGCCTAGAGGCATTACTATCATAAGAAACAGTCAACAATGGCAATTTATTTACCAAAGATAAGGCCACTGAGATAAACTATTCACTAAACTTTTCAGTGACTATTTGCTTGTCAAATAGTACACTATCATTATCATCAGTTAGACAAACAGAAGCACTGGATTTCATCTAAAGCCCTGGAACTTAAGGAGCACCCAAGTTTTCCATAGCTAGAACCTTCCAGAAGTCTTTAGAATTCCCTGAACTGTCAGTAATTTTACTCCATAAAATAGTAAAGCTTTTTGAACTCTGAAACATAGAGCTTTAAAATTGTGGAAGCTAGCTCTGATCAGTTTTAAGTCTTTTAAATTGAAAAGGCTTTGTCAGTAGTCAGATAGCCTCAATTTTGTCACATAAAGTCCATGGAGTGCTCAGACTTTTGTTTGATTTTAATCTCCTTGCGAGGAATTACAGTAGTGTTGGGTGATATTGACTTTTTTAGCATCACGATAACAGAACAAATTTATCGCAATAATTCGATGTCCACGATAATTTTCATAAAGACAATTTCCCTTGGAGTTTGCTTCCACTCATGCATGTTAGAATATTCATGATGAACTGTCATCGATTTTTGATCAGTTCAATGTAAAGTTGAGAGAATTTTTTCAATAAAAAAACATTTTGAAGACAGCAATGAGAAGAAATAAAGCAATTACAAGGCCAATTTTTTTCATTTTTTTCAAGAATTTATCGTCATTTTTGAATTTCGTGTTGCAATAAAAAAAATTATCACAATAACGATAATTTTCAATACATCGCCCAATACTAAGCAACAGAATCAATTACCTGAGTAAAAAGAGACTAGGCTTGCTCAACATTGTCACACAGGATATGACATCCATCCAATTAGCTGTGCTAAGTTTGTCCTTGAATAAAACATTGTCAAAACTTTTCATACACCAAAGTTTTAGCTTTGTGATTATAAAATTTTGTTTTTGAATCTTCCAATAGTGCAAAATGTAAGGAAGTGATCACTTCTTCTTTCAGATCACGGTGACACATCCTGAGGACATTACTACACCGCACATGCGTCAGGGGTGCCCTAAGCCCTAATAAAATTAGTAAAATATTTGAACAGGGTCTGTGCGACCATCTAAACCATCAATCAAAGCTGCAGGTAGATTATTCCAATCTTTCAGAGTATTGGGGAAGAAACTAAATTTATAACAATTAGACCGAGAGTAGAGTTGACAAAAATGGAGGTTGTGCAAATTAGAGGTAATTGCCATTAGCTAGTCCAGCCCGATATGCCCCTAGCAACTTGGGGAAGAAGGATTCTAGCACCTCCACTCTTGTTTATATTTTACGACCTGTTACTTTCTCGGTCGTTTCCGGTTAGGATCAGATAACGTGTGGACTGCCACTGGCAGTCCATACGGTTGCCTGCTCGGCGGACGTATATCATTAATGCTTACTCCAATATAACTGACGCTGCCCTTCCACACATGCAAGAAGGTAGGAAGTCGACACCTACTGTGACGGTTAACTATCTGTCCATTCATTTAGGACTGCACTATGTACACCCATACATACATGTGTACCGTTCTCTTGTGTATTAGTCCGCTGAGTTAACACCACTGTTACAGTATGTGCATTTTCAAATATTTTCAACAACGATTACATTGAAAAAATATAATTTTATTCTCGTGAATATTAAAAAAAAAAAATAAAGCCTTGTTTATTTTGAGCATTTTGTGCATTAATTCTTTATCCGTAATTCTATTTTGTTCCCGTAGGAACTTATCACGCACAGGGGCGTCAATCCGTATTGAAGTGTGGGGGGGACACACATGACCAGGTGCTAGCCAGAAATTTGTCAAGGGGGGGGCGAAGCGGTAGATTTTGCGAGGGAGCGAAGCGACCGAGCCCGAGCGCACTCACGCACGAGGGGAAGGTGTGTCCCTCCTCCCATGGTGAGAAGCTTTTGTGTTTTTTAATGTGAAAATATGTGATTTGGTGCATACTTTATGGTATTTTGTATGCGTAAGGAGACATATGTATTTTATGAAATATTTTGTAGGAATAACTCTATAGAAATCAAATACACACTTATTGCTGGCAAATAATTTATCATTCTACAAGTATGCAGAATCACATAACAGCTTCAAACAAGTGTAAAGTGTTGCTTTTGTACATAGGCCTACCACTAGATACCATGTGTTCCTGATATGGTAGGCCCACAATTTGTCCCCTTACGGTATTGATTGAGTTAGCAAGTATGGTGCCAGTGTACGGAGTGCGAGAAAATTTTAGTCCAAAATGCCTCCCAGATCGCTGGAAATGGCACTTCCCACGCCTATTTACTGTATATAAATTAGTGTTTGCACCGGGTACCCAGGTACCCGGGTACCCAACCGATGATGTCAGGACCCAGTTCTGAAATTGCTACCCGGATCCAAAGTTTCACTAACATAGATTGCACGTGTGACAGAACACCTAACATGTTACTTTCTCCTGGCAAAATTTATCACGCACATGCCTAAGAACACTTGTCATGCCCATACGTAAGATACGTTGGTTTTATATTATATCAATGTGCAAAGCAACATTTCTCATTATGACTTTACAACAAACTTGTAGCCTAACAGAAGTTATATTTTCGGGTACCCGGGTACCTGACCGACCATTGACTTCGGGTACCCGGTTCCAAATTTTGGACCCGGTGCAAACACTAATATAAATAGGGGGAACACTAGTAATATTGCTGCTCCCTTCACCCCCCCCCCTTGGCTGCGCACCTGCACATGACTTAGCACAAACTATCAAGCCCATTTTTCTTGAAAAGGGCGTGTCTTTCTATAGGCCCTTCCCTGTGTCCCCTCTTTGTGATGACTGACGTTGTCCTATTCTAATAAGAGTTAGGATTACAAACACTGGCATAGCCAGGATTCTTGTTTGGAGAAGGCCAACTGTGGGGGCCTGATCGCTGGCCTTGGGGAAATTTTTGAATAATTAAGTACCCTTAGATGCAATCTGGTGCAACATTTAGCATCACTTGAAGCCAATTTTTGTGTTCCATTAACAAATTCTTTTCAGAGTTCGATGGGGGAGGGGCATGATCCCCTGCCTTCCCTCTGGCTATGCCAATGATTCCAAAGTTAACATGACCATCATAGATGATCTGCTAGTTAAAATACACAGAGTCCAGGGAATTACTTCAAGATGTTACTTTTAATCATGTCCAAAAATTGCTGAAACCATGCTCCGCAGCGCTGATCATTGAGAGAGATTATGGACCCCAACCACACCTGTAGCTTGGGTCACATGTTTTGGGGTGTGAAGGCCCCCAATTCGGACTGGTTGGATGTTTTTTCTAACAGAGTGCATGGCAGCGTTTTAATTGAACTTTGCTATGCGCTCTGCATTTTGTATGTAGCTGTGGTGATCCTTCCTTTGTCACTACATAAAGGTGTCGTCCTGGGGGAGGGGTCTAGGGGGAGGGGGACACCCCTCCCCTTTGAGAAATTTTGTTAATTTAAGGTTGCTCAGGTGCAAAATGGTGCTATCTTTGGGATATTTTTCGAGCTGATCATATATGGCTGGAAAATGTCCATAATTTAGTGAATTCTATTTTTCCAGCTGTTTGGATGCTTTTACTAACTGCAGTGACGACGCGTAAATTGCACCTTTTTTATGCACCCTGCGTTTGTATACAGCAGTGGGAATCCTTCCTTTGTCACTAAATGAAGTTGTTGCCCTGGGGGAGGGGTTTAAGGGGAGTGGTGTCCCCCTCCCCTTTGAGAAATTTTCTTAAATTTAAGGTTACTTAGATGCAAAATGGTACTATCTTTGGTTTATTTTTGGAGCTGATCCAATACATTTTCAACAACCTTCCTGAAGCCCCCCCCCCCCTTTTTGGCTACTTTTTTGGCAGTTGTTCCGCAAAAATACCTGCGTTGAGTCAACAGAAACTTTCTTGGACTATTATGAAAATTTTTCTTTCCTTCCTTGTGCATTATAAAAGGGCATCTAAGGCTGGCAATTGCCTGTAGAGGACCTCCTGGAAGCTCTGGATCAATTATATAAATGGGGCAATGGCGTAATGCTTATAACCTGACATCCAAATGATAATATAGATTATGACACTAAGCACTTTACATCTATCGTATTTTTACTAATTTTGAACAAAAATCCAGACGAACAGCTTCAAGCAATGGAGAATCAGCAGGAGGGAGAGAATAGGCGAAGTAAGGTGATGTTCGACGTCCATGATAGGTGTGGCAAAAGGTGTGAAGGACAAACAAGAGCGTTTCAGCTTTTCTTCATAAGTGTACTAGCAACCACCAAGCGAAGTGCTCGGTAAAAGTTTTTAAAAAATGTATAACGGCAACAACGTGCTTTAAAGTTTCAACCTTGCGCATCATGCTTACAAATTAGATTGAAGGACCCCATATTGATGCCGGGCCCCTATACAGATGTTTGGAGATGTATCTCTGTTTTCGGAAAGTGTTGTGATCAGAATAGTTCCTTGTATAATCACCTTTTTAATGGACATGAGATGGAGTGCAAACTGTGACGCATGTGCGCGAAGCGCACCAAAATTTTTCATAAAATGAGATTTCCCTGACAAAATCTGCATTCAGAATCTGCATCGAGACACTTTCAACAAAAATACATGCCACTCAAAAAGCCAGTCAAAATAGAGCCACGACACTACTCTTTACGAAGTGTGGGGGGGGCATTTGATATTGTGTCCCCCACCCATCGAAATGTGGGGGGACATGTCCCACTATCCCCCCAGTGAGACTGACGCCCATGGTTGTGAATCCGACGAGTTGTCCGGGTTGGGTGTCTGAGTCTGTCCATGGGAATATTAGCCTTACCAAAAAACCTTTCGAGAAGAGAATTAGTCCGTTTTGCTTTCGACGCTCAGCTAGTGTGGGGAGATCAAGGTCCTTCAAAATGGATGTCATCGACCCTGGCTCACGAGAAAATTCGGAACATATAAAACAAGCTGATCTCCTCTGCATGTGCTCTCTAGCTTATCTTGTAAATAAGACTGATTTGGATCCCATACGCAACAAGCATACTCCAAAACAGGCCGGAGGAGACCCTTGTAGGCAGCTACTGTAACGTCACATCGCAGGAGCAGAATGATAGGTTTCTAAAGTTTTCCCAAAATCTTATTACCCTTGATGCAGATGGACTGACTATGCTTATCCCAGTTTAGGTCGTTAGAAATTGTGTGACCCCTAGGTACCTTATCGAGTCAACTTTAACTAACTTCACATGGTTTAAGACATAATCGAATTTGACCGGGTATTTTTTCCTAGCGAAAGTAATGATGTTACACTTAGAGGGCTGGAATCTCATGCCCCAAGTCTTGGCCCAAAGACCTAGGTTATGGATATCATTCTGGATATCATTCACTTAAACCACTGGGTAGCATCCTGCTTTGACAAATAGGCCTATTATTAGTGTCAGACACTAGAGTAAGATACAGTATATAGTCAAAGACTTTGAGGTGCATGGGGTGATATGGATGGGATAAGATATGATTTGAGTCAGACTGAAATCTGTGCAGAATTTATTATAATACTGATATATAATGAACCTGAAGAATTCAGAGGCGGATCTGGGGGGGCCGACCCGGCCCTGGCCCCCCCCCCCTTTTTGAAAATGAAAAAAAAAAAATGAAAGGGAAAAAAGAGAGAAAAAAAATGGAAAGGAAAACAGATAGAGAGAAGTACAGAGAGTGGAGTGATAGAGAATGAAGCTGCAATTAGCAACCTCGAAGCATGGGAGTCATAGCGCACAGCAGGTAAGTTTGAACGTAGCTTGGGACAGTTCACACGCATGCTATCTTACTACACATGATTGGATACAATCAATAAGCAGGCTTTCTACTGCTCTGCAAGCATATTACAGGGGAAAATATAGGGATTTTTTATCACAAAATAGGGCTTTATAGGGATATTTGTAGGGCAAATATAGGGTTTTATAGGGCTTTCGTCCCAATATTCGCCATGATTGGCACAGTAAATCATGCAACAACCAGGCCTATAAGGCAGGTCAAAGCTATGTGCACTGGTGGTCATTTCTGAGATTTAAATGGGTTCGAAAGATACAATGAAGTTGGTGTTTTAAAAAATTTTAAGGTTTCCATAATTGTTACAACAAACACTTTAATTACAAATTCACTTCCCTAGCTCTAGTCAGTTCATCTTAATTAAATGCCAGTGTGATGTACTGGACCAGAAAAAATTGTGTTTAGTGCTGAAATGCTAAAGCTTAAAAATGCTCTGAAAGTAAAGGTGCCAATGTCATTAATGTGTAGCCTATCCCTGTAATATGCTGCAAATTACTATTAAAGAATGAAAAGTGGTTCTTGTGCTGTGGTTACACAAAGTAAAAATGTTTCGTGGCGTACTGGGCATGTGATGTAAGGGACAATTTGTCCCCACACAAAATGTGTTGAAAATGCCTGTTTTGCACTAATTTATGATGTTTAATGCAAATGCTCTACAGAAAATACAAACAATTGAAAAAGTTTGAACTATTGAGCTTACTCATATGCATGGTAATTATCATATACATCTGAATAAGTAATTTTTTTTCATTTAATTACTGAAAATTTGGCTAACAATGAAATTTTAGAATTGGACAGATTCCAGACTTTTAACGCCCTACTTAATGAATACACTTTCTTTTCACTGTTTGTTGTGTGTAAATATGTGTGCACATGAGATGTATAACTGTGGAGATGTGTGGTCATGGGGCCAGGGTCATCATTGAGAAGTTTTTTTCCCAGTAGAAGTACACTTTACCCATTGCATGATTCAGTGCAATATTGGAATTTTCAACTTCATTTTTTGCTAAAACTGTTGTTCTTTTTTTAAATAAGTACTGTCCTCTTATGAAAAACATTTCAATGAACCCCTTCCCCTAGCAGCCCTTTCCCTTAAAGTATTTGATTACCCTCTCCCTCAATTCAATACCCAAATAAAATGGATTTCACAAATGACTGCTGGTTGTTTTCTAATTGTCTCTAATCAAAGTACTGTGATACTGTATGCTTGTAAGTTCAAATACCTCGTTCGAACCTTCTTAAGGAGGAGTTAACTTAAATGTGCATTTTTCTTCTAAAACATGTACAGGTATGAAATAACTTTCAGTGCTTCCTACTGTACAGTAATCTTTCCACTAAATAGGTTTATACCAGTCTTCTTGTAAAACACTGTTTTGCATCTCTACAAGTATTGTACATTTTTACTGTAAATGATACTTAAAACTATAATTTTTGTCTCCTTGCATTACTGTGCACAGGCTGGAATCTGCCGAATCTCTAGCAACTCCCTGGTTCAACTGTATTGAAAATGTTCATTACCACACAAAAGGAACTGCAACTGTAGTTAAACCCAACATGCCCCAACTTGAGAACCTAAAATTTCAATAAAAAATCAGCCTATTGTATATGTCAATTCTGGAGTTTGAGTAGTAAAAATGCTGAGAATAAAGACCATGGGCAATTCTTTTTCAAATATGTTATCTGATAACAATCAAAAGTACAAAATTGCTAAGTGTTAGTGTTGAGGATAAGTTCACACTGGTAGGGGAATTTGGTGTACACAGTTAATGCAGATGCCCCGTCCATCACATTTTGTCCAATACATCACATTTTGTAATATGATCATTAAACATACATGTATGAATTAACAAATCATGTTGTATAAGTTTTTGAAGACTAGCACAACAAGAACTTAAACACATGTTATTTTTATTTTTAAATTGTTGACCCCTTCATAAAATACAAAAATTTATACAAAAATTGTGATGTATAGGACATCCACTGTTGGAATCTGCCTATTTAATATGATTGGTGAAAGAAGTGAACTATTACCTAACTTTTCTGGAAGGGTGGTTGCAATTTGTCTCAAATAATAGAAACTTAACAAAGTCATGTAGCTGGCTTATGGACCAAATTTTAAATGTCTCCTAGTCACACCCATTTTAATAATTATGCAAATTACCAGTCTGGCATTCATTTATTATTTTTTCCAAAAATTTTATCCAAATTGAAAACTTCAGTCTGTAGGCTTTACAATGATGCTAAATGTGCCTTATTCTGAAGAAATTTAGCTTGGACCTGCGTCACCTGCCATACAGTATATGGGCTACAGGACCATGTCTACACAACTCACAACTGAAGATCAGACTGTAAACTCAAAAGCTATTTAGGTACTCATAATATGCTGGTCCCTAAAGCTGGTATACTCTCACCCTCTAATATACTGTACTTAATCATTTCCATGAAGTGCCCACTTCTTGGCCAACATCATCCAACATGTCCACTACTTGGCTTGGAAACATGAGAAGCAGCAATTTGGCATGTGCCTAGTTCCCATGATGCTCCAATGACACAGATGGCCATATTAAGAAGGAACTTGTCCTCATCAAATGACTGCACACACACACAGTATATCTTGTGTGCCAACAACAGGGATCAGAAGATTCTCCGACTCACAAACTTGCGTGGAAATAACCGGAAAAGCGAAACTAGGAAAACAAAATATAGGGCTTATAGGGCAAATTTGGTAAAAAATAGGAATTTATAGGGAGAACAAAAAAATATAGGGAAATATAGGGAAATATAGGAATTATTGGGCCGGTAGAAAGCCTGAATAAGATACAATACCATCAGCCAATCCAAAAATACCAGTTACGAGACAGTGCTCATCAGTTGAGATGGGCTGCTATCAAGCCTGGCAAGTGCCATTTCCGGGCATCTGGGATGTATTAAAACCTCAAGTTTTCTTGGAACGCTCCGCGCCAACCTATGGTGGTGCTCCGCTAAGATAGTAAACGCAGTGGCGTACACAGGGGGAGGCCATTGGGCCATGCTCTCCACCCCTCACTGATGCCGATTTATTTTTTTTTTACTTCAAAAAGTAGCATTTTTGGCACCAGATTGCATGTAAGGACACCTAATTTTTCAAAAATTTTCAAAGGGGAGGGGGACGCCCCCTCCCCAGGCCGGAGATCACACAACGTACTGCATGCCCCCTGTGAGAGAAATCCTGGGTATGCCACTAAGTAAAACGGGATTCAAACTTGGACAAAAAAAAGTCCCACCAGCTAAGCTAATCCGTCCTCACAGAAATGTGTAATAAAATAAAATCAAACTTTACATCTTGTTCACAAAAATTGCACTTCTTGATGGCTGCTATCAAGCTTGGCAAGTGCCATTTCCGGCGATCTGGCATGTATTAAAATCTCAAATTTTCTTGGTACGCTCCGTGCCAACCCATGGTGGCGCTCCGCTTAGATAGTAAACAGAGCCAACCTAATATACGGCTCTGATAGTAAACGGGAGCCCCCACAAAAATCTTCAGCCCCCAGAGCCAAAAAACAAGAAATCCTAGCTACGCCACTGCGAGAGAATTAAGATGGAAAATCATGCGATTTACAAGGCAAATTAGAAATGACTTTTCTGGCTATCGGGAATGTGTTTTTACCCAAATTTTGGGGTTTGCTACGCATAGGTGGCGGAAGCGGGGAAACATGGGAGGACACGATTGGCCTACAGTGCAGTTTTGATACTATATGTAAGGCCCACAATAATACCATGATTACACTGCCTGGACGTACCCCCAAGACAATGATAGGGCTGCCAAGTCTCGTGCATTTTGGGTCATTTTCACTTTCTCACTGAGTCCACGCAGAACAAGAAAATAGGCAAGGGGGAAAATGCACGTGATAATATGTACATTTACACCCACATGTCAATGCAAGGTACCTGGGTCCTGGCATCAAGTCGAGCTAAGATATGGGTCACAAATTTCTCAAGGAAGTCCGTCAATATTCACCAAATTAGAACATGAACTACTAAAGATCTGATTAGGCGCCTTGAACAGGATGCATTGTAGTAAGGCACTGTACCTATGATAACTGTCTTCTGTTAATGACTTGTGGAAAAATTAATGTGTTGGGAGTTAATGAGACATGAAATTATATGAAGCAGAAAATGCAAAAATAAGACATGGGAAGTGCTATTTCCGGCGATCTGGGAGGTCTATTTTGTCAAAAATTTTCTTGTACGCTCCGCTTAGATTGTATAGTGCCATCAATCACAGGTCGAACAACTTCGGCCCCCCCTTTTCAGAAATCCTGGATCTGCCCCTGGAATTTGTGTCCAAATGATTAAAGTGATATAGTGACTGGCAAAATATGTGTCGGTTTTGGAACAAAGTTCGTCCAAAGATGCAAATATTGCAGCCAAACTGGGTGGATGGTTGATCAAAAAGGGTTATGATTTCGATAGGTCGAGGGGCTTGTTTAAAGGGAGAATGCAGTCACCCCAATAAAGAATTGTGTAGTAGACTATCCTATTTCCTGAGTGGATCTTGAGAATCATGTGACAGTATTTTTCTCACTCAATTGTAAAATTTACAAGGAGTACTGCTTGGTTTACCTTGAATATGTGATATATATGTCCTAAAATATTATGAAAGATACCTGGAAGAGAAATAAGAAGAAATTTGTGACATTTAGCTATTGTTTCAAAAGAAGTTTGGGGTGACTGCTTTTGACCTTTAATCAACTTCATTTTAGTTTCATACGGACCCAGCGTTGCCACCCCTTGAAAAATTCACTAGATCTTGAAAAAATTAGATCCATCTTGAAAACTTGAAAAAAGATTCCCAAAATCGCCAAATCCTGAAAAATTTTGACCATCTTTTGAAGACTGTAAAAATACCATAAGTTTTACTGTAAATTTGGCTGGCTGTGTCACAGAAAAACCCTTGATTTAGTTCTAGTAAGACCTATGTTACCTACGTAACAATCCTAATCCTGTATTACTGTTACAGCAACGCAAAATGCCATCATCATTATGAAATTTACAATGCCCAGTTAGTGCACGCATACAGCAAGTAACATTGGATGTACGTCCAATATAGGCTACATGCGGTGCAAGCAGCACAGTGCTGAGTATCGTGGTGTTGCCCAAGGTTGCCATATTGGCGATTTAAACGCCAAAACCACTAAATTTGGCATTTTTAGTTGGTGTTGGCATAAGGAATTTTAAAAGAAACGCCAAACGGCATTTTGTCGTATTTTTGGCGTTTCTAAATTTGTCTGTCAATTTTCCTTAAAAATGCATGTTTTTTCCTCAATTTCCCAAGGAAACTGCAGAAAAACACATATTTTATGCCTCAAATTTTACATTTAAAGCATGTAGAGGACTGTAGCCTACATTAAAATAACGTGAACTTGAAAAAAAATATTCGAATCTTGAAAAAATTTTAGTGGTAATCTTGAAAATTTTCATTTTACCGAGTGGCAACACTGTACGGACCCAGTTATAGTTTTATTGCTAGCTAGTCACATTATAGGGCAAAGGGCCTCTCGGCACATCATGCATGCATAGTGAGATAATGTCCCTGTTGGATAAATGTTTCACTGTTCTGCGAAAGAAGAAGACGAAAAGAAGGTTTAGTTCCGATCTTTAGCCAGTTTTGAAGTTCACTACTGGCAGTGAACATCCAATCAAGTGAACTGTCGATTTAGTGAACCCTGACTGTTGTAATGAGCCCACACTTAGTCCTACACAATATCTGGAATAGCCTAGGACAAACAGTCACCATAGAGCAGGGTATAGGAACCTATATCCTGCACTATATTCTGCTCTTTATGACAGTAACCAACTTAAACCGTACAGATAATTTACCATACCTTTCCTGCCGCACTGGCTCGCACTTCGCCCAGCGCATAACTTCAACTGCAGGCTGCACACAAGAATGATACCAAGTAGAAATGGCCATTTCCGCACACATTTAGCAACTCCCATTATCTTGCAGCTGCAAAATCATAGAAAAAGTCATGAATTTTGATGTCAGTTTTTGTACCTTCCAACTATAATTGTAATTTCGCCTCAACAAGGAAGTTGCTTGGCCTATCAATATTGCCATACCAGTAACGTATGTAGCTTTGAACAAAGTGTGTATGCCACACGGAAATGAGTACAATTTAGCAGTAAGCAACAGTCATGTGTATATTTGATATTTCACATGACCGCAACGTGTGTAAACATGGAGATTCTAAATTGGACACCTTTTAAAATTCATGCTGCAACGTTGTCCACGGCCACCAAAACCGTAACATGATATCATGATATCGCAAATGTGACAGCTTCAAAAACAAAACTAAACGTAAGGATTTGGTGACACAGTCACTAAACAAATCACTCTTGTACACTGCGCAGCTGGTGTGCGACCACCTGTCGTGAGTTGGACTGTATAGGGTGAGAAGAAGAGAAGAAAGATGAAATCGTGTGAATTGCTATTTGCGGAGTTAATTAAGCATGACCTCTGACATATTTTTTGAAAAGTTTGAGTTTTGTGACAAGTACAAAATGCAATTAACGCCTTTTCAGATTCGTGACAAGTACAAAATGCAAATAATCTTGGTGTTACCAGGGATCGAGTTGCCACTAGTGGCAACTCCCTGGTGTTATCAACGCAATACCGCAAATACAAAATAATCTCATTGACAGGTCTAAAGAGACCAGCGATTCTCAAACACGCGGCCACCACCCTGTCGGTGGGGCCTCTGAATTTTAACGTTTTGAGAAAAATTATGATATCGAAAAGAAGAAAAGTAACAAACTGGCTGGCCGGGAAAAGGGCAAATAATCTAATCTGATATTTATTTTAAATTATGTATTTTGTAGTCATTATACTTCTTGACCCATTCCAACAGTGGCGTAGCTACAGGGCCTGGCTCTAGAAAATGAAAAAAATGGGAAATTTGCCATCTGTGACATGCAGAACGTTCCCTAATGCAGTACTGCTCACACTTTAAAAAATATCGGAACATGCATGTGCTTGCCCCCCCCCCCCCCGGGCCCCCGGAAAAAAGTCTAGCTACGCCACTGCCTTAATTATTCCAATTTTGCTCTCCTGGCATATTGCACTAGGTTGTCATAGTACGTAGCAGGAGTGTACGACATATCCTTAGTTCAATATCTAGCTAGACAAGAACAGGAATTTCGTTTTGTGTACTGTTTTTGACAACCATGTTTTGTACACGGTGATATTTATTTGGTGAACTTGCGAACAGCGGGTGTTTATGGTGACAACTGAGTTTGTAGCACAGCTATATTCCGAAAATCAAAATGCTTCGCGGGGCGATAAATTGTACAAAACGCATCTTCTTGAACGTCTGTTAATTGATTACTGAAATTAGAATCTTCGCAAGTCATTTTCAATACTTCTAGAACTGAATAAACCAAGGGCGTAGGCTGGGGGGGGGGGGGGGTGCATTGGGTGCACGTGCACCCACCCGTTCAATTGAGGCAGAGGAGTTCCGCTCTGGCCTGGGAAACAGAAAAATGCACTCCTTCTGTTTTCAACAGCTGTGAAAACAAGGACGAACATGACTTTTGTCCACACACCAACCTACATCGGTAAGTTTGGTAATTGAATTACAGGATGGGCCTTGAATATATGAAGGTCTATAGAGCCACGGTATCAGAGCCCTCTATATCAGAGCTCTAAATATAGAAGTCTCTGTACTTTAGCTTACGAAGGTCTAGTGCCATGTAAAATCTTCCCTTAAAATTATTATTTCCATTATTTTAAGGCCCTGTTCGTGACAGAAGTGATGTTGGCTACTTCTTTAGTCAAAGTTATGGTCATTAGCGTGTCCAAAGATGTCCTTAAAATGTCTATTTCCACAAGCGATGCTACTTTGTTTTCCAGACGTTCTATCCAAATGCAAATCTTGTTACTAGGCCCTCCACACTATTATATGCTAAATAGGACGCATTGCTGTACAATTGTGACATAGTACTAGCTATGGTTACGTTCATACACATAACCATACACATAATCTGTGTCAAGGTCATTTGAGGTCAGCGAAGGTCAAAGTCTGAAAGCCTTGGGAAAACCCATCAAGCTAGAATATAAATATGGCGACATTTCAATTTGAATAAAAAAGTCATGCATTAACGATTCGTGTATCATTTAAATTGAGAAACGGAAGACAGGAGATCACTTTTTGAAGGATGTGTACATGTGGCTTAGGCTCGGGAAATGCTGTTTCCGGCCATCTGGGGGGGGGGGGGGGGGGTTAAAACCGAAAATTTTCTTGTACGCTCCGCGCCAAGCAATGCTGGCGCTCCGCTTAGACAGTCTTCCTGGTTCCACCTACCTGAAATGTGCACCTCCCCATGCCAAATTCAGCCTACGCCCTTGTAAACTTGTTATCATTTAGTTGGCATCACCTGATAGCAGGGGCGGCGCCAGGGTATTTCGATAGGGGGGGCAAGGCGTGAGATGAGTGATCGCCGTCCTGGGGGAGGGTCTAAGGGGAGGGGGAAATGTTTTGTTAATTTAAGGTTGCTCAGATGCAAAATGATGATGTCTTTGGTACATATTTTGAACTGATCATATATGGCTGGAAAGTTTATAATTTAGTAATTTTAATTTTTGTTTTGGGAAAGATGCTTTTCTGGGGAGGAGTGTCCCCTCCCTTTTGAGAAATTTTTTTTAATTTGAGATTGCTTAGATGCAAAATGATGATATCTTTGGTATGTTTTTGAACTGATCATATATGTAAGAAAGTGTTCATAATTTAGTGAATTTTAATTTTTGCTTGGGGGAAAGATGCTTTTCTGGGGAGGGGTCTAAGGGGAGGGGACACCTCCCCTTTGAGAAATTTTTATCAATTTAAGATTGCTTAGATGCAAAATGGTGATGTCTTTGGTATTTTTTGAGCTATCATATATGGCTGAAAAGTGTTAATAACTTTATTTTAAGTTTTGGTTTAGTGAAAGAGGAGAGTAGCCTTTGTTGTCTAAGAGAAGGGTATGTAGTCAACAAACCTCCTGAAGACACCCCCTTTTACGTATGGGTATGTTTTCACTCAAAAATACGTGCGTTGAGTCGACAGAAACACGGACTATTACGAATATTTTCGTTGCTTCATATATGCATTATACACGGTATCTAAAGGCTGGCAGGCACCGGAATAGGGCCTCCTGGAAACTCTGGACTAATTATATGGATCAAATATATGCCTACCCACCCTCTTCCTTTCTTCTTTCTCCTTCGCTTCCCTTTCTCATCTTCCGTTTTCTCCTTTTCTTTTTTCCTGTTCTTTTCCTTCTTTCTTTTCCTGTTCTTGCAAATGACAGGAGGGGGTTTCCCCCTGCCCCATGTGGCATCGCCCTGTTTTTCTTTGCTCTTTTTCAGATTGACTCAAGATTTCTTCATACAGTAAAGATTGTGTCGTGTACGGCCATGCACCTACTATTTAAAATTCGTTTTCTATGGATAACTCAGTCAAGACAACACCCAAATAAAGCACAATAAGGCATAGGTGTAGGTAACTTTTCGAGACTGCGGGCTGAACCTTGTTTCGGATCGCTGTCCTGGGGAGGGGTCTAAGGGGAGGGGTGTCCCCCTCCCTTTTGGAAATTTTAGGGTATTTGAGGGTCCTCAGATGCAATTTGGTGCAACATTTTGGGCAAATTTTAAGGAAAATTACTGCAAATTTTTTACAGTTTTTACTGAAGAGACAAATAAGGGGTTTTGACCTTGGATATTGGGTTTTTGACTGGGGCTTTAGCCCCAGCTCCCCGCGTCCTACGCGTATGCAATAAGGGAGACATATAATATTACTTCAAAGTTTAATTCATTTTATTAAATGTTTTTAATATATTTATTGTCAAAATGTTCGTTAAGTGATTGACCCATGATACCCCCAACATATATGTTCACGTTCTAAATTTTAAATGGTCACATGCTGGGAATGGAGAGACAGTAAATGTTTGAGATTGCCAAATATTACATAATCCGGACAGGGGGGAATACCTATAGACGAAAGGTTCACTTGGTCGAAGGTTCACTAAAGACCGAAGATTCCCTCGGACGAAAATATGTTCCGAGTTACGGGTAGGGTTGGGGTTTTGGTTAGACAGAGATTCATGGATCAGGCGTATCCCCTGATGCACAAATTAGCTGTCGGTATTTTTTGGTGTAACTTGCAATGATACGCACCTTTTCTCCAGGAGAGGGAGAACTTTTTGCCCTCTGACACCATATGTGTAAGGTCTCACAATAACTCGGCCTTAGGGTTTGCCCGCCCGGCGGACGTGTGTTACTCCTGCACCTATATTGGCTGCACTCGTAGTATGTACGCCAGAGAGGGTACATATTCGACACCTGCTATGAAGGTAACCTTAGGGTATACTACTGTATTGTTTTAGCTTTACTCTCGGTTCCTATGCCCTTTTTGTTTGCGCGTTAAGTATAATGGCCTTAGTGTTTATGTAATACTTAACCTGCATTCACGTAAACAATGGAGAAAACAGAAAACATTATCCGTGCGGGGATTGCAAGTTTCAGGTATTTTGTAACGAACAATTTAACTAATATTGTGACAGATGGGTGACGTACTGTAACACCTCACCCCACCCCCTACAAAATTATGTGTCTTAAAACGTTTTTTAGACGATTTTATTTTTTGGGTTGAAAAACCATAGGGGGCAAATGCCTGCCCTTCCCCCCCCCCCTGTGGCGCCGCCCCTGCCTGATAGTAATACGTTTGCGACGTTTCACATGAGCACTTTCTTTCACATGCTCTGAATGAAATAGAATCAGTCAATCTACTTACATTTTTCGATATTTTGGAATGCGGCCCTCCACCCCGGCAGTTCCGCTTCTCTGTCTGACGGCGTTTGATAACTGAGCCCAGTGGCGTAGCCATGGGGGGCCGGGGGCACTTCCCCCTAACATTTTTTGGTAACACGTTCTTGCCCCCCCCCCCAAAATAATTTCAAGCGATGTGTTTAAAAGAAGAAAACGGGAAGAGTTTTCTTTGACAGACAAAAATACAACATTTACATTGTATACAAACTTTGATTAATATGACCAGCTTGGCAATCAATCAATTTGGCCAGTTGGAAGGTGAGATCTAAATTGAAAACAGTAACAAAAAATTATGGCGCCCTGGTCTAATCAATTTGTCAAAACATAGCTTAACTGCATGCATGCTGTATCAAATATACTGTACCACATGTTACACTGTACATGCTGCTGCACGCTAAACTAGGCTTCAGTACAGTAAGTGCATAAAAGGCTTATTTTAGTTGCCCCCTGAGAAAAGTCTTGCCCCCCTCCCCCCCCCCACAAAGAAATTCTGGCTACGCCACTGACTGAGCAGTTCTTCACATTCTGGTAACTAATACTAAGTAGGATACGTGCAGAACTGTTGTGACTTCGGTTCAGAATACGGTTTTCGGTAACCCACCTAGTTTGGGTTGCCCGACTTTTTCCTACACCGCAAAACTACATACGTATGATAAACATCGAAATGATCATATACTGGTGACTCACGCATGCTAGACGCAGAACTGTACCCAGGGTGGTGCCAGGTGGGGGCAGGGGACATAGGCGTCCCGTCGGGGAAATTTTCCAATTTCGTCGAAGAGCCTTGATGGGTACGATAAAGTATGTAATACCACAACGACGAACAGCTGCCCCGACGAATTTCTTGTTTTTTTTCTCTTAAGGAGGGGAATTTTTTCAATACAAGGCCCAAATTTTCATCACTAGAAACCCCGACATTTTCGGCGGGCTTCGAACCCCCAAAATTTCACGTTCGCCATACCACCCATCGCCTCTGTCGCACCTTCCGGCCTGTTCTCTCCCCCATGGGCGGCGATCCGGGGGGACAGGGGGGACATGTCCCCCCAATATTTGAGAAATCTTCCATTGACTTTGATTTTTTACACAGTGAATTGTTGGAAAATCTGGTCATGCCCCCCCCCCCAATACTGAGAACAAATCGCCGCTCTTGTTCGTCCCCGTCGGGAGCTTGGTCCCCTGTTTGGCAAAACCTTGCGCCAAACCTGACTGTAGAAACAACTTCGTGATTTAGAGAGCGATTTTCCGCAATCAACCATGGTGGGGCTGAGGTAGGGTTGGTCAGGTAAGACGCTGTTAATGTGCAGAATATCCTCTTTAGGAATCACTCCCTATGAAAACTTCCTTCCTCTGCTCAGAAGCGCCCCTAAGCATCGATAAGTGTGTGTGTGTGTGGGGGGGGGGGGGTTGCTGGACCTTTTCCCGACGAAAAGGGTTTCATTCCCGACAAAAACTGAGTGTCGAGAACGGTTCAACTCATAACCCTCGTTTTAAGGACACCTTTGCAAAAACAAAGTACAAGATAGAAAATTTAAGTATGACGGAAGGACGAGTAAAAAAAAAAAAAAAAAAAAAAAAACCTACCGGAAACTAATGTAGTTTAACATTTGGCAAAGTTAATTCACCTTGGCCCACCCGTTTTCATTTATCTGCTACGACAGCAAGGTCGAATTGGTCATAGCAGTATAGCCCCGATGTAGGGGTGTCTCTAAAAGGAAGACCTCTAAAACGAAGACCGAAGACCAGTAAAAGGGAGACCTCTAAAACGAAGACTGAAGACCTTTAAAATGATGAACACCTAAACGAGTCGCACACGGTTATGCAAGTTGCAGTGTGTTTGTATAGAAATATTTCGAGTCGTTTCTGGATGAGTCTTCGTTTTCCGGTCTTCCTTTTAAAGATTTACAATATTGTTAAAATCTCTAAACGAAGAAGGAAAACGAAGACCTCATCGATATATTAACCAAAACATTATTCAACCGACTACTTTTGTCTGCAGTGCACAAATAAGTATTTTTCTTATAATTTGATTAAGTTTATGTAAGTCGATATTCATACCAGCAAGAAAGTAGATCAAACTTTGTTGGTGAAATGTGTACTCAACTGCAAATACATCAATATTCTTCTATAAAAATTCTTTCATTAATACTTTATGAAACCGATTCTGCTGTAAGGATTGATCAAGTCTCTCTTGTTCGTTTGTCTTCAAAGGGTCGTCATGAGTAAATAGTACATTGAAAGAATTCATGGCTGGTACAGAGGTCCGTACTTTGTCAAAATCTGTGTAGTGAGATAAATGTAGTCAAAGTTACACTGTTAAAATCATTCGAGTAATAAATCCCACCCTGTTATTGCATTTTAAGGTTTGAAATAGTATTTGAATAAAGATATTTATGGCTCGCCGCTTGTGATAAGTAATTGAGCCTTCAAAACTCATTACGCCGTCAAAATCTACTCTGCCGTCAAAACTAATTTTGCCGTCAAAAGCCATTAAGTCGTCAAAACTTATTACGCTTCAAAACCACTTTCGTTGTCAAAACTTCCTTTGCCGTCTCAACCAATTAAGCCTTCTAGGAAAATCCGTTTTCAAAACTCATTTTGCCGTCCAAAGTCTTGAAGCCGTCAAAATTTGTTAAGCCTTCAGAATTAATTCCGTTGTCAAATTAGTTTGCCGTCTTAACTTATTAAGCCGTTTTCAAAACTCATTATGTCTTCAAACAGTGCGTTATATTATGTTCTGTCATAACCCATTATGCGGCCTGAAGTACTGAAGCCTTTAAAACTTTTTCCCTTGTATAAACTGGAAACACTCTTCTAAAGCCGTTATACGCCGTCAAAACTCATTTCGTTGTCAAAAGCGCTTAAGCCGCCTAATTATTCACGGAAGTGCAGTTCGTTTTAACCAATCACAACAGCCAACCGGATCAAGATCTAATGACGATCAGGCAGCGGAACTTCGGAACTAACTAAGATAGAGGTGACAAGCAAACCATCAAATATCTTAGCCCACGGAACCACAAAATCCGTACACCGTCCCCGGTCCTATATGTGCTACCTAAAATGCAATAAGCACCGCCAGTTAATTCAAAATTCGCTAGTAGACCTATCATTAGCCAGTTAGCGGGAACGGATCGCCTCCAAAAATATCCGAATTCTTGGACTATTTTTAGCTTCCCACTGTTTGCAACAAAGCACTTACGTAAAAGACGCTAGCTACATTTTAGAAATATTGGAAGCCACCCCCTTTCCAGAGAAATATAACTTGCGACCCTTACTCAAAATCCATATCTGGCTTTATATCTGGAAATATCTGGTTGATTAAAGACTTTATATGGCCATATAAAGCCATATATAACTTGATTAAAACACAACCCAGATATGCATATAAAGTTTGATATGGCCATATAAAGCCAGATATAACTTGATATAATCGTGATCCAGATATGTATATAAAGTTTGATATGGCCATATAAAGCCAGATATAACTTGATAAAACTGTGATCCAGATATGTATATAAAGTTTGATATGGCCATATAAAGCCAGATATAACTTGATATAATCGTGATCCTGATATGTATATAAAGTTTCATATGGCCATATAAAGCCAGATATAACTTGATAAAACTGTGATCCAGATATGTATATAAAGTTTGATATGGCCATATAAAGCCAGATATAACTTGATATAATCATGATCCAGATATGTATATAAAGTTTGATATGGCCATATAAAGCCAGATATAACTTGATATAATCATGATCCAGATATGTATATAAAGTTTGATATTGCCGTATAAAGCCAGATATAACTTGATATAATGGTGATCCAGATATGTATATAAAGTTTGATATGGCCATATAAAGCCAGATATAACTTGATAAAATGGTGATCCAGATATGTATATAAAGTTTGATATGGCCATATAAAGCCAGATATAACTTGATTAAAACATAACCCAGATATGCATATTAAGTTTGATGTGGCCATATAAAGCCAGATATAACTTGATATAACCGTGATCCAGATATGTATATAAAGTTTGATATGGCCATAGAAAAGCCAGATATAACTTGATATGCTAGATATGCAAATGAGCATTTTGTTAGTTTGTTTTATTATTTATTTGATTTGATTCTTGGATTATGCTTGTTACAAACTACGACATGTTTTGGATACAGCATCACCTTCCCAGACATTGCAGTTATTTAGTGGCTACACTTCTGTTAATACCGCAGTGTACTAAGTGAACTTAGGCAAATAATTTGCATATTTGGGCGGAGCTTGTATCTAAACCTACATTTTTCATGATTTAGGAAGTTGAAAGTAAAATATGCACCACGCAGTAAACAAAATTTAGAGTCAAATACGTAATTAAGTTTAAAATAAGAAGCCCATATCACTGTGATTACATAAAATAGGAAATTTCAAGGCATTTTTCTGTTCACTGTTATGAAATAAGTTGAATTTATGTACTTAAGTCAATTCAACCTAATACTTACATTAAATTCCAATTCATGGAGCACTTAAACAAAAAAAAAAAAAAAAAAAAAAGGTGTTCAAAGTCTCCATGAGGAGTGTGGACTATAAGTCCTAACTATGATTCATAACTAGAGCAGATCTGTGCCATATAAAGGCTTGATCCAGATAGAACTTTATCTGGCCATATATGGTTTTTATCCGATCTGATATAAATTCCATATCTGGTGCAGATATGGGCCAGATATAAATTTCCATATATGGGCCAGACATGGGCCATATAAAGAGTGAGCCATATAAAGTTTTGTATGGGTCGTATATGGCACAGATATGGGCCAGATATAAATCTCTTTATATGTGGCATATATGGATTTTCCATATATGGGCCAGAAATGGAGTAGCCATATATGGGGCATATCTGGGCCATATAAAAGTGAAACTTTACCTGGGCCATATATGGCCTTTATATTATATCAAGTTATATCTGCCCAATTCTTGTACAAGCCAGATATGAATTCCATATCTGGCCCAGATATGGGCCAGATATGAAATCCCATATCTGGGCCATATATGGATTTTGAGTAAGGGGACGCTTGACGTGTTATCCATGTTCACAAATACTCCACAAGTTGACAAGAGGAGGCATTAAATGCATCCCAAGAAGCCTTTGAAAAAGCACCTAAAAACCTGTGCGAGATAAAACCTATATCCCGTATACTTCCCTTCGCCCTCTCATGAAACTGGTCCTCGAAAGGTACTGTTCTGAGTTTAATGGCCACTTTTCTTATAAAAAATTGGACGCGCTAAGGGCAGCCAATTTTCACTTGAAATCTGCGATATTGCCATGCATGGACTTGAAAATAAAATCATACCGACAGATTTCAACGTACTAAAATGGCTTCGTTACAGGGATGATATTCTACTACTTCATAAGGGAACGGCACTTGAACTTTCGAGTTTAGTGGCTAAAATGAATGGAATTCATTCTTCTCTGATATTCACCTGTTCACTATGGAAGTCACTGACAACGAGGTTACGTACCTAGATCTAAATGACTTCTTGATAGAAATTAAAACGGCAACTTACCAAATATAACTTAAAGGCCCTTTAACTCATAAGCGACTGGTTTTAGACACTCTTTAAAAAGTTGGGTTGCGTAAGAATGTGTCATGTCAATGAAGATAACTTGCCAGTCCGTGTATATTTCACAAATGTAATCAGTTCTGTTTTACTTTGCCGAGCCCAGGCACGTACGCACCGGGGGAGAGGGGTTCAGAACAACCCCCTCCCTTTGAAACTGAACCACATTTCAAAATATATGGGTGGTTCGTCATGCACTTTTCCTGCCCTTACAAATACTGTTTGCAAATTTAACTTAGGCCTATTCCATATGGACATTTATTCTTATTTTGTAGTACCGGTTAACGCCATACTCAATGTCAAAATCATTCGATCCGTGAGCGATATTATTGACCTTAGTTCCTTCGGTGTAGAAATTTGGGTTATACTTTTGTACATTTGCTCTTTCTTGCACCTCTAAGCTTGATCGTAACCTGCAGGAGCATGGGGGAGACTGCCTCCTGAATTTCAGCACCCTAAATGAAAATTAGCCTCTTTGAAAAGTGATGAAAAAGTCATTATACCCTGATTGAAATTTGAAATTCCTCAGAACCTGGGAAATCATACAAGACTAGATCGGCTCGGCTGATAATGGATGTTGATGCCCAAACTATATGATACACTGGACAGTGCACACACCTGTATTTAGGCTAAAACCTTGTACACGTGTCTCACAGTCTGGAAGTAAATTACAATCGGGGATAATGAGGGTATTGCAAGTTGACACTGTTGCTGTTGACACAAAAATAGCCTTTGTGTAGATGAGGGAGTTAAAGGGAGAATGCAGTCACCCCAATAAAGAATTGTATAGTAGACTATCCCAAAGATTGGCTAGCCTTGCTTGTTTGGAAGGCAGCGCCAAAGTCTGTTTTAGCATGTGCATGCTTATCTTATATGTCAAAAATCAATTACTTTTTAAAGTGGGCCTAACGTTACCTCAAGGAGAAATTTTACCAAATGAAATTTGTCGTTTCCTTTTGTGTCTTGAAATCTAAATTTCTAAAGCATGAAATCGCAAAATACTGAAAAGCGAATGTTTAGATACACCTTTGCAACTGTAAACGATCCACACAGTGCATTTTTCCGGCAACCTTGTATGAGTGTTTGACAATATTCCCCTACTTGCTGAGCGCCGGATGCTAGTTTTTTTTCATAGGATGGCGATGGAAAAATCGGTTTTTCAAAAACAAAGTTTTAAATTTGTTTCAAAATCATGGTTAGGGGTAGAATTAATGTTAGGGTTAAGTAGAGCAGGGATATTTGACCCGTTCTTTCATAATCCGGCGTCAGAATTACAAAAAATTAGTCGAAAAGCTGTTATTTTGGAGTTAGGGGTGTGGCCAATTTCCAAGAAGCTGATTCGTCCATTGGCATGATTCTTCCATTTCCATCCTACGAAAAAAAACTCGCGCGCCGGATGGTAGCGCTCTGCTCGGATTGTGTAAGTTGGTGTTACGACCCTTGCCCCGCCCGGTCTCTAAGGCATTTTCTACAGGATACGGCTATCCCCTTTCTCTTAAAAACTGATCTAGTTCTGTCTGATGCAAAGTTTTGACATACGAACGCTATGGTCGCAATGTTACTGCAGACCTGCGGCTGATAAAGGGGACTTGTGCTGACGCCCAATGAACTCTGATCTCGGTTGGACATCCCATTATGCTTCCCCACTCGTAGTTAAGACATTTAGAATGTCCCCACCCAGTGGCGTAGCTACGGGAGGGTCATGAGGGGCACGTGCCCCCCACGAAAAAGCCGTGCCACCCCAGGTGCCCC
Organism: Holothuria leucospilota; assembly: GCA_029531755.1. Classification (NCBI taxonomy): domain Eukaryota; kingdom Metazoa; phylum Echinodermata; class Holothuroidea; order Aspidochirotida; family Holothuriidae; genus Holothuria; species Holothuria leucospilota. The sequence continues at coordinate 43,349,640 of CM055966.1, forward strand.
CACCCGTGGACAATTTTGGAATGCACAGTTGTGTATATAAGCCTTATAGGGAGGGAGAGAACTCAGAAAGTGTGCCCCCTAGAAAGGTTTGTGACCCCCAGTGCCTCCTGCTCAAAAAATCCTGGCTACGCCACTCTACCCAGCCCCTCCTTCCAACTTTCTCACACACAGATGCGTGCATGGAAGACGAGGAACTGTAGTAACCGAGTTGTGTTTAGTATGAAGTTTGCTGCAAGTTATACATGCTGGCTACAAACGTACATGATAGATGCAAAGCTGCTGTGACACGTGTATTTACAGTACAATTTCCATTTCCTGCAATTTAGGACATTCGGACATCAAATTTTCTCTCAGTAACCCATGCAATGTAGATGGGGATTGTAGTAAAACCCGGCGCTTTAGGCCGAATTTTTCAACAAGCTGTAGGCTTCTGTAAGTTCCATTTTTGTTACCCCTGCCCGAGCCAAAGTCGTCTAGGAGCCGTACTTGTGTGTGATTTGAAAGTGTGTAGATTTACCTCCACCGATAAGTAACCTGACAGTTCCGCCATCTTTACCTTTCAGGGGGTGATTTATTCCAAAGGATCCAAAAATCTCGGTCGCGCTATACAATTTACTTTTTGCGCTCATACTTCATTACTATAAATAGAACAACCCCCACCCCTTACTGAAGGTTAGACATACTTTTCACAGTTTTCTGAAAACATAGATAGCCTATAGCAAAATTTGGTTTGGCCATTTTGTCGAAGAGACGAAGGTCGATACAATACAGTGCATGAATATTATTTCCGATAGGGGTCAGCTGTCCCGACGGTTTATCTGTTCTTCATTTCTTTGAGAACAGATTTCTTCAAATCAGATTTTCTGAAAAAAAAAACCAGAACAAAACAAACCAAGGGAACCCTCAGTAGATCACGTACTCGCATTGTTCAAAATCTCCCAAGACAAAAAATGATATTGTATAAACGGTTTAGCTCCGTGCTCCGTTTAGCTTCCCTGCACGCCTTCCTTACCCTCCCCAATCGCCCTTGTCGGGCCTTCGAGTTGCCCCCGGGACAGGACCGTTAGTCAGACATTACTCATTTCCCCTGTACTGAATGGGGACGAGAAAGGTTCCAGGGGGCGAAATATCTTTTAGGGGTCGAGATACACTAAAATGGGTTAAGGAAATGGTAGTTTTTGATTGTCTCAAAAAAATTCTACCACCCCCTGATCCCCCTCTCTCCTCCGTTGTCTACGGGCTTGCTCTGGGATGCTGGCGCCTCGTCAATCAAATCCTTGCACTACACTGCTGAGACATGAAATTTCAGAAAAATGAATGTTTAGAAGCACTTTACAAACTGCATGGGAAGGTGTCATTGGTGGCAATCTTAAAGACATTTTGATGAGAATTTTCTCACTACATTTCGCTGCAGCTGATGGTTGCGCCACATTTGGATGTTGTTATGAAGGTCCATTTTCCATTTTTAATAATTCCCCAGCACACATCCAGACCAAAATTTAAAAGCCCTGTTTCTTACACCTCTGTATACTGAGGAAAAGCTTAGGCGAGCTTTCTTTAGGAAGACTAAAAACTTTCTAGTTCTTTCGAGTGCTCCATTTTTGCCAATGGCTGAATGGGGCTATCTGGCTGGGCTTACGACACAACTTTATGCAGTGCTCCTAATCCTGGCGGTGCCCCTACCGATGATAACAAAATTAAAATAGGCCTACATACCTATATCACTCACGTCCAGTCGATAGCGCCAAAACAGTAATGACGGGGAAATGAGCGAAAAGCAGTGGGGGGGGGGGGAAGCAAACCCGAGTGTGATACCAACCGACGCCGATGGCGCCGCGGGAGTGGGGAGCACACAGGTCGAAATAGTGATATCGATCCCACAAACTCACGCACACCGCACACACATCCATACGCACACGTGTACTGCATGCGTGGTTCGAAATAATAAAAACTAAACTAACGGACAGATGAACAACCAATGGATACCCCTTTTAATGTATAATGAAGCTATGGTAACATTACGTTAAAGGCAGTCAGCAGTCCCCCCAAGAAGTCCAGAAGAGTATACTGCCACCACCAAAAAGTTTGTCATAACTCCGCCTACTTTTAACAGAGATACCAAAATATAAACAAAGTGTATTAACTACACTCTTCGAAGAGTCAGGATCGAGTGTCCTTGGTTGCCCAGCTCCAGACAGTGACCAATGACAACAGTTCTCCTTCCACAACAGAATGAGAGTTTGTTTATCCACACCCAGCTCCTCAATGTAATCTGACACCAAAATCAAAACATGCCTCTGCCTGAATGCACGGAACATTTGTGTTGATACTGACCCCCTAGAGAGTTATCAGAACTGGCTATGTTTATAGTTTGTCTGCGTACAGTGAACCATGGAGTTACCACCTCGGAGGTGGTAACTCCATGGTTACATTTACATAACACTATAGACAGAGCACTGTTCACTCCGAGGTGGTAACTCCATGGTTATACTTGGTCGCGAGATTGACAGTAGCTACCTCGGTGCTTACGTGAATTGATGATAGATGATAACACCGTCAGGTAAGGTTGCTATATGATGTCACGTAGATGAGCAAGGAAAGGTTGTGATAAAGCGAGGAAACTGTCTTCGCGATAACCGGATTTCTGGAGTCAGTTTCTCTGTAATGAATGGACCTTCAAAGTTTCTACGGGTGGGGCTAAGTCCTCGAAGCCGCCAGACCTTCCGGCAAAAATGGAAAATTCCTTGACCGGGGGACAGCCTTCCTCGACGGGGGCCATGACCCACCTGACGCCAACACTGCACACCAAGGAGGTTCTCCTTGGTAACATTTCACCGACGATTCCATAAAACTGTGTCTTTGTGTACTTAACTTGATTGCCAGAATGTTTGAAATTTGCATGTTTCAGTAGTAATTATAAATTTTTCCAGAGTCTTGACCCCCAGACCCATCGACATGGCTTTGCTTTCTCGGAGCTGGAAAACTTAGGTAAACCGCACCTTTAGTAATGCCTTGATCGGTGCGGGATTCACGTATCAAAGCAATCAAATATATTTCCATTTTTTAATTCTTTTTGCCCAACATATATACATTGTCAAACTAGTCAAAGTCTGTCTGAATTAGTATCAAGGGCTTTCCGGGCCGTCGGGTAGAATTATTGTTTCATTGCAGCTCCTATACCAGCATCCACTTTCCCCACCAACGATCTTCATGTAGATCCATTGGTAAAATGCTGTTACAAAAATAACATCCAAATTCCTATTTCGTATTCTGTCATGCGCATTCAAATCCATTTTCAAACAGTGAAATGATTCACTTCCCCGTGCTGGGCAGGTCACTGCGTTCCCGCCGCTTGCCTTTGGCACCATTAGGTCACCTCGACCCCCGTGTGAAGTTAAATTCTATAGCATTATAGGCATTATAAAGTTTACTTCCATGTGCCTTCTCTGGACATAAACCTAGCCTCTATAGTTTTCAACGGAACGCAAGAACCCCCCCCCCCCGGCACGTAACCATATATTGACCACTGCCCACAAACCACCTGAATCATCAAATTGACTGGCTGAGCGTCCCACTTAACCTATCAATAGAGATATTAATGTTGTCATTTTTGTGAGCCTCCAACTGTCCAATGTCCTCCATCTGCAAGTAGCTAAATGATTCATTTTAATGCTCAGGATTTTGTTAACAACCAGAAACTCTGAAGGCCTCGCCACAGCTCACACTAGGAGTTGCCCTTCGACTCATTAAAAAAATAGTCGAATTATCATTATTGTGGTATGTTTTGGGAATCCAATGTCCTTCTTAAAAAGTTGAATGCTTCATTCCACTGCAAACAATTTTGTGAATAACCCAGAGCTTCCGGGGCTTCGCTGAATGCTTCATGCAATTATCCCTTCTTTACCTACTCACAGAACTTCCAGGGGCCTGGAACCTACACCGTAAGGAAGATGGCCTGCCGCCCCCCCCCCCCCCCCGTGTTTAAGAATACATCTCCGCCAGTGCATATACAGGCATCCTAGGATGATGACAAACGCCATACCCGTAGGAAAGCTGCCCGGCACTGGGACCTGTCGATTACTGCTCTCTCCCCCGTTTTAGCAATTCGCTTTCCAACCTTTCAGTTTCTGTAACACAGATCAGTTTAAACTGTACACGCTATGTGTATTGGGTATTCCAACAGTATTTTGGCGACAGTGCGGCCGGCACGTATTGCATGTGGGAGAGGGTACCCCAAAACGATTTCAAATCGCAAATTAAAATGATCTAAAAGAAGTTTCAGCTTAAGACTAAAATTACAAATCTTTAGCAAACTACGTAAATTTTTGCACTTTGTGAGCTTTCACCTTTAGTGCCGTCCGTTTCCATTTCTCACTTCATACATTTTCTCTGTATTCAAAGTAAATAGTAGAGGGAGAGCTGTAGCTGCGACAAAAATGTGTTTTAGAATTCAATTTCTTGTTGTCTGCAGTTTTTGATTGCCAAATTATTTCTGACCTCGGTTTCATCCGTTGTTGGGATATAAGGTCCGTCAGCTTAATCACGTGCGGCTTCCCTCTTAAACTGCTGTAATAAATTTATCCTGGATTGACCACTGTAAGGACAGGGCCTTAATACGATCGGTCCATTCGCGGCCCAAGAATGCACGCAGAATGCGTCTCGATACTGAATGACCAACGCGATGAGGTATTACAAGATCAATGTGTATGACACCCCTCTTCACCACTGGCGGAAGCGATTCACGGTGCCTGCTTCAGTGTCTCCCGTCGTCCTTGAACAATTATGGAGTTTTCAATTGCAGGAGGGTAGACGAAGAGGACGGAACCTCCTCCCCCCCCCCCCAAAAAAAAAAACTGGACAAAAAATGGACTGCGCAGGCGTGTAAGCGAAGACCACACCGTCATGTAGACTTTCAAAACGGTCTGCGACTGATTTAACGTCCGGTCTATAGACACACGATGATACAAGAGTTGTCGTGGCAATTCCGTTGGTCCGCACGTACGGTACTCGTCTTTGTGACGTTATTTGCTAGGTGACAAAAAGGACTTTACAAAAAACATTTTGTATGGTTAAAAGTCATCTAGTGGATGATGTTGTATGAAGCCAAGAAATATGGGTGTCTTGTGATAGCAAAAAAAAAAAAAAAAAAATATCATTTTAATGATACTCTGCCCTTTGTCTGTGACCTCATTCCTGAATTTGCCGCTAAACTGAAATGTTAGCCTTAAACCCAACTGTTAGGTAACAAACTAATCAGGGCCCATGTCTGTTTTTATTTTCATACCTTGAATATCAGGACGGGAAGCTGCGCGCGCGTGCGTTTAGCTCTCCGTCCTGTAGCTAGGCTCTGCCGTCTTGAAATCGAAAACTCAATATTGACACCGTCATTACCCGCAACGTAACCAAGATTTCTCACCGCTATTATTTAAAGGTTTCGAAATGGTCCGTCTGCCAAGGAGTGTGACAAGAAAAAAAATAAGGGGTGTGTGAATTAATCACCCTACCCCAGTGCCCACTGCTAACGAGGAAGCTAATGAAATTGAAGTACCGTATATATTAATAGAGTTCACTTGATGGAATAGTATATCGATGTTCACTAGCTTGTAATTACCTGTAATCAGCCACTAACATCGCATTTCATACAACATGAAATGAAATAAAATATCTTTAAGGGAGTAACTGGAGCAAATTTTCTCATATTAAAATATGGAATATTGCGAGAGGTTGCAAGGATCCCCCACCCCCACCGGGGCTTCGCCCCTGCACCAAATGAGTCCAAACTCGCTTTTCGCGATCGTAGTGCATCTGAGTTTTCCAATAGTGGTCCATCCCTTTGAAAATTCCTGGATCCGGGCCTTCCTCTTAGCCTACACAATTATCTTCATATTCCCAGTTTAACGCTGTACAACTAATTATTGTAACTTTCCTGGTGGGAATTGTTCGTATGTGAATTGTCGGGGCAATTGTCCGGGTGGGAGTTGTCCGGGAACCCTGTAGACAGACATTCGAAAACTTGAAGGCCTTGAAGGGCAGTTTACGACGCTAAGCGACCACGGATGTGGAAGAGGAGTATGACTTATGAATTTCAGCTTCACGTGGCTAACCAACGTAGGCTATAACAATTTAGAATTTTAGATCAAATTTGGCTTCTTTTGAAAGGCCAGTTCAGGTGGGAATACCTTAGTTTGCTCTTGGATGAAAAACCCACTTTACTTTGACCCGGCCGGGGATCGAACCCTGAACCTCCCGTTTGCTAAGCTTCATACAGTCATAGCTTCAAATTCCACCGTCTTTATCCACTCGGCCACAGCGCCGTTAAACTAACATGTTATCACGATGGCTCGACGGCCACTCACACACTAGCCTATTTTTTGTGATCTGATAACTAATGAGATATTCAGACTATTTACCGGTTTGTGATCCAGGCAGTACATCTTGACAACGCTTACAATCACATATAGAAATTGATCACGAAGAAGGTCGTTATCTTATGACGCGCTTGTACCCCATGTGAGCGTCGCACGCAGGACAAATTGTTTGGTAAAAACATAGCTTTGTAAATAGGCCTGTCCATGTAATCTGTGATATGGTGTTGTTTCCATTCTAAACTGATTTCAATATGATGGTAATCAACGAGTACATGCCTTGGACATCCCTCTGGATTTTGTTGTATTAAAGTACCATGAGCACGGTGGGGCTGAGGTCAGAAAATTTGGCTTTCCAGAAGCCCTGGGTTGCAGGAAATTGAACTTTACACCACAGATTTGTGTCCACGGTCAGGCGCTGATCCATTCGGGGGGGGGGGGCTTTCCCGGCCTCAGCCCCCCCTTTTTCGCCACATCAACAATAACAAATACGCGAAAATTAGCATAACGTTAATCTAGGAGAATATTCAAGGGGACTTTCAGTCTCCCCCCTTTTCGAAATGTCTGGATCCGCGCCTGACGGTTACGGGTGGCGAACGGATTTGCCCGACAGAGGGAAAATCTGTCCGACGGGAGGAGGGAGTCCCGACAAAGGTGACGGGCTGGCGAAAAGATAGTTGATGCGATATGTTTAGTGCGCTAAGAGTGCCGGAAATTTTGAGGTTTCTATTGAAAACAAGTTGATTTTGCTTTTATTGAAGAATCTGCCCAATAAATTCGTCGATTCAGCTGGTCGTTGTTGTGGGATTATTTACTTAATCGTACCCATTAAGGGTCCCCTACGAAAATGAAATATCCCTGAGGGGGGCAGCCTTTCCCCCTGCCCCCACTCCTGTCAGTTATTATGCGTCTAGCATTTGTGAGTCACCAGTATATTTAAGCTCCGTTCCGATGTTTAACATGCGTAGGTTTGCGATAGAGAACCATTTGCATTTGGCATCCTAAACTATGTAGATTGCGGAAAACCGCACCCTGAAACGGATGAAGTCAGGACAGGTCGCACTTTAATATGCTTCGCTAGTGGCAGGGGCGGCGCCACAGGGGGCGGGGCAGGCATTTGCCTCCCTATGGTTTTTCAACTCTAAAAATAAAATCGTCTAAAATAAGACACATAATTTTGTAGGGGGTGTTACAAAATACCTGAAACTTGCAATCCCCGCACGCATAACGTTTTCTATTTTCTCCATTGTTTACGTGAATGCAGGTTTAGTATTACATTAACACTAAGGCCATTATACATAACGCGCAAACAAAAAGAGCATAGAAACCGAGAGTAAAACAATACAGTGGTATATCCTATAACGCCAAGTTGTTGTGAGACCTTACACATATGGTGTCACAGAGCAAAAAGTTCTCCCTCTCTTGGAGAAAAGGTGCGTATCATTGCAAGTTACACCAAAAATACAAACAGGTAATTTGTGCATCAGGGGATACGCCTGATCCATGAATCTCTATCTAACCAAAACCCCAACCCTACCGGTAACTCCGAATATATTTTCGTCCAGGGGAATCTTCGGTCTTTAGTGAACCTTCGACTAAGTGAACCTTCCGTCTGTGGGTATTCCCCCCTGTCCGGATTATGTGATGTTTGGCAATCTCAAACATTTACTGTCTCTCCATTCCCAGCACATGAACATTTAAAGTTTAGAACGTGAACATATATATTGGAGGTATCATGAGTCAATCACTTAACGAACATTTTGACAATAAAAATATAAAAAACATTTAATAAAATGAATTAAATTTTGAAGTAATATTATATGTCTCCCTTATTGCATAAGCGTAGGAAGCTGGGGCTGGGGACTAAAGCCCCCCGGGTCAAAAATCTGGGGGATGAACTATGCTTCTTCCCCCAGCATCCAAGGCCAAAAACCCCTTATTTGTCTCTTCAGTAAAAAATGTAAAAAATTTGCAGTAATTTTCCTTAAAATTTGCCCAAAATTTTGCACCAAATTGCATCTGAGGACCCTCAAATACCCAAAAATTTTCAAAAGGGGAGGGGGACACCCCTCCCCAGGACGACCATCCCAAACAAGGTTCAGCCCCCAGTCTCGAAAAGCTACCTAAGCCTATGCTTTATTGTGCTTTATTTTGGTGTTGTCTCGACTGAGTAATCCATAGAAAACGATTTTAAATAGTAGGTGCATGGCCGTACATAACACAATCTTTACTGTATGAAGAAATCTTGAGTTAATCAGAAAAAGAGCAAAGAAAAACAGGGCGATGCCACATGGGGCCAGGCGCGGATCCAGAAATTTTGAGGGGGGGGGGGCCCAAGATGGAAAACCTCATGTGCACCGAAGGTGCACCACGAGCGCGAAGCGCGAGTCCCTACGCGTGGGGTCCAGTGGCCCGCGTTAGGGCCCCTGGCGGGGTCCAGGGGCGGAGCCCCGGTGGGGGTGCAGGGGGCGAAGCCCCCGGAAGCTCTCGCAATATTGCATTTTAAGAGCACAGAAATCGGCTCCAGTTCTTATGTCAGTGATATTTTATACCTTTTCATGTTGCATGGAATTTGATGTGTATGGCTCAGTATAAGTTACTATAAGTACCTGCAGAAATTACGGAGAATCTAAGTTATCTTAAAGCTTACACGCCAACATTATGAGCCCGTGTAGATAACTTGAAATGATTTTTGCCATAATGAGTGTTTATTTTCGTTGTACGGTATTCGGGTATAGGACGTCAGATGAAACAATTGCGCGCGAAGCGCGCCGAAAATTTGAATTTACATTTAAAACCATTGCTACGACTTACGGTGTCAATTCCCTTTATGTGTGTCTATCAGTTAGAAGGTGGGTTCGATACTAAGTTTTCAGTTTTCATAAGAAGAGGAGGGTGAAAAAATGAATATCAGTTGTTTTACATCCTTACAATGCTGACGTTTATCATGTCTATGCACACGAATAATTGGCTTATGGTAGAACCCCACCGATGAGTAGTGCGAATACGTTTGGGACCTTGTTGATAGTAAAAGGAGCAATTCAAGGCTAACAGTGCGCAGATCAAGCAAAAATCAAGAAATATTGAGAAGAATTTGCAAAAATCGTGAAAGATTTCAAATGATTTTTGGTAAAAAGTGGTAAAAATAAATCCATCACTCAATAAAAACGTACCTCTCTCCGCGAGCGTAAACAATTGCGCGCGAAGCGCGCCGAAAAGTTTCGGTATAGAGCCTCCCGGGAGCTGCATTAATTGTACACTGAAAAGAGAACCAACAGGACTCTCACAACCTTACATCCATATGGGAGGAGAGATGATATATCACCTTCTTTATGGACTTCTGAAGGGTATACCCTTCAGAATTCTATGACCGATGGTGCCGGCGGGAGTTGGTGATTGGGGGAACCGCAGATAACTGTTAAACCGTGCCTTTTTAGGCAGTGGGATTTTGTATACGCTATATACAAGAGTGGGAGAGCCTTTTCTTATTAGTACATGAGAGCGCAATCCCAGGAAGGGGTTTACCCTCCCCTGTGAGGAATTTTTGTTAATTTTAGGGGGCCTATATGCAAAATGGTGGTATCTTTGGGTCTTTCTAATGTGATTGTATGTTTAGAAAATGTCCACAATGTAGTGAATTCTAACTTTTGTTCGGGTGAAAAAGGGGAGTAAGAGACGGTTAACATATTGTCTTCAAACCTCCTTGAGTCCCAGGAAAAATCATGGGCGTGGATCCATCTCCAAAGAGTGTGTGTGTGTGTGGGGGGGGGGACTTTTTCACATTTGTGAATCGCCGTTATGGTGGCGTGGAAGAAGCAGTTGGTGGTAGCCAGTATTTGCGTCACGGGGAGGCAATAAGTTTTGTGATCTTCGGGATGGGGGAGGAGGTCTAAGGGAAAATTTTCTAGAACTGAATGCAATCAGATGCGATTTGGTGCAACAAAAGTGTACTATTTTTAGGTTATATTTCTTCTAAAAATTTCCTTTTCCTAGGCATAATTGCAGTCTGTTCCAACATTTTGAAAAAGTGAGGGGGACGTTTTGACGATGTCCCCCCTTCCAAAAAAGTGAGGGGGACGCGTCCCCCCGTCCCCCATGATCCACCCCATGGGAAAATTGTACACGCAATTATACCTGCGTGGAGTCCACAGAAAAATTCTTGGACTGTAATAAAATTTTTCCTTTACATTTTAAAAGGATACACAAGGTTGACAGAGAACAGTATAGAGCCTCCCGGGAGCTCTAAATTAGTTACAGTATACAAAAGAGGGACCAATGGGATTCTCACTACCCGACATCCATATGGGAGGAGATATGATATATCACCTTCTTTTTAGGTATAGCAAGAGGGATGGTGGATAGGCAAAATTCGTTTCAGAAAAGATTTTCGTCATTATTGAACGTCGCGGTAAAATGTTTGAAAAATAAGCAACGGCAATTACGTACTTTCAATCTTTCAGATCATGTGCTAGACTAGATTAGTCAAAGATCCCATAATGATGAGAGCCCTACAGAGAAGGAGATGTACTTTTTAGAAAAATGTTGCATTTGAATAATTTCTTGCGTCATAGCTTTGTCAATGGTATATAAAATCGGGTGTTAATCCTGTCGTATGCGCGCGAAGCGCGCCGAAATTTTGAATAAAATATTAGTCCATGACAAAACCTGCATTTCAGAACCTGCATCGGACACTGTCACTTTCCCACCAACCTATGCTATTCAGAAACGAATCTTCTGACTGAGAATTCTGAAAAAGCACTTTTGCTCCTTTGTTCCCCCGTGAGTAGTTACCGAAAGCTATTGATAATAAGGACAACTCTGACACAAGGCTTGACGCTAGCGGAGCGGTGCGAAAATTTGGAATTTGTCAAGAATTTCCAAAACTTATGATAGTTTGAGAACAGTTTGTGAAAGAAAATGGTTAGAACAAATAAACCAGTCATCAAAAATACATCTCACCCTACACCCTCCACAGAAATCTGTAGCTTAAACGACTTTTGGGACCATTTTAAAAATTTTCAAGAATCAATGGGGGAGGGGGACACACGTCACCCATTGCCCACTGTGCCGACGCCACTGTCTGTAGCTTAAAAGCCATTTGAGTTCATTTTAAAACTTTTCAGACAGTTTCGAAATCGAATAGGGTATGCACGCCGCTACTTTGCCTGCAACAGCTGGTGCCACTGTGCACAATAGCACGTCACCTAACAGCCTGTCTTCTGTATTCATTCTGCAAGGTCTGTATGGCGAAAATTTTGCCTCTCAATCCCTCTAGATTACAAAAAATTTCACTCTTTAACACAAAATTGTTACTAAAGTTCAGTGCAGCTAGCCGATCGAGCCCGTACTACATATGTCACGATGTTTACTTATTTAGATCTTAAGTCAAGGATCATTACTCAGCTATTCACCTGTTTTCGAACATTGTAGCGCTCCTTTCGTCGCCAACCACTTTGAAAGATATATAAAGAGATAATCCAGCGATAGCTCCACCCAACCCCTACAGAAATATATACTTTGAATAAGTTCTTAGACACTTTTATTAATTTTTGCTCTTAATTTTTCTTTCTCCTTTTCTTTTTCTTTTCTTTTTCTTCTTTTTTCTCCTTTCGATTTTTTTTTCGTGGCGAGGGGGGGGGGGCCGGGCCCCCCAGGCCCCCCTGGATCCGCGCCTGCATGGGGCAGGGGCAACCGCCTCCTATCATTTGCAAGGACTGGGGAAAGAGAGAAGGAAAAGAACATGAAAAAGGAAAAGGAGAAAGCGAAAGAGAAGAAGGGGAAGCGAAGGAGAAAGAAGAAAGGAGGAGGGTGGGGCAGGCATATATTTGATCCATATAATTAGTCCAGAGCTTCCAGGAGGCCCTATTCCGATGTCTGTTAGCCTTTAGATACCTTGTATAATGCATATATGAAGCAACGAAAATATTCGTAATAGTTCGTGTTTCTGTCGACTCAACGCAAGTATTTTTGAGTGAAAACATACCCATACATAAAAGGGGGTCGCTTCAGGAGGTTTGTTGACTATATACCCTTTTCTTAGACAACAAAGGCTACTGTCCTCTTTCACTAAACCAAAACTTAAAATTCAATAAATTATTAACACTTTTCAGCCATATATGATCAGCTCAAAAAATACCATAGACATCAACATTTTGCATCTAAGCAATCTTAAATTGATGGAAATTTCTCAAAGGGGACACCCCTTTCCTTAAACCCCTCCCCAGAAAAGCATATTTCCCCCAAGCAAAAGTTAAAATTCAATAAATTATGAACACTTTCTTCCATACATGATCAGTTCAAAAAATATACCAAAGATATCATCATTTTGCATCTAAGCAATCTTAAACTAATAAAAATTTCTCAAAGAGGAGGGGACACCCCTCCCCAGAAAAGCATCTTTCCCAAAACAAAAATTAAAATTACTAAATTATAAACTTTCCAGCCATATATGATCAGTTCAAAATATGTACCAAAGACATCATCATTTTGCATCTAAGCAACCTTAAATTAATAAAAAATTTCCCAATAGGGAGGGGGACTGCACCCCCGCCCCTTAGACCTCTCCCCCAGGACGGCGATCACTCATCTCATGCTTTGCCTCCCCTATCGAAATACCCTGGCGCCGCCCCTGGCTAGTGGTCATTAAACTCTAGATCAGATATTCTCAAAGGTTGTCAGACAGAGAAGGGGATGAGGTCAAGAGCTGCATTCCAAAATGTCAGAAAAATACTTCAAGTTGATTGAATGATTCTATTTCATTTAACAGAGCTTTGGAAAGTACGAGCGCATATAAAACGTCGCAAACGGATTTTTAGGTGATGCCGCGCAGCAATTACATTTGATTTTGTTTCTACAAATATTGAAAGATTACTTGCAGAGGTTTTAATCTCAGTAACCAACCAACACAAGTTCAAAACGATACTTTTTGAATTGTAAAATTGCCCCAAGCAGCAATTAATGGATTATTGGCCCTTGTTCCAACTTTGAAATGGTTTTTCTTGTCGAATATGACTTTTTAAAACGTCAAATCAATTCAAATGCCGTACCGACAGGGCCCGACGAACCGCGTTTGAGAACCAAGGTATTAAACGAATTGCAAATGCCTCTTTCGCCTTGGATTATTTATGACTTGACATCAGAATGATAAGGAAGAAAGAGCTAGTCGACGAACAACAGGATTAAGTCTATTTTTGTATAAAGAAACGGAATGCAGGGCCGTAGCCTGGGCGAAATCCCAACAGTTTAGGGGCAGTTCGTGACACTATCTAAGCGGAACACCAAGTGGCGTGCCTGCATGCAGACAGTGGACACCCGGGTGGACCGTTCCATTTTTCCCTTGTGCATACCAGCTGAGGTGCCATTCTAGGGGAGGGTGCTGAGGGGAGAGACACATGTAAGGCCTGGCTTAGGTGAAAATTGTGCTATCGTTATCAAAGCTTCAAAGTGATTATATCTTTACAAATGGTCAATATTTGTTGATATTTTTCCTACCTTTGGCTAGGAGGAAAGTATCAGGCGCGGATCTAGACATATCGGAAAAGGGAAGATGGAAGGGGGGGGGGCTGAAAGCTCCCTTGAATATTCTCCTAGATTAACATTATGCTAATTTTCGCGTATTTTTTATTGTTGATGTGGCGAAAAAGGGGGGCTGAGCCCGAGGATGACCCCCCCCCCGGATCCGTGCCTGTTATATCATTACGGTAAGGATTTTGCAAAGAAGTCTTAGCATTCATTTACAATTCAGAAAGCGCGTACGTGTACCAGCAATCATTTTTCCATTGACTCGCGCATGTTTGAAGGCCTTTGAAAAGTTGTAGCATGTTTAAATCACAAGTAAGTAAAGCTCGAACTCTATAGCGCCCGACGGGCGCTGAAAATGTTGTTTCCGAGTTGGAGGATTTGTTGTGCTCTTGAGATTAAGCTAGGAAGTCAGAAAGTCAGGGGAATGAGCTTGAGGGGACTCGTGAACTTTGCATTGATGGATCACATGCTGGCGTTGAAAACTTCGACAAGGAAGGAGAGGCAGCGCAACAATTAAGGCCCGTTTTAGTGTGTAAGTCGGACCAAATTTTAAGTGCTGCATGAGGTTAATAATAAAGGAATGGTTACGGGTTCGTTGAATACAGCCTTGTACATCTGCTTATGCAGGATCATTTTCTTGATGGGAGGGGGGTGACTTCAAGTTTTACAAATGCCGAGTATGACGGCCTATGGAAGAGTGTAGTAAAGTGTCTTCAACCCGGGGCGCCCCCATCACTCTCCACCTCCCTCCCTTGATACGTACTTGAATACAAAATGCTCCTCCAGGTTAAAGATACCAATCACGGAACAGCCGACAAGCTGGCCGTCAGAAGATATTAAAATTGCCATACAGGCGCGGATCTCGACATTTCGAAAAGGGGGGGGGGGGCTGAAAGCTCCCTTGAATATTCCCCTAGATTAACATTATGCTAATTTTCGCGTATTGTATTGTTGATGTGGCGAAAAAGCGGGCTGAGATCGAGGAAGCCCCCCCCCCCCTTGGATCCGCGCCTGCCATTTCATTACGGTAAGGATTTTGCAAAGAAGTCTTAGCATTTATTTAAACTTCAGAAAGCGCGGACGTGTACCAGCAATCATTTTTCCATTGATTCGCGTATGCTTGATTTTGGTCCGTTTGAAGGCCTTTGAAAAGTTGTAGCATGTTTAAGTCACCAGTAAGTAAAGCTCGAACTCTACAGCGCCCGACAGGCGCTGAAAGTGTTGTTTCCGAGTTGGAGGATTTGTTGTGCTCTTGAGATTAAGCTAGGAAGTCAGAAAGTCAGGGGACTGATCGTCGTCGTCAGGACCGTCAGTGGTGAAACCAGATGGGGGTAGGTGCCATGTATGTCCCTCGTCGAGGACGGATCCCCGCAAGGTCGTTTAAATTTCCCAGTGCAGTCGGGAAACGTTAAAACAGCCAGTCGCCCCTTGTGGTTTACTTGATATTTTGATTTAAATGAGGACAGATCCTGTAGTAAATCCCCCAAATTTTCCAATTTCACAAATGAAAACCCAAAATGCGCGCCGAAAATTTTGAATTTTACTCTCCACGACCTTACGGCACTCCGTCTCCCTTGTCGGGGCTTCAGGCTGCAGTCCTACGTAGGGAAGTTTGGACCCCTGTCGCGCAAATTCTGGCGCTACCGCGGGCCAGCGTCGGGATTAAACGTATTATCGTACCTACAAGGCCTATCCCGACTACATGTTTACCGAAGAAAAGTGGACAATTTTGCGACCGGCAAGACCACGACTTGCTGAGCTTTACACGCCCCTTCCCCACCCCTATTGATGTCATTTATAAGGCAGGCTCCTAAGAAACATAAATTACAGGCCATGCTATAAACGTGAATAGCGTAACATTCAAGAATACTGAAGCAAATTTCAAGTTGGGGGGGGGGGGGGTGTTTCAGGCAATTTGAAGGCAGGTACCAATATTTAAGGATGCAAGTGAAAAGGCTGCTCGCTCCGACCTCCCGACCCTCCCCCCTTACATCCGGCACTTCTACATGTATATCACACAACTTTACACTATAGACTACTAATATAAATTATAGTGCGATGGATTATCAGCATTGTCGTGGCTTAGTTGGTATGGCGCTCGACTCCGACTGTTAAGTACGTGAGTTCAAGTCCTCCCGGGGACTGGGCAGTGTGTTTTTCTCGTTTTGCGGTTTTAGTGTTGGGGAACTGTCGACTTTTTACAGTTGCTTTCTCTTTCATATGTTCCTTTTTGTAGTTTTTATAGACTTCTCTTCGTTCCAAATTTTCTTTTCTTAATTCGGCTTCGTTTTGTTAATCATATCTTACTGTAAATTTCCAAATCAGGTCACTACACGCTATTGCATGTAGCCTACATTATCAAGTCGTACAACCACCCCCCCCCCCCCCTTCCACGTTGCATTTTTTTCGGTTGAAATTGCTAATAGTTTTATGAATTTTTTCCCATTCTTAAATGAAACCGATTCCATATTTCATGTAGATTGCATTTAATACGAAAGGTATCAATAAAGACAGGGCTCCCGGCTACTTTAGTAGCCGGGAGACCTGTCTTTATTGATACCAAATTTGCCTAGGTTCCCAACGCAACTCTTGTTTCTAAAGGAAAGCCACTCTGGACTGAATATTCATAAATGACTGACTGTAAAATGCTTTTTTTGTATTGTAACTATGGATTAAGTTTCTTAGGGGTAGGGCTAAGCATCTGCCAACAATAGGTGACTATTATCCACGTTTCATGGTGCGATGATTTGTAAAAGAAGACAGCGGTTCCTTTAAACTTGACCAAGTCTCCCTCTGCGTTTTCCCTGCCGTTTTACGGGGGCGCTCCACCATTCCATAAAATTGCACTTTGGCTAGGGGGTGAACCCTCTACATGTAGTCCCTGAAAAATATCTTTGGGTTGATTTTTTACCCTGTTATGAGAGGGCAAAGAATCCTTTGTTAGATGTATTTTGGTAGTGATGGGTTGGGAGATTATGCTGTCAAAAATGGTTGAAATTGATACCACCTGAGCCGACTGTGAGGTTTTGGAAAGACGGCGGACCTATCTCATATATTGGTGAGTGACAAAGGGGCAGGGATGGCGGATCACAAGTTTTTTATTCATGCGCCTGTAGCTCAAAAAGTCGATGGTCATGCTGCGAAAAATCTTATGTGCCAGTAACAACCAACTCTAAGATTTGCATTGATGGGTCACATGCTGGCGTTGAAAACTTTGACAAGGAAGGAGAGGCAGCGCAACAATTAAGGCCCGTTTTAGTGTGTAAGTCGGACCAAATTTTAAGTGCTGCATGAGGGTAATAATAAAGGAATGGTTACGGGTTCGTTGAATACACCCTTGTACATCTGCTTATGCAGGATCATTTTCTTGATGGGAGGGGGGTGACTTCAAGTTTTACAAATGCCGAGTATGACGGCCTATGGAAGAGTGTAGTAAAGTGTCTTCAACCCGGGGCGCCCCCATCACTCTCCACCTCCCTCCCTTCATACGCACTTGAATGCAAAATGCTCCTCCAGGTTAAAGATACCAATCACGGAACAGCCGACAAGCTGGCCGTCAGAAGATATTAAAATTGCCATACAGGCGCGGATCTCGACATTTCGAAAAGGGGGGGGGGGGGCTGAAAGCTCCCTTGAATATTCTCCTAGATTAACATTATGCTAATTTTCGCGTATTTGTTATTGTCGATGTGGCGAAAAAGGGGGCTGAGCCCGAGGAAGCCCCCCCCCCCCCTTGGATCCGCGCCTGCCATATCATTACGGTAAGGATTTTGCAAAGAAGTCTTAGCATTTATTTAAACTTCAGAAAGCGCGGACGTGTACCAGCAATCATTTTTCCATTGATTCGCGTATGCTTGATTTTGGTCCGTTTGAAGGCCTTTGAAAAGTTGTAGCATGTTTAAGTCACCAGTAAGTAAAGCTCGAACTCTATAGCGCCCGACGGGCGCTGAAAATGTTGTTTCCGAGTTGGAGGATTTGTTGTGCTCTTGAGGTTAAGCTAGGAAGTCAGAAAGTCAGGGGACTGATCGTCGTCGTCAGGACCGTCAGTGGTGAAACCAGATGGGGGTAGGTGCCATGTATGTCCCTCGTCGAGGACGGATCCCCGCAAGGTCGTTTAAATTTCCCAGTGAAGTCGGGAAACGTTAAAACAGCCGGTCGCCCCTTGTGGTTTACTTGATATTTTTATTTAAATGAGGACAGATCCTGTAGTAAATCCCCCAAATTTTCCAATTTCACAAATGAAAACCCAAAATGGGCGCCGAAAATTTTGAATTTTACTCTCCACGACCTTACGGCACTCCGTCTCCCTTGTCGGGGCTTCAGGCTGCAGTCCTACGTAGGGAAGTTTGGACCCCTGTCGCGCAAATTCTGGCGCTACCGCGGGCCAGCGTCGGGATTAAACGTACTATCGTACCTACAAGGCCTATCCCGACTACATGTTTACCGAAGAAAAGTGGAAAATTTTGCGACCGGCAAAGACCACGACTTGCTAAACTTTACACCGCCCCTTCCCCACCCCTATTGATGTCATTTATAGGGCAGGCTCCTAAGAAACATTAATTACAGGCCATGCTATAAACGTGAATAGCGTAACATTCAAGAATACTGAAGCAAATTTCAAGTTGGGGGGGGGGGGGTGTTTCAGGCAATTTAAAGGCAGGTACCAATATTTAAGGATGCAAGTGAAAAGGCTGCTCGCTCCGACCTCCCGACCCTCCCCCCTTACATCCGGCACTTCTACTTGCATATCACACAACTTTACACTATAGACTACTAATATAAATTATAGTGCGATGGATTATCAGCATTGTCGTGGCTTAGTTGGTATGGCGCTCGACTCCAGCGATGACGATGGATATGCTAACCTGACTTCCATCAGGGGGAAAAGTAAGGCGACAAAAACCACTTCATCAACAAACCTATGTGCAGCTAGGAACTTAATGCCGTTGGTCCAGTCTCTGCAAACAAAGTCTGTATAATGGAGCCACTTATTTATTTTTACATCATGATTTCTTTTGCTAGCCTAAACTGTAACGGGCTGAGAAATAAAGAAAAGAGAAGTGAGCTTTTTAGCTACTTAAAGCAGAAGCGTTATGATATTGTACTACTACAAGAGACGTTTTGGGATGACCAAGTTCACGAGGCTGCTCGTCGTGAGTGGGGAGGAAGCGTTCTGTCTTCGATTTGTTCCGAAATGAACCGAAGGGGTGTATCTTGCCTAATAAATGGTAACAGCGATATCGATGTTGTGAACTCTTCAACTTTTTGTGATGGGCGCCTTCTTCAAATTAATATCATTGTGGATGATCAGGCTATAACCATTTTTAATGTGTACGCTCCGTGCAATAGTAGTGAGCGCAAGTATTTCTTTACGGATTTACAGGAGAGAATTGCCAAAACAACCAATCAGATAATTATTGGTGGGGATTTTAATACTGTCTTGAACACTTACTTAGATAAATATCCCCCAGCGACTTATCCTGACCAATCCAGAAAGCCTCTAAATGACCTTATGTTAACAGAAAAATTAACTGATATATGGAGGCATAGGAACGATGATGTAATTGCTTTCACTAGGTCAAGAATTGCCAATAATGTTCGTTCCGCTTCACGTATTGATAGATTCCTCCTTTCTAATTCACTTATCCTCAATGTCTCGCACTGCAACATATTTAACTATCCGTTTTCGGATCACGATATAATAACACTGTGTCTTAATCTTTCTCTTTTTCCAAGAGGAAGTGGAGTATGGATTTTTAATAATCAACTTCTTGAAGAAGATGACTTTTGTTTGGAAATAGGGGAAGTCATTAGATCAATGAAAACGCATACGGACTTTGAAACCAATTTTCTGGAGTGGTATGATAATCTGAAAGGCAAAATTAAATATCAGTCCATAAAGTTCAGCAAACGAAAGCAAAGAAAGCAACGAAAAGTGAAAAGGATATTGGAGAAAAAAATAATGTATGAGAAGTATAAAGCGCAAAAATTCTGCGACTATAACTTCACGAGGCTACAAAACCTGGAAGATGAACTTAATAATATTGTTTCAAAAGAGGTGAAAGGCGCCGCCCTAAGGGCCAAAATTCAGTGGTTTGAAGAGGGAGAAAGACCAACCCGACTTTTTCTTAACCTAGAGAAAAGCAGACAAAAGGTAAAAGTTATGAAGAGTTTACTAAAAGATGACGGGACGGTTGTCACCGACCGTGAAACTATTATGCATGAGCAGGTTGATTTCTATAAAAAATTTGTACAAGCGTGAGTCAACAGACAAGAACGCTTCTAGTGCTCTAATTAATAACGTTACTAGGTTATTGTCTCCTATCGACACTCGATTCTGTGACGAAGGTCTAAAGTCTGAGGAATTATTTGATGCTCTAAAGTCTATGAAGCCTGACAAAAGTCCTGGCCTTGACGGCCTAACCCAGCAATTTTACAAAGCCTTTTGGAGTGAATGGGAGGAAATTCTGATGCGACTTGCCCATGAAATTTATAATGCTGGCACACTTTCTAACTCTATGAAAATTGGCATGATAACCCTCATTCCAAAGAAAGGGGATCTGAGAAAGCTGACAAATTGGAGACCCATCAGTCTCCTCAATACTAATTATAAGATCATCTCAAAAGCGCTTGCTACCCGACTTTCGAAGGTAATAAGCACCCTGGTCTCTGAAGATCAATCGTGTTGCGTTCCCGGTAGAAATATTGCTGACAATGTTATCCTCATGAATAATATTATTTGTTACTTAGATTCTAAAAAGGTAAATGGTTACATTTTAAAAATCGACCAGTATAAGGCTTTTGACCGTGTTGACCACGGCTACCTCTTTGATGTTTTGCAAAAAATGGGTTTTGGGGACTACTTTCGGAACTGGATTGCGATATTGTATAATGAAATTACTGCTTGCATTAAACACAATGGTTTCATCTCCCCAAATTTCGATATTCACAGGGGAGTTAGGCAGGGATGTCCTATTTCAGCCATACTATATGTTTTAACTGCGGAACCCTTTCATGAAGCTATTGTGAATTGTAATAAAATCTCAGGTATTAGGGTTGGTGACCATGAAGCTAAGATATTCCAGCACGCTGATGATACCACTTTTTTTCTATCTGACACTAACTGTATTCGATATGTTTTCAATGTGATCAACTTATACGAAATGGCGTCGGGGTCTAAATGTAACATTCAAAAAACCGAACTTCTCGCTATTAATCATGATCGGACTGAAATCAGTTATGACCTACCGATTCGTTATGATGGTATTGTAATTCTCGGGGTTTTCCTGGGGACCAATAGAACCCAAACCCAAAAAGAAAATTGGGAGGATAGAATCACGAAATGTATCAGTATTCTCAAAAGATGGAAGTGTCGGAAACTGTCTTTTACCGGTAAGGCTTTAGTGGTTAACTCTCTTGTTATATCCCGTCTTGTTTATCACGCTCCTATTCTTCCCGTCCCTGACTGGGCTATTAACAGTATCAAAAGTGCGATCATTTCTTTCTTGTGGGGTGACAAAAAACCTGCGATCTCTTTTAAAGTTCTTTCACTGCCAAAAGAACAAGGAGGGCTCGGTGTTTCTGACCTCGCTGTCAAGAGGGATTCACTTCGAATTAGACTTATTAGTAGACTTTTAAGCAACCAAGTGAACGCAAAATTAAGATATATGTTGCTGTACAATTTAAATCACTATGGTGATATGAAACTTGGGTTGAATATTTTTAGGACTGTTCCTCAGTCCAGTTTTATTAGAAAACTTCCTCAATTCTATCAGGAGTTTTTATCAGCATGGAGGAAAATTTCTGTTGACGCTCTGCTTCCGCCCATCAATAGAGCGGACATTCTTCACCAGCCCCTCTTTCACAATCCTTTCATCCTGGATGAGAATCAGTCGGTTCTTTACAACAAGGACTTTATAGAGGGTGAATTTATTTATGTTGGTGATATTTGCTACGAAATGATACCATACTGTTTTCCGGCTCAAGAAATTTATGACATCATTATTGCGTTAAACCCCCACTCAAAAGTTAAGCTAGGCGATGTCGGCAATTACTTAAGTCATGTCTTACATTGTATTCCTCAATCCTGGTGTGATATGATAATTTCTCAGGATAAAATTGTAAGTACTGAGCCCGTTGAGAACCTACTGTTAAGATTGAAGTCGGGGGATTCCTGGATTGATGTTCGCACGCTGACTGCAAAGCGTGCGTCACTATTCTTACGTTGTGCCAGTGACTGTACCCCCAAAGGTCAGCAGTACTGGCAGAATATGTACCCCAAAATTAGTTTCAAGAACAGATGGAACGGCGTGTACGGTGGTATTAAGGCCAATATCGATGCAGATCTTGATTTTAAAATTCTCCACAATATTCTCTACACCAACGATCGACTTTACAAGTATAAAATGATTGATTCTCCTTTGTGTTCCCTATGTAACCTTGAAGTTGAAACTGTCCATCACCTTTTTATTCATTGTCCACTGATCCACGATTTATGGATTTGGTTGACTTCCAAGATTAGACCAATTTCTAATGTTCACAGCTGGGAGGAAACTACGCTGCTCGGGCTTGACCTCCCAAGGAAAAATTACGAACGTGTCCTAATTGACTTTCTACTTAATTCCTACAAGACTGTAATTTGGAGCACACGTATTGCTATTGCCAAGAGCGTCAACCGCCACTACAATATTGATATCCCCTTGTATTACCATACTAGTTTAAAGAAGAAAATTAATCTAATTTATCATTACTACAGTAAGCGCCACGAACTTAGCAAATTCTGGGGTATTTTTGACCAAGGGGAATCCCCGATTATTCTTTTACGCCACGATGGGGGCAATTATACTTATGTATTTGACTGGTAATTTGGTTTGCTATGGTTTCTCATAACTTTTACTAATGAGTCTTTCTGGCTACAAATTCCAAAGGTGCTTTGTTTGTACATTGTTTATATGAGTTCACTAACCAAAAGGAGTACGGTTTAAGTTCGTGTCCTATGTGAAATTCTAATTTGGGTCCTTATGAGTTTGTATGTATTTGTTTGTATGTATTTTTGGGCCAATCCTTACACCATAGTTACTCAAGTGCGTTTACCAAGGAATCAAATGAATCAGTGTTTCATCAATTAAATAAAATTGTTATTATTGTAAATATTGTACATATTGCCTGAGTTTTTATGGGTGAACCAGTGGGTTCACCTACCAATAAAAGAAAAAAAAAAATGGCGCTCGACTCCGACTGTTAAGTACGTGAGTTCAAGTCCTCCCGGGGACTGGGCAGTGTGTTTTTCTCGTTTTGCGGTTTTAGTGTTGGGGAACTGTCGACTTTTTACAGTTGCTTTCTCTTTCATATGTTCCTTTTTGTAGTTTTTATCGACTTCTCTTCGTTCCAAATTTTCTTTTCTTAATTCGGCTTCGTTTTGTTAATCATATCTTACTGTAAATTTCCAAATCAGGTCACTACACGCTATTGCATGTAGCCTACATTATCAAGTCGTACAACCACCCCCCCCCCCTTCCACGTTGCATTTTTTTTTCGGTTGAAATTGCTAATAGTTTTATGAATTTTTTCCCATTCTTAAATGAAACCGATTCCATATTTCATGTAGATTGCATTTGATACGAAAGGTATCAATAAAGACCTGTCTTTATTGATACCAAATTTGCCTAGGTTCCCAAAGCAACTCTTGTTTCTAAAGGAAAGCCACTCTGGACTGAATATTCATAAATGACTGACTGTAAAATGCTTTTTTTGTATTGTAACTATGGATTAAGTTTCTTAGGGGTAGGGCTAAGCATCTGCCAACAATAGGTGACTATTATCCACGTTTCATGGTGCGATGATTTGTAAAAGAAGACAGCGGTTCCTTTAAACTTGACCAAGTCTCCCTCTGCGTTTTCCCTGCCGTTTTACGGGGGCGCTCCACCATTCCATAAAATTGCACTTTGGCTAGGGGGTGAACCCTCTACATGTAGTCCCTGAAAAATATCTTTGGGTTGATTTTTTACCCTGTTATGAGAGGGCAAAGAATCCTTTGTTAGATGTATTTTGGTAGTGATGGGTTGGGAGATTATGCTGTCAAAAATGGTTGAAATTGATACCACCTGAGCCGACTGTGAGGTTTTGGAAAGACGGCGGACCTATCTCATATATTGGTGAGTGACAAAGGGGCAGGGATGGCGGATCACAAGTTTTTTATTCATGCGCCTGTAGCTCAAAAAGTCGATGGTCATGCTGCGAAAAATCTTATGTGCCAGTAACAACCAACTCTAAGATTTGCATTGATGGGTCACATGCTGGCGTTGAAAACTTTGACAAGGAAGGAGAGGCAGCGCAACAATTAAGGCCCGTTTTAGTGTGTAAGTCGGACCAAATTTTAAGTGCTGCATGAGGGTAATAATAAAGGAATGGTTACGGGTTCGTTGAATACACCCTTGTACATCTGCTTATGCAGGATCATTTTCTTGATGGGAGGGGGGTGACTTCAAGTTTTACAAATGCCGAGTATGACGGCCTATGGAAGAGTGTAGTAAAGTGTCTTCAACCCGGGGCGCCCCCATCACTCTCCACCTCCCTCCCTTCATACGCACTTGAATGCAAAATGCTCCTCCAGGTTAAAGATACCAATCACAGAACAGCCGACAAGCTGGCCGTCAGAAGATATTAAAATTGCCGTACAGGTGCGGATCTCGACATTTCGAAAAGGGGGGGGGGCTGAAAGCTCCCTTGAATATTCTCCTAGATTAACATTATGCTAATTTTCGCGTATTTGTTATTGTCGATGTGGCGAAAAAGGGGGCTGAGCCCGAGGAAGCCCCCCCCCCCTTGGATCCGCGCCTGCCATATCATTACGGTAAGGATTTTGCAAAGAAGTCTTAGCATTTATTTAAACTTCAGAAAGCGCGGACGTGTACCAGCAATCATTTTTCCATTGATTCGCGTATGCTTGATTTTGGTCCGTTTGAAGGCCTTTGAAAAGTTGTAGCATGTTTAAGTCACCAGTAAGTAAAGCTCGAACTCTATAGCGCCCGACGGGCGCGGAGAATGTTGTTTCCGAGTTGGAGGATTTGTTGTGCTCTTGAGATTAAGCTAGGAAGTCAGAGAGTCAGGGGACTGATCGTCGTCAGGACCGTCAGTGGTGAAACCAGATGGGGGTAGGTGCCATGTATGTCCCTCGTCGAGGACGGATCCCCGCAAGGTCGTTTAAATTTCCCAGTGCAGTCGGGAAACGTTAAAACAGCCGGTCGCCCCTTGTGGTTTACTTGATAGTTTTATTTAAATGAGGACCGATCCTGTAGTAAATCCCCCAAATTTTCCAATTTCACAAATGAAAACCCAAATTGCGCGCCGAAAATTTTGAATTTTACTCTCCACGACCTTACGGCACTCCGTCTCCCTTGTCGGGGCTTCAGGCTGCAGTCCTACGTAGGGAAGTTTGGACCCCTGTCGCGCAAATTCTGGCGCTACTGCGGGCCAGCGTCGGGATTAAACGTATTATGATACCTACAAGGCCTATCCCACTACATGTTTACCGAAGAAAAGTGGAAAATTTTGCGACCGGCAAAGACCACGACTTGCTGAGCTTTGCCCGCCCCTTCCCCACCCCTATTGATGTCATTTATAGGGCAGGCTCCTAAGAAACATAAATTAAAGGCCATGCTATAAACGTGAATAGAGTAACATTCAAGAATACTGAAGCAAATTTCAAGTTTGGGGGCGGGGGTTGTTTCAGGCAATTTAAAGGCAGGTACCAATATTTAAGGATGCAAGTGAAAAGGCTGCTCGCTCCGACCTCCCGACCCTCCCCCCTTACATCCGGCACTTCTACTTGTATATCACACAACTTTACACTATAGACTACTAATATAAATTATAGTGCGATGGATTATCAGCATTGTCGTGGCTTAGTTGGTATGGCGCTCGACTCCGACTGTTAAGTACGTGAGTTCAAGTCCTCCCGGAGACTGGGCAGTGTGTTTTTCTCGTTTTGCGGTTTTAGTGTTGGGGAACTGTCGACTTTTTACAGTTGCTTTCTCTTTCATATGTTCCTTTTTGTAGTTTTTATCGACTTCTCTTCGTTCCAACTTTTCTTTTCTTAATTCGGCTTCGTTTTGTTAATCATATCTTACTGTAAATTTCCAAATCAGGTCACTACACGCTATTGCATGTAGCCTACATTATCAAGTCGTACAACCACCCACCCCCCTTCCACGTTGCATTTTTTCGGTTGAAATTGCTAATAGTTTTATGAATTTTTTCCCATTCTTAAATGAAACCGATTCCATATTTCATGTAGATTGCATTTGATACGAAAGGTATCAATAAAGACAGGGCTCCCGGCTACTTTAGTAGCCGGGAGACCTGTCTTTATTGATACCAAATTTGCCTAGGTTCCCAAAGCAACTCTTGTTTCTAAAGGAAAGCCACTCTGGACTGAATATTCATAAATGACTGACTGTAAAATGCTTTTTTTGTATTGTAACTATGGATTAAGTTTCTTAGGGGTAGGGCTAAGCATCTGCCAACAGTAGGTGACTATTGTCCACGTTTCATGGTGCGATGATTTGTAAAAGAAGACAGCGGTTCCTTTAAACTTGACCAAGTCTCCCTCTGCGTTTTCCCTGCCGTTTTACGGGGGCGCTCCACCATTCCATAAAATTGCACTTTGGCTAGGGGGTGAACCCTCTACATGTAGTCTTTGAAAAATTTCTTTGAGTTGATTTTTTACCTTGTTATGAGAGGGCAAAGAATCCTTTGTTAGATGTATTTTGGTAGTGATGGGTTGGGAGATTATGCTGTCAAAAATGGTTGAAATTGATACCACCTGAGCCGACTGTGAGGTTTTGGAAAGACGGCGGACCTATCTCATATATTGGTGAGTGACAAAGGGGCAGGGATGGCGGATCACAAGTTTCTTATTCATGCGCCTGTAGCTCAAAAAGTCGATGGTCATGCTGCGAAAAATCTTATGTGCCAGTAACAACCAACTCTAAGATTTGCATTGATGGGTCACATGCTGGCGTTGAAAACTTTGACAAGGAAGGAGAGGCAGCGCAACAATTAAGGCCCGTTTTAGTGTGTAAGTCGGACCAAATTTTAAGTGCTGCATGAGGTTAATAATAAAGGAATGGTTACGGGTTCGTTGAATACAGCCTTGTACATCTGTCCTGCTTTGTGCCCTCGACTGCACTATTTAATTGGGGGAAACATCCCCAACTTTCCCCTTCCAGATTTACCCCCTCCACGCGCTCTGGTAGATATGATCTGGTAGTTTCGCTGGACGTAAAAAGCTGTCAACATGGAATCGAACATAGTTTTATCATGAAAATGAGATCTTAACGATCTGACGCCGCTGTTATGTCATTTCACTAGTAAAAAGTGACACGGATGACCTCAATTCATCATCTTTGTGCTCAGTACACTTGTGTATACCAGAATATTTTAGAAGGTATAGTTAGCTACAGATTTTGGGTTCCGCAAGGGTAAGGGATTAGGTTATGATTAAGTAGTTTAGGATAAGGTAAGTTCCAGTGGTCAAGTGAACATGTCATCAAAGCAGTGGGTATGAAAACTATAGAATTCCTTCCTATTTCAGGTATTCATACGCATAGCAGTCATCCTCATTATGGTGGAGCATCAATCAATCTTATTCAATCACAATCGTCAAAATAAAATCGATCACTCTCATCAACTTTCGTACTAGTGTGGGGTTTTGTTGCCTGACTGGATAGATTTTCAATTAAATTGGCAGAGACCATTGCATGCCGTCAAGCCGAGGTATTAAATCAGGGGTGGGGAACCTTTTTTCTTTGACGGGCCGTTTTGAAGGTCATTATTCACTCGCGGGCCGCACATAGAGAGGTTGCAATAAGCTTCCCCCACATGGCGCAGGCAAACGGTCCCCAAACAGGACATGGTGGGGCAAAGTCTAGGCAAGAACAGCCCCTTGAAGCCCTGGTATTGTACTAATTTGTAGGCAATAGAATATTCATCCACTATCTTTAAATGAGATAGAATGTGCAAGGCGACACAGACCAACTATAAAGTATCACAATATTACCATTTGTCTTTTAACTTATGTATAGACTAATAATGAATGAGCACAAATGAAAAGTGGGCGCGAAGCGCTCCGAAAAAATTGCGTATTTTTAAACCAACTTTATGTTTTCGTAATTTTCATTGCAAAATTGCGAATCCAGAGGAGAATGGTGGGAGCGCTCCCCCGTTGAAAAAAGAATAGATACAATGTCCGCTGAGTGTCGTACTCTAATAGATAGACCTAAACATGAGGTAATTATGTACAATGTTATGTAGCCTATCTGCAACGCAAAACTTTCGTTACCTCCAGAAGCAGGCTACAAGGGTTCTGCGAATGAATTATGTCTAACGAAACCTGGAAACGGTTGGCATGTTACATTGTGCAGAGGTTTTAGTAACACTGGTAGTGTTTCGCCGCAGATTTACGTGAAATACCCGGAAAGTGGTACTGTATAGGGGTAAGCAGGATAAACGATGGGCACCGTGGGCTAAAAGTGTTATTGTCAATTACTTTTCAAGTGATTCTGAATTTACATTTATGAATTGCCTCGCGGGCCGGATCTCGTCTTGGAAAGAAGTCACAAGTGGAGTTCCACAGGGTTCTGTTCTTGGCCCACTTCTTTTCTTAATTTTTATCAATGATATTGATAGCTCTCTCACATCTAGTATTAGTAAGTTTGCCGATGATACTAAGTTCTGTAGGAAGGTCAGTGATAAGGATGATGCCTCATTACTGCAAGAAGACTTGGATAGGTTATTTTCATGGTCTCAGACTTGGCAAATGTCTTTTAATGCAGATAAATGCAAAGTCCTACACTTTGGTCCTAAAAATTTCAGCTATGTTTATAACATGAATGGTAGTATTCTGAGTGATGTGTCATTTGAGAAGGATCTGGGTGTAGTTATTACAGGTGATTTAAAGCCATCTAGACAGTGTGCAGCTGCTGCTGCTAGGGCTAATAGGGTGCTTGGATTGATCAAGAGGAATTTCAATAGTTTTAGTCAAGAAATTGTTCTAAATCTGTATAAGCAGTTGGTAAGACCTCACCTCGACTATGCAGCCCAGGCATGGAGTCCCTTCTATGAAAAGGACAAGTTTCTTTTAGAGCAAGTTCAGAGGAGAGCCACTCGCCTTATGCAAGTTCAAGTTCAAGTAAACTTTATTAAGCACCAGAAATGGGCAAATACAGCTCGCAATAAAACAATAAGATGGATAAGAGCAAAGAAAGGAGAAAACATGAAAGATATAAAATGATAAAAGGAAAAAGAATAAGACAGCAAAATAACATGAGCAATGAAATACTGTAAGAAATACTAAAAGAACAAGTAAAAGTAATATGCACAAAGAAATGTAGTGATAGAAACCAGACAACCTAGTGTAGTTACTATTAAAATACGAGATTGCCATTGGTACAAAGATATGTTTATAACGGTTTGTGAGGGCAGCTGGGGGTCTCATCCTACCACTGCGACCAATAACACTCTCAGAGAGATCATCATATAGTGGGTGACTTGGGTCGTTCAATACAGAATTTAACTTACGTTGGAGGCATGATTGATAAAAAGATTTCAGCCTAGGTAATTGAAGATCCCCAATTAGGTAACCAGACTTTTTAATAATCCCATTAATTTTCCTCTTATCCTGTTCCGAAGCGCTGCCACCCCAACACACAATACAATAAGTGAAAATGCTAGTAATAACCGAACAATAAAAAAGAGATAAAAGAGTATGATCAATATTAAAAGATCTTAGTTTCCTCAAACAATAAAGGCGAGAATTAAGTTTAGACATGATAAAATCAATGTTATCAGACCAAGTAAGTTTGTCGTTTAAAACAACCCCTAAGTACTTATAAAAAGTTATGTGAACCTGTTCAACAGGAGAATCAGATATAACAACAGAATCACGAGGATGTTTACCAGTTCTAAAATCAATAACTAATTCCTTAGTCTTACTAACGTTCAGTTGTCCTTACATGCAATCTGGTGCCTCATATGCTACATTTTGAAGTAAAATTTGTGTTAAAAACTTTACGTATTTTTAGGAACTGAAAAAAAATTGGCACCAGAGAGGGGGGTCACGGCCCAGTGGCCTCCCCCCTTGGGTACGCCACTGCGTTTACTATCTAAGCGGAGCGCCACCATAGGTTGGCGCGGAGCGTTCCAAGAAAATTTGACCCTGTTGACGATAACACATCCCAGATGGCCGGAAATGGCACTTGCCAGGCTTGATAGCAGCCGATTCCAACTGATGCACACTGTCTCGTAAGGTATTTTTCGATTGGCTGGTGGTATTGTATCGGTATTGTATCGTATTGATTGTATCCAATCATGTGTAGTAAGACAGCATGCGTGTGAACGTCCCAATCGACGTTCAAACTGATCTGCTGTGCACTCCCATGCTTCGAGTTTCAGTTGCTAATTGCAACTTCACTCTCTATCACTCCACTCTCTGTCCTTCTCGCTGTCTCTTCTCCTTTCCGTTTTTTTCCTCTCTTTTTTCCCTTTCATTTTTTTTTTCAAAAAGGGGGGCCGGGTCGGCCCCCCTAGATCCGCCCCTGTGATCTCATTTTCGTACTGAGTATAATCATCATTAGTAATGAGACCAATCAGTGCAGTGTCATCGGCGAATTTTACGATCGGACAAGAAGCAGTGGACCTACAGTCTGAGGTGTAAAGGCTGAACAGGAAAGGGGCTAAGACAGTACCGTGGGGTGCACCTGTACTAGAACTCACAATATTCGAATACCCGAGGTGAGACATCTACCTTATCATGTTAGACTTAAGCATCTTGGGCTTACCACCCTGGAGTTGAGAAGGATGGGGGGGGGGGCATGCTTCAGGTGTACAAATTAAGCTATCTCTGAAAGGAATCCTTTGTCATCTTGTAGTTATTTAAAGGTTCAAAGTAATTCTCGGGTTTGGGGCCATTCTAAGAAGCTAGTAAAACGTTTTGCTAGGCTTGATATTAGGAAGTTCAGCTCCTCTCACAGAGTTGTCAACGAATGGAATAGTCTGTCTGAGTGGGTAGTTAACTCTACATCTGTGAACTGCTAACATTGACAAGTTCTTCCATAACTGTAGTAGAATCTAATTGTGGTGGGCTCATTTGGTGTTGGTTGTTTGTTTTCAGTTAAGTCTGTATGGACTTCAGGGCATCTTATGGGGCCTTAGCCCTCCTTTGCTCTTTAAACTGTCATGTTATGTTTATTGGTCTCGCGCGGGCCGGAGGTTCCCTACCACCTGTATTAAATGAAAACTGTGAAATAAGAAAAAGTGCCGTTTTGGCGTTCAATACAGTGTAACCAAAATGGCGACTTCTGGTGACAGTCAAGCCTCCAGCAAAGGAGAAATTTCTGATACCACAAGAGAAGCCTTAGCCAATCCCTTAACTGATGATGATGATGAAGAAGAGGAAATTTTGGCAGTGAGTTAATTCGTGTATTTATACCGCGAATCGCATTCCATAGGTTTTTTTGTTTGCCAGCACCAGGTTACAGATGAATTTGCGTAGGCCAAGACCTAATTAACAGTAACACTAACAGTAACACTAACGTTAGCTTACACTATCACAGTATCAACTGTAGTGTAGGCTGGCCGAATATAGTGTCATTCCGCCATAGGTTTCGCACCTTTCCGGCATTGCGGAAAGGTGCGAAACCTATGGCGGAAAGACTAAAAATCTAAGAATCTAACGCCTGGAATTATTGTCCTTGCAACCACCGAGACATTTTAGAAGTCCAGGTCAGACAAGTAGAGGAAGGGGGGTACGGGGGACCGTTACTTTCCGCCCACGGTAGCCAGACTGCATAATTTGTCAGTCGCGCGGAGGAAGTTCCACGCGCATTTTCAATTTACATACTGATTTTACCACGAATTTGGCTCGCAATAAATGAGTTTGGTGTGCGGCGCGCAGAGCAAGACTCCATCCCGGCATAGCGGTGGCAAAACGGTTACAGTACCTCAGTCTGTGGGCGTACTGTGCAATGCAAACTAGCCATATCCAATGCACACACGGCAGCCATGCAATTTTGTGTTGTAATGTGCCTCCACTTAATTCCCACTGAGTACCACACAAAATATGAATATTTCCTGCCAAATAGGAAATATGTACATAAATTTTGGCAGTAGTATGATATGTATAAGTGTAGCGTACGTACGTACAGTATACGTACATATAGTATGTAGTATACATATAGTATACATATGCGTATATGTATATACGCACACATACAGGTAAATGTATTGTGTGTATTCAGTTTGTAGCGGCATTGGCGCGCAAGGTTGAACTTTACAATTACATTCCGCGCACAATTAACAAACTATGCAATCTGGCCCGGTAGTTTCCGCCCCTGACTTTCCGCCCCTAAAATTTCTGGGGCGGAAAATAACATTCGGAATCAAAGATTAACTTACAATTGTATCTACTTCTTTTTTCATTTTGGAGACCGAAAAAATGATGAAATCATGGGACATTTTCAGAAATCACATAGAGAAGAATAGATTGTATATGTGTGCGTATGATCTACCAAGCCTTAGCCTATATAGTGCAGCTGCAGTTGTATGTGTATTAGGCCTAGAATGTATTCACACCAATGCACGTACACGTCCATATGCATGCACAGCACCGTATACGTTAACGTATGTGTATATACGTACTGTATTTGCGTACACATTGCAATGCAAAAGCCTAAGTGCTAGCGAGAAAAAAAAGTCAGCATAAGTATGTACTAGGCTATGGATTGTTGTATAAAAGACATCAATGTATATGGAGAGACGTTCAATGATAAGAAAATTTAGTTTTAGTTTGTCAAGCCTTCAACTCGCGCAGGTATTCCATTCTATGCCGTTACTTTCCGCCCCTCGAACCGGTGTTTTCCGCCCCAAAAAACCAGGGGCGGAAAATAACTTTTTTTAGGGGCGGAAAGTAACGGGGGCGGAAAATAACTGAATTTGAGGAAGGGTACTGTTACTTTCCGCCCCCAGGTAGTTTCTGCCCCTGACTTTCCGCCCCTAAAATTTCTGGGGCGGAAAATAACATTTGGAATCAAAGATTAACTTGCAGTTGTAGCTAGGCTACTTCTTTTTTCATTTCTGAGACCAAAAAATGATGAAATCGTGGGACTTTTTCAGAAATCACGTAAGAGAAGAATGGATTGTATATGAGAACATATGATCTACCAAGCCTTAGCCTAGCGGACCTACTAATGAATGCCCGATATTTCCCATTGGTATCATGAATGCCTGACCTGTGTGAATGATTGCCCGTGATATGTTATTGATTGCCCGACCTGTGAATTGATTGCCCGTGTTGTATTAGTGTTCAGTTTAGACGAAAGAAGTTCAAAAAATAGAAAAGGTTATTGTATTGTCAGGGACCTAATAACATTATGTGAAAAATTTTTCGTCTTCGGCTCCTGTCATTAACAACTCAGTTTTGTCACAGGAAGGAATATTTCCCCGGCCCTAGCATCACTCATTACACTTTATTTTTCTGTTCTCTTATTCAGTACTTCTTTTACATGTGAAATTCACTATCTCACTGTGCCCCAATATACCGACTCACTACTGGTGGAGTACACTAGAAAAAGAATGTTCAAAAGTTTTGGGGCTCCTGAGTCTTCCCGTGTGGCTGACTTTTTCTCCACACTTATATAGTGATGTTATCCAGCATGCATGTTTTTGTTCAATAGTATTTTTCCTTGAACATTTTGCTGAAAAAAAAAACTTTTTCTGCCTCACCAGCTTTACCCCACAAAGTACTAAGTTACATTTCCATGCTGACCCCACCTCCGGATTAAGTGTTTTCATTGTCCAGCCCTAACGTTAGTCCTCTCACCCGCCTCAATAAAAGTTTAAAACCTTTCCTAATCCGCGGGGAATCATTTACGCACAGGTCGGACATTCATTCACAGGTTGTGCATTCAATAACACATAACGGGTAATCATTCACACAGGGCGGGCATTCATTATACCGACGGGCAATATCGGGCATTCATTAGTAGGACCCTTAACCTAGGTCTAGGCTATATAGTGCAGCTGCAGTTGTATGTGTATTAGAACTTATTCACACCAATGTACGTACACGTCCATATGCATGCACAGCACTGTATACGTTAACGTACGTGTATATATACGTACTGTATTCGCATACACACTGCAATGCACCAGGGGCGGATAATAAATTTTTTTAGGGGTGGAAAGTAATGGGGGCGGAAAATAACTGAATTCGTAGAGGAATAGGCCCTAGAAACGTAGGCTAGCTCGTTGAATAGATTGAATGGAAGTGTAAAGCAGGCAGCCTTTTAAGAAAGTAAGAACTGAAAACAGAATTAACATGTACTTACTAATGGATTTAATTTTAAGCTGTGGGGAAGAAAGTTACATCCTTTCCACATGTATGAATGGTGGCTGAATAAAAAGTCTTTAGACAAAGCAAAGACATCAACTTTTTCACACCTCTGCACGTGAAGATCTCAATGTGTACATGTAGGGGATTAAAATCATTGTACTCAATAGACACGTACGTGCTCTAAACTCCATTCAGCCCTGTCCCTGTAATTTATAAGTCTGGTAAGTTCTTACCTATCCTATCTTACATTCCACAAAATAATGTGCTCATTCTGCCATAGAAAAAGTGCCTTCCCACCATGGCGGAAAGGCACTTTTTCTATGGCGGAATGAGCACATTTTCTGTGGCGGAAAGTACTGATGGCGGAATGACATGGCCCCTAGCTAGCCTACGTAACGTCATGCTAGCACTTACAGGCAGGGAGTTGTTATCCGAATGGAGATAGGCTAGCATGATAAGTTTGATTTCTGCTAATACTTTAAGACCTAGGCTCCAATTTAGAATCTGTGCCCCAAAGCAATGTAGCGTGGTACGGATAGGGTTAGGGTTATCTTCTTCTTTCGAAATATGGTGACACATCCACAGGGACATTACTTCACCACGCATGTGTCGAGAGGTATCAAGCCCTAATATTGTTAGCAATAAACTGGGCAGGGTCTTTATGATGCAGGGAATTTTCAACTAAAGCAGGGAGACTATTCCAATCCTTAACCGTATTAGGGAGAAAACTAAATTTGTAGCAGTTTGTCCTAGTAAAGAGGTGGCAAAAGTGCAGGCCCTGCATCCAGCGTGTTCTGCGAGTGGGATGCCAAAGTCTATCCATTTGTGCCTTACCAAAAACACCCTTGGAGAACAGAATTAATCTGTTTTGTCTTGGACATTCCACTAATGTAGGGAGATCGAGGTCTTTCAGAACAGAAGTCATAGACCCTGGCTGTCGTTGAAGTTTGAGCTGATAAAGCGAGCCGATCTCCTTTGAATACTCTCAAGCTTACCCTGTACATAAATCTGGTGTGAATCCCACACAGAACTTGCGTAGTCCAAAACTGGTCTGAGAAGACCCTTATAAGCAGCCAGCTTTTCATCACTAGAACAAAAAGATTAATTCCTTTGAAGTACCCCTAAGATTTTGTTACCTTTATTCCCCCCTGTGGGCTGGGGGTTGTAGAATATGCCCACGGTATTTCCCGCCTGTCGTAAGACTGCAGGCCTCAAAGTGATCCTATATTTCCTATAATTTCCTATAAATTCCCAAAAATCCTATATTTCCTATATTTGTGTGATTTGGGGCTTGTTTTCCTATATTTTTCTGATCTTGTCAAAAAATTTTGTTTTATATGGTGTTTTGGGGTGAAATTTTCAGATACATTCTTTTTCCAAGATAGCTGTCTTAGACTCTGAGTGTCTTAGACTCAGGAGTGGCTTAGTCGGACAGGTAGCAGTGTACATAGATGCCAAGTACAGTATCTTAATTAGATGCAATTACTGTACACAAATACCAGTTATTCTGTAGGATTCAGAAATATTCTCATACGAAACTGCATAGGGCACTAGTAAACACTTATTTCACCACCCATAAATGTTCCACTCTCACACCTGTGATTTTAAGTACTCTATGATTTCATCTCTTTCAGGGAATTGTGCCTGTCGTGGTATTGTCAAGGGGGTGGATTAGAGTCCTTTGCCTGGTATCCCCTGTAGTCATGCAGTCCTCCACATTTTAAAACCCTTACTTATGCTTTGCATGGACAGGTAGCTAGTCTGTGATACAGTAGAACTAATTCTTTAATTCAAAATATTGTAGTACAATTGTTCAAAATACCAATATTTTCCCAGTCATCTTCCATCTTTCCTCAAACTGAGTTAACCATTAGATCAGTTGATTGTTCAAAGTGTTGTACAATTACAATTCTCCCCTAAAGAAAAAGAACTTAGTGTTTTGAGAAAATTAAGAATCCCACTGTAATGTTTACAAGTTTACAATGTGCAAACAGACCAAAGTGGAAATGTAATTCATATTACAGGGTTTCCCCTAGCATTCTTTTTGTGAGGTGGCCACCTCACAGTTTTTGGCCACCACCTCACAGAAATTTGCTATACTTGCCACCTGTACTGTACTAGCTATGGAAGTATTGATAGTTCTCACTTACCGATTGTGCCAAAGCTGGCATCATATTACCCCCAAGAACTAATACCACCTCACACTCTCCAAAACTCAGGGGAAACCCTGTCATATATATCTGATGCTGCAGTGCCCATCATTGGTGGTACTGTAAGTGGGGACATTTGCCAAGTTGCCCTTTCCCTAATTTTGTGATGTAACTTCCTCAAGGGAGATTTTAGATGTTAAGTATGTTAATGCACAGACAGTTTTGCACACTGTTGGCATCATGACATATGTGGACTACACTGTTCTGCCAAGTTGTAGATTCAAAGTGAGCAGTGGCATTTTTAGGGGGAGGGACCATTGGGCCATGCCCTCTCTCCTTTGTTGATGCTGATTTTTTCTCTAATTTGGTAACCCAGAATATGTAAATCTTTGAAAATAAATTTTACTTCAAAAGATAACATATGTAGCACCAAATTGCATGTAAGTCACCCAATTATTCAAAAAATTTTCAAAGGGGAGGGGGTTCCCCCTCCCCCATGCTAACAATCACAGAATAAACTACATAGCCCCCATGAGAGAGGTCTGGCTATGCCACTGTGAAGTGAGTTTGAAGGTATTCATAGCAACCATACAGTTGTCATAGACCTATCATCTTACTGTCATCACCCACATGTCACACTTTGCAAGACTGACTAGCAATACAGTGTTTAGTTTATAGCAACTAAACACTTTCTTTTGTTTTAGTTTATAGCAAAATGTTGTATTAAGAGACTATTTCCTGTTCTTGAAGCGGCAAAAAATTCAAAAATTTCTGTGTCCTCAACCCCATTATTATTGGAGTGGAGGTGAATTCTGTCTGTGTACTTTAGGACATTAGCAAGCAACAGTTCATTCTCCACATGAACTACCCATCCATTCAAAGCCCCATCTAGCCTACGTAGCGCCTCTGTGGCTGCCGCCCCTTTTGTAGGCTGCCGCCCCTCAGAGCCTGCCGGCGATAGCCATAAATTCCTTTCACTGAGCCCAAAAGTTGATATAGTTAATATTCATAAGCATGAATGGCAATTGGTCTATTCCTGAGGTAGGCGGTGCTCAATGACTCGGATCTTTGCAACGCTGCGTTGACCACAATTTTGTTTAAACCATAAATACATTTCGTCCGTTAAAGCTTCTAACATAGATGGAAGTCTTGATCATGGAAAATCTCTTACAATCTATAACAACTGATATCAAAGAGTTCGTTTAGAAGCTGACAAATAATCTTCGGTTGGAAGATATCGAACAGTCTTTTCTCGTGGCTGAGTGGTAGGTTGTTAGTAATTAGTTGAGGAGTCGCTGTACTGTGTGTATGCACACACGGTGCCAGGGAATACCAGGATTGTGTCGAGTTGCATTGACCACTGTGACTCTACGTACTGTTGCTTCATCCAATCCCCTTAGAGCTATGTAAGTGAAGTTTGCGTTGGATTTCTACACAGATGAAAGGAATTTGTTTCCAAAGCCTGCGGACGTTTGTTTTTTCGCAACGATGAGCTGAACGAAAAAACTTTGTCCGCTCTGCGGGGTAAGCACCATCATGATCACATTCCATGTTCTCAACTTCATATATTGCAAATTTTGGTGCCTTTTTGGGTATGTACAAATAATAACATTAATACTTTATTTCAGAGTCAAAATATGAAAATACATTACTTTCAGGGGATTTACCCTTTCCCTTCCACCAAAATATTTAGATCATTTTTTCCATGTTGATGGTAGAACCACACTGTTCTGCCATATGGCCCACACTTTTGATACTGTTAATCACATAATTTGTATCATTTAAACAGTATAGCTTGTTAGTTTCTTAAGGTGCTATGCAGTACTGTGGTTTACTCATCCACAACTTTGAGGAATTTTGAAGATAATTAGAACTGCTAGTGTGTATCATTCCTATATTTACTCTATATTTTCTTGGAAAAATCCTATAAAACCCTATATTCATCAGTATCCTTCCTATAAAACCTCCTATATTTCTGTGATAGACCACTTTGAAGCCTGTAAGAGGCGACTAAAGGGAGGACTTGCACCGTATTTAAACTTTGCTTGACAATATAACACATTTGTGTTGGTGTGTCGTTAAATTTTATCTAACTTGTTACCTTTATTACAAATGAATTGGACATGCTTATCCCAACTAAGGTCGCTAGTGATAGAAACCCCTAAGTACTTAATTGAGTCAACCTTAAGTAACTTTTCACCATTCAAGACATAATCAAAACAAACAGGCTTTTTTTTCCCTGGTAAAAGTGATGATACACTTTGAAGGCTGGAATCTCGTACCCCATGTCTTAGCCCAGAGACCTAGATTATCAATGTCATCCTGGAGTCTACGACAGTCACTATCATCATCAATGACTTGATAGCAAACACAATCATCAGCGAAAAGCCTGACATTAAAACTGGCAACATTTACGATGTGTGTAATTCCCCAGTACTGGAGAGGTTTTTAGTGTATGGACATAAGGAGTGCCTACTCAGCCTCCATAAGGTAAAAAATGTGTGGTGTAGTTATTTTCATAAACCTCATCGAACAAAGAGATACATTAGATAACATCGCCACCATGTGGCTCTTCGTATTTTTATGGGAGGTGATAATGGTTGAAAAATGGCCCAAAAGTGGACACCAAAATGTGACATGAAAATTCAACCATTTTCGTGAGGGAACCAGAAGTAAAACAAGTGAGCTTAATCTTTGGCAATAATTTTTTTATAAAGTTCATATCACTACTTTATCAAATGTGACATAACATGGGGAAAATTTATGGCATAACTGAGTTTTATGAGGTGCCCAAAAGTGTGTGACGTACGTAACATTTGGTGTCCACCCTGTTACATACGTCACACAACTCTGACAGCTTAACACTGTAAGTGCTTTGGTGATGGTTGAAGGTTTGCTTGTCAAGGTCCACTAGTAGCTCATAAAGCACATTACCTTGAATATAGCAATCATTCCAATGAAAATGGAGAAACCCAAAAACTTGATTTGTGACGTACGTAGGGCTGTGCATTTCCAGTTAATTCACTATCCGTTTAACCGTTTTTATTAACCGAACGGTTAACGGTTAACAGAAAATAAAAACAAGTCAAGGTATATAAACAAAATAAACATTTCGGAAGAGCGCCATCACTTAAATACCAAAGTTTCTACACTTAAAATGGCGCCGGTAGTGATGATCGTCGAAGCAGCGTGCAAGTTAAAACGTTTGCATTAGTTGCGATGTTTTGGCAAGCAGTCCGTATGCATGGGCGAATCACGCATTTATTCAAACTTTTCACAAACATGCATACTTTTTGTTATGCCACTGATTACCGTTTTCGAGAATTGTGCGGTCTAACATAGCATCGTAAGATGAGAAGCCTATAGATATCACTGGCATTATCACGTTCAAGACACACTTCTCCGGCTACAGCGATACAGTATCACACACGCCCAGAGCAGTGTCGAGTACAAACGTACCACATACAGTGTACTATAGTGTGCCTTGTGACCTTGCTGCAATTCATACGTAATATACGTGTGTCTGCAAAGAATTCCAGCACCGTTATGTCGTAAAGGTGTGAAAATTTTTACCCATATGTATTACCGCATGCTCCATAAAAAATTGTAACGTTGAATTTTAACTTGTCTTACATTGCATGCCTTTTTACCAAATACCTACTGAAAATACCAGTTTCTTCGTAATTATGAACGGCAAAACTTTTCGATAACGGCAGCTACCCTCATACTTTATGTTATAACGGGACTCGGGCATAGTTGTCTCGTACGCAATACTGTACAGTACAATGTACGTACGGTATGTCATGAACGATCGTTCATGCAACGTGCGAAGCAGTGAAGCACATGGCTGGCCGGCCGGCCCGGTTCGTTCAGCAAGCTCAATTAGCTCTGCTAATTACAAATACTGTACTGTACTGTACAATGCACGTAAGTGCAGTGCGCCGGTTCGTTCAGCAAGTCCAACGAACTGTGCTAATTATGTTGAAAAAAAATATGATTATTCATGAAGTTCACCATTGGAATGCTCCATATTTTATAATTTGGGGTTAATAAATGAAATGGTTGAAAGAATTTCACTCATCTTTGCGAATTTGGGGGGTTGAAAATTTTCCAGGAATTATAGTAACGTTCAAAAAATTATAAAAAATGTTTAATTGGTTTTTGTTAAAATTATTAAGTTAGCTTAAATGGGGAGGCCAACGTAGTTACAAATATTTTAGTTGCGCCTACAAGGCTTGCAAACCAAGGATGCATATTAAGCCCAGAACTACATAGCTTGGTCACTATTTTGTGCAGACTGCATATGTTTTGAGACTGATGAACTGTAAACACGTAACCTAGGAAGTTAAGCCCGGGAAAACTTCCGAAGTGGATTTATCTTGAACGATATTAAGCATATATTTTTCTGCCGTCTAGAGGTAACTTTTTTAGTCTTATCTATCAAGTTTACGGTGCTCCACGCTTTTAAAAGGTATGGTGGATTGTTGTAGGGTGTACTGCATAGTTTAATCCCTGCACCCTTGATAATTTTAATCCTTTTCAAAAGTTTCATGAAAGAGTTTATTGTCACTTTATTTCGGCAAACCACTCCCAGATCATGGGGCGAACGGATCGATATACTAGTCAAAGCAACGCAATGCAGACTGTGCAACTGACATTATAAAGGTCTTTTTTTAAACCTTTTGTAGTTTTTTATCCAAAGTTTACCCATTGTTACGTGGTTTTGGGCAAGCAACTTCTGCCTTTTACTGCATATACAAGTTTAGGTATAATGGTGAACTGCGGCGACAGATTTATTATGCAAATTCGGTTAAACAAAACAACATTTGGCGGTCGTTTAACCGATCGATCGGTCGGTTAACCAGTTAACTGTTTAACCTTCGCAGCCCTAGACGTACGTAACATTGGTGTCCACCCCGTTACGTATGTCACACAGCTACCCCACCACCCTTACATGTGTACAATGGATTTCAAATCATATGTGCATCACAGCAGCCATTACCATTGTCTTACTGGGTATTGTCATTTGTAGCAATGTTTGCTATGAAAGGCACAGTGAGAGCATACATGCTCGGTGTCCACCACTTTGGTGTCCTGTTACGTATGTCACAAAAAACATGAATTCTATAAAAATGCTGGTTTGGGACAGAATATCATGTTCATGGTAATACTTTTGTTATACGTAAACAGCATTTCTAGGATGAGTAACGTGCACAACATTCTCCTAACCTGAAAAATTAGGGATTTGAAAAATTCAAATTTTTGGTGTCCTGTGTTACTGTGTTTGACTGTACGTAGGTCACAATTTATAAGCAAAATTCCTTATTAAAAGCACATGAAAATTTCAATACATGTAAAACATAGACTAAATTGCTTCAATGGTGCACTACTAATTAGTAATCTGTAAATCTACTTTAGTTGAAACTAAAAAATTCAAATTTTCAGTGAATAACAACAAATACCAACTATTGTGATGTAGGTAACGGTGTCCACTAATTCAAAAGTGTGGTTTTGATGCCGTTTTGAAATATTTGACACTTTTTTTGCATAAAATGTATTTTGATACTCAAGAAGGGTGTGATAAAATACAACTAACTCTGGAAAAAAAATTACATTCACTTCCAAGCATGTAAGTGGACACCATATTACATACGTCACACATGTAGGGGTATAACCTATTTTGTGGAATATTTCAGTCCATTTGTATTCAACTATCTTTGTATTTCATATTCAGTTCACACATGCCAAAAAGTAAATAATGAGTTTGCTTTCAAGATGATTTGATGAATTCTAATTTTGGTATGCATGTCACACTTTCATTACCCAGTATTGGAGAATGACACATATCATTAATGTGTGCCAAAAAGAGAATGGGTCCTAAAATGGACCCCTGAGGGACTCCAGACAGGACATCATCAAAAGAAGACCGAGTACCATTTACTACAACAGCCAGTTTACGATCAGATAAGAAATCATCAACCCACTGGAGGATTTGGTTCCATACACCTAGGCTAAAGAGCTTGATTTTTAGTAGCTCATGAGGCACAGTGTCAAAAGCCTTTTCAAAATCCAGAATGAAAACATCAGTTTGTTTGTTTATATCCAGGGGTGAAGCCCAGTCTTCAATGACTGACACCAGTTGAGTATCACAGTTCTAAAGGCATGCTGCTTTGATGTAAGGATGTTCTTTGACTCAAAGAAGTCCATTAGATTTGAGCTTATGATGTGTTCTAACAATTTACAACAGATACAGGTAAGCGAGACAGGCCGATAATTACTTGGGAGAGAACTGTCATTTTTTGTTGGTTTCG
Organism: Holothuria leucospilota; assembly: GCA_029531755.1. Taxonomy (NCBI): domain Eukaryota; kingdom Metazoa; phylum Echinodermata; class Holothuroidea; order Aspidochirotida; family Holothuriidae; genus Holothuria; species Holothuria leucospilota. The sequence goes on from CM055966.1 coordinate 43,392,376, forward strand.
ATGACAAGAGAAACCTATGCAACTGTGCTGGCGTGTGTATGTATGTATGTATGTGTGTGTGTATGTGTGTGTGTATGTGTGTATGTGTGTTTGTGACACTTGCTCGTTAACACGATATCTCAAGAAGGGAAACTCTGACACTTCTCAAACTTGGTACATAGGTGCCCCATATTGAGAGGAAGAACCCTATTGTTTTTGGTGGGGGTCAAAGGTCATCTGGGGTTACCAGGGGTCAAACTCTGAAAACCTTGTTAACACAATATCTCAAGGTAGAAAACTTGGACAAATTTCATACTTAGAAGGTAGATGCGTTATGGGAAGAGGAAGAACTCATATTGATTTTGGTGGAGGTCAAAGGTCATTTGGGGTCACCAGGGGTCAAACTCTGAAAACCTTGTTAACACGATATCTCCATATAGGAAGCTTGGATAAATTTCATACTTAGCATGTAGATGTGTTATAGAAAGAGGAAGAACCCCATCGATTTTAGTTGAGGTCAAAGGTCATTTGGGGTCATCAGGGGTCAAACACTGAAAACCTTGTTAACACGATATCTCGATGTAGGAAGCTTGGATAAATTTCATACGTAGTATGTATATGCCTTACGGTAAGGCAGATAATCCTATCTCTTTTGGTGGAGGTCAAAAGTCATCTGGGGTCACCAGGGGTCAAATGCTGAAAACCTTGTTAACACTATATCTCGATGTAGGAAGCTTGGATAAAATTCATACTTAGTATGTAGATGTGTTATATAAAGGGGAAGAACTTTATCGATTTTAGTGGAGGTCAAAGGTCATTTGGGGTCATCGGGGGTCAAATTCTGAAAAACTTGTTAACACAATATCTCAAGGTAGAAAGCTTGGATGAATGTCATACTTAGTATGTAGATGCATTATGGGAAGAGGAAGAACCCACTTGTTTTTGGTGGAGGTCAAAGGTCATCTGGGGTCACTGGGGGTCGAACACTGAAAACCTTGTTAGCAGAATATCTCAAGGTAGAAAGCTTGGATGAATTTCATACTTAGTATGTAGATGCATTATGGGAAGAGGAAGAACCCTGTTGTTTTTGGTGGAGGTCAAAGGTCATTTGGGGTCACTGGGGTCAAACTGAAGACCTTGTTGACATGCTATCTTGATGTAGGAAGCATGGATAAATTTTGTGCATAGTATGTAGATGAGTTATGGAAAGGCAAAGAATGCTATTGTTTTGGTGGAGGTCAAAGGTCATCTGGAGTCACCGGGGGTCAAACCCTGAAAACCCTGGTGACATGATATCTTGACATAGGAAGTTGGATGAATTTCATACTTAGTATGTAGATGCCTACTGGTGAGAGGAAGAACCCTATCACTTTTGGTGGAGGTCAGAGGTCATTTGGGGTCATCAGGGGTCTGGCCTTAAAAAGTTTGCAGTCACTTCATACTACTGTAATTCCATGATACTGTAGGTGTGTACGAATCATCGAAACCACAATGCATTTATGCATTCTGGTTTTATAAATAGGGCAAACATTTGCCCTCTTCCAGTCAACGGGTATTTTCCCGCTTGAGAGGGATTGTTGATAAAGGTGGCTCAACATAGGGGCAAAGTCAGGTGCAATTTCTCTTAGGACCCAAGGATGGATGTTGTCAGGTCCAACAGCCTTATACGTAGTATGGTTAGGAGACTGGATTTTGGCAGTACCTGGGAATTTGTTGACGTGATATTTTTGTTTAGAATCACACATTTGGTTCACCAAAAACTCATACGAAATAGAGACACGCTAAAACGTTCAAAAAGTGCAACAGATAAAATTCGACAAGGACACATTGAGTCAGAAATAGGAAATTCCCCGTTCTGTGATATCGTTTTAACCACAGCTTGTAAATTCCCATAGTCAGTAGTTCATGGCCCTCTTAAGCCCAAAGTAAAATCCTGACACCTTTTCTTCTTTGAATTGAGAAGTTGGAAGCTGACGCTAAGTTTTAGAAGTCATTTTGTGGTTTTTGAAAGGAACGATGTTCCATAATGCACAGCGCAATTATAGTGAACGAATTGCGAACTACCTGCGTAATTGATTACTGGAATTCAACCAAACACTTCGATTCATGCCCCTTTCCTGTAAAAATGTCCGTTACAATGCTGTGTTTGCTCCATGGATACCTAAGGAAATTACACTCACAACCATAACAAAATTCTGGCAATATTTAAGTTTTTGCAAGGTTGGAAGGCACTTAAATGTTAGGGTGAACGAAATCCAGACCCTCCATGCTAGGCATACGGATATGGTACGCATACGCATAGGGATAGGGTTAGGGTTATATACGTAGTAGGGATACGGATAGGGTACGCATACTGATAGGGATAGGGTTATACATGTGGTACACATAGAGATAAGGTTAGGGTTATAAGGTTAGGGTTATAAGGTTAGGGTTATAAGGTTAGGGTTATAAGGTTAGGGATATATGTATACGTAGAGGTAAAATACGTATAGATATGTATATTATACTTATAAATCTGAGCTTTTTGTACTGTACTTACAATATTTAAAACCATTTGCCGGCAGCTATTGCTATCGGTTAGGGCATGGAATCGCTATACTGAAATCTATACCACATTCGTATTCCTCAAATAATCTGCGTTCCAATCTCACTGCTCACTGACACCTTTCTTTCTGTAGCTTCTTTTCTCACGTCTTGTTACGCTACTTTATGTTGGTTCCTTTGGAACTTGTCACTGATCTTTTGTACAGTAAGCTTTAAGTTGTAATTTACGTCACTTCCGGGCACAGATTCTAAATTAGTACTAAGACCTATTTAAGTATAAAAATATTATCAGCTATTAGCTGTTGATAAGGCTTACAAGGACTTGGGCCTAGGCCTAGTCCTCAGTAAAGGACTGTGGTCGTTCGACTACTGCTCACTATACACAGTCCTTACATTTGTCATGTTGAGAGGAAGAACCCTGTCGTTTTTGGTGGAGGTCAAAAGTTATTTGAGGTCACTAGAGGTCAAAAACCAAACACCTCATAAATAAGATATCTTGAGATAGCAATGGCCCACACTTCATATTTGGTATATAGATTTCTCATGTCAGCAGGAAGAACCCTATTGTTTGTGGTAGAGGTCAAAGGCCATTTGAGGTCACTGGAAGTTAAACTGCAAAAACCTCGTAAGTGGCTTGTAAACACGATATTTCAAAATAGCAATGACCAGCACTTTTCATATTTGGTATACAGATTTGTCATGTTGAGCGGATGAACCCCATTGTTTTTGGTGGAGGTCAAAGGTTACTAGAGGTCAAAAACAGAAAACCTTGTAAACACAAATATCTCAAGGTAGCAATGGCTGATACTTTTCATATTTGGTATATAGATTTGTCACATCAAGAGGAAGAATGCTATCATTTTTGGTAGAGGTCAAATGTCATTTGAGATCATCAGAAGTTAAACTGCGAAAACCTAGTATATGATTTGTAAACACGATATCTCAAGGGAGCAATGACTGACACTTTTCATATTCGGTATATAAATTTGTCATGTTGAAAGGAAGAACCCTGTTGTTTTTGGTGGCAGTCAAAGGTCATTTGAGGTCACCAGGGATCAAAACCGGAAACCGTGTAAACACGATATTTTGAGATAGCAATGGCCCACTCTTTTCATATTTGATATATAGATTAGCATCCCCATTCAGCAAGGAATCACTAAGCCTTTGGGCTTTCTGGTTGTTTCTGCGACAACAGAAGGCACTTTCCATCATGCATTGTAGGATGGTGACTTTGAGGGATGTTGTCTGCAGGAAGGACCAAGAACTTATTTTTGTAGAGTTTGTATGGTAAAAGATCACCAAAGGCAGATTAGAAAGTGAATTTACTGATTAGAAGCACAAAGACTTTTTGTAGTACTAAAAAATGAATTGAGTGAATTGTATCCACAAATTGGTGGCATATTTACGTAGCCTGTAAGGTTACATGTATGGAATCGTATTTCCATCATTTGGGAAGGCGAACTACAACCCAAGTAGACATTTTTTTTACATTGCGCAAAAAAATAAACCTTATAATACGGAAACTCTATGAAGCGGATGAATTCAGAGCGGAAGAACATTGTATTTTGTCTCGTCGCCATTGATGTATTTTCACCAAGATTACGCAGCTTCTAAATGTTCAGGTGCAAACAGAATAAAATTCGCAAATATTTTGAAAAAATTTACAGCAATAGGGCAAATAAATCTGAAAATTTCTGCAACGTTTTTCCACTGATCATATATTTCACAAAAATTATCACAATTAGATGTTGAACATGGCTTGTTGGGAGAAGAGACTCGTGATTTTGGCCCGCATGCACTGGCCAACTGAGTTATAAAAATGTCGTCGTAAGATGTAGTGGTTTACTTGTATTTTTATAGGTCTACTTTTATAGCACGTACTGTGTAACGCACCATTGACATATATAATTAACTAGACACATCAGACAAACGCACGCTTGTTCATGACCTGCATAGACCAAAGTATGTACGGATCTACTTTCGAGACGAGTTGTTCGTTTTGAATTTTGGTTGACCATAATCCTTCATTTTCAAATCTCAAAGTTTTTTGTATTCTCATTGTCGCCCCTCGACTTAAACTGAAGGATTTTAAATACTCAAATGACTTCTTGAAACGTACGAACGGTGGGAATCTATAAAAACAAATTACGATACCAAAATAATGCATAGAAGAGACTGTCTGATATACTGAAAAAAAATATTCGATTTGCAGCTCTGCGCATGCGGGATAGTCTGAATATTTTTAAATTGACCCAGTCTCAAGTGGGAATTTTAAATGATGACCAATCGTTAAGAAGTGATTCTCTGTCACATCCGAATACAGACGAAATTTTTTTTCAGCACTTTGAGAAAGGTATTACCAGCTATTAGTGTCACTGGACGGAGTTACAGAAGGCGAGTCGAGTAGCGCTAATTCCAGCAGGAGCAGGCGGGGGATCCGGCCGGGAAGCTGGCAGCGGAAAGCCTGTTTGATTTAGCAGCGAGGTATTTAGACGCGGGCGATTTCCATCGGGAAACTTGAAACTTACTAGGCTATATGCTTTATTTGAGATAATAAATCGGCATGCCGACGTTTATTAAATTGCCAAAAGTTACGACTTTGAGATTTGGAGGGAAAATTGGGGACCTTCCTGCCGCCGTCAATGTAAAATGAATGAATTCACGTCCATCGTTAAAACAACACAGCGGTATGTGTAAGTAGCCTACCGGGGCACTAGCACTTAGATCATTAGGGTATGTACGGTGGCTCAGTACAGCAAGGGTGAGGAACCTCCGGCATGTGGGTTCGTTTAGCCTCCGGCCCGTGAGACCACTAATTCACTTGAATAATAATATCTTTAATAATAATCTTTAAGTCCTTGGTACCCACTGTTCATCATGCTTAGCTACCTGCACTTTCAGGACATTTTACATAAAATAACTCCATAAGTTCATGAACTCTACTGTCATGAGCTTGCTCATAAAAATTAAAATGTCTCTGGCGCACGGTTAATTAATATGCCTTATGTTCCATCTCCTTTCTCCCGATTGAAAAACAACTCCCACACCTCTTTCTCGGAGAGGCTACATCGGATTTGCCATGCAAATTCAAATTTCTAGTTTTGTGTGGAATCTTAATGAGCCAGAAATTACTGTAGTGTTAGTGGGGCAAGGGCTTTGGTGTAGTGTGCCTTGACCATGAAACGTAATGCACAGCCCTTGTCAGGGGCTAGGACTAGCCAAGTTAGGTACCCTAGGCTACTAAAGGTGCAGTATGTGTGGACATGCAGGACATTTTTTCACTCGATAATATGCATTTTGATAGTAAAAAATAGAAAGCATCGATTTTGATCATGCCCACAATAAAACCAGGCTAGACAAGTAACTTACAGAAAATTTTAGGAATGATTAAATTTTCAAACTTTAGCAGTTAATAAAGTAGGGATGTCATGTGAAAACGGTTAAACAATAGGTCGGCCGTTTAAATGGTGCCTAATTCTACCAAACGTTTAAACGGATTTCCCTTTCTAAAGAACAAAAGTTTAGCACTTTTCTTTCCCCCATGTATCCTTTGATTTCTCTCATTTAACAACGATGTTTATTTGCCCATTCAGCAACGAAATAAAGCTTTGAAAATGAACTGTCGGTGACTCCCCATTCATAGCATGTAATTCCGTTATTGAATTGATTTTCACCTCCTCACAGTAAAACCTACTAATTCCCCTTAACAAAATGTAGTGCCTTTATGACGTTGGAAGCAGTCGCCCAAATCTGCTTATTAGTACGCGTACACAGTATACGGGTTAACCACGATTCACTTTCTCAGTTTAGACCGTAATCGTAGCCCAAGTCGCTCACAGAACGAACGGTAAAACAGAAATACTTAGAAGCCCGCATGTATCTCTAATTTATGTTAGCACTGTATATCCATACGTAAATATCTGTTTGATGCATGCCAGCTGTACCCAAATCGTATCAGTGGAGCTTCTGCGGGTACGGTCTGTCTGGGAATGAGTCAATTGAATTAGTGTGTAAAACTTTCGTGTACAGCTCATCGGACTTGGGTACTTCAGACATCGATATTGCGAAAATCATTAAAGTACAAGGCACACTTAAATTCACACAAATTAACATCATGCATGTTTTACATAAAAGTAACCACTGTAACCTACTATGTAACGACTTGTAATTTAGCAGTACAAGCAGCGATTGAAAAATGCTGTTACTTTCCGTAAGATGCCCAATGTTGTTGCAATGTACGTCAGCTTCTGTACAGAGCAGGTGTGTAGCCTACTGTCTTAGTGTTTGCATGCAATTGTGGGCCTATACAGATGCTCTGACTCTACTTAGTCAAGGTAACGCCTACTGTGAAGTAACGTTTACATTTTGCCTTTTCACTTATACCTCGATAGGGAAAAGGCAAAAATATATACTTTACCTCGTGGCAGGCGTTACCCTGACTAGACTCTACCGTGCTTGCATCATGCATTTCACTTGGACTTCTGTACAGTACAGAGCACTGACATGGCCTTATGACTAAGAAGTATCGGTGTTTGCATACATTTCGGCCCTGTATCAAATCTGTAGTTAGCTCGATGATCAAACGTACGATTAATGACTGCGAATTTGACACTTGGTTTTGCTCGTTGGTAAATTTGGGTGAATTAAAAAGTAAGTCAGTGAAATGATCTCAATGTACAGGTGCTGAAAGCTTGTGCATATTGGGAATGTCGTTGTTCATAGTCAATAGGGCCAGTAATGCATTAGATGGATGATTTGGAATGTGGTCACCGTTTAAATGGTAAACGAATGTTTATTCCGACCGTTTAAACATTTATGATATTAAACGGAAATTGATAGCCCTATAATAAAGTGTCATCCTCAAGATTTTATTCATTGTATTTATTTCTTAACTTTTTGATAACTGCCTCGGAAGATTTATTGGGAGAACTACACTTCATTTATCATAAAAATGTGAAATTAAATTTTGCAACACCCCTTAATGATCAATGGGATAGTCCAGCCAACCTAATAGTGGCATTTTCCATGAGTTATTTTCTCATGTCTTCCTGACTTTGTAAATTTGTAATATCTTTATTGTGTTCAGAAAGAACAATCCAAAAGACTGTCTTAATAGGCCAAACTTAAACTGAGTTAACTGCATTGAAGGTGGCAGTGAGAGGTTGTGGCAGTGAGAGGTTCAAACTTAAAATGGGTTCTCAGTTTAAACACGTCTTTCAAATGTCAGTTTATTCATCCAGGAAAGAAAATTAAGTGGCAGATTGATCAAAAATTACAAACCAACTCCTTCCTTTCATATTTGAACAAACACTTCAATATTTCAGTGTAAAAGAGCCTTACAATCTTGGGGCATTTCAGCTCTTACCACCCTTCTAAACACAATACTTCTCACAGAATTTAAGTCTCTCACCACAGAGAAAAGAGCATTTCTGATTTCAGTCTAGCTTTGAAATGTTGCAAATTAAAATTTCCTCATGCTCTGCTGTCTGCTGATGTTTCAAAGTGTTGTGGAAGCAGGGTTATAGCTAGCCCAATTTGAGTGCTGGTTTAAATACCCTGCGTAAATTTCACAAACCATGTTATGTGTAGGACAATAAGTGTTAGGCCACACACTACGAGTGCTTAGCCTAGCCTTATAAAATCTGTGCTGAAACGGGATTTGTCAGTATGCATCAAATGTGCAATTGGTGTTAATATTAACAGAAAATGTTTGCTGTTGAAACTTTGCTAGCATGTTAAACTGATGCAGCATTGGATTTTGGCCACGGATATTGCCCTCTGTAGTCAGAATGTACTAATGTGACAAAGAAAAGATGCATTTTATAGATATACCATTACAGTATTTTAGGAAATCAGGTGCAGGTCGGTAAGCTGACAAATTACTTTGAGTGGTGGTCAGTCAGCTTTAGTGCCGGTTCACCTGACTGGCATAGCTATAGCCCTGAGTGGAAGTTTAAACTGTATTAACAAATTTTGCTCATAATGTCCCCTGTGGAGTTTAATGGCTTTGCTGTAGTTTTAATTGTGGTAAGTTGGTAGTCACTTTTAAGATGGGGTGATTTTCTCTTCAGACATTGTGTAACATTTTTCAGTTTTCATACTGCTTTGTCTGTGGTGATGCCAAACTGCTTGCTTCACTTCATTTTGGATTGTATCTGTAGATCATAACTTCATTCCGATGGCATCCCCAGGGACTACACTTGCAGAAGGAATTGAGTGTAACTTTCACAAGACTGCTGAATTTCCTAGTCACATATCAAACAAACCTTTAGCTTGCACCCTGAACTCCTTGACTCCTGTAATACAATTTCTTGAAAGAGCTATGGCGTTCCCCAAAACATACGTATTTAGAAGCACTGTAGCCCTGTAGTCCTAAATAAATTTGTTACTACACTTGTACACTCGGTTGTGTTCCCAATAATGCTTGTGATCACATAGTTGTATGTCAATGTGGCCATGAGAAATTGAAACTCAGTGCAGTCTGCTGTGGCTCTGTCTTGAAGATGTACAGTACTAGAAAGGTGTTTTTGTTTAAATTGGAAGATGGGCTGGTAGTAAACTTAGTAGGGAGAATTTTTACTGTCTGGAGTGAGTTTGTGAAACCTTTAATTCAATTCCTTATCTGACCATTACACCACTTTTATTGGGTAAAAAAATGAGGTGTTGGGTAAAAAAATGAGTTATAGGGTATGAGTGAGCTCCACAAATGCACTTATAAGGCCGATTCATGCTTCAGTATATAATAGCACTATGAAGCTGTGAAAGTTGAACATTGTTGTTTGGCCCAGAAAAGCAAGGGATGGGCATGCATGGTTCTCTATATATTTATTGCATGAAGATATGGAAGTAGCCTTTAGGCTTGTACAATGTGGGAAAATGGGAGATAGAAAAAATTGAGCTGAATAGACAACATGAAGCTATAGACCTACGGTACTTTAGTGGAAGAGCATCATTCAGGTTTTGTATATATAATAACCTTGTATTCTGGTAGTCCTTAATCACAAGGTGCTTGCAATGTTCCTAATTTCTAATTGAACATAACATATTTATAGTACCAATAGAACATGCAGTATGTACAACACTTTGATGTACAGTATACCGTATGCTGTTTTTAAAACTCAGTACATGAGAAAGCAGTCACACTGTACAGGTGCACCATAACAAAGAAGTACAATTATTCAAATAATTTTCTAATTTGTTTTATACAGAATAATCATGCAGAGGGTTCAGAGGTAAGGGAGTTAAAATATCTCAGCTTTCTCTTTCAGTACTACTTCTATCCTGTATTGAAGTTTTACTGAATTGGTAGAGTATCATGTGGTGTGTACCCATCATCCCTTTACATTCCATGTGTGTGCGTGTGTGTCATGCCATTTGGGGGATAATGTATAAGATAATATTTACAATTTTTAATATAGTGAGGGTTATTCTTTCATTTTCGGTGAGTTTGAACTTCATTTTGGGAAGTAGAATCTAAGACTTCAGAATTTCATTAACATTCATGTCATTGCTCATTAACAGTATGTGGAGGTTTTTGGTTTCGATGATAAGAGAAACCAATGCATTCGTGATGGCGTATGTGTGTATGTATGTGTGTATGTGCGTGTGTGTGTGTGTGTGTGTATGTGTGTGTGTATGTGTGTTTGTGACACTTTGCTCGTTAACACGATATCTCAAGAAGGGAAACTCTGACAGTTCTCAAACTTGGTACATAGATGCCCCATATTGAGAGGAAGAACCCTATTGTTTTTGGTGGAGGTCAAAGGTCATCTGAGGTCACCGGGGGTCAAACTCCGAAAACCTTGTTAACACGATATCTCGAGGTAGGAAGCTTGGATAAATTTCATACTTAGTATGTAGATGTGTTATGGTTAGAAGAAGAACCCTATCGTTTTTGATGGAGGTCAAAGGTCATCTGGGGTCACCAGGGGTCGAATGCTGAAAACCTTGTTAACACGATATCTCAAGTTAGGAAGCTTGGATAAATTTCATACTTAGTATGTAGATGTGTTATGGTAAGAGGAAGAACCCTATCGTTTTTGGTGTAGGTCAAAGGTCATGTGGGGTCACCGGAGGTCAAACTCTGAAAACCTTGTTAACACGATATCTCAAGATAGGAAGCTTGGATAAATTTCATACGTAGTTTGTAGATGCGTTATGGTAAGAGGAAGAACCCTATCATTTTTGGTGGAGGTCAAAGGTCATCTGGGGTCATCGGGGGTCGAATGCTGAAAACCTTGTTAACATGATATCTCAAGTTAAGAAGCTTGGATAAATTTCATACTTGGTATGTAGATGTGTTATGGTAAGAGAAAGAACCCTATTGTTTTTGGTGTAGGTCAAAGGTCATCTGGGGTCACCGGAGGTCAAACTCTGAAAACCTTGTTAACACGATATCTCAAGATAGGAAGCTTGGATAATTTTCATACTTAGTTTGTAGATGCGTTATGGTAAGAGAAAGAATCCTATCATTTTTGGTGGAGGTCAAAGGTCATCTGGGGTCACCGGGGGTCAAATGCTGAAAACCTTTTTAACATGATATCTCAAGTTAGGAAGCTTGGATAAATTTCATACTTGGTATGTAGATGTGTTATGGTAAGAGGAAGAAGTCTATCATTTTTGGTGGCGGTCAAAGGTCATCTGGGGTCACCGGAGGTCAAACTCTGAAAATCTTGTTAACACGATGTCTCAAGATAGGAAGCTTGGATAAATTTCATACTTAGTATGTAGATGCGTTATGGTAAGAGGAAGAACCCTATCGTTTTTGATGGTGGTCAAAGGTCATCTGGGGTCGCCAGGGGTCGAATGCTGAAAACCTTGTTAACACGATATCTCAAGTTAGGAAGCTTGGATAAATTTCATATTTAGTATGTAGATGTGTTATGGTAAGAGGAAAAACCCTATCATTTTTGGTGGTGGTCAAAGGTCATGTGGGGTCACCGGAGGTCAAACTCTGAAAACCATGTTGACACGATATCTCAAGATAGGAAGCTTGGATAGATTTCATAGGTAGTATGTGGATGTGTTATGGTGGGAAGATGAATGCTATCATGTTTGGTTCAGGTCAAAGGTCATGTAGGGTCACCGGGAGTCAAACACTGAAAATGTTTTTAACACGGTATCTCAAGATAGGAAGCTTGAATAAATTTCATACTTAGTATGTACTGTACGTGCATTATGGTAAGAGGAAGAATTCTATCATTTTTGATGGAGGTCAAAGGTCATCTGGGGTCAAAAAGCAAAATTTTAAGAATTCCAAAGATCGTCTCATGGGTTCACCAGAAGGCAAAAAGCAAATTTTCCCAAGAATTCCCAAGATCATCATCTTGAGCCATCTGATGTCAAAATGCAAAATTTCCCAGGAATTCCCAAGATCAAATATGAACCTAAAATTATTTTTCCAACATGTTAAGATAGCACTTGAACAGTGACTTAAATATATGGGACATGATGGCATTATTTGGAATAGAACATATATCATCGAAACCTCAATGCATTTTTGCATTCTGGTTATACAATCACAAATGCATGGCACTTCACCTTTTCACACCCTTGTGACCCATGGCACACCAGAGACCCCTTTTGTCTGATGGATCCCAAATTCAAAGTGTGTTGTTTTCCACAAATCAAACTGTTTAACTGTAAGTTGAGTGCTATACAGTATATAGAGGCATAGTCAACCAGTGCTGTAGAGTAAGTCAGTCACCTTGATCTTTTCATGGTGACTGAGGGAACCCTATAGTATGGGTGACTATGCACACATGTAACATGCATGTGCTTACTGCAAAAAGCAGTAAAGACATACATAATACGTATGCATTGGGAACAAGTCGTCTGCATGATTTCTGTAGCCAAAGATGCTTTGCCATTTAACACAGAATATAGCCTGACTTTTGGATTCAGATCACACTTCTTTGAAAATGTTTGAAGTATAATCGGAGTATTATCTGTAGATAAAACATGAGATAGGGAATTGATGGATTTGAGAAAATATCGTGATTTGAGAGTGTGAGAAGTCTCCAGATGTTATGGCCAGGGACTGAAAAATTTGTAAACTCTGCTTCAAGCGCTGTAATGGAGGAGTGAAACGGAAATACACAGCCCTGTAAAGGGCTGGAGTGAACATAGCACAAAGTACCTTATTGTATGGTGATATTAATGCAAAATGGACAGAGCATTTGCAACTCTTTCCTCTCTGATGACATTTGAGCCTGCAGAATATGAGGAAAGTTACAGCTCAGCAAAATACTTGGTGTGTCTTTTTGCTCAGCTTATTTTTAATGTGTTTGGATGTGTGTTCGTACCTTTTTGTCTCTCATGGCCATTGTCTCAAACATCCAACTTGTTTGGTGCTTTTTGATGGGCATGGACGTGAATCAGGAAATAATTTAGTATTCAAATTTTGCATAGTTTTGAGAAACTTTTTCTGCTGTAGTGTAAAATCAATGAAAACCCTACTATGGTCATGCACCAAAAAAGTGCCACTTATTCTTGCATTTGTGTAGCAATTTGGCCAGCTTGTGTAGCAAATTGCGATGCGATACCAGGTAAATTATTCCCCACTGAACTCTTTGCTCTGCATCTGTCTTTTGTTGCATGTTCAACATGCTGAAAGATGAGAGAGATTAGAGTAACAAGTGACATGAGAGGCAACTCAGTTTTCTCCACTTGTACTGGGTTTTTAGTTGTAATATTAAAAAAGACGTGAGCCATCAGCTCAGGTAAGGTCACACGGTGAGAAGAATGCCGCACTTGTCAAAAACTTCAAATAAATTGGATATTTAAGGTGAAGGCTGAAGATCTTACAAAAGTCACCCACACACTTGAGAAAGAAGTTGAACAAGGCAACCAGAGGCATGTTACTGACCTGTAATAGTTTCTCTTGTGTCTTGCAGGCTTAACATTATCATTGTTGTGCAAAGTTTATTCGTTAATGACTTCAAAGCTTACCTGTTTGGAAGTCAAACAGTACTACATATTTGAAAACAGCATTGGCAATACAGTATCTGGCTAATCCCAAAAAAGCTCTCAAAACATTATTGACATGGGCAAAAAAATTGAAAAATGATGGTTATCACAAATACAAATTGCTTGTCACTAACACGTTAACATATTGTACAGGAGTTACTAGCACCTGAAATTCGTAAAGAAGCACCCAAATGGGCTTTAAAGGAGTAATTTTCTTCTTGAAAATAGCACCTGAAAATTACAAAACATTTCTGACACTGTTTGAAATGATCAAATATATTGGCAGCAGGAACTGTTGCTTTTGAAAATATTCTGCCAAAATTGACCGCTTTTATCTGCAAAAGAATTTTCATTAACTCATTGCAAAAGATGCTTTGCTAATATAAGATTGTGAGCAGCTTCATGTTGTAATGTTGGTTGAGCTCTTCATTTTAGAAAATATTGCAGAGAACCGTTTTATACTGTACAGTGTCATGTGCCAGTTTTTGAACATTAAACATACAGTGTTCCCCTTGTGCACCAATAGGAAACGTAACTGGGAAATTCTGAATGGTTTTAAAGTTAAAGTGTTTAAAGTGTGGTAATGGTATGTAGTTGGACTTCCACAGTATTTGTATGGACCCTTCACAAACTAGTATGGAGTGAGCAATGTCAAGGCCATCTAAAATGCATATATTCTTTTCAAGTAAGGTCACCCATTTTTAGTTTAATTACATCAGTCAGATATAGGGTGTGGTAAGGGTATAAAGAAGTTTGATAATTACCCCATTCTTTGAAAACAATTGTGATCTGGAGAGGCGGTGGGGTCTTCTTTTGATTTCAATGCATACTGTAGCACTGTAAGAACACTGGTGTGAATTCTGCTATTAAAAGTCCTGATCAGTTTACTCATTAGGCATAAGTTCTTGTGTTGTCTTCACTTACTTGTGTCAGTCATTCTGCTGCAGGTCACACAAGTACAGAAGTGATGTGAAAGTCCAATTATAGGTTGTCTTGAACAATTGTCTAGAATCCCGCAACATCAAGAAATTGAAAGCTGAACAGGTTGAGCTGTTTAATATCGCGACAATGTGTCTGTCTCCTGTATAAAGTTGTCTGTCTGTCTGTCTATTTGTCTGTCTCTGTCTGTGTATCTGTCTGTCTGTTTGCCAATAGTGGTCAAATGGCTGCTGTCTCCAGGTTCTTTGACCATTTCTTGTCAAAGTTGGTGAGGTAAGCTTGGTAAGGTATAAAACACTTACCAAGGGGTTGGTAAATGTGGTCATGGGAGTAAGTCAAAGGTCAGTTGTGGTCATAGAGAGGTCAAACAGTGGAATCACACAAAAACTTTCAACTTCAAGTGGTTATGCCCTAAGTCTTATAAATTTGGCCATAGTGTTCAGTGGATGATGGGTCATCATTCATAGGTGTACTTTGAAAGAAGGCCAAAGGTCATTTGGAGTCACAGAGAGGTCGAATAGTGAAGTAATACAAAAGCTTTCAACTCCTAACGGTTGTGTCTATCTTTTGGCCATAGTTTCCAGTAGATGATGGATCTTCAGAGTTGTACCTTGTGTTGATGCTGAAGGTTATTTGGGGTCACAAAAGGTCAGATGGTGAAATTCATGCTGATGAGCTCTCAGTTTAGAGGGTTTTGATTTATTATTTTTAATTATTTATTATGTATTTATTTTTTTTTTTTGCAATTAAATGTTGCGCTATGGGAATCATCAGTTTATGGACCATAAAATTTGGGCTAGAAGCAAGGGGTTTAGAAGCTGAGTGACCTTGAGTGCAGTTACAGCAGTACCAAAAGCAAAAAAAAAAAATTGTCCAAAGATTGCTGATAGAAAGTGGCCAGGCATTTTTGACATTAAATGCCTGCAGCCAATGACATCTATAACACCAAAGTTGCTAGATCATGATTGTCCATATATTACCATGTAATCCATTCCATTCAAAGTGTGTATATATGTCTGCCACATAAATGAGTGTCTTTAGACTCTTGGACATAGATCCCATATGAAACTACATTGCAGTAACTGTGTGATGGTAATCGGAGTAATGCCACTGCATCTTTGATGCTCTACTTTAGTTTTAAACTTCTTTCACAGACTGTCTTAGCTACAACTCTGAAGGAAGATAGCCAGAACCCAGATCTGCAGAGATTGGCCATCAACTCACTGGGAAGTGATGACCATGATACACATGATATCTTCATCACAGTGGATGATCCCCAGAAACATGTCACCAAGATGGAGACTTATGCAACATACAAAGTCTCAACCAGGGTAAATTGAATACCTGTCATCTTGTCATATGTACTGAAATATTCAGTCTTTAAAATATTTAGATCCTGATGCTATAAAAAGTTTTTATTCCCTTTTGAAGTTTGGACCAGTTTTTCGCTTTATGCAAGTTGAACCAGTGCCTACCACTGCTAGATTTGTGCATAGCTAGTGCTTTATGTGCTTCAATGCAGCTGCAGGTTGAGTATGGCGTTCTCAAAAATTATTTGTGTATCCATCAAATACAGTGTGGTATGCATTTGCCATTAAATTGTTAATAGGGATAGCCAGACAAAAACAGCCATGTGTCCTAGATTGTAACATCTTAATATGTTTAATCAAACAGCTTGAATCTAGTTTGTTTGCTCATTCCTTTCCAAAGTTTATTGTTTCACGTCAGAGCTTTACCATGCTCAGTGAGCTTAGGGAGTCAGTACAGCGCATGAGAAATACTGTATACCATACAATAATGCAATATTCAACCTCTGAAATACAGGCATGGCAAGCATTTCTGGCATGCAGTGTAATGATGTGGCCCCTTAAAATCCTATGAGATGGGATCCTGCTTGGTGGCCAGTTTATGGCATATTTCATCTACTTGTACTTGGTAAATTATGTTTAATAGTCATGCAAGAAATTGATCAATACTTAAGTGGTAATAATAAATACCTGTTCTCACATTTGATCTGCAGACAACAAGAGGGGATTTTGATCACCCAGAATATACCTTGCGGAGAAGGTATACAGACTTCCTTTGGCTTCGCCAGAAGTTGGAAGAGACACAGCCAACTCACCTTGTGCCAGTAAGTGTGAAACAGCCTTAAGAATATCAGTGTGCTAATGTAATGTTACCCCTTTGATCCTGATGGAGATTACTTTCCGCATTCCAACTGATCCCAGGATGTCCCTTATAATGTTAAAAAGTTCGTTTGGTGGCCAAGCCTGCTGGGTATATAGCCAGAAGTTGTGAAGCAAGCTTCAATACACATATGGAGACATTACTAAATCCACAGTCAAGGAAGACCCAAGCCAGCTCCTACTTACAAAATATCTGAATGCCCTATCACAAACTTGCCTTCCTCATGATAAACCGTGCGGGAGTGATCTTAAGTCAAGGCATGTCTGCCTACCATTCCCTGTTAGTATCCATGGCCATAAACCCAACCACCCATTAGGCATATAGCCACTGTGCCAGTAATTACACCCTCTCATTTGAGACTAACACAGTACTATCTCAGGCTATTCACAGGCTGACGTTGTCACGAGGAAGAAGGAATGTCTGACCAAATTTGTCAGTATTATCTAGCTCTTTCCAATCCAAATTACATCAAAACAATGACATGACACTATTAGCTTTGAATTGAATCCTCCTGTTTTATCACTTTAAACCCAATTACTTATTTCTTATAAAAGAGTGAATGTGATTTATACAGTTAACACAATTATCTTAACCCACTGATAATACACCCAAGTTCTTTGTGTGAGCTACACACAGAGTCTGTAAACTACAACACAGTACTTCAAGTTAACCTTTGCTACATTAGCAACAACCTACCTCAGGCTAACATTATCCTGCACACACCAGTCATACACATTGCCATATCCACAGGACTCTTTATGTAAGTTCAGTAAATATCATAAGCCTAACAGTTGGCACCTTACACAATATATACAAAGGGAGCCTATACTTTCCAAACATATGTAGGTTTCACAAAGTTACTAATAAGATACATCATTATTATGGCTAATGAATACAATTTGAACCCAGTGCACTTAGTCCAAGCCTGTAGGGGACATGGGTTTATAGGCATATGTTTTGGTTCCTCAGTATGTAGTCTGCCTCATAGAGTTCATCAAGATGGTACAGTACAGTACAGCATATCACAATCGTTCAATTCTGAGGAAAAGTGCAGTCAACGAGTTGCTGCATAGGCTATAGCATTCACACGTTGCATACCTTGAAGGCCATGCTGTCTCATGTAGTTGTACAGAGACAGTCTAGGACTTACGTTGTCATTGCAGATATGGACCACTTGGAAAAGGTCTCTGTCAGATTTCTGCAGCAGGTAATGTAGTTTTTACAAATAAGGAAAGTCCAGGAAACTTCTTTTAACAAATTTGGGCAGGGACTTTGTCAAAGTATTGAAGGGATGAATAAATAGCAATGAAGTGTCAGAGTGGAGGCATCATGTATGCCCTGGCCAGGTGTGTCTTCAAGGCTGATTCATCTCAGGGGTTTCAGCAACTCAAGAGAAAGGACCTTAGGTCAGATTGTGTGTAGTTCTGGCCAGAAATAAACCAGTTCTTGATCAAGCAAAACAACTTAAAAACTTACACAAATAGAGGGCAGTATTCAACAACAGTTTTAATGACTAGGTACTCATACACTAATTCTAGGGTTGTAGTCACTATATTGGCAGAGTGCTTCTACATCACCCCCTTCCCCCATGCCCAGCTTATGAGGCAAGTAAGGTTTTTTTCTTTATTTGTGAAAAAATAAGCAATCTTTCCTTGAAACTAGGCTCAAGTGTGAATCACAATACAATTAGACTTGACAGTGCTGGTTTCTTTTAGCCATAAATTGGTGAGATATAAAAACTGTTACTGTGACAAAACAATCAACAGACTGACTCATAGCATATTTCAGGCAAATGACAACTGTTTAACATTAGCCCACTAAAAGTTTGGTGCAATAATGCAGGTGCTAGGTGAGTCTGTCTTACTTTACAGTTTTAAAGTCCAAATACGACTTTGTATAAAGAAATACTTAAAACCACCAGAAGTTGTGATAGGACGAGTGCCAAACATATGAAGTTGGTAACAGTTTAAGAGGTTTTAACATACTAAGAAGAACAGTCTTAGCTTCTTTCGGAGTTACCTTTGTCCGAAGTGTAGATGTTGAATTTGGATTGCCAACTGAAATTTGAGTTCTCTCCTTGTAATGAGCCTATCAGTCAGAATTATGAACCAATGACAGTCTGTTTGTTTATGATTATTCATGAATTAACAACTATAGGTGTCATGCCTACAAGCTCAACTGTAGTGAAATGTATGCACATAAACAGTGCAGAGCATTTGCTTGTATTTTCGATGGATGGACCACACAAACAGTATAGGACTATACTGAGGTTAGAGTAGGCTTAGAACTGAATTGTATTTACAAATAATTACCCACGCCAACAAAATTGCTGCACAACTAACATGAAAAAGGAGGAAAACTTTACCTGAAATCCTAAGCAAGATAACGTTGCCTGGCACAGCGAGGCAAAATGCAGGTAGGATATACGAACATGCACAGCCGCAGTCCTGCCGCTGATGTGGCGCAAGTTGACTGCTTGTGTGTTACGGCCCTATAGCTACATTTTCATCCATCAAGCACATCGTAGCCTAACATTCATCGTTGATTAGTGCACAATGAAATATGGTAAGCGAGTGCATATGCAGTAGATGTACACTGGCTGCATCCTGCTGGATAGTCGTCGACATGATGTGGTCTCGAAACAGCTGATTAATGAATATTCATAAATGCCAAAGACTGCCTACAGAGGAAACAAATTGCATATTCTACAGTTGTTTGAATTACTGTTACTGCTTTTTACTGTGTTTGTTTTATACCACTTTAACTAGCTCTTTTCCGCTAAAAAGCATTCACCTAGTTATATTTTTGTCTGAAGGACATGAGGCACCGCCTTTTCTTTGCCATTGAAATTTTTCAAGGAACTTGTATTGGGAATTTAAGAGATATGCAGCAAGGCTTGGGTATACCAGGGTTGTGCATACACAGCATGTAGCACCACCCAGAATTTTTAATTTCCCTCAAGCACAATTTGAAAAATTCTGTGAATTTAGCCAGGCACAGCATTTCCAAAGGGCACACAGGCAAGCCAGCCAGAAGTTTACCCCTCCCCTCAACCTGTCTCCAGGAGAGGTGTAAATGTGTGCAGCATTCCTGAAGGTCTTGTGCACATCCCTGATAGACCATCAAACATCAAACTTAGCACAAGTTTCCTGGATGGCATCTTGGAGAAGTCATGAAATTGAATGCACTTTGCCGTAGTAAAAATGTCATGGAATTTTGTCAATGACAAAAGTCGTGTAATCTTGAAAGACTGTAACAGCTTTTAAGTTCATGTATGGAACATAATCTATCTCTGAATTTTTACCTGAGAAGTATATTGTCAAAGGATTTTTCATGATTTCACATTGCAGATCATCTTAAGGTTACAAACTTGCCAACTGTTTTCTTTAATAGAAATTTTTACATCTTCTAATTTCCAAACTGATTAAAATCTGAATTTTCTAATTTTCAGATTCCTAATAATACTTATGATGATAAAAAATAAACTGGAAAATTGTGCAGCAGCTGCTGAGAAAGAAACTCATTTCACACACCTACAGTAAATAATTTCCCCATTTATGCAATGCCCAGGAAATTAGTTACTCCCTTAGTCATACTCATATCACAGTCACAAATGAACAGCTACAGTAGTTTTAACCTTCCCTGATTGGCTTTGTTCACATCAGTTTCATGCCATTGCTTCTTACATTTATGTTATAGAAACTGAAACAAGCTAGTAGTATTGTAAATGTCTCTGCACAGAATAAATGGTAAAAAAAACTAGGTTTAAAAATAATCATCTCAAGATAAACACCTCTTTGTTTCCTAATAGCCCTTGCCTGAGAAACACAGCATGAAGCTGGATCGTTTCAGTGAAGAATTCCTCAGCACTAGACAGAGAGCTCTCAACAAGTTTGTGACTCGCATCGCTGAACACCCAACACTCTCCTTCAATGAATATTTCAAGATTTTTTTGACAGCCAAGGCATGGGTAATTCCTATCTTTTCCTTGAGAAGTTTTGTTGCTGCTACTGCTATGCATCAAAGCCTTCTCCATGCATGTCATGTCATCATGTAGCTCACCAAGGTTTGATTTCACATACATCTATTATGTTATAAATGTTATAGAGGGAATAGTCTGCACAGCTTCATGTCAAAGTAATCATTCTTAAGCATTGAGAGTTCTTTGCTAGTTGCTCAAATTAGTCGATGCCTTGTCAATGGGTCTCTTTTGTAGCAATTTGCTTCCCAGTTTGCAGTTTTAATGAATAAAAAGATGGTTGCCCTGCCCAAATAAAGGTAGTCCTCCAAACATTGCTTTGAAGGCATGGCTTCATATTCAGATAACCTTACATAACCACTCATTGTTTTTATGTGGTAGCTAGTTGCTCAGATTTGTGTTTTGTCATTTGGGTTTCTTTTGAAGTGGCTTATTCCCCCTTATGTGTCATTTTCTCATATTTTGATCCTGAACAACCAAGAAACTGTGTGAAGCTTTCACTCTGTGGGATATTTCTTAACATTCAGTATACAATGCAATGAGACAGAGGATATCAAAACACTTGATCTGTTTGTTTGGAAATAAACTTTCGCTTATAAAATGCAGGGTTGCTGCCAGAAGTGTCAGTAACACCAGATGGTGTGACTTCTTGATCATATAACAAGGGCCAAGTTTGTTGGACTTTGGACCAAAGTTGTATTCCTCGTTCAACCATAAATGTGGTTACATTTAGAAAGACCTACATAAGATGAGTCTAGACCTGAAATGGAAGGGAAATAATAAGTGTTGTAAGACCAGTCCCATCACTTCTACTGGTTGCACAACTTGTCACAGAAACAGAAGTGATAGTCTCAGATCAAATTGTGGGACCCCCACTGGTGGTACAACTGATGCTGGAACCATTAATGGTGGAACCAATTAGAAATGGCACGATTTGCCATTCAGTCAAACCCAACTGTAAATTGTAGTTTGAAGTATTTCAGGACATAAGTTAACCGACAGCTGGTTGTAAGACTGGTCTGATAATGGTGATCAACCTAATCATGACTTCTAAAATTGCAGGTCTTAGTAGGCATAGTTTCATCATCACCAAAGACCTTCTTACGATTATTTTCAGTAGCAGTACTATGCAGCACCTCCATAACTTTGTCATAATTCCCCAATTTTCTTGTAGTACGTCTGTCTTACATATGTCACGGTGACAGTATGACGGCCTTTTCATGTAAATTTTGTGTGTCCCAATATACAGTGATAAAAACTCAGTAAAGTGGTTTAAAGATATAGTACATGGATTGTGCAGTCAATAGATCACTTAGTACAGTCATAATTTGGTTCACCTACTCACTCACATTTCGTTCTTTCGTAAGTATTTTCATAGGAACCACTTACTTTACTCCAGACTAAGTCACAATATGCACTCATTAAATCTCCCATTTAAAGATCTGTTAGGCATAACCCTATATTTGTTGACCTAGGAAATCTAACTCTGCCAGCTATAACTAATCCAACTCGTGGGTTAGCTATCAGAGTCCCTGTCTTAGTAATTTAGTATTACATCATGTTTTGCTATGCAATGGAACAAATTGCCACACAAATGAGAAATGTCCAGCACTTAATGGGATAAGGTAACCTTGGAATTTAACTGACTGTACAAAGAAATTAATGAACCTGAATTTGAGTGTTAATGATCGGTTGAAACTCGTAAAGATTTTACAAACATTATATTTAATACACATGATTGCATTTGTTAGGCAGTGTCTGTAGTATACCCCTGTGATCATTTATCACTTTTACTACATGTCCATAACACAACAGTACAAAACATGAGGCACTTTAGAGGCAAGGGGTAGCAAATCATATGCCAAACTTCAAATAGTGCTTTATAAAACATCCCAACTGCTGCTTGCATTTGCTTGTTTAATTTTAACTTAAAAAAAAAAAAACTCCCAATTAATACATGTTGCAAAGGGATTTATGCTTTCCTACTCTATGTGCAGCATGCATGTAACAGTGGTATGCAAGTAAGGTTGAGTTTATGTTTAACTTTGTGAATTGGTCACATGGTGTCTATGTACCAAACAAATGTAGAAAAAGCATACACTTTGTGTAAAGCTTTCTGCAATGTGTAAATATTGATGTCAAATATGTTAACCACCTTTGCTTTTGAAAATAAATGGAAATGATGGGGTAAATTTGTGCATACTTTAACTCTATTTCAATGGGAAGACTATTTGGCAAAGTTGTAGGGTAATTGACATTTGCAAAAATCTTATAACATTAGCATGCTTCAATATGCTGACTTTCAAGAGATAGTGGAATAGGATTGAACATATCTCAATCTAAGTGCTGTAGCTGCCATAGACTCTTTTCCCAATAGGAATTACAAAGGATTGTGGGATAGAATTTTGGTGTGCATCATTTTTTGCCACAGTAAAATGCCATTGACAACAACATCGCCTGCCAGAACTCTGTCCCACAATCCATTGCAATTGCTATTTGGAAAAGGGTCTATGAAAGAATGGCATAATATTTTAAAAGTTTAGATTTAAGTGGTTTAAACAATTATCTGTAAATTCTGTTGAGACTTGTTTACCTTCACTACAGGCATATAGAGGAGGTCATGGAAGTGTGGTAGTTAGCTACGTAAGGAAGCTCATGGAAAAGAGTTTTAGAAATGATCACAAAAGAGACAAAGGATAAATATGACTTTATTTGTATCCGTTTTAGGAGTTGTCATCACATCGAAAACAGTCGGCTTCCATTGTAACAAGGTTTGGGAGCTCATTTAAAGCTAATGCATCTGCCTACATGCTTAAGAACAGAAGTCCTGAATATACCATGATGGGGGAATATGTACAAACATTCGGGGACAAAATGGGCTCAGTCGACAGGATATCTCAGAGAATCCTTAAAGAACAAACAGGTACGTTATTCTGTGGAAGAAAGCAGAGTATTTGACATATTGATTCATTGCCTGTTAAAAATATTTTAAGACAGTTTTGAATCTACTTGTCCATTTTGGTATAAGTGTTGCATGATCATTCACAGTGATTCATAGCAGTAGTACTCTTACTCTGAACATTTGGTTGTGTGAGATATACAAGATGTCATCGGTGAAGTATGTCAATTGCGTGATTCATAATTATTTAATGAACCACTTTATGAAAAGGGATAGCAAGTGTTCTTTGCAGTAGGTTGTTCACAATCCAAACAGAAAAACATTTGGGCATGTTCAGTTTCTAATGTATGGCCTAGAGAATGGAATGGAGTGAGGTTTTTCCTTGATAAGAGAATTTGTAATTATTTAGAGTTTTTCAAAAAGAATTTTTATGCTTGTCTTTTATAGTCATACTTCATGTGTTTATTTGTATATAGTCATTTTCAAAGCATCACTGATTATAGTTGCCATCATAGAAGTGAGAGCCCTGAGAAAGGATGTTTCATTCGGCTTCTTTGCGTACTAAAGATTCATACGGAAGGAGCTAAGTGGGTGCGATGTTAAACATATTTTTGTGAAGTATTCTAAAAATTTTATCTTTCCATAACAACAATATCTCTTGGAGGAAGTGACACAACATTTTCCATATTATTTTTGTAGCATACCAGGAAGCTCTGACAAATTTTGGACCAGCCTTCAGATTATGGTCTGATTGGGAGGTAGAGATGACTGATATTTTGAATGCATTTGCAACCAGCCTTGAGTCCTGTGCTAAAGCCATGGAAGAAGTGGTATACTAGGTTCTTTCATTTTAATCTAATCTGAGCAACCAAGTGATGGTCAGATTTAAGTTGACCTTTATTAGGGGTCACCAGCCTTAATCTTCCCATTTTTTTTTTCTTTTTTGGCTTCCTGTACCATGGATGATTGCACACAATTCCAAACCCCAATTAAGTGGGAATTTCAAATTGTGTGCAATTATCCTTTCTACAGGTATCTAGATAAAAGAATGTGGAAGCTTTAGGCTGGTGACCCTCAGTAAAGGCTGACTTGAATATGACCATCACTTGGCTTCTTGTATTAATCTGTATGAGAGTGAATGCAAGATTAACATCTTAGGCAGAAAACCAGTTCCCATTGCAGCATGTACCATTGTAGAGTTTCTTTGCTAATATTGTTGCACCTTCTTATGACCTCTTTGTTCACTTCATTGGCTATCAAGTGATTTCCGAACTAAAACCTGGCTATGTGTGTACCTAAATCATTTAGTAGTTTAAGGTCGTGCTGTGCCTTTATCAAGCATGTTTATGGATTTCAAATTTGCTTCAAAGATGTATTCATCTCTTATCAGTTTTAAACAAAAACGGCTCTTTTAGCATCTGTTTCCTTTATTTTGCAACGTCAACATAAATCAAGGTTAGGTATTCATCAGGCAACTTTGAGAGATTGGAAATGTCAATGAATATGTGGAAACTCAAGTGTTAGGGCAAGGTTAGGCAGTTTTCTTATACTGTATAGTGTTCAGTCAGGAAAAATATGTGGAAAAGAGTCTTTATCTTCCTGTACCAAAATGATTTTTTAAAATAATTGTATCAGATTTTTACTGTCTGATGTTGAGTGTCACAGTAAGTCAGGGAAGTTTTTTTGAAGTAAGGGAATTGTCACAAAAAAATTGTAGATGGTGATTAAGAGAATGCTGAACAAGCTCATGGCTTCAGTATTTCCCTGCTGTAATATGTAATTACTCAGACTTAAGTAGCGTCCTCCTGTTATTTCCTAAACCATTTCTCTTTTCAAGTTTTGTTACATAAAAGCAATGCTCTACATAAAATATTGTAAGTCCTAGTTGAAACAGAGTAAATAGAACGAAGAAGTCCTTTACTGATAAGGGTCATCCACTCTTTCATCATTTTTTGTGAGGGTAGAAAATTTACTCCTTTAAGGAACCTCTGCCCACACCCAGAATTTCTAAATGTGAAAATAATGATTTTCTGCAAAAATCCTCATTGTTTACAATGGATATATTGGTTTTACACCTTTCACGATTTTGTGCAATGGTTAAAATGATGTGGATAATCCCCGAGTGCAAATATTTGAAATGTTTGTTTAATCTTCCTACAGATTGAGGGTCAAGAGCTTCACTATGTCCCACTTATCAAGGAATACATATTATATGCAGATTGTGTTAAGGTGAGCAATAGCATGTCCCTTCTACTGATTTGTGTTATGTTACTAATGTGTCATATACAGGCATTCTATATATATGTGCAAGTTAGATGCAGTGTCAAGTCAGAGTTTGCATTAATTTGTCAGGAAAATTTCAATTTCTTAACAATGGCAAGGTCTTAAGATGGACAGGTCCTCAGTAGATAGTTATGGTAAACATTATGTGGTGAAATTAAATGTTCTCCTGTATATTTATCAGACCTTGTTCATAGCCTCCTCGCCTCCCCCTCCCCCACCTTCCCTCCCAGGGAGAGGTAGAATGGTCATTGATGTTTATGTCATTCATAGCAGTAGGAAGGGCATACCACATTCACTGAGAGCCAAGTTCCTGAAGCAGCAGTGTTTTTTGATCTCTGTTTATAACTTTACAGTGGTAGAGAACTCAAAATATTTTATTCATGCATTTTGAAGTATCTTCTCATTATAGATTTGTGTAACGAGTAAACAGTTTGAAGCATGCAATTGGAAGCAGCTGATACCACCCCGGAGGCCTGATCTGATTAATCTAAAATTATTTGTTTTGCACGACAACAGAGGCACTGTAATGTTGTATGTGGGGATGTATGAAGATAGATTGTACAACAGTATCCTAATATTAAACTGTGTGTACCTCAAGATGTCAAAGAAGAGTAGTATCAAATGTTTAGAGAGATGATAAAATAAATTTTAAAAATATTTACTTAGGTTAAAGAGTGCTCTTTTTTAGAGACTCCCATGTATGGCCAAGAATTAAAGGTAGCTCATTAATTATTTTTACTTT
Organism: Holothuria leucospilota; assembly: GCA_029531755.1. Lineage (NCBI taxonomy): Eukaryota > Metazoa > Echinodermata > Holothuroidea > Aspidochirotida > Holothuriidae > Holothuria > Holothuria leucospilota. Next base: position 43,418,896 of record CM055966.1, read on the forward strand.
TTACTTACATTTGTTTCTACAGTCTGTTTTAAAGAAGAGAGACCTCTTCCAGATGGAGTATGAGCTTGCAGTAGATGAAATTAACAGGAAAAAGAATGAGAGAGAGCAGGTAGATAATCTTTATTCTTCTTAGTCATCATAGTGAATGAATTTAGGAATATGTTCTCTAATTTTCTGTGATGCTTTACAAAAACTCAGAAAGAGTGGTATCAGATTGTATGTCTAGGGAGACACATGTCTAAGGTGACATTCAAGTTTTATGTAGCACAGACCAAAAAAATAAAACAAATCTTGTAAATTCCCATTTGCAAAAGTATAAGTATATCATAGTTTTTGAAATGTTAGTATGTACAGTACCATGAAAACAATGAGAAATAGGCATGGCAAAGGTTCATTTCAAGATTCCCTTCAAAGTTGATAAATAGGTTCGTAGTTTAAAAAAACATGTTCATTGGTGGTAGTTTTAAGTGTGGTCACAAGTAGTTACATTTATTATAAATGCTGTGTTTGGCTTTTCATGATATGTACAACCTGTAATAGGAAAAGCAGGTACATGGGAAATGTTCCTACTTTGGTATTCACTTAAGTTGGCATTTCTGGAAAATTTATGAAGTTTTGCTGTATAGAATCTGACTTTCAAGCTTTAACAATTACTAAGTAAATTGTTTGCAAGTCATGGCTCAAGACTGCATGGACCAGGCACTGGTAATCCATATTTTGGCTACTGGTTTTGTACATTTTGTTAGAACCAGGTGCCAGTTTTTCCACTACCAGGAGCCTTTTTTAAATTATTGAAAACGCAAATTATACATGATGTTAGGTATGATGGCAATGCAGTAGCTGTTGGGAGGGATTGAGCCACTCATCTCTAGAAGTCTGGCATTTTCTACAGTAATTCAAGCTAAAAATTATGGAAGGAAGGAATGTAACACCCCACCCACCCACCCAGTTTCGATGGCCTGGTCAGTGCTATGACCTTGGGAATGCCCTGGTGTCACAAGTGGCAACATGTACAAACATGACAAATGAACTCGTGAACTTAGATCAGTGTTTACAAATCAAAGAAATTTGATTTGCACAAATCAGAGGAGATGCTCTTGCACTAATTTAAAGTACTCATCTCAGAATTGGATCAAACAAGATGGGGGATACGACCAGATGCTTTGTTCAAAAAGGTAGAAGTCACCTGTTGGAATATTTTTCAAACAAACCAGACTTTAAATCTGGGAGACCATACGGTAAAAATTGCCTGGTGCCTGCTTAATGGAAGGCTTGAGTGGCACTTTTAACTCATGGTGTCAAAAGTTGGTCATGGCATCTAATTTAAAAGTGTTTTAGACAGTTGTTCATGGAGGTTCAGTGCTTGCATGTCAGTAGTCCAACTTTTGTTGCAGCCTTTTTCATGTTCTGGTTGTGTCAGAAGCTCTTAAATGTACAGTTTCACAATAATTTGCTCAGTCTGTTAAGCACTGCTTTGCTACTGTTTGTGTGCATCCTTTATAGATCACTTCATATTTCTGTCGTAAATGTTTCTGATTGTGAATTATATGTGCTCTTACAAAGTAATTGTTTACATTGTTCCCTATTAAACTACAACAATTGTTCTCAGTCTCTGGTTCATAATGTCAGGAATGTACCTTGCTTGTGATAAACTTTGTAAAAAAACATGGGTTAAAAGGCTAGCACTGTTCAAATTTGCAGACAGCAGAATTCTTGGTTCTCCCATAAGAACTGTGAATGTGTCTACTGGGCCTCTTTTTTTAGATGCTCCAAGGCCCTGTAGGAGAAAGGTTATGAAAACGTATCTTACAGGCTGCAGGAAAGTTGTCCTTAATTGTAGTGTATTCTTCCCACCTGTGATATTTTTTCAATGATTAGAAGCAGTCCCACATGTACTAATGCATGTGTAGAGGTTACATGTGGCAGTGTAGAAGAAGTGGGGGTGAAGAATGCTCATGAGAGATAACACTGAAATTTGTACAGGATCCATAATTGAAAGGTTAGCATTAAGATAGTCTGTGTGTGAGATTGCTGTTGGTAAATATTTTGCACAGAATATTGAAAACTTGAGTTTACAGTTAACTTTAAAGTCACAAATTAAATTCATAATTAATGATCAATAATGCTGGTTTTTGTAAATTTTAAGTCATCATGGGCAAGATATTCATCTTTTTTTCTCAAATGACCACTCCTTCTACCTTTCATTTGTCAGGCAAGTAATTCCTTACCAGAGTTTTTTCTTTAAACTGTTTCATGCAAATTTCAGTCACAGAAAAGTTTATCACCAAACATTAATGCAGTCTGGTATGAAGGAAAGTTTTAGTAGATTTTGCAAAATTCCCTAGAAATAACTAACTTTATACCCATTTCCTCAGATTATTAGTACCGTACGTATTTCTGCCACCTATCATACCATGTAAAAAGAAACTAGCAAAGAGGAATACAAGCTTTAAATGAAGAGTTATAGCAATACTTGGTTGCTGAAGAACAAAGGTCTTTGTATCTTTTGCTTTCCTTATAAGGTCAAAATTTCAGATCAAAACTACTCAATCGGAGCCATAATGGGAAAGAACCCACAGGATGTGAAGGAACAGAAAGGAGTCAAACTTGAGACTCAGATTGATAAAGTAAGTCATGACTTGAAAACATGGTGGGAGGAGGGGGATTTGAAGAAGTAGCTATAAGGAGCACATTGTAATAAATACATGGTTACTGTATACTCTTGATAGGTTTGCAGGTGATGTGTGATTTTGAGAAAGGTCAGTTTTGAAAACATCATTGGTACTAATACAACACGAAAGCATAGTTTCGGTAAATTAAAAGACTTGATTTAGAACAAATCAGTTTAGCAGACTACCTAAGAAGGATTTCAGTTAGTGAAAATGTACCCCAAAATGTCCTTGGGAATCTTTTAAACCTTATGGAATCCTATTTTCCTGAATATATGGTTTTCAAAACTTTTGAGATACGATGGATGTCTTCTCATGGTTTGCTGTGTGTTCTCAGTATTACTGTGTAATTGACTTACGTAAGCCTTCAATGTAACGTAGATTGGACAATTACGATGTATACATGATGGAAACTGCTTGGTTTTGTGTCTATCAGAAAGTAGAATTCCCATTTTAATCAATAAGTTGATTTTTTTCATTTTACCTTTCTGTATTCACATTGTAAGATTTGTACTTTGTCCAGTTCTTTCCCTGCATGGTGTATGTTTTCTTTTCTGAATATTTTTGGTTTTGTTCTTGTAAGTGTTGATGACTGGGCTAATCATGGATTTTTGTATATAAATGTTAATATGCATTTGTTATTATTTGTAAGCATTTCATTGCTCTCATTGAATACAACAGGGTGTGAAGAAACACAGGATAATGGTTGTATATTTAATAACCATAAGTTTGTCTCTTGTTTTTGAGGGGGTGGGATGGGGTGGGGTAGGGGTTGGGGGTTATGTTTGGTTGGTTCATAGTTAAGTGTTTGTACATGTTTACAGTAAGTGTTTGTTCATGTTTGAATAAGTTTTGCACTTCGGACTAGATTTATGTTAACATCAAAGCATATTGTTTATTCACAGCTTCAAAAACAGGTGGAATTTTTAAATGATAAAACAGAGTGTGCCAATGCAGACTTAAAGGCTGACTTGGACAGATGGCATAGGAACAAAAGAAGAGATACCAAGGAAGCATTTATAGGGATGGCTGAAAGGCACATCACTTACTATGAACAGGTACAAAATAGCAAAAAAAGTTTATTTCAGTGACTATTTCACTGAAAGCATGTATTGCATGGAGTATCAATTAAGAAGTTATTTGCCATCTTTCTCAGGCTCTTCTTCATCTTTGTAAACATAGAACAGGTTTTATTTCACATTGAGCTTGGTAGATTGACACTTCAAAAGGAAAATTAAATAATTTTAAAACTTAAGAAATTTCCCATCCAAACTGGTTTGAATCTTGTGACAGGGAATGTCAGTTGGCCTAAGTTGTGGAAATGCTTAGACTTGGATTTAATAGGAGCCAGTCCTTTTTTTTTTTGGCAAAGCATTGAAAGGCCATTTACACAGTGAGGAAGAAGTGATATTGTGATGATTTGATAGAAACTGATAAAGTGTAAATGTGAGTGAGAAAATGGCATTTGCATGAGTATACAAGTACAGTGCATATAGTAACAGTGGAGCCTACACTGTAGTGTAGGCTATTGATATGATATGATAGGTGTGTCATACATGTGATCAGCAATGGGACTAATTGTAGTGTTGTTGTTGTTGGGATGAAAAAGAGTTAAAAGGAGCTGCCTAAACAGACGATAAAAATAATAGTTGTGAAATTGTAAACTTTTGGACAGAAGACCAGTGACAATGAAAATTAGATACCTTTAGTATACACAGTAAACCAATAGTAACTAGGCTTGGGTGGGTTACCTGACTGTACTTCAGAGTCGCAACGCCTGGCCAGGAGTTGAGAAATGACTCCACGTTCCTTGGAATTGTTACTCCTGGTGAAACTGTACACAAATATCACATTTTGGAGTTTAAATTTTGTGTTATTTCCCAGGTTTTAATGAAGAATTGTAACATTACTAGCACTTTTGGTTTTTTCCTCTGTTCAGTGGGACATTTACCTTTCAGTTGGCCCACTATGATTCTCTGATATTGTCAGTTAGGCACCTCAGCTGTTGAGAGGTCTGTAGTGTAAGCTTGCTGGTGCATTAATACACATTTGTAGGCTAGTTGTGGACAGCTTATAGCTGCAGAGATAATTATGTTTCTGGGTCAGTTATGATGTCTTTGTACATTGTAGGAGTTAGGATGCCTCCAGAGTCACAGGTAATAGGTGGTCACCAGATTTTACAAATATTGAAGACAATTCGCAGAAGAATACTTCACCAAAAATGGGAACAGCCTGTAGGTGGTCTTGGTTTGTGTGTGTGTTTGTGTGTGCCTGCAAATCCCACAGAGGAATGTTTGTTTAAATGAAGTTTCTGATTGGGTAGCCTTTCAGGCCTAGCCTGCCCTGAAAATAATGTGATGTGTTCATTCTCTGCCTCCACAATGGAAAGAGAAACTATCATTTCTATGGTATGTACAAGAGCAATTTCCTTGTATTACAGAATTACAAAAAAAGCAAAACATAGTGTTCCTCAATCACTGTGAACTGGTTTGTTAAATACTTCTATTTTCCTGGTTGCACTTTTGCTGCAGATAAGCTGACAATCTTGTTTTAATTTTTTTTTATTGCAAGTTGGCCACTTCTTTACCTCAATCGGAAACCTAGTTTTCACTCACAGGCTTTAAAATCTCAAATTTCAAAAGGGAAGGGTCCCCCTCACTAGCAAAATCCTTGTTCACAACATTGTGTTCCTATCTCTGGGTGTGAAAGGTCTCTTAAAATTATGAACAATGGTCTCAAACTTTGTCAAGTGACCTCTCTTGGGAGAAAGAAATGGAAAAGCCCTGGAAGCTGTGTAGAAAAAAGAGAAGGAACTTTGCTTTAGGTGTGAAATGTTTGCAGGTGTGTGTGTGTGTGTGTGTTAAATCCAGAATGCAATGCTACATTTTGACTCTTTGCTGCATTATGCAGTCTTTTTTTTTTTTTTTGTCCTGACTTTGTGCTTGTATGTCTTGACACTAACAGTTGACTTGACAGTTTGATGGTTCAGGTGCCACATAGGACATACAAAGGAAATGCAGACACACTGTCCTCCCATCATTCCGCTGTATTGAAACAGCAGGTAGTGGTCTTGTGACTGACTACATTGGCGGACCAAAGATGTTACAAGCATATATACCAAACTCAAAATGGCAAAATGACTCCTCATGGGAGTGAAAATATTCGGGAAGGGGGGGGGGGGGCATCACATTGCAGATGTTTTTAAAACAGATAGACACTGATTAATGTTTTACACCAGTAATATTATTTGTTGTTTGGAACATTGTTTAAGCCAAGAAGTCAGCTCTCTGCTATATATTCCTTTTAAAAGAAGAAGTATGTTTCTTCTCATGGCATGGCAAACAAATACTTTATCAAGAACGATGATTGGCTTATAGACATACTTATAGGTCAGTTACCATGTAGTATCATCAAAAGCACCTTTAAATATGCACTCCACTCCTTACATGCTTTTAACGGGAAAAGCAATTATCGGTTGGGATTTTTAGGCCAGCAGTAGTGTGTGTCATGTATTTTGGATAAATACACAGAAAAAATGTATTCTGTGCATATAGAATGCCCTGTAAAAGCAACATGCATGCCAGCCTCTTTTAACAATGGCGTTTTCTGTAACACATTCTTCATATCTCCAAATGGAATGGCAAGTGCCAAATTTAAATTTAAACACAAAAATATTGTTTAGAATCTGTGCTTATAATGTCTTTGGGCTGGACTACCATTTTAAGTACCAAGCCAGAAAACCAGAATACAGTAAACCCCCGTTTATCCGAAACCCTGTTTATCCGAACTAGCCGTTAGATTTAACAACAATAATATTCAACACAATTACGGTAGTATCCGCCAAGTTTTCAGTGCTTTACAAGGCAAAATTCAACGTAAATTTTTGCAGAAATGCACTAATTTTTCTCGGGACTTTAAAAGTCATGGAAAGATGTCACGATGGCTAAAACAGCCGACATGTGGACATAGAAAACAATCTGTTATCTCTTTGTCAAATTTGGAAGAAATATTGTACGTGTTTGCTTTGAAATTCTTGTTAGGAGCAATTTGTCGGTATAGGCTCAATATCCTCTTATACAAAAATACGTTAGGCTAGCGTAAGTCCTAGTTTCACTAAATCTGAAAAGTTAGTAACGTAGTGAGCTTCATACCTAAAAATAACGAAAGTAGACCTAACAAAAACATTGCGAATTGCTATTTGAGAGTCTCCTGCACATGTGTCTCTAACATTTTTGGAAATTTATGCAGAATTTATACTCTAGATACCTCTCCAGATCGTTACAGCTTTTCTTCAGCCCACACACTTATTCAGTGTGTAGAAAGGATATTGGTCATTCAAAAGAGCGAAAGCTCGAATTTTAGGAATAAAATTTCTCTGTTTTAAGAGGTCTTAAAATTTGTTTGTCATATCATCGGTCACCAAAAATAGTAACGAAATATTTTGGGGGATTTTGTCTGCAATTTTTAGCCTTTTCGGAATTATTTTGGAAATGTGTTGACACACTGTCTTATGGACCCAGTGTACCGTACTTGAGGCAAAAACTTGGAACCTCGTTTATCCGAATTTTTTCGTTATCCGAACTACCTTCAGTCTCGATGTGTTCGGATAAATGGGGTTTTACTGTACCTTTGTCATCTAAGTACCCAACCATGCCAGAATAGTCTTTAGGCATGCACATGTACAGTAGTTGTTGTTGAGAATACATTAAAACATTCAGCTGTGTTTGCTCTTCAGGACAGGGTGGTCAGACTGTGGGGGTGAGGGGGATTGAAGGCCAACTAATCAATCTGTGACAAGGGAAAAGGCAAAAATGGCAAAGAAATTGTCCCAGTTGCCTTTTAACCTTTTAAGAAAGTATTACAATAATTAAAGTTGTCTAAATTAAAAAATGTTGTGATGTTTTCTATTATACAAATTTACTAAATATGGATGTGGTTCTTTTATGCATCCTACCCTCTTGTAACATTTTGTTGTTGAGCATACTGATTATATACACAGGATCAGAATGTTTACCTTAGTGAGTGCAATAAGTAATCCCTTGTAGGCAGGATTTATTGTAATGATGGGCAACGTCCTGTCTTTGTGCCACAGGTTGCTGATCTTTGCTCTGAGAAGATTGAGGGCTGTGAAGTGTTTTGTTCAGTTACAGAATTTGTTCCCCAAAGATTTTCTGTGTGACTGTGTGTTTCTTGTGTTTCCAGAGTCATTTAAAGTGCAAATTGTGTGTTCATCAGTCACAGCTAGCTGTGAAAATGGCAAACCTTAAAAATTCATGACAGAATTCTTTAGAAAAAATATGATTTTACGTAAAGGTTATACATAAAGATTGTAAATTTGTTATTAGGAAGCACAGTTAGCTTTAGTTGCAGAATATTGCCAGTCTCTCCAAAGCACAAAAACCTTCGCAAGTTATGCAGTCATTATTCAAGCTGTTGGATGTGGATTAGTAGAATAAAAGGGCTCTTCATCATCCATGGTTGGAAATGTCATGTAGTTTTTAATTGTGATCCTAGACCTATAAAGGAAAAGTCATGGAAAGTTTGTACGTTTTCTCTTTCCAGATGCTCTCCGGGTGGGAGACTGTCATGTATGTCTTGAGGGACCAGGACCTTGAGTTACCTGAACCACCCCATCCGTCTTTCAGTAGTTCCCCCCAGCAGGAAACCCAGAACAGCTCATCAGAAAGTAAGGAGGACTCTTGGGTGAAAGTTGAGGCTGATGCTGTGGAAGAATCTTGAGGATATAACCAGGGTAGCACCTTGCTTAAAGTATTACAATAACACTAGACAATTGCCGAGGTACTGGTCGTATCTATGGAAAGGAGCAATCTATAGTAGGAGGAGGGATACAGGCACAACATCCTGGAGGTCACTCAAAAACTGATTTGGACAGCTATGTGACAAAACATATTTTGTCATGATTGTGAGTGGAACGTCTCATTTTGAAAAAGCTACGAGCAGAGGCATATAAAAGAATGGGGCTCCTGTATTTATTTGTGTCCCCATTGGGCTATTAGTTGAGGGACTTAATAATGCCATGTAAAAGCCAGGGACTTAACGTATTTATTAATGTCCTGATTTCACTTTGTCAAGGGACCTAGATACTTGTTCACAATGGCATGCAGAGAGGTAGCAGTGAACAAACGTTGATGGAACAACCTTAGGACATCAGTTGAAGCATTGCCAAATTAACTTTTTGTAAATATATATCAAATATATCTAAATATTCACTCCATGTGAGTAATGCTGATATCTTAAATTATACTATCAGGTCAGCTTTACCTCACTCAAAAGCGAAGAAAAAGAAGAAAAAAATGTCTCTCCACTTGATTCATAGGCATTGTTCACAAAATTAAAGTACTTTTTGTAGATAAAACTGCAGAGAGGGAGTGGTTTGTCTCATCCCTTCTGGTAAGTATAAGCATATATTTTCAAGAGTTTACTTTGCAGGCAGGTAATATTTTGTCACTACTAGTGTGAGTTCTATTTAATTAAAAACTACTTTGTGTAATTGGTCATTTTGTTAAAGTTTGAATGTTGATGACATGTCGCCAACTCAACAGGCCTTACTTTTTAATGCACCTTATTAAACATTAAGAAATTGTGTCTTATCGATTAATTTTACTCTCTGAATTATTTCTTATCATGTTTTAATCATTTGTGTGATAACTGCCAGAATATCAATCAATGACCTGATTTATGTTGGAATAATTGGGAATTCTTTCCTCTAAAATTTTCATTGAATTAGCAAAAGGGGGAGGGTTTTTTTTTTTTGTTTGGGGATATTTCCTTCAAAGTGCATTAGTAGTGATGGTGATTTTTTTTCCCTTTAATTGTTGCCAGGGAAATTATTTTGCCTTTATTTTTTCCCTTTATGTGTTTGGACAGCACAAATTTTCTTCACATCCCTTCTGTAAACTTTCAGGTTAGGAATGTGATGCCTGCAGCCCCAATTCATCATCTCTAGAATTAATTTTGTGTAATATTGTTCTTTCTCTCTCTTTAGGAGATGTTCTATGTATTCAGTGTATTCTTATTTCAGGTGTACTTCCAGAATGTATGTAAATTCTGTCTATTTGTGAGATTTTTTTTGTCTTACTGTTTCTCTTTATCTTGCAGTTTTTCGTCATAAGATTACGTCCGTAGGTTTAATTGTCTTCTTTAATGTAATGATATTTTCTTTCAGTGATTGGTCAGAGGTTAGATGATAGGGAGGTTTAAATCTCCTACTGACATTGTACAGGTCTCAGTGTGGAGGTGGGCTTCTCACCAGTGACTAAAAGTTATCTCATACACTTAGGTAAAAACACCTATTTATCATGAATTACATTTTGAGGAAATTCATAGTAACATATTGTACCAAACGTTTATTTATTTCCAAGGAGCCATAAAGGGTGGCCCCCATTAATTTTATACACTCTTACATTACTCACTATTCTACCCCCTCTAGACATCCATTTTTGAGAGTCCTGCATTCTGATTGGTTTATCACTGACCTGTTATTCTACAACACTCAGTAAAAGTGAAATCTGATAAACATGAAGTTTTTCTCACATTTTAGGCGGTAGAATAGGAATAAACCACATTTGTCAGACTATTATTGTTTCATAAACCATCTCGACTCCAAATTTGGCGAAATAACGGACTCAGCTTTGCCTCGTCCATTTTTCTTTGCCAAATTTGGAGTCTCTGCCAAATGCTATTTATTCCTTAATTTAATTTCTGTTCAGTTATCAGGTAGCGGAGATAATGCTTCACATTATTGACATAGCAGTTTTGAATTTAGTTGTGGAGTGTTGAAGCTTGGGGTGGGAAGTGGGACAGATGAAGATGTATCCCTTCAGCATACATTTTTGGGTTATCTAATATGTTCCAGCCTAGAAGGTCATAGGTTACCCAACATGGTTTTAAAAGAACATGTAAAGTAAAAAGTAGTATTTGGACCCTGCTGTACATGTATGAAGACTGCGGAAGAAGTCCAGTTGATTTGACTATCAACATTTGGCAGTGTTGTATGCATTATTTACCCAGTAACAGTAGTCTTTGCTGAATTGTGTAGAAGCTATTTCCCTTCCCTCTGTTTTTGAGAAAAGATATTATTTGAAGATCATATCACAAGTAGGGAATTGGTAATGTCTTTGGAATATGTCTTTGGGAAATAGGACTGTCTCTGTAGATCAGTTTATGAGGGATTGAAAGAAGTGTGTCTGTGGATCAAAACAAAATTGAAAAGAAGACTTGTCTACTGGTCATATCTCAGGTTTTAACACCAGTATGGTCTGATGAATGTTTTTTGAATGAAGTTCTAAGAGGAATGCAATCCACAGATCAGTATGAAAGACATCTACTGTGAATCATGCAAGTACAGAAACAAAGAAGTGGTTTATGTAGATCAAGGATTGTGAAGTGTTCAGTGCAGAGGGTCCCATTTTCTTGAAATTTTAATTTGGGACAGTTACAGTAGCCAGAATGGAATTACTTGGTTTGTTTTCTTATTCAAATTTTGGGCACCTCGTTTCTTCGATTGGCCATCCTCGAGCATGTCATGGGGTGCCAATGGTCTGTTTCCGGCCACTTCAGATCCTGCACTGTAGGTCATATTCCTATGCAGAAGACTGATTTGTTGAAACTTAATAGCTTAACTAAAATGAGTTAAATGGAAAGTGTCTGTGGATCAGGCAAAGAGTATTTGAATGTTCACTGTGTATTACAAGAAGGTAAGAAATGATGTCTGTATAATGTAAGTGAGTCAGGAATGTCATCGTTGATCCTTGGGGCAAAGATGATGTGTTTTTTTTGTTTTTGTTAAATCTGGTGTCAAGACATGAAGCTTAGAAATTAGGTCATCAATGGATTTAAAAAGGTGAAGACCGAATGTCTTAAGCTCACTCAATGCTCAGCTAAATATTGCTTTCAATGACAATATTGTATTAGCTCTTTTAGTTTACATTTGAAGATGTGCAATTAGAATATTAGAGAAACCTGTTAAGATGATTTGGGGATACATTTTACACATTGATGAGAAAAACTTCAGTTTCTCAGAAATTTCCTTAGTGTACTATTGCCAGTTTTAGTGCTACTAGAGTAGCTACTTAGCATACTTTAGGAATGGTATGCATTGCTGTATCTGTAAAGCTGTTTGATTTATTGAAATATTGATGCAAACAATCAGCAGGATTGTGTTCAAGACCACAATTACCGCTGCCAGCATGGAATCCATTGCTATTTTCTGCCTATTGAGAACTTAACATTCTATGAGGATATTCATGCAAGGGACATCAACACTATAAACGTCAAGGTTTCATGGTGTCAATATTATTGGTTGGTTGGCCTGTTTTGTTATTCTTATGAACATAAGCAAAGTAGGTTTCATGGTAAAGTTGAGTATAGGGTCCAGGAGATCGACCCATGGATGGAAGAGTTTCACATTCCCATATGGTGTAGTGATATGACCTGCCAACAGCTATAGCTTTTACAGGATTCAGATTTCTGTTGACAAGTGTTTCATTGCAGAGTGTTGGTTATAAGTTTGTATTGGAAACATGGTTATTGAATCCTTTCAAGGCGGTGGGCTCCCTTATCTATTCTTTACTAAATGAAATTGAAGTACAAATTATGAAATGATCCAAGGAAAATATTGCATTTACATTGCACTGACAAAGTATAGACAGGAAATAGTCATAATCTTTGTAAAACCATTCAGTCTAACCACAAATTCCAGTAGCAGCTCTTCCTCCTAAAAATAGTAAGTATTACTGAAGGTATGGATGTTGCTTCATATGAAATCTTGAGAGTTTGGCTGAACAATTAATTAATCATGAGCAACATAGCTGTGGATGTCTTTCTGAGAGAACCTTTATTTCTCGAAAAAAAGATACTCAGTAACATTATTTTGAATTGCCTGTCATTCATATCTCAACATCATGGTTTTAATGGTGTGAAGATTTTGTGTGCTACAAAAACAAAATAGTTTCCTTCAGAGGAGAGACAAAAACTTCATATCCTTCCAAAATTCTTTTTTTTTCTTTTTCCCATTTAATTGCCATGTAGATATTTTGAAATCTGATCAAGATACCAGTTTTGTTGGTTGTGGTACCTTTGTTAGTTCTTAACATAAAGGAAGGCAAAGAGTGAAGGTAATACTAGATATTTTTCTGTATTAAGCCAAATTCAAAAAATATATTTTAAGTTAATATTGGGGCAAGTAGGAGTTTTAAATTGGTTCACATTTACTCCTGTTTGGAACATTTTAAGGAACTGATTTGCTGAAGGAAAGAGGTTATTTATTTACACAGTTGATAGAAAGAAATGATGTTGCAGAATTTGTTTCATATCAGTAAAATGTACAGAGAAGACTTGTGTATTGTATTTAACAGCAACTAAGATTGGAAATAAAGCATTCCATACTTTATCAAATTTTGTATGTAGATGATTTTGTCATTTCTGAAAGAGTTAAAGGGAAACATTGCATTTAAAATGAACCAAAATGGCGCACAAAGAAATATCTTAATTACTCTTACACCCATTCCTTCTTACCAATTAACTCAAGCAACAAGTTTTATCTCCTCAAAATATTATGCACTGCAAGAGTTACAGAAGTTGCATCATTTGAATTTTTGAAAGTTCGGGCCAACAAATTATGCTTGAGCAACAAATAAGGGAATTTCTTTCTGTGAGAACCTTTTTTCTTGAAAAGAAGTTTGTTAGATGAAGTTTTAAGTCTCAGTTTCTAATCAAATGGTTTAAGTCTGGCCAGCCATGGCCTTTTTTCCAGTTGTGGCTCACTGGCTTGTTTTCCCTACTCCATTGCTTATGCTGAGCACCAAGCACCATGACAATGGCAGTAGGTTCCATTTTAAAGTCTTCGGTATGACCCAGCCAGGAGTTAAACCCCCAGACCTTCAGGCTGCAAGTCAGATGCTCTAACCACTTGACTGGGACCAGAAAGCCACTTTACTGCCTTATTTTGAATTACCAATACTTCTGTATCTATAAATATTTGGTCGTAAAAATATGAACTTGTCGTAAATAAATGTAGTATAGTTCCCTTTAACTGTAAGAGTTTGTTTGAAATAGGCAAGTGCTCATTGAAGAGAGGCTGGAAGAGGGTGGATGGGTTACAAAGGGAAGGTGAATTCATGCAAACTTGCATATCCTTGTGAAGGATGAAACTTGACCTTCTATAAGGGCCATTGAAACTGCCAGTCACTATCTGGCCCTCTTATCCATTTCAAAACACCGGAGGCTTTCTTCAGGCTGACATAGTAAGAGCTGTTTTGCTGGTTTAGTTCCTACTGAGAGGCAGCAATTAGAGTTTTTATTTATATACTACAGAATTTTGCCCACAACAGACACATTTTCTCAGTGGAAATGAAAAAGAAGGCTCCTAGCATCTTACTTTGGAAACTAGTCTGCTACAACACTAAAGTTATACTCTGTTCCATTTAAGTGTATATGACAAACCATTAGCAAGAAATGAGTTTGGCCTGCCTTGATATCTAGACATAAGAGTCATCTCACTAATATGTAGAGGCATTCTAATGATAGCACATATCCAGGGGTGGTGCCAGGATTTGCCTGACAGGGGGGCCAAGCTCCCTGATGGGGGGGGGGGCAGCAATCCAAAGCCTCAACGAGGACGATAGAGAGCTGACACAGTTTAAAGGAAAATTTTGGCACACGGAGCACGCCGAAAATTTTGGGCTCTTATTGTAGAAAATTTGAAAAAAAATCGTCTTTTACCATGGAAAATTTGAAAAAAATTGGCTTTTACAGAAGAAAATTGGAAAATTTCGGGGTTTTATTGAAGAGCTTGCCCTAATTTAGACCAAAATTTAGTAAATTGTCGGGACGACTGACCGTTGTCGGGGACTACATATGTTACTGTATATCATAACAGCTCCCAACAAAACCAGAAAATTTCCCCAACGGGGGGAGCCTTCCCCGATGGGGGGGGCCATGTGTCCCCACCTGGTGCTACCACTGCACATATCTATAAGCCATGCCACCAGGCACAGTTGGTGTCTGTGTTAACTAACAGTTTCAAAGATTGGGGTGCAGGGGCATGGCTTTGCCAGTATCTGACTGTCATCCCACCAGTCACAGATATTGTCAGTTTAAGAACAAAAAACCTTCCAACTGAAAATTATTGGGTGGAAGGGGTGGGGGGGCTGTATTCCCTCCACCCTGATTGTGTAACAGGTACTTCTGCAAAGTATGACAATAGAAGGATTACTGATGTGAAATGTACAGCAAACACAATAATGTGCAACAGTGAAGTCAGTAATCACACCTGCCTACACTGTAATGAAGCAATGAAATAAAGATGTATTGAAACCCATTTGTTTTATGTGCTTATCTATTTCAATTTCATGCACTTTTACACACACAATTAGAATTGCAAATTTATTTCAATTACTGTATACGCCATCAAAAGAGTCATTTTATTTTTATCCCTGGAAAGGAAGTGATCATAACTATTTGGCATCAAAAAGGATGTTTTTCTTTGACTGTTTTGCTATTAATATTGCATGATGGAAGAAGTTTCCTTAAAGAGAAGCACCATTTTTACACTTATAACAGGATACATGGCCCAGCAACATATGACTAGCCATTTCAAATGAAAAGTCCAAAATTAACAATTAAAACACTAAAATAATTACTTATCTTAAGTTCTATGCTCTCTTATGATTAAATACAGCAGGGTTTACCAGTGTTTGTCCCATACCTTCTGATGACAAAGCCTACTGTACAGTATTCTATGCTAAGCCTCCTAAATTCGACAAGATAAAATAACACCAACTGACTGTATTTCTACCCATGATATTTGCACAAGAGGCTGAGTGATGGTTTGTGCTGTGAAAGGTGCTATTTGATTTTTTCACCCGTATTTAGCTTAAAGGGAAAAATAACATTTTTCATAGCATAGACCAAACTGGCAGCCCATCAATCAAATCGTTGAGCCTACAGTAGGATAGAATGCCATCCTCCCATTATCTTAGTATTACTAATGGAAACCATACAAGTCTGCCACAAGGATCATCAATAGACAACTGCATTCAACAAACTGTGAACTGGGGTGTCTCAGAGCCTTGCAGAAAATCTTATTTTGCACCTTTACTTTTTAAAAGTCTACCAATTAAAATTAAATGAAGTGAGAATGTTATAAGAAACAACTCGAAAATTGCAAATTACTTTTACTAGTATGTTAACTTGTTTTGTAATGTGCTTTCAAGCAACTGGATACATTACTATATAACAGAGAAGTCACCTAAGTAGTCTCCATCACACGGTGCACTGGCCGGGATTATAAACTATAAAGGCCATTGCAAATCACAATTTGCAAGGAATCAGGAATAATGTACTCCTTCAAAGACCTAGGTAGTTCATTCTACAGTACACTATCACTAGTGAGATAAAACAAAGTAACTAATTAAACCTCTAACAATGGTGTCTTCACTATCATAATTATATCAAATTTGTTTCACAATATTATTTAAAATATTTAATGATAATTTTGTTCAGATTCACAAAGAAAGGCACTGTTCTTTCAAGATGAGTTTACAAGGATGGATTGCCGTAGAAACTTCAACCTACACTGTTATTGCCATAAAGTGTCTTTTTATAAACAAGATTCTGGTCTAGTAACATCCAACCTGAGATACTGCAAATTTGGACAGACATTCATTGGAAGCCATTCTTCAAAGTCATAAATTTACTTCTATATAAAGCCTTCTTACTGAAGATGCCAGGCTTGTAAAGCAATTCTTCTTCCATTGCGCTCCTTTAAACCCTAGAGCTAATGTGTTGTGTAAATATTGCTGTGAGTTGTACTTTTGAGGTGGAGATAAAAACGTGAAATTATTACAAAGTTAAAGCAAAGATATAAGCAGAGACATTTGTGTACAAATGAAGCTGCTATTTGGGGCAAAAACAGTTTATAATGTTGAAATTTACACACCATGCTACACTGAATCAGTGAGGCAGGCTTAATTGGCAAAACAGTTTGTTAATGTAATGTGAAATGTATTCAAGCTATCCCCTAGGTTTACAACTTTACATGTGATATGCAATCAGTTATGTTGTAAAACCAAGATGCCTGTTAAAGAAACAAGATTTGAATGGTTTAAGTGATGTCTCAAGGGCTATGGTGGCTACATTTAAATCTCTTCCACAATCCTCAAAGTTTACTGCAACCCAAAGGACAGTATTAGATTCCATGACCCTTCCATGCCATTTTTAAAACTAAATCATCGCAAATCTATGAATGTTTTTTGCTTAATAAAATTGAAGGAGAGGAAAGCATTTATAAAAAGAAACCATTTATAGGAACATCCACAATCTTTAAACGTTTTGTTAACTTTTTCATGGCTTATATCATATTTTACAAAATTGGAAAGTGATAGTTAACTGCTGTACCATGTACTTCTAGCACCAAACAAGTGCATAGAGTGTACTGCTTGAAGCCTGTATGGTATCTATATGTAACATAAATGAAATTCACTCACCCAAGAAATTGCCATCCCATCCCAAATTCACACATAAAATATTTCCTATACATTCTGAAGTTATTGCTTCTACAGCACATATAACTCACACACTCTATCAACTTTCTAAGGTAACAAAGAACTTTCACCGATACCTTAGGTTTATCTTTTTAAATAAAATTAAAACAATTCACAGAAACATAAGATTGAATCCCTTCACTGATTAAAACAATATAACAACATACAGGGCTTACAGTGCCTGAACTACGGTATGTATACAATGCACATCCACTAGCTGACAGCAAAATAATGCAGCAGAGGTTCATATGCAGTTCAAAAAGTTCATGATAAAATCATAAAATAGTATTTATAGTCTAGCTCTCTCAGGACTAAAAAAGTTCATCACATTCTTTTATACAACCCTCTCACCCACAAAGGTAGTTTTCACATTCAGTTTTCAGATCTTGTCACAAAAAGGTTAATTTTACGTGGTAATGGTATCCTCAGTATTAAGACAAGCTCAGGTGAAGGAGCATGGTAGATCAGTACAACACACCAAAAACTTTGAACATGCTCCTGGCCCTCTAACTCCCCGATGCCAGGAACAACGATCAGCATGAAAAAAAGGCATACTGTATGATAAAGAGCAGTACTATCATTTCTCCTTTAGACGGATGTGTATTGTTACGAAAATTGTAGAAGGTCTTTGCCCTTTCAGTGAACTGGGAACTTAACTGAGTCACAGGAGTAGTAAGACAAAACAAACTGTTAAACATTGTGGGATTCTGGAAGTAGAAGATCCTGTGTTTCTCAAAGCTTTTAAAAACACAGGGGTGAATCTCAGTCAAGTTGTTCCTTTGGGACTTAGATCAAAGGGCAGGGAGCTGAGGTGTTGTAAATTGTAGTAATTAGACAGGATGAGAAGCAAGACTTGCTCTATTTCTGGGGGAAATTCTGAGAAACTGTTTTATAAGATACTGCAGGTGCAGATGGAATTGGGTTTGGTAGGCAAGTTCACTGAATGAGTGCCGTCTGGGTACATTTCCAACCAATCAGGAAAGTTCTTAATTGTTCTAGCCAATGGGAGAGTAATTTATGTCTGGTGTGCTTAAAGAGTATGGGGAGGAAGTGGCAGATTTGGGGAAGATGGAAATTTTGAGAGGAGTGGAGATAGAGATTTGAAAAAGAGAGGAAGCAAGCCCATTGGAGGGCTGTGGATAGATACTGGCGACTGTGAGACTATTATCGAGAGTAAAATTTGGTGAACTTAGGATTTTGCCTGATCGAGTTCCAGTTTTGGAGCATTTGGTGAGCAGTAGATTTTATTTCAAGTACACCATAAGAATTAGAGATAGGGCTGCTCATATTTTATACTAGCCTGGTTAGATTAAATTACTGACAGCCGTTAGTTAATTTTTCGGAGCTCGGCATGGCGGTATAATGCAGTGCCCAGCTATTACTGCCTTTGGGGAGATCAGTTTAGGAAACTTAGGCTAAAATTGGGATTTCAAAACTAGTCGCCTGTATTTATGATGGGGGAAACTTTAAATAGATAGCAGGAGGGATAGGAAATATCTCTGTTAAAGCCAACTGAGGGGTGGACTCTCAGGGGGAACACAAGGGGAGAACTAAATTAACTGGTTTGGTATAGTTGCTATGATGTTTCAAGAGACTGCTGTGTTTTGTTAAGATTATCATGTAACAAGAAGGAAGAGCTGGCGAAGATTTTAGATTCTTGAACGTCAGTCTAAATAAAAGAAATGGTACCTGACAATTCCTGTTTTCTGTTATTTGAGTGACACTGTCTCATGCGTAGTTTTAGTTTCAACAGCTGAAGGGGGGTATCAGGCTACCAGTACACCCAACCCTCAATCGGGCTCCCCTTGCTCCCGTGTCAGCCCGGAAGATCTCTTACCCCTACTACATTTGTCAACGTCAGAAGGAAGACAGAAGGCCGGCAACGCGACAGTATACACTGCCTTGCAAAAACTGTATGTGTGAAAAAGTGAAAACCAATGGGAGCAAAGGGAGAGTGGGTATATTTTCCTTATTCTGCCCCACCCACTTGATTTTCACCTATGACTCAAGCTACCACCCCCCCCCCCTCCCTTCAGCCAATGTTAATGAGTGCCTGAATTAATACCTTCCATGCCTTCACCTATAGCCTTCTTGAAACTAACAATAGATACAGTATGTACACAAGCCAGAATTAATACCATTAATGAGTGAACTGCAAAATTTTTCTTGGACACACAGTACAGAAATAGCACAAAAACGCATCACCAAAGCAAAAGAACCCCTTTTTTGGTCCACAGCTTGGGTAGCCTACACATTACATCACTATACAATTAATGGTAGGCCCCATGTTCTCACTATGCTCATGTAATCAAACCACCTAAGCCTAACTTGTGTGATGAGGGGCTTCAAGCAATAGAGTTTTCCACTTTAGTTCCAGAAAGAGTTTTCACATTAATGACTGGCCAAAATTGTTTGTTGGAAAATACCAACATTACATCATTTTCATGTAATACTGTACATAGAGTACACCAGTATTTTTGACAATGCTACTAAACCTTAATGTGAAGCACAAATTGTAAGCTCTTTTTTCTTCCTCTCCTTCCTCTCTTAAGAATTAGAACAAGACATCCAGTGCCACCACTCTACTTCTTTTAGGCATTACAGCCAATAACTCAAAGAATTATTATTGCAAAGCTAAAACACTCTTGTACTGAATACTTAGAAGTCCTTACTGCAAGTTTTACAAATTTGAATTTTTTTCTTCACCATACAGTACACATGTAATGAATGTTTATGAGTGTGATAGTATGAATAATCATGAGTTGAAGGATTGACCCTTCTATTCAACGAGGTGAAGCCGAGTTGAACAGAATGTTCATCTTTCAATGAATGAAATTATTCATACTGTCATATGAAGGGGAAACATTTGTTGTTTTATACAACAAATAACTTCCTAAACAGATTTTGGTCAAAATTTGATTCAAGGAGCAGATAGGGCCAAACACTGTGTGTTATTCTAGACTAACCCAGGATGGATAACACACAACCGTTTGATAGTACATAACCCATGTCATGTGACCACCAATCCTCCAATCAGATGTAGAGGAATTAATAGGGTGTTAAATAATACAAGATAACCCTGCCTGAGATTTTCATGAATAGTTGACAAACATCTCATCAAAAGATTCCAAACCTGTCATCAGTTTCATTGAACAATATTAATGGCTCATGATTGTCCATACATAAACACAGCCTCAAAAAGATGTACCTAATATAACAAAGTAATAAATAGTTGTAAGTTATAACCTAAGGCATGAAATTGTTGGGTTTGCATTACAATTTGCAACCCAAGTGGGAAGGTCACTCTCACAAATTTGACAAATACTGTTTTGAAAATCAATGCAGTTTCCATGCCTCCTCAACTCCCTAATCCTCCCCCCTTCCAAACTCCACCCTACAACCCCAGCATTAAAGGCCATGTATAAGGAGGTTTTTTCAGCCTCAAGACAGTATTCATCAGGCTCAAAGTTCTGAAAGGTTATTCCTACCCTGTGGGGCATTTGATAACTAGTTATTTCACTAGCCTGAAGGACATTTCACAAGTCTCAAAGAGCAAAGGGCCCCAGTTTAACCATCTGAGGTGTTGTTTGAACTAGTCCCTGCCATGAGGCTTAGCAGGATCCACTATATACAAGGTTCACTATGTCCCAGGTTCAGGAGACTGATGATCCTGACTCTAATGCTATAATCCTAACCTTAACCATAATCCTACTGTAGTCCTAATCCTACCCTACAGTAGGCTTATCCTTATTTCCGTACAAAACCCTAACCCTAACCCAACCTTTAACATGAGGAAGATTTTCAGTCTAACAGGTCTTTGGCCTAGTGAACCTTCCATGTAATGATACTTCACTCTAGTGGTATTTCCCCAGCTAGCTTACATATTGTACAGGCCTGCTTTTGTGAATACATCCCTTCTGCATGTTTTAACTAAAACCAGATATTAAAATCAATATCACAACAGAACTGGCAGAATCTGCTGCAAGTTTAAACTAGATATATAGTCAAACAAAAGAAAAACATCCAAAAACCATAAAATCCCTGATCTTCATAAATAGCCTCATAAAATATAATACCTCTTAAATACTTCTAACAATGCCACTATGTTCCTGAAAATGTTGTAAGGTGACAATGCTCTCCACCAGTCCAGCTATTTACAGTAAATTAAAAACCTAAACTTGTCAATCTTCAGTACCTTTAAAGGTATGGGGACTTGCAACCAGAAAAATGCTTTCAATCAATACCTTTAATTTAAATGCATTAAGCTACATTTTCACCATCCTCGCTGATCCTGAAGACAAGTAAAAAACCTATAACAAACTCTAACCTAGAAAAACATACTTTAACATGAGAAATAAAGCAAGTTCTTCCTATATTCATACCAGTTTAACATATTAATAGTTTTTCGTTATTCTGTGAAATTTTCTTGTAAGACAATTAAGTTTTATGCATTATTATAAGAATTGTGGCCATTTTCCACACTTTCAATGTATTTTTCTTCAAATTAGCAACAAAAGTACTCCATGATGTTTCCTTGTCATACCACCTCTCAGTGAATTAGCCAGGCCAAAGTTTAACAGTGAAATTACGATACTAATTTAACAGATAAGTATTTCACAATGACAAAGACCACTTCATTTTTAATATGAGGCAGTCTTCAGAGTTTAAAATTTTCTTAATGAAAAGAACTCATACATTAATAATGTACATATATTCAGTAAATATTTAATCTTTGCATCAAATGCTGGAATGATTTCATTATAGTGCTGTATGTAGTATGTACAGTATTCTTTATAAATTCCTGTCAATTATTTTAGGCTTCAGGCAGATTGTCTTTACAGAAAATAACACATCACTTCAGGGTGGCATCAGTATCACACTGAACTTTTTAAGGCTGGTTTATACTCTAGTATAGCACCATAAAGCTATGAAAGTTGAACACTGTTCAGTACAGACGTTTGTCCATAAACATTACTGGAAGAGTAAGTGATGAGCACATATATATGGTTATTATAGCTTTGTAGCATGTGAAAATTCTTAAGTATAAACTGGCTTTTAGATCTCTTTATTGAGTTGAATAAAATTTGATATCTGGATGATGAAATTTCTGAATTCTATCAAAAATTGGCAAGGTGAATTACTTCCAAAAATTTTATGAACAAATTGTAATCTGCATGCCAGAATCTGACATTTTTCAACTACGAAATGTAAAATATATCACAACCTCATCATTAGGGCCACGTATATTGGACCATCACTAGCCCATGCTTGAATGTCATGCTTCAAAACTATTTGCTCAAGTGGATAAACTGTTCAGTACTACCTCTGATTACATGTAAAATCTCACTTCTTGAATAGTCCATCTTTATGCACAAAAGTACAGTATGCTTTATCATATCTGCTAAGGAATGATAACCATTACACTGTATCATTAATATCATTATGACTGACTCATTTTTTTTTTTTTTTTTTTTTATTTTGTAATGTTCTCGGGCTCAAAGAAATTCAGTACAGTACCTGTACATAAATAAACAAACAGTAGCCTATTAATGTGATTTTGTTGAGAAACTAGTTCAACTGGAAATTTTAGTATTCTTGAACACTGCAAAATTCCCTGGTTTGTTTGTGTTTAATGACACTGATACAAGAAACAATGGATCAAAAGAACATGCAGAAAAGAAAGGAACTTCATAATTTGAGGTAAGGTTGAGTAAAAGAGATCTCCCATTACCCATACAATCAATTGAAAAGTAAACTGTAAAACAACTATGAATTCAAGCATATCAAGTATTAACAAAGCAAACCACCTTGATACACTAGTGTCTGTACTTAAACAGTAAACCATTCCTATTAAAGTGCTTTTTATAGATTTATAAAAGGCTAGAATGATAGCATAACCAAACCATGATAAAACTTTAAACCTTGCCAGAAAGTCAAACTTTGACTGGTTTATCGCTTGGCTGACAGGACATCATCTGAACTTCTTCTTCCCCACCTGGCAATACATTACTCTTTGGTTTGTCATGATAAAATCTTTGCACGACAGGACTAAGAAGCAGGGGGTCAATCTCATCCTTGTTGTCCCCACAGCAGAAAAAACTGGAGACTATCCCTATCAGAAGGGTTGTCAGAGATGTGACTGTGGCATAGTGCAAGAAACTTATTCCAAACAACCTTCCAGTAAATACATGGTCATACAAAATGCCAGGTGTTGTCATCATCTCATACACAATTGGTACTGTGGTTGGTTCTGGGGAAATGGTCACACCAGATGTAACATTGAACTCATCTGCAATACAACCTTCAACAGAGAGAGGAAGTCTCTCAGAGGAAGGAGGATAAAATAGAGCACCGATCTGAAATATTACCCCGACACACACCCCACATATCAAGCCAATAAAAGCTGAAAATGAATTAGCCCTGCGGACTAGCATGCCAAGACAAAATACACCAAGGACAGGACCACCAAAAATACCTCCAATACTCAATGTTACCTGCAGAATCTTGCCAAGGGATGGTACCAGGAATGCCACTACAACAGAGAGGGTGCCATATGCAACAGATACTACTTTAACAATTATAAGGTACCGTGTCTCTGGTAAGTCCTTCCAGATAACTTTAATGAAGTCATTCCCAGTGACAGCAGCTAGGCCATTGAGAATGGAGGACATTGTTGACAAGGAGGCACAAAAAGCTCCACCAAGTAAAATGCCTGGTAACCCAGGAATTGCATAAAAGAGATCAATGATGAAATATGGAATCAATTGATCAGGTTTACTGACAATGCCCTGTGATAATGGATCACAGTATGCATAATAACCATACATTGTCATTCCTGTTGCCACTGCAGCTATCTCTACGATGCCAAGACCAAGAATCCCCATCCATGCTGCCACCTTAGCTTGATGCTCTGTTGTACATGAATTGTACCGTTGCACGACACTTTGCTTTGCACCCATAGCAGATATGCTGAACAGGGAACCTCCTACAAAAATTGACCAAAAACTCAGTCTGATTGTAGGGTCAGGATTAAAGTCAATAAGTTGGTTTCTTTGTCCTTCTACTGCCCTCTGCCAACTCTCTGCAATGCCACCTATCTTGACAGTGCCGACAATGGTCATCAAAATAAATCCCATCATCATCACTGCTGCCTGAAAAGAAAAAGAATTCTAAGGTTAATAAACTGCCTGAAAAGTAGCCTAAAGTATTCAATTCAAGAACTTGAAGGTAATAGGCAGTCCCTCCAATTTTTAAGTATACCTGTCATCCTAATTCTGGAATGGCTCCTGTCAATCATGTGACAATATATCTGTAAGTTATTTGTTAAATAACAAATATAAATGCATTCTAGCTCTGACTGTCAGTATGACTGAGGAGGATCCTGAGGAGGATCAAAAATTTTCAAGAGAGACAAGATGATACCATAATTACTACTCTTTTTGTACTCATTTTTAGTCTCTAGAGTCGAGATGGCTGAAACAAAAGTCAGCATTACAGGGACGACTCTGTCTACCATTAACAGAATTCTGTGGAATTCTCAAACTGTACCCAATAATTTAACAGGTTTTTGAAAATAAACGTGGGTATACTGCTTTTTCTCTTAAGGAACGGTGCTGGGACATATGTTTGTGCCGTTGTCTCTTACAGTGTTCAAGTTTTCAGTGTACACACAACCATGTTTCCCCAGTCTATTGAAGGCTACTGTACAGTATTTAAAAAAATCTTGTTTCTCATCCCTATATGGGTATAAAATTTTTTATGTTTTTTTTTTTGTGCATGGCACTTGTCTACTGTACAGTAAACAGGTATAATTTGACTGGAAAGTGCTCAGATGGTTGGAACAGAAGTCTCAAACATTAGGGCCCAATCATTAAAACCAAAACTACAGTAATGACTGTTTTCTGAACAGGTATAATGTTTGAAATTTGTTTGAAATATTTACAGAACTGTACAAAAGAAACTGAACAAAAGTCAAATATATAGAAATGGCTGTTAAATTGCCATTTTGACTGTGTGAAATTTTGTTTCTGTTTTATGAAGCAAACGTGTTCACTAATTGTGCAATAACAAGCAGAGGTTTGTGTCTAGGTCTAGTCTCAGTTATTAAACAAATGACTCTGTTCTTAAGGATAGCCCCCAGAGATGTTACCTGTATAATAGAGGTCATGCTGCAAGATTTGTGAAAGGGGTTCCCTTCACTACATAAGAAGTTGGCATATGCGATATTTATATTTGTAGGAAGCTAATAAGGACTCTCAGGTATGAAACAAAAAGTGTGCTCTCCATACACATCTACTTTGCAAGGTGTCATAAATGGTTTAGCGGGATGCAATTCCACTTTTGCTTTTTACCTTTGGTGAAGATTCAAGAACCCTACCAACATACAATAATACTGTAGCAGTAGCCTTTCAGGAAGCTCCAGGTTCTTTAATTATAAGGCAAGGCATTTCAAATAGGGTTTAGATATTTGCACACTGGATATGAAAATGCAAGCTACTTCAATCATACATAAAAAAATTTAGAGCTAAGAATACTATTAACATTCCCATTTTATTAAGGCAACTGCATGCTAAAAAATTCTGCCAACAAGTAGAATGAAATCGTTCCGGATATTATATTCTGAGTAATTTCATTCTACTTGTTGGAAGTGTTTTCAGCATTTGGCAGGGCACACCCTACCATATTAGTAGTAACAACTGCTTCCAGACATGGCAACAAATTGCAAAGCAGTCAATGATGCAACTGCAGTACACCGTCTTCGACTTCAAGTACAACATGTCCACCATTTGCATTCAATACATAAAACCATACAGTACAGTACCTGCTAATAATGGCAATCACGTTTGTAGTCAGTTGCGACTTTGAAATTTATGTAACATCTGATGTCCCTGTAAATCACAGGTACAAAAGACTGTCATTGGCTTTTATCACAGGAAAACACTATATGTAGCAGTAACAATGACTGATCCTAACTGACAGTTATTAACTTGGTGATTCGCTTGATAGTCATTTGAAACTATGCAATCCCAGTCCCGCTGAAGTTTTTGTAAAGTTGGCAAGAGCAGCTCTGTAGCTTTCCCTTTCTGGAAACCAAAAAATTACACCTTCTGTGGTCAGTGATTCAGGAAGGATCTCACATCAGGGACTCACATTTTTGGTAACCTTGAGGTAGGGTCTATGGGCAGGGTACTGTATTACCCTTTCCCTTAAAATAGTTAAAATTTTCAACTTTGAAACATAAGTTTTACATGTGATTTACAGTAATGACTGCACTCCTTGATTATAAATTGGGAGTACTGGTGATGCTGTCTCACAAATAAAAAAAAAAAAAAAATGGAGAAAACATTGAAAAAAGTTTCAATATTTGCAGCTAAAAAGTAAGGATTCTAAACTTCCCAATGTTTTTTCTTTGAAACTGAATTGCCAGGGAGGCCTTCCTGTGTCACTTACAGTATAATGCATAAAATATAAAACCTAAGAGTTTTAGTCTAGCGGCGAAGTCTGAAAATTTTTGACCCCCCCCCGGTACAACTTTGTAAAAGTTGACACCTATCCTTAAAATGTTCCTTAGGATGTCAGCTTTCATTTTCTGTTGGTTGTCACCTTTTAAATTTACCCGAACATGGTAATTAGGAGGGTCAAAGGTCACGAGTCTATTTTCACCCAATTTCAACAATCTTGGTACTATACATGTGTACTTCACCTTCAGGGGAGGCTTTACCTTGAGTCTAGTGTGGTAAATATTTCGAATAAATTTACAATAAACATCCCTAAACTCCAGTCAATGCATAAAACCCTTAATTATCAATATTTACTATGGTTTCATTGAATATTTTCATTATTTTTTTATTTTTTATTTTTCCCCATTACAAATTTACACGATATGATATTTCAATGCATCTTATGCATGTTTCACCACATGGAGATAAAGCGTCTCTCAATAAAGACAAGGTAAGATCGTTAAATAGGCGTAGGAAGTGGGGGGACTAGGGGCCCTAGTCAAAAATGTGAGGGGGCTGAAGTATGCTTCCGCCCCCCCCCCCCCAAGATCCAAGAGCAAAAACCCCTTATTTGTCTCTTCTGTAAAAAATAACAAAAATTTGAAGTAAATTTCCTTAAAGTTTGTCCAAAATTTTGCACCAAATTGCATCTGAAGCCCCTTAAATACCCAAAAATGTTCCACAGAGAGGGGGACTAAACCCCCTCCCCTTAGACTCCTCCCCAGGACGGCGATCAGAAACAAGATTCAGCCCCCCCCCCTCGCGAAAAGCTTCCTACGCCTATGTATCGTTATAAGTTCTATATTGCAATATAATGCTCTTCTTGAATAAAATTGATCTGTCGAATGTTTGCCTGCATAGCGGTTCTCTTTAACTTCTGACACACTGGGAAACCGTAGCGAAAGGCTAAACAAAAAACCCCGTCAGCTCTGTGCAGACTAGTCAAATTTATAAACCATATCTGGAAAGTTTAACGAAAAAATGTGGCAACGGTGTTTCGCTTTTAGTGTTTTCAAGTTATCATTTGTGGTAACAAATTAAGATTTTCTCATATAGACGAGGTTTCTGACTATACTTTTATTAAAGCCCTTACTCTCTAAATGTAAAAGAGTGAATTTCACTCTTCGACGATCGCCTACAGTGACCACTCTTTCTTCGAGTGAAAATTTCACTCTGCTGGGAGTGGTAATTCACTAAAAATGAGTGAATTACCACTCCGGGCAGAGTGGAATTCCACTCGAAACAGAGAGTGGTCACTGTAGGCAATCGTCGAAGAGTGAAATTCACTCTTTTACATTTAGAGAGTAGACTATATGGCATTGGAAAATATACATCTGGCAGTTTTCATGTTGTGCTTCTGAAGGCGAAAAATCAGAATGGTCATTACAAACGCCGGAATGCACTTTGTAAGTAGGAAAAATAGTGATGAACAGCTAAATTTTTTCATTATAAAAATTGCGAATCCCATATCAGATGTGAGAGTAATAAAATACAATGCTCCACCTTCAAAATGTGTCACTAAAATCTTGTCCTATATGGGTCAAAGCACTAAACAATTAACAAATTCTTTGCTTTTCATAAAAAAGAAGCATTTTGAGTATCCTGTCAATGGAAACTGCCTCATTAATATGCATATGAAAATTCAAATCACCAAACCCTCTTACAGCCAGTTTCATCCATACCCATAGCCAGACAACGTGCTGAAGAGGGCGAGAAAGTTCCCAGACTGTAAGAGGGAAAATCATTTTCAAGGCACGAAATGTGTTAACATAAAAGCCAAAGGTAATTTTTGTTCCTACAATTTCTCCCAGGCGTTAATTTTTGTGGGTCCCTCCACTGCTTTTAAGTTATGGACCTGTATTTTCGAACAGAGTGGTCAACACATGGTTGCATTCAGGCTATATCTGAATCTGGTTGACCAGTGATTTAACCAACCAATTTATGTGCTTGTTGCCAGGCTAAAAGAATAATATGGTGGCAAAAACCCTCGAGTTTGCTGAATGCTATTTACCTCCAATCATTTGTCGACAAAAACGTATATTGTGCTAGACAAAAGCATGATCAGTCCTTAGAAAGGAACCTGTTTTCTAAATATCCGCCTCACGATGCTTGATGTGGCTGGAATTAAACACGTAATCCCTAACTGTGATTACTAAACACTGTCTTTATAACTTTACCAAAATGAAAGCTAGATCATATATGAATTTGTACCGTATTAACAGCCCCTCTACAAGCTTCATTGAATTCATCTCAACATAATCATTTTTTGAGAACTGCAAATTATTTTATTTACAGGATTTTCTTTTTGCAAGTAAAATCAAGTCTTGTTATGGATATGTGTCATTTCCATGTCCAGACTTGAAAACAACATAGATCGGTGCAAGAATCATTCACTGGCTTTCCAATACAGGGAAACAACTCATAATTATATTGATCTGTAACCACAAATTATTAAAGGTTTATTTACCAGTAAACAAAATGAATTAAATTCATGTAACAATTACGATGGGTGTAAGGGACACTTTCTAGGGGGAGGAAGCTAAGCCGTTTGCCCGACAAACTGTAATAATCCGACCAATGGCCGGATTTTCACAGAATGTGCCAGAGAAATAGGATTTTTTTCCAAACTCCGGCTGACCAAGTTCCATTGCGACTATGTTCCAACTCCCTCTCATAAAAAGATAGCAGAAGAATGTGTGTTGAAACAAAGCAAAAGCGTACTTTGTCAGTTTGTAGCGGTAAAGTGTATTAGTTGTATGCCATCCCGAGCAAAGACGCTTTCTGCCTTACTAAAATTTACCAACACATCCGAAAACATTTAAACAAATATCTACTTTTTTGCATGGGATATTGCTACAACATACCCCTTTAAGCTGATCTGGTTCATGTTGGCAAATAGTTATTGCAATACAGAAACACCGTAATGTATTTAATAAATAATTAAGTCAATTAATTTAGTTAGGCTATGTGATTTCGCACATTTAATGTAATCAATGCAATGGTTCCACACATCCTAACAACCGAAACAAAAATTCAAATTTCTCTGATACAGCTACGAAAATAGCCTACATTTCATGGTAGGCCTATAAATATTTTCATTATATCCCACTTAATTTTAAGGACTGCAAGTTCTCAACATTGGTAGGGGCGGAAGCCATGGTCCAAAACCAGGACAAAAGCGACGGATTACTGCATGAAAGGATGGTGAATAAACATTTCGGCGCTATTGAGGCGGCACAAATTTGGGGCTTTTAGTGGAGAAATTTCAATAATTTGGTGCTTTTATTGAAGTAAATTAATTTAAAAATTTGGTTTTATATTGAAGTTAATGGAAAAGGTTAGGTTTGCAATTTATTTTGAAAAATAGCCTTCTTTGAGAGTACCGTGACTCAACTAAACAGTTGGGACGACCAGTCGCTGTCGGAGATTAAAAACTTCATCGCACACACTCATTCTCCCTAAAAAAGATTAGAAAATTTTCCCGACGAGGGCTTCAACCTTTCTCGAAGGGGCCATGGCCTCCTCACCCCGCCTGGCCTCACCCCTGACAAAGTTGCTTTAAAACATCTGAATAAATGTTGTTTGAAGTCACATGATTTTGTGAAGGGTCTTTATGGGGAAAAACGTAAAATGCAGATCAAGTTTAAAAGGTGCCACCTTTAATGACTCTTGACCTTAAAACTATGTTCGAAAACTAAACAAACATTCAAAGGTTGTATTTTATCACTTGTCCACAGTTTACAGAACGCGTGGAATTGTATCTGGACCAGGGGTGGCGCCAAGATTTGCCTGACAGGGGACCAAGCTTGACGACGAGGGGTCAGCAACCCGAAGCCTCGGTGAGGGCGATGTAGTGTCGAAACGATGTTTGAAGTAAAATTTTGGCCCGCGAAGAGCGCCGAAAATTTCAAACTCTTAATGGAAAAAATTGAAAAAGTCGGGCTTTTACCACGGAAAATTTGAAAAAATTGGGTTTTTACGAAGAAAATTGGAAAATCTGAGGATTTTATTGAAGAATTTGCCCAAATTTAGACCAAAATTAAGTAAATCGTTGGAGCGACTGCCCGTTGTCAGGGACTACATATTTTATCGTATACATAGTAGCTTCCCGAAACCGGAAAATTTCCCCGACGGGGGCAGCCTTCCCCAACGGAGGCCATGGCCCCCTGCCCCCCCCCACCAGGCGCCACCAGCCCACCACTGTTCTGGACGTTTTTCTTCTTACTCTTCACCAGTGGTCCAGAATTGAAATTGAAAGGTGTTGAAAACAGACTGTTCAATGTGTCTAAGTCCGTTATTCAAATTTCTTTGTTAAGGCTAATAAAACACTCTATGAACAGTTTATAATTCTTTTATTTTCCTTACATTTTGAGCACTTTAGGACTGTATAAATCATTCATTTTGACTCACAGCATTTTATAAGCCTCGTCATATTAAAGTGTGTTAAAAATACTAAAATTTTGAAAAATTGACCTTTTTGACCTTTGACCTTGAAAATTTGCATGTTCGGGAACTTTTAAAAAGTGACAACCAACCTAAAATTTAAAGTTACATTATAAACAATAGTTTTAGCATAGTCGCTATATTTTACAAATCGGTACCGGGTAAGTCAATTTTTAGAGCTCTTTTTCAAATTCGCGCTAGACTATTTTCAAGAGAGCTGCACTCCCTGGACCATGACCCCAGCTGAGCTGGGCCCTTATGCACAACTGGACCCACCTGGTTCATGACTTAAGATCCTTTGCTTGGCTCACCTTCATGGTACCAATGCATCAGGAAACAATTTACTGTTATCATCATATGTAAACTAAAATAGTATGAGTAAATTATCGTAACTGTTAAATCAATGTTCCATCTACCTCAGCAGTTATTAAAATCAGCAGAACATGAAAACATATTGATAAGCGTATGTCCTTATGCAACCATTGGCAGTGCCAAATAAATGACATCCTTCAACAACTCTCTCAAATAAGTTGGGCTAGTCCTCAATCAGTCCCTACACAATACACCCCATACTTTGCTCTGTATAGTACAGTAAGTCCTCAGGCAAGACACTGACAAAATCAGGATTCAGCTACAACTGCAGTATTGTGGCAAACACACTCAGCTCTCACAACTACAAATTGACTTCATTACTCAGCAAACTGTTACCAATGTAAGTTGACAACCATAAGAACACTAAAACACATTCTATGAGTGAAACTGCTGATAAATTTTCCAACAAAAAATGACTTACAATCCTACCCATATTCCGCCGTCAAGAAGTCATCTGCTTTGGATTATGCTTAGAGCTCCCCTTGGTGACCTTTGACCAATGAAAGTCACTGGCTTGACCATCTGCATCAGTTGGTCAAGGTGATTCTTTTTAGTATGAAAATTCTGCAGCATACGATAATGATCCTTCGCGTATGCGGTCAAGTATGATCGTCAACCAAATTCCCGAGTAGGATCATGGGATACTAGCTGCACTAATGGGTCAAGGTGATTCTTGTGGTATGAAACTTTGTAGCATACAATATAAAGATCCTTCACATGTGCAGTCGAGTATGGCTGTCGAGCAAAATGCCAAGTAGGATCATGGGATAAGAAGTCATTTCGTCTGCAGAAGAGTGTAGGCTTCATATCGCAGGTCAAATTACGACCAATTTTTGTGAAAATTTCATGCAGAATAATCAAAGAACACTCTCTAAGTTGCTAATAAGTTGCCATGAAGGGAAAGTTTAAAAATAATTGAATAAAATTTTAGTGCTCACTGGTCTCTAATGTGATTGAATGATACATGAAATCTGTGATATACTGTAGGCCTAGCTATGGCTGCAAAACTTGCAAAACTTCGCGGGCGCATATACTTTGAAAACCAAAATTTCTAGCTCACCTGGTCTACTTAATTTGGGACTAAGATGAAAATTTCTAGCTGCAGCATGATTTTTGCGGACGCAATGCGTCTTTGCGTCCAGCTTTTTGCAGGCGTGGGCCTAGCCTAGGCCTATTTCATTATAATCCTATTTACTAGAAATGTCAATAGACCCTTTTCCAATTAGCACTTACAAAGGATTATGGGATAGACTTTTGGTATGGGTCGTTTTGTCAATGGCATTTTACTGTGGACAAAAACGACATACACCAAAACTATATCCCACAATCCTTTGTAATTCCTCTTTGGAAAAGGGTCTATGTAGAGAATAAGGGTCTTGTATTTAGAACACAGCCTAATATAGCATAGTATAGGCTACTAGGCACTGACTGAGGGCTAATAAAGGGCTTAGTCCTACCTGAAATACATCCGTCCATATAACTGCCTTCATGCCTCCAATTGTAGTGTAAAATGTGCACACAACACCAATGGACAAAATAGACATAGTGAGATTGAGACCAGTAACTGTGCTGAGAGCCAGAGAGGGTGCATATATGACTATTCCCAAGTACAATGTTGAGAAAAATATCTCCACAGTTACAACTGCATAGCGGACAACTCTGTTGAACCTTACATCTAAATATTCATACACACTTGTCACCCCCAGACGGTAGAAGACTGGTAGCGTCACAGTGGTCACCACTAATGCAACAATGGCTTTATTCAAGCACATGAGGCCGAATTTCGGTCCATGCATGTATACATCCACTGGTGTACCCAGATAGGTAACAGCTGACATAACGCTAACAACGAGAGATACTGCAACTGGAAAGGATGAAATGTTACGATTCCCAAGGAAATAGTCCTTCCCCG
Source organism: Holothuria leucospilota (assembly GCA_029531755.1). Classification (NCBI taxonomy): domain Eukaryota; kingdom Metazoa; phylum Echinodermata; class Holothuroidea; order Aspidochirotida; family Holothuriidae; genus Holothuria; species Holothuria leucospilota. Next base: position 43,452,356 of record CM055966.1, read on the forward strand.
TACGTTGACGTGTTCCGCGAAATGCATGAAAAATCCCAATCAATGCGCACACAAGGAGTATACCTATAAGCACACAATAGTCAACAAACGAAATTGACGCCATTTCGAGGCAAATCTGCTGCAGTGCTCAGCGAGTACGGTAATAGAGTTCTCCGAATTTCTCCCTCGTACTATTATCGTTTTTGATCCGATGTTGTTGCAATGGCTAACGTTTCTTAACCAAATTCTTTCTGCGTTTCTTACAGTTACATAGTTACAGCCTACATTTCAGAGAAGGAGCCCAGATATGATGCAGTGCAGTACAGTGAGCACATGCACATGCAGTGAAACTGAACCTTCCACAGATGAAGAAAATTCCTGATATAAGTAAAATTTTCTAAATCAGACTTGCTAATGAAATTAGAATGTACCAGTGGGTTATATTTTTTTTACTTTTGTTATTATTGAAAGTAAAATAAAGTCAAAAATGGTGATCATACCACTCATACTGAAGCAACTGGAATTTTCCCTCTCATGGTACGTTCAAAATTAATGAATTAAGAAAAAAGTGGAAGCGCTGAGTTACACTTTTTATGGGAGGACTAATTGTCCGACGGGCAGGCAAATCGTGATCATATGCATAATGTGCATTGTTCATGGCGTTGTGCTTGCTTTTGCTGGTGAATGGCGTCAGTAGGTTGCCATTCAAGGCAGTACCGTGGTGGTGGGGGAGTGAGGGGATGAAGGGGTGAGTGGAAGGGAGGGGAGGTGGAAATCCTCCACCTTTGTGGCCAGTCGGGGGAAATCAATCGGTCGAAGCCAAAGCACCCAAAACTTACTACCCTAACCAAGTCGTGTTATTTTATTGTTAACTCTAAACTTTTCCGTACAGAAATGAAAGCGAGTCCCTCGTCCTCGCCCGTAAATATGATCAGTCGGTATCGATATTCGGACCCAAGTCCTACGGTATCAATTTTCTTTCGCTCTTCGCGCGAGTTTCGGTAGTCGGTAATAGCAGTTAGTCAATCAGGATAGGATGAGATAAAGCACAACTTCTGTGAAAAATTTATCAACTTGAAGATGGTGGAGAATGAGATTTCCTGTATTCCAGCGTGTTTAGAATATCACAAATATCTTCTTGTTGATAGGGACGTCGGTTCTGTACATTCGGATAGTCTTCTCGCCGAATTTCTTTCTAGTCCCCCCCCCCCGACCAGGGGCGGGACTTCTGAAACTGGGGGAGCAAACCCGGGTGGACTGTCAAACGGCGCCGGAGGCTCCACAGGAGCTCGAAGTGCTTCCCCAACGGCATGGGGTCCTCGGGGTCCAGGGGGCGAAACCCCCGGAAGCCGGGGTATTTACGAAATTGTAGCTGGCATTAAAATGGTGCATTTTAGCTTCAACTTTACAATAAGGTGGGCCTTTAACAGACCACAAAAATCACAATTTGACTTTTTCAATTATGATCTTACTCCATATACGGCTAACAGTCGGCCGGGATCGATAATGCAGAGGGATTGGAAAAGGAGGGGAGAATGAATCATTTTGAGGGTTTCCCGGGGCTTTGGAACAATAATTTTAAGGAAGGTAGTTTTAGTAGTCAGAGTGAGTGCGCGCGAAGCACGCTGATAAACCACTTCTTCACATTTTTCACATTTTCAGACTTCTTAGCGATATGAGTAATAGAAAAGCTAAGAAAAGTATCCTGAAGGAGAGGGATCTCCCCCCCCCCCACCTTTGCTAAGCGTCTGTCCCTTAGTGTGATACCGGAAATGGCACCGTACGTGCTTCACAACTTGCATCTAAACAATCTTAAAAAGAGTCGGAAATTTACACAGATCGATTGTGATAAAATTTTGTTTTGAAAATTTCTAGGGAAGGGGGAGCTTCCCCCTCCCCTGTGTACGGCCATGGGGGAATTGCGGTTTCGGTGATAATAGAAGAATTTGTACGAAGCTATGGCAAGCAAAATGTTCTACATGAAGTAACCCCAAATCCCGAAACAATATTTAAAACGGGTGCGCGCGAAAAGCTCCGAAGAATGCAGCGTTGAGGCAGTGTTCGAGACATTTGATTGTAGCCTATTGTTTTTCTTTACTTTTAGATGCAGTATTTTTCACTGCATAAAAATTTTCCTCCTTTCTCAGGTGCTTGTTCTCTCTATATAGCAGGATATAAGAATCTATATCCTGCTCTATGGGTTTTTTTTTTCTCTCATATTTCATTTTTGTCGATGGTCTGGGACGAGTCTCTCTCAACTTTTCTACTATAGGTGTGAAAAATAAGGTGGTGTCGATTGTGAAGGTACATAGGCGGACTGGCCGTTGTGGCGATGTGGCGATCGCCGCATGGGCCGCTCGGTTTATGGCTGCCTTGGGCCAGATGCTGAGAAAAAAAGAAAGAGAGGAAAAACGAAAAAAGTTAGGAGGGAGAGAAAGAAAGAGAGAGAGAAAAATGAAGGAAGGGAAGTGAAAAGAAAGCGAGATTGTAAAAGATGGAGAGAGGGAGGAACACAGGATCTCAATACAGTGTGCTCTGAGGGCCCATTGTGCTCTGAGGGCCCATAGCTCCCTTTAAAAAATCCCTGCCTTGGCCCCTAAAGATGTTTGGGCCAGTGTTCGGAAGTGATCAACCACGATATTGTTCAACAACGTTCCGGTTTGAGAGTCAGGGCTGGGGTTAGAAATGGTGGATAACCTCAGTACTGGGGGCATCAGTACTACGTCTCAAAGGGCCGACGGAGGAAGATGAATAGAATCAAGAACTTCTGGACTTTGCCTCGCGGTGAGAACCACTAAAAAGAACGCTCCAAGATGAATATAGTGGCGGTGACGGCTCTTGCAAAGAACAAGGACGAAGCGCTTGAAACACGTAACTGTTGTAAATCTATGCAAAAATTGCATTAGTTGTGTCTTGAACGTGTTGCGCAAGTACATCCTGTGTACGAAAGCATATGCCAAACTGCCTAAAAATTGCTCCTGACGCTTTCGGTAACGCAAGTCGCGTGTGAAACTAAATTCTCCAAACTAAATTTCGTGAAAAACAAACAATATAACACACTTACAGAAGAACATCTGGAATCATTAATGATGATGATGATGTCCTGTGAAAGGGAACTGCTAGCTCGGGTCGACCCTACAATGGTCATAGACCAGTGACTCTCAAACGCGGCCTTTAGGGCCGCATGCGACCCCGGGCCCTGCCAGTGCGGCCCCTGAATTGGTTTTACGTTTGAGAAAAATTATATTCGAGAAGAACAAAGCGTAGCCAAGAAGGAAATTAAATTATGTAACTTAAAGTCACTATTTGACTCCTTCCAAGTTTACTCTCCTGAATGAGTGCTATAGGTTGCCTTCGTAACTGGCTGTACGGCATATTCCTTGTTCGTTCATATCTAGCCAAGGCTTATTTCGTGTGCCGTGTTGTTGACAATCATGTTAAGCACACGGTGGCAAATAGGTATGTAATAATGCATTGCGGAGTGCGGTTGTATTTGTAGTGACAAAGCTTCCAGAACCCGAACAAAAATAAAAGGTAAGCTACATGTTAGATTCTATAGCTTACAAAGTAGCTAATGCAATAAAAAATCAAGCTCAAATTGATGGAAAGGCTTTTTAATGGATTAAAGTGGAGGGAAAATGCCTCAGATTACACCTCAGATTTTCTGAAATCCAACTTTTTTCGGGGCCCTTAAGCGGGCCCCGATACCTCGTTGCTATGGTTTCGCGATTTGCTCTTGAATTATATTCGTCCCCACTTTTCCGAAGCTTTTGACACTCCTGCGTGTGTTGATTGGTTGCTGAAATTAAAATTTCTGTAAGTCATCTTTCGGTACTAACAATCTTTTTGCGACGTTTTATATGAGCTTGCTCTTTCCACAGCTCTCTTAAATGAAATAAAATCATTCAATCAAAGTAAAGCTTTTCCGACTTTTGGGAATGCGGCCCTCGAACTCAGCAGACCCAGTTCTCTATCTGACCACTTCTGAGAATAATTCAAGAGCTTCCTCACATGCTGCCCACTAACGTAGGATAAGTGCAGAAGTTTGTTTCAGAGTGCGGTTTTCATCGGCAACCTGCTTAGTTTCGAATGACAAATGTTTCTCCCATACCGCAAACCGACTCATGGACATCAAAATGACCATACTGGTGACTCACGCATGCTAGAAGCAAAATTGTAGACAGGGGTGGCGCCTGGTGGGGGAGATGCAGAGGACATGACCCCTATCGTCGGGGAAACTCCGTTTTCGCCTTAATGGGTACGATGAAGTTTGTGATCCCCAACGACGACCAGCCGATGCCACGAATTTTTTTTATTTTACCCTAGGTAGGGCAGATTCCTCAATAAAAACGGAAATTTTCATAGCTTCTTCAATAATAACCTCCAAATTTTAGGTGTGCTTCGCGCCCCAAAATTTCGCGTTTGCCATCCTTTCGGCAACCTGGCCGCTCAGTCGGGGAGCTTGGTCGCCACCTGGCACCACTCCTGATTGAAGAGGCAAATTATTCATGAAGAGTGTGATTTCCTGCTAACTAGAGTGCTTGGAAAGCAAAATTTTCTGACCTCATCCCCATCCATGATGAGGTCGGGTTGCTCCTGTTGGATGCTGCCGCAAAGGTGCAGACTGGAACGACTTCCTATGAAATATTACCTCTGCCTCTGCTTGCTGAAGATACAACTTCGATACCTCTTAAGTATGTATTTCGCTCTTTCCAGTTATTGCCCTTTCTCTAATCTTGAGATCATCCCCTGCAGCCCTCGACCTCATTCCATCCTCTCCATTTGGTCCTCACCCTCAAAAAGTTTGAGAATCACTGTCATAGACCAATTAGCGAAGTAGACAAGTGAGCTGATGAGACGACTGCTCAGTTCTTCTTGTGTGACTAGGTAGTCACTATTTACACTATTGCATTTATTACAGTATCTACAGTGGTCAGTATCGATGAAGACAAGTGACTTGACCTCTAAAATGGCCAATTTTAGCTAAAATAACCACTACATGACCTACATGGGGGGGGGGGGGGCTAGGGAGGGGGGCTAAAAAACTGCTTGTTGGCAATGACTATTCGTCAAGATGCTGGTCGTAGGACACAGAGAGCAGTGGCGTAGCTAGAGGGGGGCAGGGGCGGTGGCCTCCCCCCCCCCAAGCCTCCGAAGGCCTCTGTCGGAAATTTCTAGTCTCTGTCGGAAATAAATAAAAACTAAATAAAAACAATTCATTTGAAACACTTAGCCTTCACTGAGTCGGTTCGACTGTCGAGCAGTGGTACCGTGCAGTACGGTACGGTGTCGAGCAAGGATCGATCGATTCTCCACCCCTTTCAATAAGTTTGAAGAACGGTAACTCAGGACTGGGTATACAACCCTTCCGCACATGGAACGATAAGTGGAGGTTGCGGGATCAGAATTGGGAGAGATTAGTACACTCTTGTCCCGTTACTCTCTGAATTTGCTGGTGTTCACCTACGATCAAATTAATATAGGGTCCTCTTTGAGCTCATGTGTCCTGGTCATGAAATGTTAATAACATATTAAGACATTTATCTCACAATTAATGCCCATAGGTTCAAATGCCTTAAACTTGTAAAGGAAGCTTTGCTCTCCTGGACCCTCACTGGGGAGGAGCCAAGCACCATACCGAGGGCCATAAAGAAGCGATACCTCAACAAAGTAGTTGTAACGTACTTGTACGAAAACTTCGTTAACAATGCATACCAAAAGTTTCTGCACTCTTCGCGCTCACATGGGGTGACCTCAGAGGGTACTAGTCCCCTTCTTTACATTAAATACTTATAAAAATGGTGGGGAAATTTCCATGTCCTGGTTAAGATTTGAAGGTGCTCAAAACCTACTGAGTCGTTTACATGGGCTCCTTTTTCAACTTTTCCCGGAGGCCCGTTTTCCCAGTCATTGATACACCATGGGTGCTCTTGTGAGAGGGGTTTTCCCTCTCAGTGGCGCACAACATAGGTAGTTGTGTTATAGCAACTTGAGTGAAATAGCTGTTCCACAGCCAGCCCTACGCAACCTCTAACTTAACCCTTGTTCTCGACCCATAGGCCTACCCGTTGGTTCGACTTTGGTTATGGTAAAATCGGTCAATTTGTCTGTGATGCTATTCGAGGACCGTTAAATGTTCTGTCTTGTGCCTAAAGTTTGTAAACAACCTACAGTTTCCGGGACTTTTCTCCCTAGTTTTCCATCGGGGCGTTGCCCTGGACCCCATAAAAGGGCCACTTACCCCACGCTTGCAGAGACTTTCCGGCTCCCACGACTCCTACTGAGCCACTCAACCGTTCACGTGGGTATTATCCCTCCCCTTTATGGAACGGTGTGATTCCAGTTACCCCCTTCCCCTACCACAACCAAAAATGGCGACGCCACTGCGTACTTACAAATAAACGTAGGCTTATAACTACACGTGAACGTGTATGAATAGTTCATAGTTTCTGTTTATGTGTGGTCGTATTTCGTATTGCTAAGTAAAAGCCCGAAACACGCCCAGATACAAACACTTTCTGTGATCATGAAGGGCGTGGCAAAGTCGTCATGATCTCGCACAGACAGTGGCGGTACCACAGGGACCACGAGGGGAGCTATTGTTGAAGATTTCCCCTCCGTTATCGTTTCCTTCAGTAAACACGTTATCCCAGATATACAGAGAGCTACGTTAACCAGGGTTGCCAGATTTTCTGTGGCAAAACCGGCCAAATTGCCGGCCAAATCACATGAAAAAACGCCAAATCAGAACAAGCTCCTGCTTCCTACTTGAGGAAAATTGGCCCTGTATGTCCAGTATAAAACTTGTCAACGACGTTTTCAAAGTTTTTAATGCGATATATATCATTACATACTCAATCTATTATTGCTAAAAATGGAGTGTGTAAACCCGTTACGTCCCACTCGAGTGACTATTAAAATCGGGAAAAAAAGAAGGGTTTTTCTTGAAATTTGGTGAAAAAAGAAGGTGTTTATTTTAATTTACATTAGCCCAAAAAACGCCAAGAAACGCCAAAATGCCGTTTGGCGTGCACTTTTAATTTTTACCGGCCAACAAAGGTAAAAAACGCCAAATTTGTCTATTCTGGCTTTTAAAACGCCAATATGGCAACCGTGACGTCAACCGCCTCTATTAGAAGTAGTTTCCGGTGCTTTGCATTGCTCTATGGATAACAGGAAATCAGAATTTTCACAACTTGAATCGTTTTTACTTCAAGATCGCAGGAATGATTACAAGGGTCTCCACAGACCTGTACGGCAGCTAGCTACCGTCCCAGTGAACACCATTAGGATGGAGCACAGTTAATGGTGGACCTGGCGCCCAGGGCCGGATTTACGAATGTGGGGGCTCTAGACACGAACCTATGTGGGGCTCCTCGGGCAGTCATTTGGCTCTTTGAAAAAAAGAACTGATATGATAGATTGGGCTATAAGCATAAATCTACCTCTTCAACGGATGGGCGCTTATATACAGACCGTAAATGTTCAACAGTTTTGGGCTAAAACGCCAGATGTATCATCGCAGTGGCGAATCCAGGATTTGCCTGAGAAGGGGGGGGGGGTTAGATTGTCAAGAGCTACAGATCCAGGGTAGTGGCCTGAGGGTGATTTTTTTTTTCAGAAAAAAAAACTAACAAGGTGCAATTTGGTGCTTTTTAGCTCCTGGAATTAATTACTTTGTTTTACAGAACCGTAATGAAAGTAACAAAAATAACTGAACCTAGCCATAGGGCGTTTGAGACGATTTTATTTCAGAAAAAAATGCCCGAATTTTCAGACCTTGTTCAAATGCCATGTTAAGTAAAGTGATGCAAAATAAAGTGTGATGGCGGAGGTACTAAGATTTGTCGAAAAGGAATAGGGTGGGGTTAAACTCTCGATTGGACCAATTGGGATAAGAATTCAGGAGTGGATCTAGGGTTTGGGCAAAGAGGGACACCTTTGTGACTTCAGAAAGCAATAGAGAACAGTACTAGAGTACCTTTATAGGGAGAGTAGCGGTAACTTAAATTTGGACGCCATTTTGTTTCCATTGGCTAAGTGTCTAGCATACACTGCACAATGACTCCCGAGTCCCGTGTAAGCACCGTGGGTTTAATTTTTATCGTTTCTGGTGACAATGGAACGGGGGGGGGGGGAGATTTTCGCGTGACAAATCTGTTGGGTCCCAGTCACAGTGAAATGGGGAAGGGGAAGGGGAAGGGGGAGAAATGGCCCTAGGGGCCATATCATTAGTTCCAATTTTTATAAATGGCACTTATGAGAGATCATCTTTTCCTTTTACACAAAAGTTCACAAAATGTTTTCAACATTTGTTTCGTGATGTCACGATGGAGAACCATATGACTGGGAATTATGCGATGAAGTTCCTTTGGGGACGCCTGGTGGAGATCGAATGGCAAGAGGCCTCTGCACACAGCGGGCCCAAAGACTAAATAGGCTACAAAGTTTTTGACACCAAATGGACATTTTGATGGTATAATGTATCAAATTCAGAGAAGAGGAAAATGGTTTCCTCTGTTTACACCATATGGCCCTGGGGTCTCTTGGCCAAATTATAGGGCCCTAGCTATACGGAAACCTAGTGCATGAACAGAAAATACCTTACTCTGAATCATCACTGGGTCTATTCACTTCAGGTGGATAATAGCTAGGCATGAACACTTTAGGTATAAGGTTCAGATTACATTGCAGCTTGATAGTCGATTAAAACTTTCGGGCCCAGGGCCCTAATTTGGGCAAAAGAGCACTGAACAACACAAATACATTAAATTCACGTATTCTGCATTTGAATTGCACAGCCCAGGTAACATTCCCATATGGGATCCTTAGGGGCCCATATGATTTTACACCCAAGATTCTTAAGGGGCCCGTATGGGCCAGCTATATGGGATAGTTCTGAGGCCCTTGTGGGCAACCGACCCATTTGGGCAACTGACCCATATAAGATAGTTTTGGGGCCAATGTCGGCAACTGCCCCATATGGGTCATATGGACATTTGGCCCATATGGCCCCTTATGAATCTTGGGTGCAAAATTTAATGGGCCCCATATGGGTTCACCCATATAGGGCCCATATATGTAGGTTTCCTACCTGGGAGAGTACAAGTTTAAGAACCCCCATACCTAATTTGGGGCCCTGGGCCCAGGTCCCACAGATTGTGGAGTATTACACAGTAATACATGTGAGGTATCCCCAAATAAAGCACGAAAAGAAGGACATGAAACTGTTGTTCACATTCACCTTAGAATCTCACCAAGAATCATAGCGTTATTCTAAAGTCATAGTGTTCCCAGTATAGGGTCCTGGGCCCACTAACCACAACCTTTCTTCTGTTGATATTGATGGGAAATCGGTACATTCTAAACCCTTTCTCAGACCGATTGTTGCACCCAAATGCACATCAGTCCATCATATTCTGGGCGAATACAATACCCTGGCTGTGTATTGACGAAACTTTTAGCAAACAAAATGACTCCTGTTGCCACGTGACCTGTAACTTTTGGAACGTCAGTGTCGCTACTCTCCCTATACAGGTACTGTAAACCAGCGCTTCTCAACCGGTGGGCCGCAGCCCACTGGTGGGCCGCGAAGCTCTCACAGGTGGCCGCGAGATCCGCCATAAAAATAAGAAAAAATAATAAAAAAGAATAAACTTTTTGTAAGGTGGGCCTCAGAAAAATTCTGAGAGTGAAGGTGGTCCTCGAGTTAAAAAAGGTTGAGAAGCGCTGCTCTAAACAGTACGTAAGGGGAGCGCCACCGATGGTTGGTGCGAAGCGCTTAAGAAAATTTTGGATGAAAACACCTCCTAGATCACCAGAATTGGCACTTCCCAGGCAAGATTTGCCTGAGTATGGAACGACATCACAGGCTTGCATATTACTGATTTTTTGTTCATTTTTTTTCTCGGTAGACCAATAAGGGGTTCATTCGTCCCCATGGTTACGCGCCTAGCACTATTAACCCGTGCAGCTAATTGCGCGATGAACGTGCGAAAATTTTCTGTCTTATTGTTTGTTTACAAAAGACATTTGAACTTCGTCGGGGAAGTTTATACCGGTTAGGACTACAATTTTACGATTAGGATAATTCATAAAGAATACAAGTATTGATTTTTTTCTTCATTATACAATCAATGCGTCTGAAAACTGAGACCACGGCATTCAGAATATAGCCGAGGTTTTCGCCATTTTCAACGATGTCCAGTAGCGACAGTCATTGGCTAGCAATTTAACCTCATAGTTGGAATTGCGTGTGTTTTGTGAACACAATATTCTTGACTCTCAGGCTATTCTGCCACACCAAGTTGATTCTTTTTCCCGACGGAGGGGGTGACTTGACTTGACACGGTGTCTTACCCGTGCAGGGCGCATGGAAATCCAACTACCAAATTAGTGATACCTGGCTGGAGTGAAAACGGGAATTCGGCTAAATCCATTCATTCATGTGAAAATATCGATATTTTGAGCTCTACAATACTGTTCTCCTGTTTTTCTTTCGGTTTCATTTGGTTAATTTTCTGCCAGTATATTTAGTGCCCGAAAATTTTAGCAATGTGGCTTCCCCATCTTCCTCAATGAAACTAAAATTTAACTAATTCATGAGCAATCTGAGAACACTTCCCACACCTTCAAATTCGTTTCTCTCCACACCCTCTCAACAATGCACAACATTTGGGGGCTCATGTGTTAGGATATTTAAATTTCAGCTGGACGGCGTCTCCCGATGACCCTCAAAAATACGATAACCTAGTTTGTGGGGCCCCTTCAGTGTGGGGTCCCTGGGCACGTGCCCCGCTGGCCCATGCTCAAATCCGGCACTGCTAGCGCCTAGTGTTCAAAGAAAGATCGTGTCAACATAGGCCTACACTTATAGCTACACTTGGAAGTCAGAAAAAAGGTAACTTACATTTCAAATATTCGAGTCCGATTTCGCTCCGAAATGGGACAGCACCTGTGAATGGGGAACCAATCAGAAGAAAAATTACAACGAAGCTTTCCATCTGAAAATAACATAATCGATACCGAAAGGTAAATATTGTACCGTAAAAATATTGTACCTTTCAGATAAAGTCGGATCAATGTTTTCTTTCTCTCTATTCATTGTGATAGTGACGTCTTCAAGGGTACGCGATGGGGAATACCATAGAAAACCCGGTAATCCCACCCAACATAGCCAAGAAAATGCATGGGGTAGGGGTACACGCAATCATTCCTCTTCGCCCCCCCCCCTCCGCGCTACAGCAAGTTTAGGCTCTTGATGCATCTCCGTCTCGCTTGTAACGGTAACAACTTTTTGGAGTTACCACTTTCGAAGAAGCAAAGTGATAGTATACAATAAAGCCAAGGGTGATGCCAACGGGGGTGGAGGTGGGGGCAGGGGGCCATGGCCCCCCGTCGGGAAAGGCTGCACCCCGTATCAGAAATTTTCCAGTTTCGTAGGGGAGCCTTCATCCGTACGATAACATATGTAATCCCAGTGACCTTCAGTCACCTGACGATCTGCTTGATTTTGCTCATAGGAAGGGCATATTCTTCATTAAGGCCCCAAATATTCCAATTTTCCTGAAAAAAGACTTAAATTTTTCAAATATTCTTCCATCAAAATCCACATTTTTCGAAATTTCTTCAATAAAACTCCCAAATTATCATTTCTTTCTGAAAAAAGCCAAAATTTTTTTGTCTTCTTCATCCTTTTGTTAACTCGTCGCCTTTGTCAGGACTTTTGGGTTGCTGCCCCCCCCCCCGTCGGGAGCTTGGCCCCCTGTCGGGCAAATCCTAGCACCACCCCTGAGTAAGGCTATACTAAACTGCTTAATTACTGGTACCCCCGTGGGCGAAATCCTACACGTTAAATATAAGTGGTTGTAAATTAAGCAGAAAACCAAACATGTTTTCATTGTAGTTACTATGGACGACGGTGCAAGCCAAGGGTTGAGAGATGCAGCTGCAACCCCTCCAAATCCTTTTTCTCGGGCCGATTTCTGGAAAGAATTTGGCAATTTTCTCGGTCAATAAAGGCAAAAGCAGCCCCGTCCCAACCGAAAACTGTACCGCACGCCTATGATATTAACTAAATACATGTAGTTTTTTCTACCTCAGATACAATTCGATGAAGATGAGATATAACAGATGGGCACTATCGTCGCTCTGTTGAAATTTGCATACAATCCCCACTTGAGGTACTAAAATATATCAAGCAAGCTTGATATCAAAGGCTCCTATTGGCTGGAATTATGTTATTTCTGCAAATTTTGCATCCAACTTATTTTTTGTAAATGTGATGTGGTCGAAATTTAAATGCATATGAGGTAAGCCTATAGAAATTATGCAAAATTCCCAGGTGGAATTCAGGTGAGAAACCGTGGTCACCAGGGTTAACTGGTATATGTAACGGTTAAAGGTTGGAAGTTATATTTAAAAAAAGGAGATAACTATTCATTTCTTAGCATTGTAGTTGTATTTCCAGAAAGATACGCACTAAAGGACGGTTTATACTTCAAAATTTCCAAGTGGTGTAGTGCTCTAATGACTATACGGTATATGGTAATTCCATGCTCTTTCGGGCCAATTAGAGACATAGATCATGGATGAACAGTGTTCATCTTTCATAGCTTTACAGCCCTAAACTGAAGTATGAATCAGCATTAAGTCCATCGTGGTACGAGCCAGGAGGCTCGTCAATTCACACCCCTATACCCCCACCCGTTAGGCAAACTAATTTCCTAGGCACGGTACTAAAAATAATGAAAACCACTAGCAATTTAGTGGGAAATAAAGTTCTCTAATGATAAGTAGGGTAGTTCAGCCCAAAGCAGGAAATATCCTCTTATGCATATGACTTAGCTACCCAAAAATCTAGACTTAGTACAAATTTAGGGATATTGTGGGCCTGTTCTCAATCACGATATGATCACAACCGGCTGGGGAAAACATACACTAGTTGCACTGGCTATACAGTAGCCTACTTCCCTCTAAATGTAATGACAAATTGATAAATTCAGTGGTAGATATTTTGGGGCTGCCGTGACAATTTCTCAAGAAGAAACCGTACGTCAGTGGTTTTTGGTTAGACAGCTCTGAAACCCCTCGGATCATGATTTCTCCTCTTAGTCTGTGTCAGCCTCATCGACATCCCGTTACACCGACGTCACGGGAGTCCCGGGTTCGATTCCCAGGTCGAGTCATACCAAAGACTTTAAAAAAAAAAATGGAACCTTCTGTCGTTGTGCGTGATGCTCCGCATAAGCAATGAAGTAAGGGAAAACACGCCAGTGAGCCACAACTGGAAAAAAGGCCGTGGCCGCTCGACTTGAACCAGTTGGTTGGAAACTGGGCCGTTAAACCTCATCTATCTAACTAACCGACGTCACGTGATCGCGTGTATCTTTGGCTTTGAAGGGAAAGATCGCGCGTCCTTAGATTTTGAAGGGCACGCATCCATTGTGTCACAGTAGTATCCATGGTTATGCCGTGCGCGTGTATGGTTGGCCACAGAGGACAAAAATCGGGAATTAATGCTGACATTAATTCAGAATTAATGCTGACATTAATTCCATTTAATGTTGACATTAATTTTATCCAATCAGCATGCATTTTTTTATGTCTACATAAAATCTATTTAATGCGGACATAAATTCGAATTAATGCAGACATATATTCGATTTTATGCGGACATATATTCGATTTTATGCGGACATATATTCGATTTTATGCCGACATAAATTCGGTTTTATGCGGACATAAATTCGATTTTATGCGGACATAAATTCGATTTTATGCGGACATAAATTCGATTTAATGCGGACATATATTCGAATTAATGCGGACATATATTAAGCCAATGAGAATGCAGGAATATATCTCTACATATATTCACTTCCGACAACAAATCACTCACATCCGACAACAATTCATTCTTTTCCGACAATATTCAACAGCCAATCGTCGCGCTTGTAAGAGATCAGATAGACCACGATTCCTGGCGCTGATTTTGTACTCGCTGTCGCTCGATCTATCGACTGCGCGCCACCGCTACAGTCTGCCTATGCTAGTGGACTGCACGGTGCAGTACTAGACTGACCGATCACTTCAGCTTTATACCCCTAACAACAGTGCTTCTAAAGGTGGCCGAGGGCTAGGGCAAGGCGATGTAACTTGTTTTTAGCCTTGTTGTTTTCCGTAAGACTGGTAAAAATGAACCGTGTAAACAACCGAAATCAGTTTCTACGGGACATTCGAAGGGAGATCAACGATTGTGTTCGGATAGTTAAAACCCATATCGATAATCCGGATGTCCTTAGTGAAATATGTGAGAGACTCAATGCTGCTAAACGTGATCTGCTACTTTCCAGGACTGGAAGCATTACAATCCAAGAGAAGCTAAGACTCTGCGAATTACTCAAGCCATTAAAAGGCCGCAAAACGTACGTATGAAAATTCGCTACTCCATGCATATAAGCAAATGCTTCTGACAGGGTTCCGCCTGATGTACACCGTTACTCAACAAAGGCAGGCGCGGATCCAGGGGGGCCCGGCCCCCACCCCCCGCGCCACGAAAAAAAAAACGAAAGGAGAAAAAGAAGAAGAAAGAAACAAAAAGGAAAAGGAGAAAGAAAAATTAAGAGCAAAAAATGAATAAAAGTGTCTAAGAACGTATTCAAAGTATATATTTCTGGAGGGGTTGGGTGGAGCTATCGCTGGATTATCTCTTTATATTTCTTTCAAAGTGGTTGGTGACGAAAGGAGCGCTACCATGTTCGAAAATAGGTGAACAGCTGAGTAATGATGCTTGACTTAAGATCTAAATAAGTAAACATCGTGACATATGTAGTATGGGCTCGGCTATAGCCGCACTGAAATTTAGCAACAATTTTGTGTCAAAGAGTGAAATTTTTTGTAATTGAGAGGGATTTTGGGATTGAGAGGCAAAGTTTTCGCCATACAAATCTTGCAGAATGAATACAGAAGACAAGCTGTCAGGTGACGTGCTATTGTGCACAGTGGCACCAGCTGTTGCAGGCAAAGTAGCGGCGTGCATACCCTATTCCATTTCAAAACTGTCTGAAAAGTTTTAAAATGAACTCAAAAGGCTTTTAAGCTACAGACAGTGGAGTCGGCACAGTGGGCAATGGATGACGTGTGTCCCCCTCCCCTATCGATTCTTGAAAATTTTTAAAATGGTCCCAAAAGTCGTTTAAGCTACAGATTTCTGTGGAGGGTGTAGGGTGAGATGTATTTTTGATGACTGGTTTATTTGTTCTAACCATTTTCTTTCACAAACTGTTCTCAAGCTATCATAAGTCTTGGAAATTCTTGACAAATTCCAAATTTTTGCACGCTCCGCTAGCGTCAAGCCTTGTGTCAGAGTTGTCTTTATTATCAATAGCTTTCGGTAACTACTCACTGGGGGAACAAAGGAGCAAAAGTGCTTTTTAAGAATTCTCAGTCAGAAGATTCGTTTCTGAATAGCATAGGTTGGTGAGAAAGTGACAGTGTCCGATGCAGGTTCTGAAATGCAGGTTTTGTCATGGACTAATATTTTATTCAAAATTTCGGCGCGCTTCGCGCGCATACGACAGGGTTTACACCCGATTTTATATACCATTCACAAAGCTATGACCCAAGAAATTATTCCAATGCAACATTTTTCTAAAAAGTACATCTCCTTCTCTGTAGGGCTCTCATCATTATGGGATCTTTGACTAATCTAGTCTAGCACATGATTTGAAAGATTGAAAGTACGTAATTGCCGTTGCTTATTTTCCAAACATCTTTCCGCGACGTTCAATAATGACGAAAATCTTTTCTGAAACGAATTTTGCCTGTCCACCATCCCGCTTGCTATACCTAAAAAGAAGGTGATATATCATATCTCCTCCCATATGGATGTCGGGTAGTGAGCATCCCGTTGCTCCCTCTTTTGTATACTTTAACTAATTTAGAGCTCCCGGGAGGCTCTATACTGTTCTCTGTCAACCTTGGATATCCTTTTAAAATTTAAAGGAAAAATTTTATTATAGTCCAAGAATGTTTCTGTGGACTCCACGCAGGTATAATTGCGTGTACAATTTTCCCATGGGCGTGGATCATGGAGGAAGGGGGAACATCGTCAAAAAGTCACCCTCACTTTTTCAAAAATGATGGAACAGACTGCAATTATGCCTAGGAAAACGAAATTTTAGAAGAAAAATAACCTAAAAATCGTACACTTTTGTTGCACCAAATCGCATCTGAGGGCATTCAGTTCTAGAAAAATTTTCCTTAGACCCCTCCCCCATGCCGAAGATCACAAAACTTATTGCCTTCCCGTAACGCAAATTCTGGCTACCACCAACTACTTCTTCCACGCCACCAGGACGGCGATTCACAAATGTGAAAGTTCCCCCCCCCCCCCCACACACACACACACATTTTTGGAGATGGATCCACGCCCATGATTTTTCATGGGACTTAAGAAGGTTTGAAGACAATATGTTAACCGTCTCTTACTCCCCTTTTTCACCCGAACAAAAGTTAGAATTCACTAAATTGTGGACATTTTCTAAACATACAATCACTTTAGAATGACCTAAAGATACCACCATTTTGCATATAGGCCCCCTAAAATTAACAAAAATTTCTCAAAGGGGAGGGTAAACTCATTCCTGGCATTGCATTCTCATAAACTAATAAGAGAAGGCTCTCCCACACTTGTATATAGCGTATACAAAATCCCACTGCCTAAAAAGGCACGGTTTAGCAGTTATCTGCGTTTCCCCCAATCACCAACTCCCGCCGGCACCATCGGTCATAGATTTCTGAAGGGTATACCCTTCAGAAGTCCATAAAGAAGGTGATATATCATCTCTCCTCCCATATGGATGTAAGGTTGTGAGAGTCCTGTTGGTCCCCCTTTTCAGTGTACAATTAATGCAGAGCTCCCGGGAGGCTCTATACCGAAAACTTTCGGCGCGCTTCGCGCGCAATTGTTTACGCTCACGGAGAGAGAGGTACGTTTTTATTGAGTGGTGGATTTATTTTTATCACTTTTTACCAAAAATCATTTGAAATCTTTCACGATTTTTGCAGTCTTCTCAATATTTCTTGATTTTTTGCTTGATCTGCGCACTGTTAGCCTTGAATTGCTCCTCTTTCTATCAATAAGGTCCCAAACGTATTCGCATTACTCATCGGTGGGGTTCTACCATAAGCCAAATATTCGTGTGCATAAACGTGATTTCAGAGTCAGCATTGTAAGGATGTAAAACAACTGATATTCATTTTTTCACCCTCCTCTTCTTATGAGAACTGAAAACTTAGTATCGAACCCACCTTCTAATTGATAGACACACTTAAAGGGAATTGACACCGTTAGTCATAGCAATGGTTTTAATTGTAAATTCAAATTTTCGGCGCGCTTTGCGCGCAATTGTTTCTTCTGACGTCCTATACCCGAATACCGTATAACAAAAATAAAACACTCATTATGGCAAAAATCATTTCAAGTTACCTACACGGGCTCATAATGTTGGCGTGTAAGTTTTAAGATAACTTAGATTCTCCGTAACTTCTGCAGGTACATATAGTAACTTATACTGAGCCATACACATCAAATTCCATGCAACATGAAAAGGTATAAAATCTCACTGACATAAGAACTGGAGCCGATTTCTGTGCTCTTAAAATGCAATATTGCGAGAGCTTCCGGGGGCTTCGCCCCCTGGACCCCCACCGGGGCTCCGCCACTGGACCCCGCCAGGGGCCCTTACGCGGGCCCCTGGACCCCACGCGTAGGGACTCGCGCTTCGCGCTCGTGGTGCACCTTCGGTACACATGAGGTTTTCCATCTTGGGCCCCCCCCCCCTCAAAATTTCTGGATCCGCGCCTGACAAAGGAAATACCCGCAGAATCTCTGGAAGCGTTGTTTCTTCCATGGTGTTCGAACTTTGAACACTTACGCGGCCGACCAGCTCCAGGTAAGCTGGGCTTGTGGCCGGTGTAAAAGGAAATGGTGTCTCTCCTGGAAAATGTGTCTCACCAGACACCCGCCACAGGAAAATGTGTCCGGGGGACACAATTTTACGAGGAAATAATGTCTGCATATAAGCAACAGGAAAATCTGTCCTTCGAAACGCGGTTACGGAGGAAGTCGCCTTGAACATGTATGGCCCTGGGGAGTTGGGAAGCGACTTTCCAACATTTTGTTTTTTATTGCGGGAGACCGAAAGTGAACTTATGGGATGTCAAAGTGAACTGCGGGAGACCGTAAGTTAACTCTGACATTAGTGGACTCGGCGGAGTGTCAAAAGATATACTAGTACAAACTCAAGAATAAGTCCCAAACTTTGACCAAAAATGCGTAAAATTACTTTCCAAGATTCAAGGCAAGGCCATGTCCTTTGGATCAAATAATACTTTTGTCCGTGAGCACTTGTTTGGCAAAATTTCGCAATTTTTGAAGGTCATGATGGGTGGTTGTTGAGATCTGACATCATTTAAGCCTCAGTCGAACGGACACGATCAAACATCTTTCCTTTCTTATTAAGTCTCTGGGTCACTACCATGGTGTCATACAAAGATGATTCAGTACCACACTGTTACAAGGAGCTACTAATTTTTAAAAGGAGATTGCATTTTTCATTAAAAATTGCATCCTGGATCTGCTTTCAGTCAGCCGTATTATACAATTGCTTCTCCGTTCTCGAGACCGGCCTAGTCGAGGCCCAGAATACGGTCCCGGGCCTCGTCATAGGCAGTGGCGTATCCAGCGGGGAGTGCAGCAGGCCATGCCCCCATTGAAAAATGAGGAAAAATAAATTAAAATAGGTAGGCGGTAGCATTATCTGATACTACGTAGGCAGTCCCTTTTTTCAAAAGTTTTGAAGTAATGCGTTCTTAACGGACATTCTGTCTTGTAATTAGACAGGTAGCATCTTTGTGCTGTGGAGTGGGGTTAAAGACCGCAGATACTTTGAAGTATACTGCTCTGTTAGGTTTCTGAAACCTTTTAACCTTTTCGTTCGCTTGGTAGCCTCACTTGTGTGCAAAGGTCCCAGCAGGTTTACTAGTTGGGCCAAGCACGCAGTGGAGTCCCCAGACTTTTCGAAGAGGGGGCACTAGGGTTCAAGCGTTCCTCAAAACGGACACCCCAAAATGAAGGACCGAGCTCCTCTGGTGGCCTCGTAGTGACGGGCAGTGCTCCCCTGTAGGTGTTGGGCCCGGGGTCCCACTGTAAGACCCCTAGTGGGTCCAGGGACAATGCTAAATTGGGGGTCCAAGGAACGGAGACCCCGAGACTCTAAGGTATTAATAAATTGTTATCATTCGATTCAAGCATTTGACTATCTCCAAAGTGGCATTGGATGTTTACAAAAATGGAATCAAAATCTGGCCTTTTTGGTAGTCTAATAGCACAAAAGACATAATGATGGGGAAAGGATTGAGTGGAGACGACGGATCATGTTAAGGGTTTCCAGGCCCCCAGCTAGGTGGGGGTACGTGGCCCGTGTCCCCCCGTACGCATCACTGTGCCCTACAAGAAAAATCGATCGAAAATAAAATTTTACTACCTGTAAACGTTGGCCCTGATATGACTCTAGGATTTGACCAAAAATAATCCCAAAGGGTGTTTAATAAAGAACGTATTTTGTTTTCTGTAACTTTTTTCTTTCTAAAATTACAAAATGTCTCCCGTGCTACACGCGCTTTCCTCTTCAGTTACATTTTTCTACAGGGGCGCTGCCAGGATTTGGTGATGGGGGGAGAACAGTCGTAATGCCACCTCAGTCCCCCCCCCCCAGTCTCCGTAAATTGTAACTTTTTGGGTGCCCCTGCGATTGTATACAGCAGTGTGGAATCCTTCTGGTCACTTCATAGAGATGCCGAAATAGGGTAGGGGTCTCCCTCCTCTTTGAAATTTTTTTGTTAACTTAAGGTTGCCTAGATGCAAAATGGTGCTATCTTAGGGATATTTTTGGAACTGATCATATCTTGCTGGAACAGGTGCGTAGCCAAGGAGGGGGGGGGGGCAGCCGCCCTTGAGCAAAATGTTGGTATTTTTTATGTTTTTTTTTACAATATTGCTAGTGTTTCCCCTATTTATGTGCGGCAAATAGGCCTGGGAAGTGCCATTTCCAGCGATCTGGGAGGCATTTTGGACCAAGATTTTCTCGCGCTCCTCGCCAACAGGTTGACGCGGAGCACTGGCAGCGTACTTGCCAACTCCATACCGATACCGGAAGGGGACAAATTGCACGCCTAAAATATCAGGAACACATGGTATCTAGCGGTAGGCCTATGTACAAAAGCAACACCTTACACTTGTTTGAAGCTGTTATGTGATTCTGCATACTTGTAGAATGATAAATTATTTGCCAGCAATATGTGTGTTGTGTATTTGATTTCTATATAGTTATTCCATAGTTAATATGTATTAACTATGGTTATTCCTACAAAATATTTCACAAGATATATAATAATATGTCTCCTTTTGCATACAAAATATCGTATAAAGTATGCACCAAATCACATATTTTCACATCACCGTGGGAGAGGGAACTCCCCCTCCCACACCCCCTCGCGCGCAAGTGCTTAAACGCTTTTGGGATCATTTTAAAATTTAAAAAAAATTCTGAAATCGATTGGGGGGCACGCCCCCCCCCCAGTGTAAATCCAAACTCTCTCTCTGTATTACAGGGCTGTATCCTAGTCCACCTGGCCCGAATCCGGGCCAGTGTAGATTTAAGTGACCACCATTCATGGTCAATCCCGAGTCCAGTATACCCTTCAATTCCGAGCGGTATCCGATTCCAGGTTCTTCAATTCCGGGCCAATTCCGACTGGAGTCTAGCTATTTGGCGAATGTGGCATCATGCTTTTTGTACTGTTTTGTAATTACATTTAATTAAAACCGGGCATTTTAGGAGTCAATTTCATGCCCGGTTCAAGCTGTATTTTAATTGACTGTATGTGACCATTTATATGTTGAACTGTGCATCAATAACAATGTAGCCCTAGGGAACAAATATTTAACTTTCATTTTTGTGCACTCTTCTTGAATCGGTTCCGAGTCCGAGTCCAGCTGCAGCCCATTCCGGGCCAATTCAGATTCCAGAACCTCCCATTCTGAGCCAGTTCCGAGTCCGACAAAGCATGGACTCGAGTCCAGAATCGAGTACGTTACAGCCCCGTTGCATTGTGTGGAATGTAAGCTACTCTTCATTTTCAAACTTTGCTCTTAATCAAAGAGCCGTCACCAACTAAGATTTTTGATGCTCCCACACTAAAAATATACTTTGGGGTGACGAGTGTATGTCTTTAAGTATCCAGAAAAATCAGTAATAAAAAATTTAGCTTATAGCTCCGTCCGTCTCCTTCTCCTACATTTCCTGCCTCTCTTCATTGTTCCTTCCCCTATTCAGGGTCGGGAATCCAGAAATGAGAGAGGGGGCGTAAACGTCTGTAGAAAGTGCATGGTGCAATCAGATGGGCTTGGAGGTTTAAAATTCTGTCACAAAAATCATTGTTTTGCTGAAAATAGGGGCGTACGCCCCTTTCGCCCCCTTGGATTCGGCATTGCCATTACTCCTTATCTCTGTTTCCCGAAGTTCCTCCTGCTAAGTTATATATCATGCTTTCCTGGGCGTTTCTTCCCCGCAACTGACCTTTAATTGTTCCTTCCCTTTCTTTTCTCTCCGCTCATTATTTTTCTCCCTCTTGCAAAGTCGGCCTTTCTGCAGCCCTTGTCCTTGTTCCATTCTTCCCAGCCATTCACTCTTTCAGGCTATTTCGTCCCGTTCGTTTTTTCCACCATCCCTATAGCCCTGTCTACCACAGAACTAGTAACATCCACATTTCCTTCCAAATTTACCAAGCCAATTTCCTCTTCCCCACCTTACCTAAATTCAGTTATCACCCCTATTCATATTATTTCTTTTCTTGTCTGTCGTTTTGATTTTCCCGGCTTTATTTTTCTTTTCTTTTCTTTTCTTTTAATTATTCTCCTTTCTCTTTTCTTTTTCCCGGTATCCCGATTCTTCTTAATTTTTTTCGGCGATGCAGTTTTTCCCAGCCCCCTCTGGCGCTGCAACCTATGGGCCAGGGAATGCACAGAGAGTCAAAGATCTGGGCGGAAACATCACTGAAAGGTGTTCTGTATACAATACAAATCTTTCTTCATCCCTGCAGGTAATCAGAACGTGAACTTAACCACTCAAGCAAACCTAATTTTCTGACCAGGGAGGCGTTAACACCCGAGTCTTTATTCTGAGTTAACTAGGCAATCCTACAGTCAGTGGCGTAGACAGGATTTCTCTCACGGGGGCCATGCAGTATGTTGTGTGATCGCCTGCCTGGAGAGGGGTCTAAGGGGATGGGGTCCCCTGCCCTTTGAAAATTTTTGAAAAATTAGGTGTCCTTACATGCAATCAGGTGCAACATATGCTACCTTTTGAAGTTAAATTTGTGTTTAAAAATGTACGTATTTTTAGGAACTAAAACAAGAAACAATCGGCATCAGTGAGGGAGGACCATGGCTAATGGGGTGTCCCCTCCCCCTTTGAACATTTTTGAAAAATTAGGTGCCCTTAATACATGCAATCTGGTGCCACATATGCTACCTTTTGAAGTAAAACTTGTGTTAAAAAAGTTTACGTATTTTTAGGAACTTAAAAAGATCGGCATAAGTGAGGGGGGCATGTCCCAATGGCCCCCCTAAGTACACCACTGTCTATAGTACCACAACTGACTGTTTTGTTTGCATGAAACTCTGTAAAGTCAAAACTAAGTGCATTATTTTGTAAGCCCCGGTCTGTCAAAGCAGCCCGGTTTTCAATTTAACCCACGCGGGTCCAAAATGACATATTTCTCTCACATTTCTCTTTGCAACAGGCGTGTATCCGAAAATTTGACCTGAAATTCTGAAATTTCATGTACATTTACATGTACATGTACCTCTGTTTGTAGCCCCCTTCTATTGAAACGGATATTGTTTTCTATTAAATGTTCGCTGTTCGTGTGTACTTTGGTCTGCAGGCGTCCCAAACACACTGTCTGCCTTTTCAGCTAATGGTGTGGGCGTGTTTGTATGTACTACTTCAATGTATTGAGAAACTACCGGTTTAAAACACTGTAAAATACTTTAATGTAGTACCACTACACACTACGCCATGTGGAAGAGTATTAATAATCAACCAAATCAAACCAAAATCATTTCATAAGTTCCCTCTGTTTTCAATAGATTCTAGTCTATCCCATCGTGTAATGGTATAACCAACGATCCGTGGATTTGATTGGTTCATGGTCTGTTTTCTACGCGTTGAGTTCAGTCCGTCTTATGTCCACCGCGGCCAACCATATACGGATGCCTCAGTTTATCGTTGCCAAAATCATTTGCGGATAATCAAAACACTGTGTGTTTCTAGCGGACAGTGGCAAAAAGGACAGTATTTAATAGTGGGATTTGTTTGTAATTACTGTCCGGAAAAGATGGTAACAGTAAAATGTGACTGACGGGACACAATTTCTTAATGTGGTGGGAAAAACTGTCTCTCCAGACACTGTTTCCAGGACTTAACCTGGAAATATCGTCCGGTGGGACACAGACTAATTTTTCAGGGTTGATTTTCAGAGCTTATGGCATAAATTCAGTCTTTCCACTTTTTATCATTGTCTCATACAAGTTTTCGTGAAGTGATGGTTATTAAAGAAAATTATTTGTCTTTCACCGCTGTAATGATGATTTTAACAAGGTTGTCTTGGGTAGAGACAGTAACAGTGTGAAGCTTGAGTATGTTGACTTTCTCTCACGTTAAACGAGTAGACTGACATGATCCCCCCGTTGTCACTAGTTAAAAAATGGGCAGGTATATACCCTCAAATTGTTTAATCCTGTTAGTTAGTTATTCCCTATGAAGACTGTGACAATACTATGTACCATACTTGATGGTCTTCAGTACATGGATTTTGTTTTGTGGAGGTACTGCTAAGAGGACTCTTTTTACACGGGGGACACATCTTCCCGCTACACCGGCCCTGCGTTAGTCTTTGTGCGCGTGCGCAGAAGTGAAATTACGGAATGTATCGTGATACTGGGTACGGTGTAAACATAGAGAATTTCCGCCATTTAGTGACCTACCGAATCCATAATCCATAGAACAATGACTACGATTGGCTGTTGACGAGATGGGTGTGACTAGTGAATTGTTGTCGGAAGTGGTAAATTGTTGTCGGAAGTGTTGAATTGTTGTCGGAAGTGCGTGAATTGTTGTCGGAAGTAGTGAATATATGTAGACATATATTCCTGCATTCTCATTGGCTTAATATATGTCCGCATTTATTCGAATATATGTCCGCATTAATTCGAATATATGTCCGCATAAAATCGAACATATGTCCGCATAAAATCGAATTTATGTCCGCATAAAATCGAATTTATGTCCGCATAAAATCGAATTTATGTCCGCATTATTTCGAATATATGTCCGCATTAATTCGAATTTATGTCCGCATTAATTCGAATTTATGTCCGCATAAAATCGAATATATGTCTGCATTAATTCGAATTTATGTCCGCATTAAATCGATTTTATGTAGACATAAAAAAATGCATGCTGATTGGATAAAATTAATGTCAGCATTAAATGGAATTAATGTCAGCATTAATTCTGATTTAATGTCAGCATTAATTCTGAATTAATGTCAGCATTAATTCTGAATTAATGTCAGCATTAATTCCCGATTTTTGTCCTCTGTGGCCAACCAAACGCGTGTGCTGTAAATACGCTTACTGCGTGTGTTTTAATTGCCCTTCAGTGCTGGAAATCCCACTGGTGTGACGTCACATGAAATCCCTTTATCCATTAATTTGAAGACGAGTTATACTTTAAAATTGGTGGCCTGCAACTCAGTGCCATTTGAGAAAGGTCTACACAAATGTACAATATTTACATAGCACCGATTACTTCTTACAGGTTCACCCAGCCCCTCATACAAGAACCATTAATGCATATGCATGCATGCACTTCGCGCCTCCATGGAACACTTCATATTTAAACTGATACACATTGTGGGCGTTACATAATATGTTAGGAATACAGTGTGGGTTGTTGATTCCATATAATCTAGCAGTTGGTGGATCCAAGAGAATGCACTGAGGGGTTCGCCTTTTAGTATTTAAGGGCAAAGGTGAAATAGTGCATTTTCATTTACGATTGGTCTCTAGAAAGAACATAACTTGTTACTTAATGCCCTATCTGCCTCAAAACTACTTGGTTTTGCAATGAGAATGAGAAAAAAAATGTCACTCGTTGTGGAAAGAGTCCTCCCCCCCACCCCATCCAAAAGGACCACGCGACTTTGACACAGAAGCTTCGTGTCCTTTTATTCGTCCCTAGAAATAAGTTCTGGGTAATGTGCACAAGTTAAATAAATCCGGTGCATTTCACAGTTGTTGTTCTCAGAAACAATAACTCATTATTCACTGTTATTTAATGCCCAATTGTTCCATTACTGTTCACCTTTGCAAAGACAAAATTCTCAGAGTGTGGGATGAAACTTAAGAAGTGCGTAACCGGGACTGAACCAAACCTACCCGAAACCGAGGTTCGGCTTCGGGTAACGTCGGTGATCTTGGACCGACGGCTGGGTGCTAAAGCCCGTCATGAGTCCGACGTCCTTCAGTTTAGGGTGGTCTGTCCATTTAGACCCAAACCGAAAAAGGAAAACGTAAAATGAAGTACAGTTAATGTTTTTCAAGGTACAAATTACCATTCTGTGTTCTGTGACGTGAAACAGTACCATACTGTGGTTTGGTCTTTACGCCAGGCGCAAACCAGTAACTGGGGGGGGGGGGGCAGGACGCCGAAAATCGGCTACAGTTACTCTAATACGGAGATTCTATATAATTTCATTTTTTATGAAATTAGATGTTGACGGCTGCGTACAGGTTACTATAATGGCACCTACTAGTGGCGTAGCTAGAGGGGGGCAGGGGCGGTCGCCCCCCCCCCCCCCACAAAGCCTCCGAAGGCCTCCGTCGGAAATGTCTAGTCTCTATCGGAAATAAATAAAAACAATTCATTTGAAACACTTACAACACTTCTTATGTTTTTAAGCAGAATTACACATCGAAATGGTTACTGTCAAGGCCTGGAAGTGTCATTTGAGGCAATGTCGGAGATATTTTAATCTAATTTTTTCCGCGCGCTCCACGCCAGATGAAGGTGGCGCTACGCTTAGATAGTACATCATTACTTCAAGATAATAATCTGTCGGAATTTTTTTGCTTTTGCCGCCCCACAAAAAACCTAGCTACGCCACTGGCACCTACTGAGGACCCCACAATCTACTAGGTAAGCTTTTACCCAAGTTGATTGCGTATGCCTCCTGCTAAAAGTTTTGATAAAAAATTGCATGCCCAAGTTGGTCAAAAATCCATCGTTGGGTAAAACTTTACCAAGCTATGGGTACATTGTAACCAGCCTGGGTATTTTTACTCAAAAGTTTAGCAGGAGGCAAACGTAACCAACCTGGGTATAAGTTTATCCAACATGTTTTAGAGTGTAGATCTGAGGTTATTCCAAAATTTAGACGCTGTAATTAAGCGCGAGGTGCACATTTAGTTTTCAGAAATGGATTTTTCTCATAGTAAGTGTTTTACTTTCGTTATAAGCCTAGCTGGGTGTGGGGTGTGAACGCGGCCACAATTGCCGTTATGTTTGGCATCATTTTTCAGTAAAATTTGCACTCAACTTGGAAACACAATTCCTAACCAAAATGGTTCTGTCACGAAGATAAGTTTGATTTATCAATGCTGTGTAATCCTGTAGAGAAAACTATTTTACTTCAAATATATTTCTTTTCAAAACTAGTAGAGGGCGGAAAGGGTTCCCTTCCACAAGTGAATTACAAACTTAGCTCTTGCATAATCACGCCTATGCAGAAGAGCATAAATGTAACACATTGACTGTTGAACGAAGCGGAAACGCTCGAGATGGTATTGAAGAAGAAAATAAAAAAAAAATGAGCTGAAGGTGAAGCGGAGAAAATTTAGGTAGGCCTAGCTTGTGTAGAATTTGTATGGGAAAACAGTAGAAGAGTTCATTTCCACACAATGCATCATGGGAATAGGTCAGAGGTAAAATGTACCACACGCACACACTGATCCAATGCCGTTGATGCTAGTGTGTGCGCTAGTCTGGTCCGGGAGCTGTAACGGGGAGCTCCCTGGTCTATTTTGTATGATATGATTTATATTAATCGATCAGTGCACGCACACAAACGAGACAGTTGTAAAGGTACATCTGACCTTGTGACCCCTTCGGAACTACCGCATTTACGTCAATCATTCACCCTTAAAGGGAAAATGCTGTCACCCCAATCAGAATTAGTATGCCCCGTTACTCTAGTTCATGAATGGCCTATTTTGATCATGTGACAATGTTTTTGTTAGTGAATTGTGAAATTCAAGGAGACTCTCTCCTTGCTTTACCTATTGTTGTAATAGTTATGTTCAAAAACGTCTTCAGAGGTGCTTGTAATGCACTGTAAGAGGAGATTTAATTGCAAGAGTTTGCCGATTTTTCAAAGCAAATTTGGTGGCGACTGCCTATTGCCTTAAAAGATATTTTACACCTCTTCAGGGGCGGATCGAGGGGTCTAAGGGGTCCGACCCCCTTTTTTAACCAGTAAAACTAGTACTGGCGGTTGTGCAAAATGTGAGCTAGACTTCTCGTTCATCTCGTTCATATTAGAAACCATTTTGTATCAGATGCATTTGATTTCGGATTACTAAAATGTTATTATTATATTTTTATTAAAAAAGCTCGTCTAGACAATTTGTATCTACAACTACAGGTGTCATATGAATGTTTTTTCACTGGATTTGAAGAACATGATGGCGGTATCATGTTTCATTCTCGATACTGATATGGATGCATTCCTAATTGTCCCCTGTTTTTACTGACGGACTCGGTTGGTATCTTTTGGTAATGTTGACTTGGAACTGTAGGCCACGTGACTGACATTTTTTCATACTTGTTGCAAGTCGTTGTAATTCACACATTGTTTTGGTTTGAAGATTACAAAACTTCTCTGTCCTCTCCCAACAGAGGCGCACACAGGATAGATGACACCCTACATGAATCCTTCGTAACCCCATACAGGGAAGCCATCCAGGGGATGGTCAATTTTAGTCCATATAATGTGGCTCAAGTGATAATGGTGCTTTCTTAGACACATTTATGAACTGTTCACCTATTGGAAAAAATGTTTCATGTGTAGTGTCATCTAATTATGGTGTTGGGTTGGAAGGATCCCTTCCCCTTTGAGAGATTTTTACTTAAGTGAGAGGCCCTTGATACAAAAGAGTGCTATTTCTGACAAAGCTTTGAATTGTTTATAAGTTTAGAAACTGCCCTTTTTAGTATGTTTTCTTATTGTTTGGCCAAGTGTAAGGTAACAGATGTTATCTAAGATTTTGCCCCTGAGAAAATATATTAATGTAAGATCGCCTCGATGCAAAACATTACTTTTACCAAAGCAACAAACTTCTAAAAGTTTAGAAATTGTGCTCACTTAGTGAAATAATCTTATTTCGTCTGGGTATAAAGCAAATGGTGTTGTCTAAGGGGAGGGGTATTTTTTATGTTAAGTTGTTTAGATTCCAACTTATGCTTTTCATGCCAAGGATTGGGCTGTTGAATGTGTATTAAAATAGTAATTATTTTCTTGCGTGTGGTGTAGCAACCCCCTGAGGCTAATACCTGAGTCGGGTCAACCCCCTTACACCAATTAGTATGCCCCTGTTGCTAGCTTTCTATTCTGCATATAGTACAGCTGTCGAGCAGTGGTGCATCGATAGACTGGTCAAGTGGCACACTTTCGTCGATGGGGACATTACATGAGAGTCTGAGCAGCAGGAGGTACCGTCTCAGTACCAAGATGGTCTACTCTATGACATGGGGGACTGAAATAAACTAAGGGAGACCTGCCCTCTTGAAAGGAGAAACAGTCACTGAACTAAACTCAGGGAGTTCTGCCCTCTTGAAAGGAGAAATAGTCACTGAAAAAACTAATGGAGACCTGCCCTCTTGAAAGGAGAACTAGTCACTGAACTACACTGATACCTGCCCTCTTGAAAGGAGAAATATTTTTGTTGATTAAAATGTTTCTGTTGAGATATGGAACAAATGTGTCCCAGAGGAAGACATCCAGTAAGGGTTACATACCTTTGGGAGACTAACAGACCTTTGGACAACCCGACCTTCAGAAAAGTGGGCCTTACTCTTCACTGAGTGGCATAGTAAATGTAAGATGATGACACTAATATTAAGAGTTCAAGACCTACTCCACAGTTTATATCAACTGAACTAATTAAAAGATAAACAAGAACACTTCAACTTTGTATGCTAGATCAAAATACTTTATTGGTGATGTAGCTGCATTAGACGGCTAGTGGTTACATTTGCTCTGTATTTTCATGCCAAAAAATTGCAATAATATTCACGTACAAAAAAAGACATAACTTTTCGTACAAAATAACAAAATCAATGGAATGAAGTGTTCTTGATATGAACTATACAGTAGGATGCTAACCATCTCAGAGATGTTTGTAACCTGTCTTCCAACGAAAATTTCGATGCTGAATAATGTTCCATTTCTAACACATCTGTCAATCAAATTCTTGTAATTGGCGATATACAGCCAGCAGTGTCTTTTGAAACACTATCAGCGTCAATAAACAGGCCTTTTCAAGACTATAAGTACACTCCCTTCCAGATCCCTGTAGTACATAAATTAAAACAACTTCTTTGGATTTTTCAGTCTTCAAAAATTCTTTTACATTTTTTTTGTTTCTAGTCCATGGTCATCTCTGGGTGGGTTCAATAAATGTTCTCAATCCTTTTCCTATGGTTCAAAGCATTTTGAGCTAGGTCTGCCATAAATGTCCCAAACACTCTTGCAATCGATGTTGGTCTTAGCTGCATAATCTCCTATTTGTTTTTTCAACAATTTCTTCAGTACTGGCTGTAGATCTGTGTTTCCATCTTGTAAGTAGTTGATACCCAGCATAGCTCCTGTGAAGGAAGATCAAAAATACCTTTACAATACAATTTTCTAGCAATTAACAGTTCAAAGACCCTTAAGAAACAAGGATTTTCATAATCAGGAATGTTCTCCGTAAAAATGATGGAAAAGAATCAGATGAAAGACAATTCTCAGGGGCAAAACAAATATCACCTAAATATCAAATTGTACATAAATGACACTATCAGAGAGATTTCTCTCTTTCACATTATGTGTTGCATACAATGAGATACCCCTAACTCAAACTGTTTCAAATTCCCAGTCACTGTTTGATATCCCAAGAGTTCACCAAAACAACATCAACTTTGGTACTGCAAAATACACACAAATCAAATTAAAAACGTGTATAGCTCACCCTCAGTTGCTGTGGCAAGTTTGGCATAGGTTCCCTTTGGTGTGTCCAGGACTTCTGTGATACTCTCTGCACTGTTGCGTTTGTTGAACAGGACATGTCCATCATAGTTGACTCCAATAATGGGGACCTTACCAATGGTCTTCTCTAACTGACTGTACTTTGAGATGACATTGACGGTGACTGAGTTGTTGGCCAAAGTATCAGCAACGATCAAGCGTGTACTTTCATCATACTGAAAAAAGGAGAGCAGCATCTTGAAATATCTTTACAATACTGTTATAACATCAAGTAAAAACACTAAAAAACGAAGCAACTGGCATGCACTGGATTTCCAAAATGTTGGAGGGCAGGGCAAGGTTGTATTCTCCCAAATGAAGTTCTTTCCCCACCCTATTTCATTACCCCAAATGAGCACCAGAAGATGAAGGAACTGGGCCCCCCAGACTCCACATTTGCACAAGCCATTCAAAATATCACAAAGTTTCAAAAGCCCTGCCATTATCACTTATGAAAATTGCTGTATCTTTTAACACACATCTATGTGAAAACAGCACAGAAAATAACCAATTGTTCTACTAAAATATTTCATAAAACTAACCTCTTGCTCATTATTATCGATCAGGATGAAGACTTTGCCAGCACTGTCTCGCAGAAGCAGATCACTAGCATAGAGTACTGCCTTCAGAGCATCACCCTTGGATGGGGAACATGTACAGCTTGAAGAATCATCACAGAACTCTAAGCTCTCTACAGCCCGATCAAAGTTACCACTTGTGAAGGATTCCATTTCGTTGGAGTGAAGGTGAGGAGCACAATGTTCATATTCTGGTCCGCCATATGCAACTACGGCAAATTTAGAATCTGGGTATTGTGAACGGATGCTGACATAAAGCTCCTTGATGTGCTGTTTAAGTTCCGTTTCTGTGACACCAGTAAGCATACTATAATGTTCTGAGATGATGAAGACAATGTCAGATGTTACTACCAGAGGTCTGGGGTAGATGCAGGGTTCCTCCAACATACGAGACGTATCCGCTGAATAAAAAGAAGAGAGGTAAAAAAATAAACAATTTGCTGATTAAGGATAGTTTAGATACTCAAAGGGAGTGATTGCAAAAGACTTTTTATGTAACACATTTGATGAAGTCTGTTTCACAGTTGCCTTTTCTACAACTTAAGGTACACCTGTGTAGGACAAGAGGAACCCCTTTGCAACTCACTGCCATGCAACTGGATTAACTTAATTCCTTCACCTACATATGAATACTGACATGCATTACACATCTTCAACATAATATCTGAGGAAAGCTTCTTTCCCTTCCCTATCCCTCACTAAACTTTATAAAAAACTTTGTTCCTTTCTACAATTCTTTCAACAAGGGCAAAAACGGGGAAGCAGCCCATATGCAGGGTGTAGCTTTTAAACAGATCCATATCCAGGATACAGACAAATGCATATTTCCAAATGAAGACCCCAAATGACCCGTACAAGATCGTTGGCTTCAAATTCTTCAAAGACAGCAAAACACCAACTATTTCACAATAACTACAACCATTTTCAAAAAAATCTACAAATATTTATGATAAAAGCAGCTTTGCATGTCTTTCCTGACTTTCAACCCTCAAAGACAATAATGAGCTTTGACCTTAGTTCCTGAACACCACCACATGGTTGCTACTACTAAACAATTAATGTAGCTTAATTGCAAAATGATCCATTACTTAATCAAGGAAAAGAAGCTCCAAGAATATTTGCAAAAAACACCGAAAGTCCCTGAATGACCTTTGAATCCACTTCACTGACAACCCTACAAAGCCCACAACCAAAGGACCAAAATTTCATAAATCCACTGACCGATTTGGGAATAATAGCACACTGTTTGCACAAATATTGAAAAACAGATGGAAAATGCCCACGCCTCTTGAACAAAACAGTTCATACTAACTTATGGCTGGATATGAGCAAACAATTACCATACATCAGCTGGAAAAAAACTACTTCACTCACCACAGTATGAAATGTTTATGAAAATTCCTTCAATTCGTCCAAGGGTTATGTAAGGGTTAACAATCTTATCTGTGTCCATACACTTTTCAGCCATTTCCAAACAGGTTTGTAAGAAAGGTTCTGGGTTGATGGTATCGTAGATGGGGACAAGGAAGGACTCTGAGCTAAAGATAGCTCGACATTTCTCCTTGATGGTGTTTTGGTCAGCAGTGAAGCAGGACGGATCCTCTGGCAATTCAAAGTTTGCTGGAATCTGGCATTGACTCAACCCAGTCACCTCATAACTGTTTGCAAAGTCGATCAGGGTGTTTGCAATGGTGCCATCTGGTTTGATTAACTCGTTGAAATGCTCTGTATCCAGGTTACCCAGGAGACCCTGTGTTTTGGCATAGTACCATCCACTGAGCCTGTATACACACATAAAGTGTCCTTCATGGCACAGAAGTTCGATTCCATGAGTGGTGGTCACATTAACCCATGGCCCATCACGTGTGACTACGACTTCATTATTTGGTGCAACAAATGGTGTTGACTGAGGAACTGGGTTGCCATCAATGAAGACCAGTCCATCCTGGTCAATTTTAATCGTGCAGGTCTTCAGGACAAGCATTGTGGAGAATTGCTTCGTAAGGAGGGTGAAGTTTCCATCTACAAAGTCACGGGCCAGTAAATAGGTGCACTCTCTATCTTGGTAGCCAGGGAATTCATAGATGTGGCCATCAAAGGTCATAACATGACCCTTTCCAAAGATCATTGATGAATCTGTGTGGTCAAAAGATAGAAAAGGTAAGAAATTTTTTAACTTGTTCATAAAAAATCCACCATATCCTCTGCAAATGCAATATTAAATATGCACACATTTGCATTACAGCATTACTACAAATACATTTGGCCTCATGCTTTACCTGCATTTTATCAGTATCATTTGAAAATTTTGGATGCATTCATGGCCATCATGAAACAATCTGTGGCCACCATGACCACACTTATCACTATTTAAAACTTGCTTTAGACACCTGACAACACTCAAATAGATATCACTTTTCGTAACATAACATTTGTCTCGTAAAGAAGACTACCTTGTTGACAACATTTATAGTTACACAATAACTTACATGTCCATGGCTTGATGAGATGAGGCAAATCAGTTGGTAGGTACATTTGTCTAGTCAAGTCAGAAATTTGCTCCAACAAGTGAGAGACAGTCTCAGGAAATTCTTCTTGGAAGCGGATCAGAGTATTGGTGAGATTCTGGCTAAGTTCTTTGACTTTTTCAACATAGAGGGGGTAGTTTTCTTTGACATCATTATAAGCTTGTGTGATGTTTTCCTTGAGTTGTTCAAAAAGAACTGTAGCATTCTCCCTGATAACTTGCATGAACTCTTTGGCCTGACTGTACCTTTCTGTGGCTTCTTCCTTCACCTGCTCTTTGAACTCAGACCATTCAAAGTCAGCACGTAACTGCTTTATCTTCTGCTGTGTCTCCTTTATCTTTTCCTTCAATTCATCCAATCTGGCTTCAACCACAGGTCTGTTCTCTTCAATCTTGACAGTGATGTAGTCAATGAGTTCAATATAGCGGTTCATGAGAAGCTCGGTTAAGCGCTCAATCTGCACTTGGCTGGGGAGGATCAGACGGTTCATGATTTCATCTCTGGTAACAATGAGGGCCTCTTTTTGAGCATTAGTCAAAGTTGGCAGTTGGCGGAAGCTGGTCCAGTTGAATGGATGGGTGAAGTTGAGGGCAAAGCTGTGGTCATCATAGTTGAACTGAATGTAAGGGCAGACATACTTGTCAACATACTCTATGGTCTTGACAGTCAACTCGTGGAAGGTCTGGTTTCCCTTTTCTATGGTGTAGTTCCACAATTGGAAGGGAAGGGCATCTACTTTGTAGTATCTATACATCCAACCTGGAGAACAAAAAAAATGCTAATTGATGAGATTCTGACAAAAGAAAAAAATTACGTCTCAAACTTCTCACACTGAAGTGCTTATTTCCTTTCTTAATTTTGTCCTTGAAAAGATATTGCAATATGGAACTAAAGCAGTAATTGGTTCCAGTGCCTCACCAACACATTTTGCCAATCATCACGGACATAGATCAACAACCCAAGACAAGTTCCAATGACATAATTGCATACAGATAATAACACCTGATTTAAGAACAATTATTTTACAACATAAAGTGATCACAAACGTGGATAAGGCCCAATGTTGAACAACTGTTATAACTCTTCCTCCCCCCTCCCTCAATAGCAACTGACTAGGAAATACTACTACTCACCAGGAAGGGTGTTGTTGAGGTACTCTACGTAGCTTCCTGTCCTGCTAAACAAGTCGTCCTTTGCCCAGACAATTATCTCTTCACTTGTGCTCTTAACCTTCTCGAGATATTTGGTTACATTCACCTTAAGTTCAGCAATCTTCACTTCAATCTGTTCTCTGTAAAGCTCCACCTTCTCTACCAGACCAGAGTCTTCCCTGATGTATTTAATTCCATTCCTGGCAATCACAATAGCATCTTGGATTGTCTCATTCACTTGATGGAAGGTTTCGTTTAAGAGAGTGGCCGCCTTCTCCAAGAGAACTGGGATTTTGTCTAGGTTTTCTTGCCTAGTCAGGTTGTTCCACAGCTCGATGGTGTAGTTGAGTGTCTTGTTAGCCATATCAATGCTCCTGATGAGTGTGATGTTTCCAATTTCCAATGCTTGGGTGACTGTCTTGTTGGCAAAATCAACAATCTGTGGAGAGCAAAGGCAAAACTTTCAAGTTTGCTGCTTCCAAGGACAGCTTTCTTTGAGTATTACACCGAAAGCTAGGAATATGGCTCAGACTGCATGGTAGGACCTATTCTACACGAAGCACTGAACATGTTTGCACTCAGGTTCTAATAATGGCCCAAAAATACCTTCATAAATAAACCTAATAATAATCAGAAAGTGCTCCTACCCTAAGAGGAAGTAAAACCTGTCTCCAATGGCAAACACATCCAACACTTTGTAATGAACTGTAATGTTCACCTAAAAAGTGATTTTAAGTAGTAGAAGCTTCCTGCACATAAGCTGGGGCAGCTTAATCCAATTCATGCTTACCCCTTCTAAAACCAATCTCATCTATGTCAACTGTGCAATTCCACGATACCACAACAGTATACACGTGCTGATTACTTTCACAACAAAATATACCACTCCACATCACATCCTAATCTACAAATTCTTTAATATAAATCTGACCATTGGAAACTAACCTGAGTAAATGTCACATCGTAGGGTTGTTCCATTGCAATTTCCACCCATTTGGTAAAGTTGGTCAGAGTTTCATTTGCAAGGTTCACCAGCTGTACAACAACCTCATCCAGACGTTCACGAGTGATGTTATACTCCACAAGTGTTGCATTGATTGTTTCAATCGAATCGTTGAAGAATGTCTTTGCTACTACAATGTACTCTTTTCCTTGTTCAATCAGTACAGTAACATTTTCTTTGACATCTTCATACAACTGCAAACACAAAATTAATCTCAATGAAAACCATTTACTTACAAAAAGCAAAACTTTTCTCAAAAATTCATAGAACTGCAAATGCTAACAATTATTTCATTCAGTTAAACATAATTGAATGATTGCAAACAAGTTTAAACATAAACTTACCTCCATTATGGTCATTCCAAGATACTCTGATGGATATCTGTTGATGAAATGAGATTTGTCAGCCATGACCTCCTTAAGTTCTTCAAGCTTCTCCTCAGCCTTAATTTTCAAATCTTCAACGGTCATCTTCACCAACTCCACAGTTTCTAGGACGATTACATTGACAGTCTTGCCAGTCCATTCAACTGGGTAGTAGTTGAGAAGGTTTTCTTCATTCTTGGTGATTTCAACTAGGGTAGCCATAGTGTCCTTACGCCATTCGTCCAGAAGTACCAATTTTTCCTTGGCTAATTCGATGTTCTTCTCCGTCAGGATGGTCACATTCTTCCAGAGTTCCTTGCTGATTTGTGTATAATTTTCAGTAAGTTCAAGCAAGAGTTCCTGGTACTCTGGTAATTTTTCAATGGTTGCATCTATGAAGTTGGTTACATTGATACAAACATCAGCAGACTGGAGAAGCGCCTGGTTCTTGTATTGGTTCAGACGGTCCAGTGCTACAACAACATATGGTTTGCTCTTCTCAAAAAGTATTTCTGTGATGTTACCGACAATAAACAATCCTTTCTCAGTGTTGTTGGCAATAAACTCGTACACAACTGGATAATATGTCTCTGTCAGGTTGTACACAGTTACATTGACCTTCACAACATACTCTGAAATGACCCTGGATAGGTTTGCATACCTTATCTTTGCCTCCTCTGTGATGTTTTCAACGATGATGAGTACTTTTTCTTTGTACTCCTCAGACAGCTTGAGGGCCTTGACATAGTATTCTTTGGACTTTTCTATGACAATGACACTGTAGTTGTTGTAAAGTTCCATAGCCTTGACTCTGTATTCTTGAACAAGTTTGACAGCTTTCTTGCCATACTCCTTTGTGAGTTCGAAGGCCTTCTCACCGTAAACATCAGATAGCGTGAGCATTTTGTCCCAACCAGCCTCAGAGGCAACAAGAACCTTGTCAAGACTTGTGACCATAAAGTCATAGATGGTGGTTTCAAAGTACTTCATTGGCAGGATGTTGATAGCATGTGTTTCATTCTTGGTAGCATTGATGATAGTGTAGATGGTAGTATTCAGCTTCTCAATGGCAAGATTGATCTTTTCCATGTCAATTCTGCTGGTAATGTTTCCCCTAATTTGTTCAAGGATTTCAGTGACTTTACTCATGTCTACATTTTCATAAAACTTTTCATACAAAGTCTCATTCAGTTGCATTGCAAAGATTGTCACCTTCTCTTTCAGTTCTGGCCAGTTCAGTCCAGAGATTTCCAAGATGGTGTCATTGACAAGCTGCACGGCTTCCTTAAGGGTAACCTGAAGCTCCTCCAGTTTGACTTTCAATTTATCCAACTGGATTTGGGCCTTCTCAATGATAGTCTCCAAGGTCTGATTGGCATTGTCTTTGACATAATCGAACAAATCAAACAGAGTGGCATTCAGGAGAGGGACGTCAATGAAGGAGTGGAGGGTCTTGTTCCAGGCTACCACATCAAGGTTAATCCTGATGGTCTTGTTAATACGATCAGTGACGATCTCAACCTGAGAAATGTTTACGAACTGCTTAAGGTTGTCAAGCATAATAAATTCCTTGATCTTGATGTAAGCATTATCAATGGTCTCCATGTCTATCTGGGCGAGGTCTTTGAAGGTGACACAGCCAACATTGATTTCCAGAGAAGTGAGAGAGTTAATGACTTCAGTCACTTTGGTGGTATTGACAAGAAGCTTCATCTCTTCCAGAATCATCAAGAGATTTTCCTTGTTGATTTCTTGCAGATATTCCCTCAAAGTCTGGTTCAGCTTAGGAATGTCCACAATCTCATTCAATCTTGTCTTGATGAGCTCATAGTTGATTGCCTCCGTGAGGTTGGACACCAAAAAATCAATCTGTGGCTTGACAAGCTCCCAGGATTCTTTTGGGTGGGTGACAAAGAAGATGATATCTTGAATGGTCTCATTTACCTTGACAATTTTCTCTTGCAGCATGAATCTTTCATCCAACTTTTTGTAGGTCATAAGGGTGACGTTGACTGTTTGTTCAGCAGTGACTTTGACAAGATCATAGACGTTGGCCAGTGCTTCCTTGGGGTTTTCACGGGCAAACTCAACAACTTCCATGACCTTCTCCATTATTTCATCATACTTGGTCAGGTCAATGTACTCTTCAATGAATTCTCTTGGGTCATCCATCACTATCTTCATAATCTTCTTCATCTCCTCATATTTTTCAATGGACAGATCTTTAAGCATGATGTAGCGTTCCTTGGTCTCATTGAAAACAGTCATGGTAAAGTTGATAGTACGGTTTAGAGCATCAGTTGAAATGTCCAGCAGTTCGGCAACCACCTCAGGGTTCCAACTGAAGTTGGTATAGATGACATCACTCTTGTTCAACTTGACCAACAGTCTGAAATCTTCAACCATATCTGGACTCTTGCTCTGTGAAAGAAATGCAAAATCGACAGTTAAAATTACTGTCAAGTGTCACACAGTGTAAGTTCAAGACACTGTTGTGTATGAAAAAGAAGTTGGCATTGCATACACACGTTAAAACTTTCAACACTGTAAACTGAACATGGAGAATCAAACCAAATGAGAATACAGTAAATCGACACCGTATACAGTCATTGAAATTTTCAACTTTGTATGAAACAGAACTTTGCTCACCTCTAGAATGTGTTTCATCTTCACGGTGAATTCATCGCCAAATTCATTGAGATGTGCATGGAGGTGGATGTAGCCATATGATGGGACAGTCAAAGACACCTTGGCATTTTCATAGTCTATTAATTGGCTGACAATAACACTGCCCT
Source organism: Holothuria leucospilota (assembly GCA_029531755.1). Lineage (NCBI taxonomy): Eukaryota > Metazoa > Echinodermata > Holothuroidea > Aspidochirotida > Holothuriidae > Holothuria > Holothuria leucospilota. The sequence goes on from CM055966.1 coordinate 43,491,232, forward strand.
TTGGAGTGACCAGACTGGTCTCAAGTTGATCAGCCACATTGCCCCAGCTTTCTTGACCACTGATAGTCATAAGTGTACTTCCTTCACTGTAAGGTGTGTTCATCTTGACTTCATTCACGACAGAGAGGTCATTAAAACTGTTCCAGCTTATCATGTCCGTCACCAGTATAAGATATGACATGTTGGTGCTGATGAAGGGGACAGTGATGTTGTGGATCATGCTACCCTCAATACGGGATACCTGGAAGAGGCCCTGGCTATCTTCAACATGGAAAGATCCACTTGAGGTTACGTTCAGAGGCATGCTGGTCATTTTGATGGCATACTCACTTGAGAGGTGGTCAAAGAAGGTCACATTTACAGCATTTCTCATCAACATTTCTCCACTCATTGTCATTGCTCCAACAGGGCCAACAGCAGTGGTCAGTGTCGTCATGCTCATCTGATCAAATCCAAAGTAACTTCTGTAATTCTCTAGACCAAAGGTAGTTGTATGTGTCAGTTTTCCTATGATGGTATCCATGGTGATGTTTCCACTAGCAATTTCCTCCCTGATGGCAAAGAGGCCTGTTCTTCCCTCGATGGAATAGACAAGACTAGTTGTAATGTTTGCAGGCTTACTTACGATGCCAGTATTGGAGGTGACACTGAAGAGATCGTACTCGACCATGCTCTCTACATTCCTCAGAAGAATGGTTGTTCCATGACGTGCACTTGCAAGCTTGGTTGTAAGGGCCCATGCAACAGTGGCATTAGCCCTAGAAAGTGCAGTCAGCCCTTGAACTCTGTTGGCAGAAAGCAGTACTTCAGTTGTGCCATTAGCAATAATGCTTGTCAGACGCTGGTTGGCAGTGAAAATGACCTTGGAAACTTCAAAAAGTCCACCACCATTTCGGGCCTCATATGCCATGTTTCCAGAGTAGTTAGCCAACACACTGATAGTATTAACAGCTCCTGTTACATTCACTTTGTCGAAAACAAAAGGACCATTAAAGTTAACTAACTGTGCTCTGCCTTCCGCTGTCAAGAGCTTGCCAACAACCATTTTACCAGTCATGTCCATACCAGAGAAGACCATAAAGCCATTGAAATTGGTCATGTCCACATTGTTTACAATTCCAGCATCACCAATAGGGGTACTGATGGAGGTATTCATTGATCCCACACCTTTGGCGAAGGTCAGGAGGCCATCGGCAGATGTGATGATGAAGCTATTAGTGGATGAGCCATTCAGGAATCGAGATGTAAGTCCCATGACATTGCTCATATTCAGCTCATCATAGACACCAAATCCTAAACTGCTAGTGACAGCATACCTAAATTTGTTGGTGGAATTGATGATTCCAGTGGTGTTTCCTTCTACAACAACCTCAAAGAGTTCATTCCTGAAGAGGCCTGTAGAGTCCTCCATCATGACATGGTAACCTTGAATGAGCGATAATGGCTTGCTGACAAAAAGGACTGTGGTATTGTGCAGGAACTCTTCGAAATGCATGAGCTTTTCTTGTCCTACTATCTTTGTTTCCATTTCCATGGTCATGTTAGCAAGTTTGCTGGAGAATACTGTTTTGCCACCTACAACTCCTTTGGAGAAAGTGAACAGCCCATTCTGATTCATGAGCATCATTCCTCCTTCAGCCTTCATAGATGCAATGGTGGTGTTGATTGATCCTGAGCTTCCCATCTCAAGAGAGTCAAATTTGAAAAGACCATCCATATTTGAAACAGTCAATCCTGCTTCTGTCTTCATTGACATAATGGTTGTGTTGATGGACCCTGAGCTTCCCATTTGCAGGGATTCAAACTTGAGGAAACCATTCATATCTGAAAGCACCATTCCTGCTTCTGTCTTCATTGACATAATGGTTGTGTTGATGGACCCTGAGCTTCCCATCTGAAGGGACTCAAACTTGAGAAAACCGAGTGAATTGGTCATCTCACTACCAGCAGTTGAAGAAGCATTCACAAACTTGCTTGTAATGCTAAAGTTGGCTCCAGCAGCAGCCTTATCAAACACAAACAAGGATGTCTGACCCAAAAGCTCAACACCAGAGGTAGAGTCCAGGGAAGCCAGTTTAGTTTTCAGGCTGCTTGTCATACCAGCAGCAATTCGTGATGATGTGGTCAGTTTCTCCATGTTGGAAATCTCAAAGCCAAGGCTGTTGTTAAAGACATGCAAAGGTGAAGAGGAGTTTATGCTGGTGCCCCATCGGAGATTGCCAAAGTTTAACAGCCCACGACTATCCATCATATCTCCTTCCATTCCAGCCGTGAAGTTGATAAACTGACTGGTCAGGTCAACCCCACCAAAGGCAGAGGCAGCATCAAACTGAAGGACACCTCTCAAGTTTGTCATGCTGGATCCCAGTGTTCCTCCAAGGACTCCAACTGGTGTAGAGAGTGTGGCATTCTGAGACAAGAAAAATTTGTCAAAAGAAATGTTGACATAATTGGTGAGCCCAGTCTCCATTGCAGCTGACACATTCATGAGCTTCCAGATCTTTATCTCTGCTAAGGAAGCAGCAGTGACATCATCGAAGTCGATACAACTTCTGAAGCCAGTAGCAGTTACAGAAGACTCTACAGAGGTGTTCAGGTACTTGCTCTTCATGCCAGAATTCATCATCAGGCTAGCTGATCGGAAGTTAAAGAGGCTTCTAGATTTCTTTGATGTTTGTAACATCACAGATTCTAGGTTTCCAAGAGGAGATGTAACATTTAAGGTAATTCTGTTAGTGAGAAGGTTGTGGTTCATGAATCCTCGACTCCTGTCCCAGGATGAACCCACACCAATAGACATATTCAAAATAGGAGATGTAGAGATGTGCTCCCACCTGTTGGAAATAAGGTCAAAGACAAACAGGCCTCCCATATTCTGGGTGGTGTGTGCCATTTCACCAGTGACATTCAAAAATCGTGAAGTAGTGTTGTAAATAGTAATGGAGCTGATGAGATCACTGTGAAGAAGTCCATTCATTCCTCTAATTGTGCTTAAAGATGCCATAGACGAGTTGATATACTTGGTTTCCATTTCACCAACCATGGCTACTTTTGCCTCTCTGAATCTCAGGATGCCAGTCATGTCATACAAGCCATAAACTTGAGAAAAGTTACCTTTGCCCAGATATTTGCTAGCCACTCCATAAATCATTTCAAGTTCAGCAGTTTCAAATGTCGTCCAGTTCTGGAAGTTGACCAGCTGTAAGGTGTGGTTCATCATGGCGTCACCCACAACAGAGGTGAGATTCCATTCTACACTGCCATTGACCTTGCCAAATCGGAAGATACTGTGGACACCATGGAAGCCCATCTTGTTGGAAGTAGTCAAGTTCATCAGCCTTGAAGTGATGGTGAAGTCTGATGACCCACTGAGACGCTGGAAGGCCAGTGGGGATTCAATATCACTCAAATCAAAGCCAAGGTTGTAGTCAGCATTTCCAAGGATGGAGTCTACATGGTAATCATTAGAACTTTTAATGCTGTCAGCAACAAAGATGCCACTGAGCCCATTTACTTCAGATGAGGAGTTGGAGGTGAAATTCAGTACAGGGGAAGTTATATTCATCTTCGCAGAGGAATTCAACCTGTCAAACTCCAAGAATTCATTGGAACCTGTGATTTCTACCCCTCCTAATGATGTCCAGTTGAGGAAGCGAGAGGTGATTGTTCCTTCCATCTGGGCCTCTGATTTGGAGAACTTCCAGAGTCGTTTGAATGTATCCAAGTTAACAAAACTAACAACATTACTCTGGCCAAGGATTGAATCAACTTGTTGTTCCATCTGCATTGATATAAGGTCGAATTTTGTGGCTGACTTCAACCCCTTGATGGTGAAGCTTCCTCCAGTGGTGAAATTTGCAATGCTTGGAGTCTTCCATGTGGAGGTGAGAACCATGTTTGAGTTAACAGACTTCCCACGCTTAGCCTTGCCTGTCACAACAGTTGACATTTCTGTGAAAGAGCCAATGTTGCCAGTTACCTCACTGTTGAGAGTAAAGAAGTCAGTCCTCTCCTCTGGTCCCAGGAGTGCATGGTCTACATTCATGTTAGCTAATGGAGACTTAACTTGAGTCACAAGAGTGTGGTTGATTTTGTTCATGTCCAAAAAGAAGTGGTGATCCATGGTTACATTCATGATGTAAGGGGTCTTGATGACCAAGGTGTTGTCAATGAGAGCACTAGAGTTGGTGATTTTGTAAGAGACTTCTCTGAAAGTATCTTGAACAGCTGCAAAGTCTTGATGGTAGGTCTTGTTGATGACATCACGGATGAAGAATGGCACCAGACTAATGCTGAAGTTGGTGACTGGTCCCTCGATGTGCATCAAATGGTCAGTGGAGATGTTGACAAGTTTATGGGTTAGGTGGAAACCAATACTTCCATTCTGCCACAACTTCATGGTGAAGTAATCTGTCAAAAAAAAAACAGAAATGGCAACTAGTCAAAGAAAGAATCTTAACTGAAAATTCAGCCCTTTACACTGTGAAAGCTCATTCAACTAAACCCATGAACTCTCCCACTAATGCAGAAAAGGACAACTTTCAAAATGAATGGACTTAACCCCAAACGCTCAACTTGTTCAGCAAAATGTGTCCTCCATTGAGAAAAAGCAGAGCCAAACCTGAGCACTTTCCCATTATCAAGACCCAATCACTTCATCAGTCACCCAGATTCTCTAAATGGCAGTGACCTTGCTGTTCTTTTTCTCTGAATAATCATACTTGGTAAAGATCTATAAAATAAAATACATCCCTAGCAGAATGCTTCAAAGCCCCTTCTACAATTCTTCAATATCCAAACTTGTGAGTAATTACTTTATAATTATCCTCAAACATTCAGCAATTCATTTTCAGTTGCTGAATTGGCACTAAATATATTTTACTTGCGTCACTAGTTCTGTCCAATCAAACAATACAAGGTTATTAAAGTAAACTATCACTTACAGTCCTCAGCAAAGTCAGTGAGGCTGGAGAGAAGAACACCATTCTGACCAAGTTTATTCTTGATGACCATTCCCATAACCTCATCTATCATGGCAGTGAAGCCACCAGTAAAGTTATAGTAGGGGGAGGTGAAGTTGATTCCATTTTTCATCTTCATGTTAGTGAGATCGATGGCTCCAAACATGTCAATGTCCATGTGCTTTCCGTATTTGCGTTCCAGAGTCTGGTGGCTAAAGGCCACCTTCAAACCCTCTGATGTGTCATTGCTGAGGACAAATTCATTGCTGAAGTCAAGCTGGAACAAAATAAAAAAAATATGCTTTGATATAAAAACAGTCAGAGATGACTACGTCACATCTTTTGGACAAAAAGCTGTCTGCTGAAGTGCTGTTTACAGCACAACATGGTACAATTGCACTTGCAGTCCAGGGGTGGGCTAGTAGATAAATTCAGAGGGATGTAAGGAAGGAATGCCAGTGCCAACTGCTCTTTAAAAACAAAACCACCGAATGTATGGCTCTGGGAGGGAAGGCATTATAAATGAAAGATACCTGAGGAAAACAATAGCCTCCCCATCATAAGCTGACACTAAATTTAATCTCTCATACTAACCAGCAAGAAAGGAATAGTGTTGTTCAACTGAATCACATATCCAAAAGTACTTGGTGAAGTAGTTTCATTGATGAAGCGAGTGGTGAAGCCCAATCCCCACCTAGTCTGTTTAGTAAGATCCAGAGACTGGGGTACAGGAATTGTAGCATTTAGAGATGCAAAGTAGCTGGGTGGTGTGATGGTCTCATTGTTGAAGACGAACAGAAGTGAAGTGTTGAGGTTCACTGGTTTCAGTTCATAAATTTCATCACCAAATTTCTCTGTAAGAAAAATACAGCATTTCATTTTACTTTCAGTACTTAAGCACCATCATTCACCTACTACATTGTACCTATCTTCAGTTTTTGAGCTCCACACAACATCACTAAAATATTGCACTGTGAGTACTTACCAATTTTAAGGTACAAAACCATCGTTCTAATAAGGCCTTGTTACCTTCTACCATCTTTAGGGTTAAAAATGCCACCATTAAATACTTCATCATTCTATGCCTGCAGTAAAAAGGTGTTGGTTATGGGTTTGCCACTCACTTAATCTCACAAGTAAGAATAACATAAATGGGGAACAAGGTGTGGGGGGGGGGGGGGACTAAACATGACTTCTCATTAAATCTTAAACAAGGCACCACTTCCCTCTCAATTGAATACCATCATCACTCTAATCCTCCCTAAATTTGTCCTTCCTGCCTTCCTCTGGAATGCCATAACTATCAGTATTGCAACTCTTATTGCTTACCCAAGAATGTTTGATCAGTGATGTCAGCAAATTCACTCTTCTTGACCTTCTGCAGCGTCTTCACACCAAATGTGTAATTACGTGTCAAGGTATTGGTAGCTAACTCCTTCTCAGCATCTGCTTGGTAGAAAAGACAATGTTCTCCTCGATGGATATCCACGTAACTGTAGCTTATTTCTTGACCCTGACGTACTGCTTTGTCATATTGGAAGGAGATGTCCAGAAGAGGCCAGTCCTGCATTCAAACAAGACAGACAAAATCATTTCTGTATCATTCTGGTATTTCTTTGCCCTTTTTCCATAATCTTTGTAAAGTTCACATTGATGTAATTCAGTTTCCAGGAGCCATCTAGACTAATGAAGAATCCTCCTTCCTTGTAAATACTACGTATGTGGTGTGGATAAATTGAATGTGACTTCCTAGGCAATCATATCCTGTCACAGGATAAGCATGTGAATTAAGAAACTCATTTTTTACTTGTAAGAATTACAGACAATTCCATACCTAACTGGACTTGACACATAAACGTGCATTTACTCTCACCTTCACTCCTATAAACACTCACCACATAACTGTTTTCAAATTTGCTTGAAATTTCATTGGTGTAAGACTCAGTTCGGTTCACAGCATTGCTTTCAATGGTGAAGTTCTGGCCAAGTGAGCTAAGAAAGAGTACTCGGTCAATGTTGGGTCCACTGATCATTGTCTTTATGAGAGAGACAGAGCTATGGTACTTCTCCGGTTTAATGGTATAGCCAGAGACAGGCCAGGTGAGCTGCTCATAAATAGGAGTTTCATCATCCCTACAAGAAAAGAAAAAGACATTTTGCTTTGACTTATATGCAAAGCTATTGGTAAGTGCCTTTCTTTCTTGCATTTACTCCTTTTTAGAATGTTTATTTTCATATTTAATTGGTTAGCCCTGAGCCTTTAACTTCTTTTTAATTTCTTCTTGAGCACCATCAGCTGGTATGTGTAACTTATTTATCTCCATTATAATGGGGTGACCGTCGACTGCGCAGGCCCTTCGAGTGCGCATCTAGCATAACATACCATACAAAAAGCTTGTAATGGTAGGGTTCCTTAAGTGCGCATTCGACGGTCAACACACTATACTATCAAATAGTGTAGATGAATTATCATACATTCACAGGTCACTACAATTCAAATTGGAAAGACCATCAAGTTACCCTCTGCTATGGCTAAATGGATATATGCAGGGCAATTTGCAGCAATAAAGTTATGCAGTTTAAAAGAAAAAGGGAAAAAAATCAGGTTTTTTATTACAAAATACAATGCGATGTTCCTACAAACTCACCTGTTCTACAAACTCACCTGTTCTACAAAAAGGAAACCACAGCTTTACTGGTGTTAAAAGCACCCAACAAAACATCTGTTTTGGTAAAGCTCAACCAGGTTTGTCCCACAAAAATAAAAGATCTGCTCAACAATTATTACTTCAGAAGGGGATTCTAAGGTCTAACTTATCCACATATCCTACAGTTTAAAATACAATTCTACAGTACTGGGACCACTATGTTAAGTTTCTTCGTCTAGCAAGTATGCAATACTGTGCAATCTGATTAAACAAATATGGACTTCCCACATGGACCACTGACCACTAGCAATGAAAAGACAAATTTTGGAAGCACTGATTCTCTTACCAGTAGTAGGTGTCGTTCAAGCTAGCAATCATGAAGGTATCAGTGTTGATAAGCTGGCCAACAACAGAGAAGTAAAGTTGTTCCACGGAGGCATTAAAAACTCCAGTAATGTTAGTCTTGCCTTCAACAGATGAGTTCTTCATGGTAAGGGAGACAGAGGTCTTCTTCTCATTGTAAGTGGCATTCCAGACAAGATGCATGCCCATTTCACCAGTGGTCTTGTCGGAAATGTTCAAAAGACCAGCAAAGATCTTTAGACCGTCCATCTCAGGAACATCAAAGGTCCATTTGGCTTCAGTCTTGTTGCGGTGGAAGGTCAGTTTGGTGAGGATGTCCCTCCTAAGCATATCACCTGATAATTGCAAATATATTTCAGGTTGTAATTTACTGTAAATGTAAATTTTGGCCAATAACAAACTGACCCTAACCTTACTCTGAGTAGTGGCAATTTCAGGGCAGAGGCACACAACCCTTCATAAGGTTACATGCTTTCCTCCTTGATACCAACTACCCAGTTTACCTCTTTGATGCTACTACCAGAGAATATTTAATCTTATACCACCAGTCATTTTGTCTCATGGTGCTGCTGTCTTTATGCAACTCTTGCCCACTACTAATCATAACATGAAGCAATGATTCTAATGCAGAATATTGTAAGACAAAAAGTCAGAACATGATTTTAGGTTGTATCCACTCAACACTATGATGTTGATCAAAGTTATTTTGGTCAAGGTAACAATTATTACCTGGTGCAGAAAAGTTGAGCTGCAGGGTATCAATTACTTCTTCTGGAGGTACATAGGTTGTCTTCTTGCCAATGCTACCAAAAGATTTCTTGGTAGGGGTCTTGCTTGGTTTTGCACCACCCTTGGACAGCATCTTGTATTCGGCCTCAAAAATGTATGCTCCTAGGGTCCTGTACAGAGAGTTTACAGTGAGTTATTTGGATGCTACTGTTTAATCCATGTAATACTCAAAACTTAATTGTGAGATGTGTACCAAAGATTGCGGAAAGAGGATTGCCTCAGACATTTCCTTCCCCTAACTCACAACATTTGAGTTGTAAGAATGTCTCACTCCCAAACCACCATTTACCATGGCCTCCCCATCTAAATTATCTTTTCTGAAGTGTGATTTAATCCCATTGCATAACCATTAGTAGATCTTTCTAAAATTGTACACCAAAAGCAAAGCCACTGAATTTGGGGCTAATGCACAGAGATAAGGGGCACCTACCATGCAAAGATAAAAGGCTTACAATTCAGCTCATTGCTATGACAGAACTTTCGAAAAAAAGTTAAAATGTGGCCCTCAAGTTTTTTACAAGGAAAGAAGATGAACTGATCAGAATCATGGTGGACTCCGAAATGCACAATCCTCTAGTTGTTTTGCGAGGAAAGCATCATGTGACTACATAGGTCACCAAAAACTCTACTTTGAAGGCAAACATCACTATTGTCTGTTATGAAAAGAAAATAAGTACAAAACTTACTGATCAGTGTTGTTCAAAGTGATGTTGAAACTGAGAGGTCCAGTCAATGGGAACCTTGGTGCAATGTCAACATAGCTGGCATTTGGGTAAGCAAAGGAGAGGCAAAGAGACATGCCAAGGAATTTTCCAGGGTTAGCACACTCCTGGACCTGAATGAATAAAAACACAATGAATTCAATGATGCTGCTTAACAAATTACAGGAACTTAATTTTAATATTCAATGTAAATTTGATTTAAAGATACTCATATTTGAGCTAAAAATCGTTTTGGCCTTTTGAACTATCCTAACCCACTATATCATATGCATGATTAAGCACCAAAGCAAACATAAGCTTCCAGATTTTGTCAGCTCACGAACTTGAATGTCATAATTGAATTGTCCACCGAAAATGTTTTTGAAAGCTTTTCAGCTGGTTTTTGGCAAATGTACCCATTCTGACATTCAGGATTAGTTTACCATAATTTATGTAAGATGGAACGAAGTAATGGAACTGGGAGCAGTGTTTCCTCTAAGAAATTATCCAATAAGTCAAACTGCCCAATTTATGCAAATTTGACTCATTGCTCAATGCAGAGCATGTGCACAATATGCCTAAATGCCCATAAAACCTTCTTTTTTTCCATTTTTTCTCCAACATCAGTGCGTCAAATTAGAAATCAATTGGGTCAAAATCGCGTCATAGTGGCTTAGCAGAAACACTGACTGGGAGACTCAGTAAATGTCACTAACCTTGACAGCATCCTGCATGATACCTGGAATGAAGCTCATCTCACCATCTGGTTTCAGGAGGAAGTAGTTAACAGAGAAGTTCAGAAGATTCATCGGTTTCTCAAGAGCCTTTACTTGCACCTTCAGGTGGGGTCCATTGATAGTGACATTGCCCTCTACTTGAGAACTGTGGTAGACTGAGGCATTGGCCATGACACCAGCATGGATCTTAGTGGTAGGAACCTGAACACCCATGGTACCCAGAATCTCGACACCAACACTGTTAATGCAAAGGAAAGGATTGGTTTTACTATCCAAACAGGTTCCAGTGAGAATAAAGATCCTTTAGTGAAGTTCCATCGTTAACATGTTCTTTTATGCCCTCCCACCATGAAGTTAGATTACTTAGTACTGTTCAATATAATAGCTTACATTCCTTATCACCAGAAATGAAAACTGCTTGCATCAAAGAATGAAACCCATAATCCTTCCAAAAGGTGTCTTTGAAACTTGAAAACTAGCATACACCAAAAGGGTGAGAAGAACTCACAAACAAATGAAATTTGACTCTACTTAGAAGTTTTACCAAATATGGAAACACCTTACCTTGGTGCCAGGCGGCCAGAGACAACAGCAGATGGCAACTGAATGGACAGTTGGCCACGGGTACGGATTGAGACAACTACAGATCCATTAGCAGAGCAGTTGAGTGGCATACCAAGACCTGTGGGGAGGACCATTTCACGTTCCAAAAAGAGCAAAGACCTGGTAGTGTTGAGATCCATGCCTTCAGACAATTTAGTTCCCATCTGAGGTAAGGGAAGAATTACCAAAATTTGATTAGAATCAGAAATGTACAATCATGATGTATATATACCACAGACACTACATTAAAATGTAAGACCAATGAGAAACTTTACCATTAATAAATCTTCAGTTATCCCTTCAATACTTTTCTGACATATTTCAAAGCAACATGCCCCAAAATAACACAATTGTAACATCAAAATACCTATATATTGGAACGTATAGTAAACCCATATTGATTTCAAATTTCATGTCATATAATACTGCAATTTATATTTCTAAGTTGAATGTAAATTATAACTTGTGTGACCTGCTTTTGATGTCAGGGAATACAACAAGGGAGGCACAAACAGACCACTACTCACCTCATTGAACATATCGATAACCATTTGCTTGTTGATGGTAGGGATCAAGCTCTTAATGTCATCTGTAGTCAAGAATCCAAGCTCATTACCCAGAACCCTCAAGTAGATAGATGCAAGGCGTTCTTTCTGTTCCTTGTTGACAACATCGTGTATGTTGGCCAAGTTTTCTTCCAAATCACCAGGCAGCAAGTCTTCTGGCTGTGGACAACACAAACAGCAGAAACAACAGTTAATGGCACTGCAAATATAAAACACATGTCTGTACCAGGGAACTTCCAAGCACAGTACTAGCTCATTTTGAGAAGTCTTTAAAATTCTTTAAATGAAAATGAGACCTGAGTGGCAGTTGACACTTACCACAGGCTCAGGTTCTGCAGCAGGTTCATCCATGGCATCCTTCATGCTCTTAATAAAATCATTAGTACGTTTCTTGGTACTAGAGGCAACACTACTGCTGGCAGCCTGTATCTCCTTAGCTGGGTTTGGAGAGGTGATGATATCCATAAGGCGGGCAAGCCAATCAAAGGAGATGCTGGAAGTACGGATCCTAGACATTATCTTCTCATCCATCTCCCGGAACAAGGTCCTCATTACATTGTTGGGGAAGAAGCCAGCAGGTCCAAATATGCTTTCCATAACAGCCTCATATCCTTGAACATCCCAGCCAGTCTAAAAGTAAAATCATTAGAAAAACTTGCTTTACCCAGTCTTTTTGAGTGCATGGTGCCCCACTTTTGATGAGAACTGCATGCCAATTTGGAGCTACTGTATAAGAGTATCTTAACTCATTCAGGAGGATGCAAAAAGGTGAAACAGTTTTATAGCCCAGCAGAAAAACTTGAAAGCCATTTCAATTTACATCAAGGCCCTTGGAATCATGAAAAAAATTTTATGTACCATCTTGAGTTTGATCTATCATATAACAGTCTTATTGAAACCAGACTTAAGATACAGCACAACTCTTTATAAAACTGCACACTACATGTTAGTTTTTCATGTCAGAACATGGAACATAGAAAAATTATTTCAAGGGTAGCATTCCACTGTGATTAAGCACTGTTACAGTTGCACCCAAATATACATCTGAACTTCCAAGTTCATTCTGTATGCCTACCTCAATAAGGTCATAATCCTTGCCGAGTGCACTGATGGCATACTTCAGCATCATTGATTTAGGCATGATGGTGTCTGGGTTGTAGATGAGATTGCTTTCAATGGAACCACCAAAGGTCTTATTGAAGTAAGGGATGGTCAGCATTTTGGAAATTTCCATGTTGCGTGAGTATTTGAAGATGTTCCTTGGGTATTCCGGCAATTCTTCCTCTCCAATTGCAAGAATCAGCTCTTTCCTCAACCTAAAAGAAAATAAATAAAATGCACATAACTATTTAGTAGAGTTATCACTTTTTGGAAGAGAAGGGAGTGAGGTCTGCTGAAATACACTTTACTACAAACTTTGTTTCCACTTTCAGCTATGATTACATCATCATCAAAGCACAAAGGCAACTCAACTCCCATGATGACAAATTGTAAAAAAAAAAAAAAAAAACACACATCTCTTACCATAAGTATACTTTAGAACATGACATTACCAAGCCGACGTCACACAAAACCATAAAAGTGATCATTTAAACTACTAAATTATTCTGGACATATATATGGAACCTCAAAGTGGAATCCTTGATGTCTTTATAACAATGGCATGAAGACAATGGTAGCTTACCTTTGGACTGTTGGGTCTTCAGATACAAGGACATTGCTGATGTGGGAGAAAGTGAAAGCTTTGAACTGCTTAACTGGTTCAGTCTTCAGGGTCTGGTAGATGTCCACAAGGTTGGCAGCCATAACATCAGTCTTCATGTAGATGAGATAAGCGGCAATACGCAGTTTGATGTCATAGCTTGTGTTGAGGAAGGTCTGCTTCAGATTATCAATGACAAATCCACTCAAAGAAGACATGTTGAAGCGTCTCAGAGCCTGGATAGCACTAATGGAGATGTTGAAACTGACTTTCTTGTTGACTGCACATTTCAACAGCTCGCGTTCAAAGTGGAGCCTCTTGCGGAACTCAGTCTCATCAAATTTCTGGGCAACAGGTCCAAGGTTTCCAAGAGCCTGATAGTTTACAATTGAAAAGACAAAAAACACCTCACAAAATAGTATATCTCATTAAATTATTAGATTCAATCAGATTTTAAAAACTACCTTGCTGGATTTTAACTCAAAAACAATAGAATTTAAAGCTCAAGTTGTTACCTTGATTGCCAGGAGAATCTGGCGTTCATCCTCAACAAATTCTGGGGTCTTGGGGAGTGATGTCACAGAGCAGTCATTGTTGATGATGTCATTCAAGAGCTGGACAAAGTCCTGGATGGCCGCTGGAAGCTGTTTTTAAAAGAAAATGAAATCAGTATCACTGAAATAATATTCCTAATACTTTAGCAGGATTACATAACTTATGCAAATCCTTAAAATGGATGAGAGGAGTTTTCTAAAACATTTCACTGATTTGACGACTGCTCCTCAGACTACAGCCATCATCCTTTGGTTTTCCTTTAAAGTTATGAATAAGTACTGGGATGCAACTACCTCCCTGGATCCAATTTCATGAGACAGGACTTGTCACTTTTTCAAATCCATTTCACTTATCAGCAGTATCAGCACTTACCTCACGCTCATTGTGAATCTCAGGGTGGTCAACCCAGTACTTGTAGATCATAGTACTGACTGGCAAGAAAGTGGATCGGGTGCGGTTAACCTTAGCAAGTCTGACTCCTTCAGCAATAATGTCATATGATGGATAGTCACGGAAGGCCATGGTATACATCATGATGTGAGCCAAGGGCTTTGGAATGATGTTCTTTATAATAGCAGTGTTGACGACAGAGAAACAGGGCAATGTTCCACACTGCATCAGACCATCCCACAAGTATTCACTGTGAAAATAATTTGAAATCAAACCTTTTTCACTTACAGAGCTCAAGTTCATGTAGAGAGGCCGTCAAGCAACATTACTTATCATCATTTCTGTAACTCATCTTAAGTAAGTCCAAAACTTTTGACTTACCGAGCCAAAGCTGCTTTGCCAAAAGTATTGACACACTTTTCAGAATACTTCTCACAGTAGTATGTCCTGTCAAAGACTTCGTGGATGGTGTCATTGTTCAAACTCCTGAGAGCCTTGACCCAGTCACCAAACTTCCTTGGGGAGTCCATCTTAACCTCATCAAGTGTTGACTTGACCAAGTCTTTGATGTATTCCATGGCTTCATCAACTGAGAGTTCTTCAGGTGCTTCATGTTCACGAATTTCCTGGATAATGTTAGTGGAGCGCTTGTCATCTGTTGGCATTAAAAGCAAAGCAATAAAAATTGGTATCAAGAATTTACTTCAGTCCAACTTTCTTGGAATCAGTCACTGACTACCTTACTTCACAATCCCCCAAAAAAGATAATCCAATAAACAATAAAGGAAACATAAAGGGAGTCAACTGCTAGTTTGCCTTCTATTTTTTAAGTGAATAATGTAAGATATCAAAAAGAAAATTCACTGCTGAAGTGTGATGTTGCCCCTGTTCTTACATCGAAGAGCCTTGAAGTCCAAAGAGTTCAGCTTATCCAGAGACTGCTGTTCCAATACTTGGGTGACCTCAGTCATGATACCACGATCATTGGAAATGCTCATTGGCCAGAAGGAATGGACCTCCCTGCATTCTACTCTCTGCATGTGTTGGAAATTGATGTCATAAGTCTCCACATGACAAAATTGAGACGAGTTGATCAACTGGCTTCCAATATCCTGCAATAGAAAAGACAAGGTTTTTCACTTTCCATTCTAGACAAATGACAATCTTCCCAAAGAGCAAATTAAAATCTCATTCAAACCATGACTCATGTACTTTTGAGAACTTCTTTTATATTGAGCCCATACTACTTGCCTTGCATAGCCATCTCAAGGGCACCATCTCTTAATTCAGTTAACATTAAGTGTATTAGCTTTGAAACACACATACTGTCCCTACTACAAAGTCACCATTCAAACAACTCACCAGGTTCTGAAGGTAAGACAGCCCAGGCCACACTACAGGGATTCTGGTTGGTTTCATTGTGCACATACTGAGGTCCCTGGTTACTGTAAATTCCTCAGTGAACTCAAAAGTAGTGGGAACATGAGTGGTGGTTGTGGAGCAGTTGCCGTGGATCGTGAGGTGATTAGAGACAACCTCCTCCTGGATCTGGCCATGCCATTCCATCTGCAGAGCACTGAGGATACCCTTCTTGACATTCAGGATTTCCAAAGGTTCATCAACATGGGGCAAGACTTCAGTGATAAGACCATTGTGGACACGAGCCATCAGTTCGTACCTTTCCATGCTTTGAGTAAACGCTACTGTCTGAAGTTGAGAGAAAAAAATACTTTATGGATTGTGTACTTATCAGACCAACTATACAACATATAGGATATGGTGCTCACTCCAATTTGTTTCATGGTATATTCACAACAAAGATTCAATGCTAGGTACCATAATAAAACAAAGCAAAAGTTTATGCTTCTCTTTTTGCATTCCTTACTTTCCTACTCATTCATATTATCTTTGTTTTTGTCTTCTTCAGTATAAAGCAGTGTTCGATTTTAAGGGTAGTCCTGTCGCCCGAGACAACCACGAATTCTGCAGGACTACCAGATTTTGCAAAAACAGGTGTGTAATGTCCGTCGGGACAACCAAATCTTTTTAGGAAAGTGATGTGATGTTTACATTTAGAAACTCGATGAATTGCATGCGCAAGCAAGGAACTTTAAAAATTGCATCAAAAGATTTGCAGCAAAGTGCGGTGATTATGCACGTTCACCACAACTTCCCAAACAGTCACTTTTATCGAAATGTGCATAGCACTATCAAGCCAAAATATGTGCCCCGTACAAACTCCACTAGTAGGCCACTAGGCCTGCACTGTACACAGAGAAGCTGAATTCCTTCGTGCAAGCTATAAATTCGTAGTGGTGATGTTGTAACACCAGTGCTTTCAATTTAGAGATGTTTGATTTATTAACACGCAATGCGAACATCATAACATTAACTATGTCCATAATGTACACTAATGCATGCCACGAGGCAGCACTCTTAAACAGTAGATATCTGTTTTTGTTTCTTTCAAGTTGGGGTGAGAGGATGGTTGTCTAAAAGTGAAAGCCACTTCAATTTCGTGGTTGCGAACTTGGGAAAATGGTTACACTTGGGACTACCTTATTTTAAGCAGGACAACCAAATTTTACAATGTGGTAGCCCTTCGGACAACCATTGCTAATTCCTTAAAATCGAACACTGTAAAGGTTGCAAGCTCTGGTCATTTGTGTCTCCATTAACTTGTTTATGCTCACACAGTTTATTTCAGTCTGGCGTCAATGCATATGCGAACACTGAAAAAATACGTAAGACTTAGATTAAGTTCACAATGCACCCTTGTACACAGCGGAAGAGTTTCTTTCACCTCCAACATTGTACAGCCTTGGAGGTCAGCATTTGCTCAAAGGGGACGAATTCATTATATTTCTCTAATTAAAATTTCGGTAATACTGCTTTTTCATAGCACATACTTCATCTTACCTGCTCTGTGCTTGGAGTGATTTGACATTGCCGGGTCTTCAGTACAACAACACATTTTTGGGGAACTTTGATTTCTACTTCCTGGCAAGTTATCGTTGTGTCAGAGGTTTCATCGTGAGTTCCAACAATTCCTGTTTTCGAGGTACCGGTGTAAGTGAATACATACTGTTTTTTATACTGGAAAAGACCTGGTGAATGAAAACGAGACACAATACAATGAAAACTCACTCCAGATCAAGAAGAAAAAAATTCATACAGTCACCATGCAGAAATATGTTTTTTCTACACAATGAAGAGGCAGGGGAAGATGCACAGTGGGTGAGGAAGATAGGGGGGTGGGCAAGGGAAAAATAAAAAGACATTACAGAGACTTGTTTTAAACATCTCTTCAATGTCTTTTATTCCTTTTGCTGTACTCTTGTTACAGGTCTATCACTCGCTTTCTTCTTAGTTAGTTTTCTGGATTGATCCAGCCCATCTCAAATATTTTTCCTTTCACTTATCATGGTGAATTATGCTTGCTTTATCTGAGAAAAATGACTGATTAGTATTGCATATTGAGGAGCAGTTCTTGCCAGAAAATATTAAGTTCAAAAAGATTCAAAATGATCTTGGGGGTTAAAGTTGCTGGTCTTTTCAAACAATTGGGTATGCCACATGATGCCTTTCTTGGGTGATGCCAAACAGTACAAAATTTTAGAGTCCGACATCTCCATAAACCTCATACCTCCACACCCTAAGGTGCAGGACAAATATTCCTCTTCATATCAATATGTCACAGAAAATTATTTTGCCTGACAGGCATACAATAATTAGGTAAGAAGCATAAAATCAGTTTTTGGTAAAAAAGCCTCAGAACATAACTAACATGTAAAACTATTTCATCATCAAATCCATCAACTTTAGAGGCCAGAGATTATGATGCAATATGACAAATAATCTGACACTTCTAGCACGGCTTCTGTCATTGACTAATTGTTTACTTTAGAAGATTCTAATCAAGCTTCAGATAACACCAGACCATTGTTACTGAAGTATACTTTAAGTGATAAAAACTTCAAGCTTTTGATGTTTGCTAATGAGTTACAAATTAATCCTTCTTGATTAGACTATGGCTAATTAATGAATTCACGTGATACAACAATGATAAATCTGATAAAGTACAATGACTTCCTCATCATTATATAAATGGGGGCAGTGTTTTTTGCTACTTAAAATTTACTTTTATTTTGATGTGAAAGGGTGCTTCTTGACTCGAACTATCTTCTGCCCTTTTTCCGCATGACCCAAATTTGCAATATTTTAATCTTTCTTGACGGTAATAGAATGATGACTAAGCAGGCAGAAAAATTTTCCAATACTGAGGCCTTTTCTGACCAGACACTTGTACACAGCCTAAAAGTTGTTAGATATATGACAAACTTTACATAGAGTGCACAAGCAAATTATGATGAGTCAAGTTTAATTGGGTCATTGAGGGCACAGTTTCCTCTGTGCCCAACAACCAACCTAAAGACAACCTGAATCAATCTGAAACCATTCTTCTTTGTAATTGAAACTAGCATTAATTTCCAAAAGTAATGCTATGGCAAATTAAGCCATAAGATATAGATGGAACAGTACCTTCTTCAATAAAGGAACAACTGAGCTTTCCAATGACACTTTTTAAAGGTGCCATAATTAGAAAATCCATGATATATTTTTAAGTTTGGGCCACTTTTATACTTCATACATTCTAGATTAAAAGTGAGAAAATGATAGAAATAATGGCTACTCACTACTACATTGCACATCTTCAGCATCTTGGAGAACTGGAACTGTAGAAGGAAAATAAAATAAAATCATCACCTCATCAAGGTCTGTTAAGTATTTTGTTCTCCTTTTTAATTGAGGAGCAATACAAGGATAATGCCATTACCATAAAAAGCTAAATATCTACAACTATAATGACCTCTTGATCTATTATTTTCTCCCATTACATTCAAATAGCATCTATGCATTTCACTCCAGCCTATAGACACTTTCCAAACAGCAATTACAAAGGATTAGGGGGTAGAGTTTTGGTGTGCAACTTTTTTTCACCACAGTTGAATGTCATTGACAAAACTTACACGTCCCAAAACTCTATCCCACAATCCTTTGTAATTACAATTTGGAAAAGGGTCTATGAAACATGCTGCCCCTGTAGCATCCTCATGAAAAAGTACCACAGTACTGTACCATGAGAACCATGGTGTCATGGCACTCAAACAAAAGTATGTAGCCCTGACAATTTTTCTCATCCTAGCACTACAGCCCAGCAAAGATGGGCAAGGTCATGTGTATATCTGAGAGTTACTTAAAAACACAAACTCTATAAATTTCAGGAAAAAGGAATAGTAGGAAAGGCTAAATTTTAAAACACAAGGGAAATTTTTTGTCATTTTAACCAGCCTGATACGCTTGCATTGATTGAGTTTTCATAGCTGTGGTATTCCCATGGTTGTATAATGGTAATTCCACCTTGTTTTCTACAGAATATAGGAAATTAAAAAACTACTGTACATACAGAAAGTCTTAAAATGTCTTTGAACAAGGTTGAAGTGCTCACAATTAATGATGTACTAATTCTTGCACTTTAAAATCACCATGGGGTAAATGCAGTATTCTACTACCCATCACATTTACAGAATATGTTATATTATAAATATTGACCAAAATATAAAGGCAAGGCCAAATTTTCCAACTTCGGGGTAATACAGGGCCAATCGAGGGATACATCTAGGCTTCAGGATGCCCAGATGCTGAGTCAACTTAGACTACCATAAGCGTAGTTCACAGCTCTAATTTTCCACTCCATGTATCTGCTAGGTGGATGTGCAGATGCAAAGTGAACAATTAATAGGAAAGAAAAAATCTAAGTTCACCTCCGTTCCTTTGTAGTTGGGTAAATGGGCAGATGATTGGATGATGCATAGTGAAAAATTTAAACAAATGAAAGAAAAAAAGTTAGATTTTAGAATGACTCATAATTTTTAGGGCTGTGAAGGTTTAGCAAAATAACTAAACCTTTAATCGCAAAATTTTGCGATCGTTTAGCGATTAATTGCAAGTACCTATGATCAACATAGAGACTTTAAACGTGCTCTTGAACATGATAAATATGTAAAATGTGTTAGTGACGTCCGGGGGACATAGTTTCCATGAACCTCAAACACGGATCCTCATAGAAGCTTAACTTTGATGCCGTATTTCACTTTTTCAAAAAGAGTTAAAGTGAACATCTAATTTTCTGTAATGACTGCAGATTTTTTTTATTTAATTTCCTATGGAAAAACGGGTTTTGCGATTAATCGCTGGTAGCTTTGTACTAAACGTTTATTACACATGCGATCCTTTAGCGATTAATCGCTAAAAGGTCACAGCCCTAATAATTTTTGTCTGTTTTTCAGTTTATTTTTGACCAACATCTGTCAAGAGTGGATGTGTAGATGCGGAGTGAATGATTTCACCAGTACGCCTATTCTGATTCTTTATGGAGTGGATGCACAGATGCTAGGTCAGGGATGTGTATTGGAGTGCTAAATAGGCCACAGTGCATTCCATATCTGGCCCACGCCAAAGTTACGCCAAGAAAAACAATAGAAAATATAAGGAAAATGCTAACTCCACAAAGAAGATCTAGGCCTTGTTCAGATCAGAGTGCATGGAATGGACCCTTGTAAATAGACAGTGATGGATCACAT
This sequence comes from Holothuria leucospilota, assembly GCA_029531755.1. Taxonomy (NCBI): domain Eukaryota; kingdom Metazoa; phylum Echinodermata; class Holothuroidea; order Aspidochirotida; family Holothuriidae; genus Holothuria; species Holothuria leucospilota. Next base: position 43,511,891 of record CM055966.1, read on the forward strand.
CTTTGTATCCACGCGTTTGGAGGAGTTATTACGTAGCCCGGGCCTGTATTCTATAGTTGCATGACCAAAGGAAAGGGGCTGGAGAACATGCAAATATCCATGTTGCAGGATTTGCTTGTATTATCTATAGCCATGCATTATTAGTATGGGAAGTGGGAATGTTAACTCAAGTCCAGGCACATAGGCTTGTATTTCTAGCAACACATGTAATATGATATCTTACTTTCTAACATAAAACCTTTTTTGCTAGTTTCACACTTGTGCATCCGGCCCCAAGAACGTTCAGTCTTGCCATCACAGACTGTTCTAATGTTATGATGGCACAACCTAACAAGGTCATTCTAAGAAAGTTTTCGTTTTTAAAAAACAAGACAAAAGAATGTGAATCTGTTTGTACCTGAAAAAGTTTTGGCGGACTTCACCTTATTTGAGAGCTATAAATCTTTACCACAGATTTTTCCTTTCAAGAGATACCATTACGACAAGTTCAGCGTTTCCAGCTCAAGCCTAAAATCAGAAGTAACCTAATAAGGCCAGCGGGCGCTGTTTACAATTTTTGTACAGAGCTGTATACAGTACAGGTTCAGTGTAGCCTAGGCAGTTTGTGCGTTCATTTTGAGCTGCATATCTTAGCGTGCAAGTGCTTGAAAAACAGGTTCACGCGCGTTAGCAGGTTAGTTTGCTATGCGCGTGCTGCACTGATTGTGACGCACTGATTGTGACAGCAGTTTTGACGCGCTTTGTTGACTGTATCGATGCACGACATTCGAAAGTGGCCTTATTAGGTCATGTCACTATAGTGCATGATATACCTAATTTAATTATGTAGGCCTAGCCGCCTAGTGCTAAATAACGTTAAATTAGAACTCTCTGGCCCTACGATAGCTAGCCTATCAAACCTATCCTGATTCCTGGCTGCCCGGTATGAGCCCTCAAGTTCCTCAACACGCAGTGTAGCTTGAAGTTAGGCTACGTCAAGAACGATGATGATTTCTAGCCGGCTATGCTGTTGTCAACTTAGGCTAAAGGCTGTAGGCTAGGCTATTATAAGACCAAGGCTTTGGACGGTACGGGGCGAATAACTTTTTTTCAGTCTACAACATTGCGAGGTGGAAACAACAGTGATTAATTCTCAAACTAAAAAGCACGGATCCCCCCTCCTCCCTCCCCTCCAAAAAGGAAAGGAAAAACATTTGGGATGAGTCATACCCTATTCTCAGATCCTTTTCACAAAATAATCACGATAAACAAGGTCACATGACAACCAGCTGTATAACAGTCTTAGTCGACAATGATTTGCATACAATGAATCCACATCCAGGGTAAGGAATTTAGAACGATGTGCGCATGCCTCGCATATGCTTGACTGACGTTCATTGGTTCTTACACACCGCCAAACAACAAAGAATTTCGCAATCCAACTATCAGTTGTTCATTCATAACTTTTTCCAAACTCAGGAACTTGTGCGCAACGATCACTTACGAAAAAGTAGTATTGAAAAGCAACGTATGATAGAATGTCATGCAGATTTCACCACTGAGAGGTAAAACCGGCAGCCCTTATATAGATTAGAAGTAAATTCCACTAAAAACTAGATTTATCATTTCCAATTAGGCAGTATCATGATTACATTTCTGTTGACGCTTACTGTTGCTTTGGGGGATTTCACCGTACAAACTAATACTATATTTAGTATTCTATATGCTGCTTATTTGAACACAGAACAGGTACATTAATGCTTCTGTTCAGAACTTCCATGATCTAGATAGACTGAATAGCATGACAAATAGGCTACCAATGTATCAATGGGTGACTAAATAACTGAGTCAACTCCATGAAATGATTTCAGCAATTGTCAAGTTCACTACAAAAGTATAACATCGGTATAATCATGAAAAGTCAGGCGCGGATCCAAGGGGGGCTTTCCCGGGGCTCAGCCCCCCTTTTTCGCCACATTAACAATAACAAATACACGAAAATTAGCATAATGTTGATCAAGGAGAATATTCAAGGGGGCTTTCAGCCCCCCCCCCCCACCCTTTTCGAAATGTCTGGATCCTCGCCTAAAAGTGAAAAATAAAACATAGTTGTAAAGTATCTAGTCGCTCGTCAATGGCGGCATGTGGGAAATGTGAGTCAGTTTTAAAGTCACAAGTGTTTTGCAGCCTCTTCATAAATGACTTCGGCTGGAACGAAAACCTATTTTAAGGGATGCGACATTTCATGGTAATGTACCAACAAAGCCGTTACAATGTAGGCTTAGTGCGTCCATCAAATTGAAAACCTGTTATGCATGTCCAATAAACTAGATTCCAGACCAATTTCAGACTAATTATATGAGCTAAATTGCGATGAAATGGACATGGCTAAGTTTTATAAGAAATTGCCTCAAATTAATTCAAACTTACTTGTCTCATCTTGGAGACTAATAAATAGGTCATAAAGATATTTCCACAAAGGGCAATAGCTAATTAGCTATGCGTACAGATCTACCTGCCAACTTTACGTTAGTTTTTTAATTACTACAATGAGCTTTTTCGACCTTAATTAAGAGACAGGATAATTATAAGTATTAAAAACATACCTCCAAGAGCTGTTCCCACAACGAGAAGTAATATACAATACTTCATTGCGACGGTTGGTTTAAGTTAAAATGTTCCTTTCATGTGCGGTTCTTCTTTTCCAGTCAACCGCCGTTGCTCGTGTTTCGTTGTGATTTGCTCTCTGCCAAACTTTGCCTTTTATTCCAGGTGTTATCTCCTTGTTATTTTGTGGTAACAACGTTATCAGCGCAGCTAGCACTGAGCACACAAGCAGCAAGAGATCAAAAGTCATCGGCCTTGCATAATACACACAAAGAATCGGGGAAAGATAGCCAAGTTTCTCTGGTATTAATATGCAACACTAACAACGGACCAATAGAAAACTTGTCTCTACGGCAAAAGTTAAAGGTCGCGCTTGCGCAGTGTGTGCTTTGCGATTTGAGCACAACAAAGTGATTTTCGCATTGGAAAAGTTATTGCGAAATAAAGTTGATTTCACACGGATGATGAGTGTGAACAGATTGACTGTATGTGACATGAACACGTAACTACATTGAAGGTGACTGACAAATAGCACCTACTGATCTGGACACTGCATGGGGAAAGTTCTGTCGTGTCTTCTTTTAAAGAGTCTTGCGTACGATTAATTATTATCGTGTGTACATTCCGTTATAACTCTAGGCTCCACGGTATATTATATTCCAAGTAGCAAGCCGGGACTTATTTCAAAATGTTAGAAATTATTGCGTAGGCTGCCTTCCTTTGGCTCAACATGGCAAATTTCACCTTTTGATTTAAATAATATTTAACAGTTGCGACTGACAATTTTCTTATTTTCAGGGGGAAAACTGATTTTATGTGATTGCATGCCTACTGAGTATCTTGGATGTACAGACTAGGATGAGACTCATCCCAACACACATATTTAAATAATATTTAACAGTTGCGACTGACAATTTTCTTATTTTCAGGGGGAAAACTGATTTTATGTGATTGCATGCCTACTGAGTATCTTGGATGTACAGACTAGGATGAGACTCATCCCAACACACATATGTAATAGACTATCCTCCCCACATTGTCTCTTGTTGCAGAAGTTCCCTACCCCTGGAATAAAGTTTTTAAATTGTGTGTGTACTGATGTTGTGCTTGTTATTACTTTGTAAACGAAAGCAGTTTGTAAATATATTCTATACTATAGGAGAAGTCGGCATGGACATCAAGGCTTTCGGCCTTTTTGGCTGTAAAAATGGTGTAACGTTATTGCGTTCATCGCGAAAATATTCGTTTCTTAAACTTCTTGCTCTTTTTTTTTAATCATCCGTGCCCATTAGAAGTTTTTCAATTCGAAATTTTTATGAAACTATAAGTAAACCTAGGTCTCTCAACCTTGACAGTCCGGGGCCAGTAGGCACCAATGATCTTTGAAAATTCACTGTTTATAATATACGCACTCGAGTCTCGAGGTAAAAAATAATTATCTCGTTATTTCAATGCCTCTTTGTCACTAAATTCGCGCGCTTTCGTCCGTACCGTACAGAGAATTATAAAAGCACTATTATTGTCTGACTACATGCCTATTTATATTAGGGCCAAAACGACAGAGTTAATATTGGCTCACTTCTTGGTAAAAGAAAAGTCCAGGGGACAGTGGAAACCGTATAGTAGGCCCATGGATAAAAGTTTGCGCCGGCTGAATGTGTGCATAGCCCTCGCAATGTACGGTACTGAACGGGAAACGAAAGGGGAATTAACATGTCACTCTACTTGACAAGGGAAAACATGACCAGGCGCGTAGCCACGGGGGACTCTAGTTGGGCTTCAAAACCCCAGTGACTCCCAGGAGCAAAAATAATGCCTAGAAATCACTCGCTTCTTGTGAAAATATTCCCGTATGACTCCCCGTCACATGATGTGAAATACTTATTACAAGAAAACGATATGAAGCGGGCCCGTGCGTGGCCCCACGTCCTAAATAGAAGGTTCTATAGAGGGGGCTGTGCTATCCGGCGGTTCTTCTGGTGTCACTTGGTGAGTGTGGTCTTACCCCCTCCTCTCCATCAAATCCTGACTCCGCGCTTTAACATGACCCCTTCTCCCGATGCACATATAACTTGACAACTATATACTTTGCTATCAGGGGCACTTGACAGACTAGCAAATGAAGCCTGTCGGACTCTTGCGTAGTGGCTGTCTGTAGAAGCCATGATGTAGCTAACGTTAAGTGGCACCTTCGAAACTTTTTCATAGAGACAAACTAAACTCGAACTTGCAAGCCCACCTGCTTACCACCCAGCGGGCTGGCTATTGAAGGACCACCCTCAGTCCTTATATATATATAACGACAATATATATATATATATAATATATATAATATATATATATATATATATATATATATATATATATATATATATATATATTTCGACATGGTTTTCTACACACAAGCCTGTCACAAAAGGGAATTGATGAGTGACGCACGATCCCCTCCCTCATAGGCAATTCCAGGCAGGCCAACTTAAGAACACCATTAAAATTTGCAAAATTCTGTACAGATTATTAACATCTGTGCATTTTTGATTACTCGAAAATTTTCAGTTCTAATGACCTCCCCTTAGACAGTGCCACTCCTGCTGAACGGCTTTCGCATTCTTTTATTTATACAAAATTAATGTTGGCGAATGCTACGTCGAGTGCGGGAAAAGCGGCTTTCCGTGGGACAACCTGTTTACATCGGGACCTTACAAAGCTTACAAGATCTGACTAGTCCCCATCACGCAGGACTGAAAGGGCGTATATACAGGATCGTTTTTGCCAGCGGCCTCCCCAGCCCATATCAAGCTGAGTAATCAATCGTCACTGCAGGCTCCAGCCAGTCATGGACCAAATCGAGTACGGTTATCTGCAGTGAGAATAGTTGAAATTCCATTTTACAAAACACTCTTAGGACTGGAAATAGTGGTGCACGTGAGAGCTCCATAGTTTATAGTTCCCGGGAAGACTCATTTCCATACAATGATCAAGTCCAACCCAACTTAACTGCAGCACACGGATTCAATCCAAAATATGCAACGCGCCGTAAGTGCATGAAAGACGTTAGAAGGTTAGTGTGTGTTTATCAGGATTTCACAAAGCTGAGTAACAACGTAAACAGCGCATATTCCTTGGTGTAAGGCAACTTGAGCGGGCTTTGTAGATAACTAAATTAGCTAAGGCCGCCGAGTACGGAACCCTCAACAAGCGAGGTTCGGCCTTGGTACTACAGGCCTGGGATTTGCAAACGAATAGCCCCCTGGTTTAACTGAATATGACTTTCAGTTTCATTCACCTGCAAGAATCGTCACTGAGCAGATTGTGACAGATTTTCCGCAAATTTTCACATTTCAATTTTAATTCTTATTAAGTTCCCCCTAATTTCGATTAATTGATAATTACTATCATAGAAATTGAAGTGGGGGATGCAAAATGATGGTTAAGCCCCCAAATTTCTATTTTGGGGCGAAGGCCTCCTCCGCCCTGCGATTTCTGCCCCTGCTCTGTCATCACGCTTTTGGATCTTGCCCCTCGCAATCAGCCAAATAGGGAAGCCCTTACCTTTGAAGAAAGTGAGAATAAAAATGGCATTGAGGTTGAAAGCGTACGGTGCGAAACTTGCGAACATTTCATAGCTTACGAAAGAATTGTGATAAAAAACGATTTAAGCAGACACATCAACCATTCTAAAAGACGCCTCATCCTAGTCCCACAGAAATCCGTAACTTAAGCGAACAGGTGTCATTTTCATCGTTTGGTCAAACATCGTTCCAAAGCCAATGGAAATGGGCTAGGAGAGTTGGAGAGAGGAGCTTTCACTCTACCTTTCCTTCAGGATGTAAACAATGAGACAACCCCGTTGGGTGCGTACGAAACGCAAGGCAAAATGGTATTTAAAGGCACTGGAGTAACGATCTACTTCATTTTATTCTGCGAAAGTTATACCTTTTATTCAGTAATTAATTTAAGGGGAGGGATGTATTTCCTCCTCATGTGTGTAACCAAGATTTTGTCTTTGGGTTCTCATGTTAAAATTAATTGCGCAACGACGCGGCGGGAGCGCGAAGCTTTTCACCGAGAGTGTGTTGTGCCCCTGTTTTGGTTCCAGGCGACGCCGATTGGTATAAAGAGGGGACCCTCGGAAGCGATGGGATCTACAAAATTGTGGACATTAGCCCGTAACATTTCAGTATCTCTGAAAGAAATTTGATGCGCACTTAGAAGATGATCACAAAGCATCACAATTTGATCATTTTAGTTTGTTTCTGCCCACTTCCTGGCAGATTTCAGCATTTTAGGCCTTAAGCCGCGGTCACACTACAACGAATTCGGATAGGATTCCGATCCGATTTTTGTGAGTTTTTATTAAAATCTTCTCCAATTCGGGTCGGAAAGAACCAAAAATTTGCCAGCCTGTGTAATTATATGATTTTTATCGCTGGACTACGAAAATTAAATTTATACGAATTATTTCGTGACGTAATATCGACAGCCAGCTTTTACCGGACTACGCGTGTCCGATAAAAGCTGTCCGTCGGTGTGACGTCACGAAAAAATCAGTTAACATTTCATTTTCATAGACTTCTGATGCAAATCATATATTTACACTGGTTGGCAAATTTTGGGCTTTTTCTGACTCAAAATGGAGAAGATTTCAATAAAAACTCACAAAAATCGGATCGGAATCCGATCCGAATTCGTTGTAGTGTGACCGCGGCTTAAGTTCAAGTTAACTCAATGTCATATCACGGCAATGTAACGTTCAGCATTTGCATCCGTTAGCAATAAATACAAACGTTCTGCAATCAAATATGGGGAGGAACCCGTGATGGTTAAGCCCCCTGCCAAGATCAGAGCCCGACCTTTGTTATGCGACTGATTTTAAAGTTTTTGATTTTTAAGTTTGAAAGCTAAATCAAAAGCGGACGGAGATTCAGAACCCTGTCCCCACATGATCTGAACGTTAGACTTGAACTTCTATAAAACAGCAATTCCTGCATTGTTGTTACCTGTGTTGTTACCTGTGTTAACCACTTAACACAGTCTGTTTTCCTAGTCGGTTTGCCCGTACCCAATTTTATTGTATGTTTTCTAATTTGTACGTTTAGCCGTGTCAACAATCAGTTGCATTTTTGCCACCTGATCAAGGGTTTAAACCCGAAACGTCGTGGACTATTTCACAAACATTTAGCATTATTTACGACTTCCTTTATATTTATATATATATATATATATATATATATATATATATATATATATATATATATATATATATATATATATATATATATATATATATATATATATATATATATATATATATATATATATATATATATATATATATATATATATATATATATTATATATATATATATATATATATATATTATATATATAAATATATATATATATATATATATATATATAATATATATATATATATATATATATTATATATATATATATATATATATATATATATATATTAGCTTCTCCCGGCTATCCACATCTAGCCGTTCATGTTTGGCACAAGTAGGGGGGACCACATGGCTTATAAACGAAGTACTGTTCACGCTTTGCGTGTAATGTTTGATTTCGAAAGTCGGAATTTTCAGTTCACTGACCTCAAACATTTCTGTTACAGTAATATACGAGCAGGCGGCAGTAAAAAAGTCTATCGCACTCACATATATATATATATATATATATATATATATATATATATATATATATATATATATATACATACATATATATATATATTTATATATATATATATAAATGTGTGTGTGTGTGTTCTAACTTAGGGCAAAAATTTACCAAGATGGGCGGGTGTGAGTTAACTTCCCTGTTACACAAGCCTCTAGCAGTGACTGTACCCCTGTACCCAAATTGTCCCACATGAAGTAATTGTGAGAGGACTAATAACTGTAAGAGCGCGCAAAGCGCGCTGAAAAATACGACTTTTGATATTTTAGTTATCCTTCATTTTACATGAGAAAGGTTTTTCTTAGCCTACTCTAAAATGCAAGTTCACAACAGACAAGGATTGATGGGCATTGATGGCGAATTTGTATTTCAACCCTACTTTTTCTTCGACCTCAGTTTGCTTGGTGGACGGGATTGGAACACTTCGCGGGCAGGATGTGGCCCGCCGGCCGCTATTTAAGAACCTGGGCTTCAGTTTACACGATGAGATTCATGTCTTTACTGCGAAATGAAATTTAAGTGACAGTATCTCGTGCACCCTAAAGGACGATGTCCTTACTATTGATAATTGTTCATACAGCTTCTGTATTACTGAGCAGTCTGAACCCATGTGCTACTCGTGGAGGAAGTGACAAACAGAACCAAGTATTCCTCGTTTCCTGTTTTTGGCGTTTCGTGGGGAAAATTGCGTGGATGCTTTAGCCTTAGAGATAACACATGGGATACCACGTGTCAATGATCCGGTTCAGGGCGGTTGTAATCCATTGTGTTATACAGCTTTCACTTTTCAATTGCCCTGAAAGAATCATCATGTGTATATCTAGTAAAGGATTTCAGCAGGGAGTTATTATTTCAACTCCACCGTGATTTCAGGTCTGACACTTACTATGCGATTTCAAAGAAGTACAAGTATAACGCAACACCTTTCTGACTTCTACACGAAAGGTACTGCATCGAAGACTGAAACTTGCTGTTTACAACTACTTTGTCTACGGGAGTACGAGGAAGCATTTCCAAGATTAGTTTCATCACCGCTTTTCGGCCATCTGGCTAAGATCATCCCTTTAAGACCCGGACAGCTCAAGGCGCCCACACTGGCATCTCATATGGGTTCAACGTTATTTTAGCAGCGGGTAAACGGTGGTCCATACAGGACATCCATGTGAGATTAGGGTTGGGCCTATCCTGGGCCCAGGTAGGCAAACCTTTGTGGGAAATTCTTGTGTGTACTCACATGAGATGTGCCGCAGATACCGGGGTTCACACTGGCAACCCATGTGGGTCCCACGTTATGTTCCCGGCGCAAGTAAAAAGATGCATGGTGTCATAAAGGAAACCCATGTATGATCAGGGTGGGATCTTTATTGAGTAAAGTGGGCAAACTTTTGTGGGAAATTGGTGTGGACCAGTGGCGTCGCCAGGGTGCAAAGGTATGCACCCCCAAACGATCGCTTTGCCCCCGTGACCCCCACAGAAATTTGGGGTGTAAAAAAAATTATGCAAACACACACCGTTTATAAAGTGATAGGAAACACGAGGAACCACTGTCACTTAGTCAGTCGTGAGGCTAAAATTGCACAGTGTTCTCAAAACTACAATTTTTCGGCGCGCTTAGCGCCTAAGTTTTGGACTGCGTAGGACCGTAGTGCCTTTTTAGGAGACATAATCCACACTATCATTTCAACAGCTATAGGACTACTGCGACAGTGCGTCCTCACCCTTCAACAGTTTCCACATCAATTATTTTTTGGTCGGATTTTATGATCGAAAGCTGTTAAAAATTGGGATTTTGTTGCCTTTTTTCAACGTGTATCCAATAATATGAGGATAATTAAATAACTCACTCTCCCTAGGCTGATGTCCGTTTATAGTACCGGTGCCTTAAAATTTGCAAGGGGAATTTTGCTCTCCTGAAACTTCGCCGAGGCGAAGCGAAGCACTACGCTAGGGACCATGATCTTGAAGTGGTGATACATCCAAAAGGAGTATAAGTACTTGCACGAAATTTTCATACATTTTTCGGCTCACCTGCTCCCTTCGATGCTCTTATGTGAAGGGTTTCCCCTCAGTGGCATACCTAAAATGTAGCTGTCTCAATATTAATTCCTATTGGACAGCATGAGCTGATTAATTTTTAGAGCCCAGTACCAAAACCTTAACATGATCCGTCGTCCCCATTCACCCCCCCCCCCCAGTACGAGTAAAGTTAACAAAAAAGGTCGAATTGTGATTTCAGTTTTTGTGGTCTGCTTGGTGCGCATCCAGTGCCATTTGGTGATGCTTAAGTTAAATGCTTCATTCTAATAGTCACAATTTTGTGAATAGCCTCTGGGGCTTTCCCATGGACCCCCACTGGAGAGTTGTTCCTGAACCCTACCAGGGGCCATATGGTGGCTCAACGCCTACAGGGGAGCCCTTCGCGTTACCACAATGCCTCCAGAGATGCTCAGTCCTTCATTTTGGTGTGCCCTCCTGCAAAAAGTTGTGCCCCAGTGCCCCCTACTTCGAAAAATCTGGCCACGCTTCTGGTTGGGACTTTGTGGGACCCGCAAGGCCTCTATTCATGGTATATATCTTTGATGTCTGCGTGGTAGCACATGGACAACCAGATAGGTTCTATGTGGGCATTCCTTACGATACTTACATGCAGGGCCGTCTTAACGCATGGGCCCACTGGGCCCAGGCCCAGGGCCCCGCAATGTCAGGGGCCCCGCAAATTGACCTCTTCGCAAAAAAAAGCTTTTAGATATATCACATATGTTATTCACATAAAAGTTCCAATTTCCATGCTTTATGCGCGACATGGGGGGGGGGGGGGGTAAATGCAGGCATGTCTATGCTTGAGCGATGGTCAAGGATGTCAATTTTTCACGCAACTTTTTTCGAACACACTTGATTGAGGGGCCCCGCTCCAATGCCGGGCCCAGGGCCCGGTGATCTCTTAAGACGGCCCTGCTTACATGGGACCATCTGGGCTATGGCCAAATATGGACATCTGTATCAATTCATTGGCATTGTTACACTCACTTTGTAAAGAAACAGTTCACGCATACTTAGGCCTATAAAGTCCTTTAAAACGTTTTGATGAGTAGCTCCCACGGCAGGAGAAAAGCTGACACTTTTCTCAAAAGTTAGTTCTTTTGGCTGTAACTTAGCCCCAAAAGTCAAGGGGGAAGTGCGAAAATCTTGAGATCTTTACATCATGATCGGGGTCCGTGTTCCGTGGTCCCCTTCTAGACTGGCTGGAAAGGACAGATAAACTACACCTGATCTAAGTCAAAAGGCCGAGAAGTGGACCGAGTTGTAGATATTTCTCTAGAGTCCCAACAACTGATCCATAGGAGCCAGGCGCGGATCCAGACATTTCGAAAGGGGGGGGGGCTGAAAGCCCCCTTGAATATTCTCCTAGATTAATATTATGCTAAGTTTCGCGTATTTGTTATTATTGATGTGGCGAAAAGGGGGGGCTGAGGCCGGGAAAGCCCCTCCCCCTTGGATCCTCGTCTGGGGATTTCGCCTGAAAGCACTGTAGGACTATTTGGGCTTTTTATTATAGAGCTCTTTGGATGTGACAGATACCCTGATATAATAAGTTATTCAAGTAGCCTATGGGACTTAAGGCGAGCATCAGTAGCATATGCATACCTATAGGGGCAGGGGTCATTTTAAATTTTTAACTGAGTTGAGTGAATTTAAACAAACTAGTGGCTTTATAACGTGCTCGCCCTAGCTTTGAAGAGTCTTGCTTCGCTACTTCCCCTTCAATACCCAGCGCCCAGTCTAGCTACGGACCTGGGCGATTAAAGTGTTCGGCATTTTTTAAAAAGGCTCTGTTTTGGACCACTCGGGCCTATCAGGCTATATAGGTCTGTCGTTCAGAGCAACCTCTTCCCCGTCTCCCTTCTGAAATCCTCTCAGTTAAGGTCCTTGTCAAGTTGAAAACTACTGTATGTGTTAACTATTTCCTGTTGCTTTATTTATGTTAAATATATGAAGTATTTACATAACATATATGCATAGGAAGAGGGTGATAGGGGCAGGGGTCCACCCAGGGGCGGGATTTGATGTCTGAAAGTAGGGACAAAGCCAAGTGGACGCCAGACGGCGCCTACCGGCGTGGAGTCCAGGGGCCCGCCTCAGGGCCCCTGGCCGGGTCCAGGGGGCGAAGCCCCCGGAAGCTGAGCTATTTACGAAATTGTAGGCATTAAAATGATGCATTTTAGCCTCAACTTTAAATGACATAATGTGATCAATTGACATGCCACAAAAATCACAATTTGACTTTTTTCGATTGTATTCTTAGTCCATGTGACCAACAGTCAGATGGGATCGATAATGCTGAGGGCTTTAGGAAGTAGGGGAGAATAGATTATTTTGAGAGTTTCCCGGGGCCTTTTCTTAATTTTAAAATGGGAGATCTAGTATTCAGAATGGGTGTGCGCGCGAAGCTCGCTAAAAATCGCACTTTTCATACTTTTTAGTGATGAGTAATAGAAATGCTAAGAAAGAAAAGTATTCTCAAGGAGAGGCCTCTAGCCCCCCTTCGTTAAGCGTCCGTCCCTTATTACGGTACCGGAGATGACACTTTCCTTGCCTGAAGACTTGAATCTAAACAATCTTTAAAGAGTCGTAAATTTACACAGATCGACGGTGATAAAAATTTTGCTTTGAAAATTTCTGGGGGAGGGGGACTTCCCCTAGGTTGCGTAGGGCCATGTGAGCTTTGGTGGTTTCAATGATAAAAGAAGAGTTTGTAAGAAGTTATGACAAACAGGATGTTCTACAGGAAGTAGCTCCGAAACTCCCAAGCAATATTTAAAACTGGTGCGCACTAAGCGCTCAGAAGAAAACAGAGTTGAGACAGCGTTTGAGGCATTTAATTGTAACCTATTGTTTTTCTTTAGTTTTAAATGCTGTGTTTTTATTGCATAAAAATTTTCCCACTTTCCCCAGGTGACTGTTCTTTTCATGGAGCAGGATATGGGAACATATATCTTGCTCCATGGAGGCTTTCTTTCATGTTATTTTTGTCCATGGTGTGGGACAACCGGACAAGTGCCCCTCAACTATTTTATAGTGTGAAAAAGAAGGTAGTGTCGATTTTGAAGGTTATAGACCAGGGGTCGGCAACCTACGGCCCGCGGGCCAAGTCCGGCCCGCCGATGTCAAGAATCAGGCCCGCGGAGAGCAGTCAAAATCGCGTACAAAAAGCACAATGTGCAATACTGGCGAGAACGCCTAGCCACGCATGTCTGTAATACTTATTTCAACTATCAAATTCCCGTATACGCCTCGCCTCCAGAGGACCTATAGCTTAAAGTTTACCTAAAGCTATAAATAACTAAAACTGGGTGTAAAACACTGTGCTACTAATTACACATTATATACAGACAAGGGGGTACAGCTTCTGCACTGTACAATGACCGCTCTGCGATCGCGATTGAACGTGAGAAGTGCATGCAGTCGGCCCGGGCCCGTTGCAGTGTGTTAAGGTATAGTGTAGTGTATAGTGCCCACATTGTCTCACCCATGCAAAACCATTTTCATAGTTTGTTGTGGCCTGCCTTTCTTATTAACTTCGTAACAATGCTATTTCAACTACCCCTTTGGCCCTCCGCTAATTCGCCAAATAGCAATTTGGCCCGCGTCCCCGAAAGGTTGCCGACCCCTGTTATAGACTATACTTGAAGAAGTCAATGAAATCTTTTGAGGGTAGTTTTTACATAGACATTGCCAAACGCATCGGCAGTTAATTTAAAGTGCCAGGGAAGTAATTTTATTGGAGGCTGCATCTTGGGAAGTTGTGGCCGAAGGCACGAAGCCGGAGGCTGGGGAATGAGGGTCCTACCAGAGAAATCTTTCTTAAATCTGACGGCTTTTGAGGCTATTCTGGACCTTTTTTGAGTAAATCCTGCTTCCCAGGGTGTAATTTGAAAGGCTAAAGAAACAGTTTTCATATGATGGCCGCAAATTTAAGATAGTAACCGTCGGTCAATTTGCTGAGGATGGTGGTAGTTGGTGAGGAAAGTGAACAGCGAGAAGTGTAGCGAGGGTTTTGGAAATGGTAATTTAGTCAAGCTGTCCTACAGGAAGTAATAACCAGGCAATTCCACCAAAGTTTACTACGCACAGCAGTACTAATGAGACATCGATTTATATAAGGCTCATGCGAAGCACGCCGATTTTTTTCCCGAGACTTGCGGTTCCCTATACATTGGTAGGGTTTGGGACATTGTTTGCAAGGACCATGGTGCATTTTATGACGTACATTATTACTTTCAGTGACCCTTTTTTCAGAGCTTCCAATGGCGGGTAGGGGAAAACAAATTTTACGGTGCCAGACAAAATGTTCAATTATATTAGTCAGTTTTCTCTGGAAGTGCCCGCAAAGCGAGCCGAGAAAAATTTTCCTAGCAATTTTATGGTTTTTGATATTAATATTTTCCTTCATTAAATGGCAAAATTTCATCATAATAGGCTTTTGAAAGTTTTCTTATAATTTTTCTGGTCTCTCTTACTTTCGCTCATTTTATTTGAATATTTTCAGTTTTTAAGCTCTGGAACACGCTTGCCCCCCCCCCCCCCCTGTAATCCCGCCTATGTCGAAACTTATCAAACGATTTTTCAAGCAAGCTTTGGTTGAAATCAAAAGTTTCCTTATTACCACAGTACAACTTGGAAGGTGGAAATCTTTTAATCCTGTCGCATAAGTTAAGAAAGGTTGGTAGGTGTTAAAGAAGCAGATTAGTCTGATTGCAGTGATAAACTGAGTCAGTTCTCCTGATGGGTATAGGCAAGGTAACGGTAACAGGATGAGCTATAATTTAGAAGGATAGTTTACATCGTCGAGATCTTGAAGGGAATATGGCCAGGGCCGTCTTAAGAGATCACCGGGCCCTGGGCCCGGCATTGGAGCGGGGCCCCTCAATCAAGTGTGTTCGAAAAAAGTTGCGTGAAAAATTGACATCCTTGACCATCGCTCAAGCATAGACATGCCTGCATTTACCCCCCCCCCCCCATGTCGCGCATAAAGCATGGAAATTGGAACTTTTATGTGAATAACATATGTGATATATCTAAAAGCTTTTTTTTGCGCAGAGGTCAATTTGCGGGGCCCCTGACATCGCGGGGCCCTGGGCCTGGGCCCAGTGGGCCCATGCGTTAAGTAGGCCCTGAATATGGCATATCTCCAAACCAAGGAGTTGCTAGCATCTGCCTTCCCAAAGATATTTAGGCATAGCCAGAGAGTTGGCAACTCTCTGGTCATGATAGCCCTAGAGTTCTAAATGCAGCTAAATATTGGCTTTTTAACCTGCGTTGTGACTGGCAGTCATTCAAACAAGATAACCTCACTCTGGTTGGTCAACAATAAATAAAACAATAAATTTTTCCAGTTATTATTCATGCCATGCCTCTTTGATCGGTATTAGTAACTAATGGCAAGTTGAACATAACGTGGATTCAAATAAGTAAGGGTAGGCTGTGCACTATCTGACCAGGGAGCTGTTAGGACAACTCCCTGATATGACGTTACACTCTGTGGGTGAACCTTGCACATTTTTAGGAAAGGCCCGAGATAATCATTCGTGATTTCAAGCGAAAGGTTTGCTGGCTTTTAAACCTGCCGGGTGTGAATAGTTGTGAATTTGGTTCTTGTGACGAAGCTAGAGTGGTTTCTGTTGTCTCGCTCATATTTGATATGGCATCAACTTCATCAGTAGCGAGCCGTCATTCGCGACATGGGTTTAAATACTCTCGCGGCTTTCATTAGTGCAATAAAGAAAGTATCTACTAGTATCTCTTTATTTTTCTGTTATACTCTCAAACCTTGATTTACAAGGCATTTTTTTTTCAGATTTTTACCTCTGCATGGTAGGCAGGGTGAGATTTTCGGAGAATCCAGACTAAGGCCTATACACCAGCTCAGTGGTGATCCTGCGAAATAGGAGGGCAGTGCGTACAAAAAATACACACTAACTGGAGGCTGAGGTCTCACTGGAGCTGAAATTCCTGGCAGGTTCTGATATAAAAAGAACCAAGTCAAAACTCTTCTTTGGAGTATTTCGAAGGTTTTACCAACCACAAACCGAAGAAAATGGGTAATAATTCCAGGGGTGGCGCCAGAATTTGCCCGATGGGGGGGGGGGGCCAGCAACCTGATGATCCGACAAAGGCGATGAGTTGCCAAAAGGCAAATGAAAAATCTATAACTGTTGGCCTTTTTGGTAAAAATTTGAAAATTTGGGGGTGTTATTGAAGAAAATTTAAAAAATTTGGTTTTGGGGGGAGAAAAATTAGAAAATTTGGGGTCTTCATTGAAGAATCTGCCCTTCCTATGAGCAAAATCAAGCAGCTAGGTCGTCGGGGCTACTGAAGGTCGTTGGGATTACATATTATGTCGTGTACGGATTAAGCTCCCCGACGACATTGGAAAATTTCCCCGACGGGCGGCATCCTTCCCCGACGGGGGGCATCCTTCCCCGACGGGGGCCATGTGCCCCTGCCCAACCCCATTCCCGGTTGCCGCCGCCCCTGAATAATTGTCCAGATTTTATTGGGAGTCCACAGGGAATAGCGTATTATATCAAATAATAAAAAAAAAAATCAAATATATTTTAAAAAATCCCAACTCAAGGGGGAGGGGGTTAAACCCCCAACGCCCTGGATCCATCTCTGCTTTAAAAGAAAGAAATGTTAAGTTTCGCTTTAATTTGTCGACATGAAACGATGCTGATGTTGAGAATAGGGAACTTACACTCACATGGATACCTTACACCCTTGGTCCACTTTTTCTTCACAATAGGTTGAAACTTCAGAGAGAGGACTCTCCACTTTTCTTGCTGTAGAGGGTCCAGTGCTGAGAGGGCTTTCAATAAGTTGTGTTAGGATCCACTTAACGCCACTTGATCATCTCAATATTCTACTCTAGTCTTTATACTATGGTTTCTTTTATTTCAGTGTAAGGAGTTACTGACATTCCAATAATGTGATACAGCCTAAAATTCATACTTCAGATTCATCATCCATTTTCAAAAATTAGGTGAAGGCTTATTAGTAGAAGCACGGTAACCGAAGCTGAGCACCGTGTTATCATACGGCCAAAAACGTCCAAGTCCGGGGACCCGGACTCCATCCTCGGATGGACTCAACTCCGGATTCCACTTCCGTTTTACTAGACTAGAAACTGGCTCGGAATGAAAGGTTTCGGAATTAGAATTGGCCCGGAATAGACTGCGACTGGACTCACACAAGAAACTAATTTCAACCGAGTCCACAAAAATGAAAACTGCATTAACATAAAGTTCCATTGTTCTTGTTACATGCAGAAAAGAGAGCTCTTTGTGGGTGGGTCTATACTAAAGATTGTCAAAAAGACAAGTCTCGAAATTGGGACCACTGTTATAAGAACTGGCTTGGACTCGAGGGGTGCCGGACTCGGAGTTGACCCGTAAATGGCTGGCTGTTTAAGTAAAAACTTGCGAGAGTTATTAAACTGATTATCAAGGGCGGCGATTTGTTCTCAATATTGGGGGGGGGGGGGGGTATGACCAGAATTTCCAATAATTCACTGTGTGAAAAATCAAAGTCAATGGGCGATTTCTCAAATACTGGGGGGCATACCCCCATCCCCCCCCCGGGATCGCCGCCCACGCTGATTATGGAGTTTAAGCGAATATCCATTTCAAAAGGCTAGAGGATGGAAAATCAATTGACTGTGCACGCATTCACATCCACAGTCTATGCTTGATATTCTAATCGTGTGAAGAATCGGTTGCTAGTGTACGATGATAAACAGAGAAGCGAATATCGAAATCGAACCGAAGAGCCATCAACTTAAAGGGGAATTTTCATGATCCCAGACAGTTCCAATTCTCCCAACTATGCATCTTCTAGCTCCTCCCATAACTGTATGAAGCTCTTCCTTGTGCAAGAATAAACCTGTTTCATTGCTTAAGGCCATGTCCTGGTGAGCATACAAGGCTATAAAATGTAATAAAAGTACTCTCTCTGCCTTGTGTGGAATGTGAGCTACTCTGCATCTTTCAAATTTTCAGACTTTGATGTCAATCAAAGAGCAGTCACCAACTGAGAATTTTGATATACATACACTAAAAATATACTTTGGGGTGATGACAGTCTGTCTTTAAAGCTTTGTAGTGCATGTCCAAAGAAATGTATAATTTATGGCCATTGTGAGTACATGTAACGACAAAGTAACGGGACCTGGCAAAGTGTAAAGCCGTTACAATTACTTTTTACCAGTGTTGTAAACGAGTCACTCAATTCTACAGTCGAGTCGAGTCATTTACTACTTTCAATGTGACTCGAGTCGAGTCAGTGACTCGAGTCATTGTATTATTTCTTTGAGGAAAATTATTATACAATTGTTCGAGTCATTTCGCTTTGAAAGTTGGTGACTCGAGTCATGACTCGTTACAACTCTGCTTTTTACTCAGAACTGTAACTAATCCTTGTTCCGTTGCAAATGTAGCACGTTACACGGTTCCGTTACACGAACGGTATTACTTGTAATTCGTTACTTTCCAACCCTAGGGACTAAACGTACATGAAAAGAATTCATTAAAGGCACCTCTAAATAAAAAGTAACTGAAGATTCCTTCCCGAAAGAAGTATTTTGACCTGTCTGTAAACATGTATTTGAAATAGCAACAAGTTTCTTGAACTTTTCTTGACAAATAACCGCTAATGTCAAATAGCTATCACAGTCCCAGCTATTAATTATTTTTTACCTCCTAAGTATTTACCAAGATAACGAAAACACAAAGTGGCCTATAGTGTAATCTCTTGCAATAAATGAGTCACGGTTTGTGTCAGTGTATATAGCGGTAGGATTGGAAAAGGAACGAACGTCCAGTCTTAAACAACATTTTCCTTTGACCAAAGTCCTATTGCACCCCGACTTAATTAAAACATAAAAAAAAGGACAATTTAACGCACTTTTGGAGGTCATTTACGTCACATTTTCATTTTCTGGTTCTCAAGGGCTGGAATTTATCCATGAGTCTGATTCCGCACTCGCTCTTGTCAGTCTCTGGATGTAGAACCAGTATGCAAGTTTTGTCTTAAAATGTTACTCTTTGTGCAAATTATTGTCGCGCTCGAGCACACAATCACGGTTAATACCATATGCCCTATGCTTCCTAAAGAGGGATTTCATGTGACGTCGCGCGACTGAGATTCCCAGGTACTGAAGGGCAAAACACACACACGCAGTAAGCGTATTTACAGCACACGGGCACGGCATAACCATACATACTACTGTGACACAATGGACGCGTACCCGTCAAAACCAAAGAGACGCGCGATCTTGCCCTTTAAAACCAAAGAGACGCGCGATCACGTGACGTCGGTGAAACCTACCTTATGCACATGATGTCACAAAGGAGAAAAAGCTCATTCGTTTGGAGGAAAATGGAGGAAAAGCGCGTATCATTGCAAGTTACACCAATAAATACAAGGGGCGTAGATTTCTTTTCAACTTTGGGGGGATGGGGTGGACTATCGCAAATGTGGAAAATGTGCACGCGAAGCGTGCACGGCGAGCGCGAGCCCATGACGGGTGGGGTCCAGAGGCCCGCCTTAGAGCCCCTGGTGGGGTCCAGGGGCAAAGCCCCGGTGGGGGTCCAGGGGGCAAAGCCACCGGAAGCTCCAGGGTTTTAATGTCTCAGAAGTGCCAGGAAGACTGTTTTAAGAGGTTAGATTCAGTGGAAATGTTCTTTGCCAGGCTATTTGTATATTCATACATTTAGGAAATGCTATTTTGAGCACAAAACTCGTTGAGAAGCTGCACTGGATTGAAATTGTACAAGAGCAACAATGTCCTGTTAAGCTTAAAAAGGCAGGGATAAACATATAGGGTCATCCCAGACAACTGGATTTTGAATTCTGAGATCATTACAAGACCTGCACTTGGCTTTAGATCAGTGGCGTCGCCAGGTTTTTTGTGATTGGGCGCCCCATAGATGATGTATTAATACCTCGGTTCCCCCAAGTCTGCGTGAATTACACCTTTATTTTTCATGCGTTCCTGCGTTTGCATGCAGCAGTTTTGGCCTTTCGTTTGTCACTACATAAAGGTATCGTCCTGGGGAAGGGGTTCCCCTCCCCTTTAAGAATTTTTTTTTATTAATGTAAGGTCTTTTAGATGCAAAATGTTGCTATCTTTGGGATGCTTTTGGAACTGATCATATATGGCAGGAAAATGTCCATAATTTAGTGAATGCTATTTTTGGTAATGTAAAAGAGGAGAATATGTTGTCTATTAAGAGACAGATACGTTGTCAACAAATCTCCTGAAGCCCCCTCCCTTCTGGAAGTTCTGTCTATTTTACCGCCTTCTATTTCGGGAAAGTTTTTTCACAAAAATATGTGCGTGGAGTCCACAGAAACATTCTTGAGTTATTACGAAATATGTCCTTTCCTTCATTGTGCATTATAAAAGGGCATCTAAGGCTAGCAGATACCTGTATAGGACCTCCTGGAAGCTCTGCATTAATCAAATTAATTGGGGGCGGGTGTGGGGGCAATGACATAATGCGTATACTACCTGAAATCCAAATGATAATATAGAGTACGGCGCCGAAAATTTTACAACTATCGTATTTTTACTACTTTGGAACTAAAATCCGGACGAACAGCTGCCAGCAATGGAAAATGAGAGGGAGGGAGAGTATAGGTGCAGGGAGGTGATGTTAGACCTCCCTGATAGGTGTAGCAAAAGGGGTGAAGGACTAATAAGAGCGTTACAGAGTGCTATACCGATAATGGCTTAGCGCGAACTGGCGAAGCTCTGGTAAAAATGTTTGAAAAATGTATAACGGCAGATACGCGTACTTGCAACCTTCTACATCATGCTACATATTAGATTGAAAGATCCCATATTGATGCGAGGTCCTCACAGATGTTTGGAGATGCATCTCTGTTCTTCGGAAAGTGTTGTGATGAGAACAGTTTCGTGTATTATTACCTTAACAATGGTCATGACATGGAGTGTAAACTGTGACGAATAATATTTCCATTACCGGCAAAACCTGCATTCAGACTCTACATCGGAACACTTTAAATTGCCCAACAAACCTACATTCTACTGCCATAAGCCAGTCTTTTACCTATTAATTCGTAAACTTTCAACTTTTTGCAGCTGTGCTTCTCCGAAAGTTACTATCGGAAGATATTGATAATATGAGTGACACTGACGTAAGGTTTGAAGCGCGCGGAGCGCGCGAAAATTTTGATAGATTGCCAACGATTTGCTAAAATTCTGATAGTTTAAGAAACATTTGTGATAGAAAGTGAAGAGAGATTGAAAAAATTTCTTACGAAAATGAAGATTAAAATAAACTTTCCATCATACACGTATCTGTAGACTGAAACATTGGGGGGGGGGGGATGATTACATAGGCCATCCCCCTAGTCAAATGTTGGGGGGATATATCCCCCCCCCCGGGATTTACGCCCATGATAAATACAGGCACCTGATTTGTCAACCAATCGTATATACGCGCGTAAGTCTACTACAAGTGCGGCGAAATCCACGCCGTTCGTGCATGTGTGCTGCATTGTTTCCTCCAGAATGACGTCGCAGTGTGATGTCAATGCGTAAGGTATACACCTTAAGCATTGACATCACACTGACGTCATTTGCAGGAAAGCAATGACCTTATGCATTGACATCAACCGATCCATCATCGATTCATCGACGGTTACAATTCTAAATTTGTAATCATCATAATAAAACTATTTAATTAGCATTTGAAGTAACATCTGGCTGGTGGTGGCAAGATGTTATAAAGATATTGTTCAGATCGGTCTCAAAAGCAATCAGATTTAAGAAGAATTCTCGGGAAGGGTCGTCCGGTCCCCATCCTTCAGCGCTCGCGGCTAAAGGCTTAGCTGATCACCCCTTACGAAGATGCAGCCTCCGAAGAAAATTGATTCCCTGGCACTTTTTTTCTGCGGACGCTAATGCCCATGTTCTTGTCAGAACTACCCTTAACAACAATTCATTGATTTGGTCATTATTATACACTTATGACTCTCAAACTTTGGGCGTCATTATGAAAGTTAACTGTTACCTGTATTTTCGAAAGTTTTACTTTTCACAGTAATAAAAATCTTTAGGGGTCTCTTATCCCACAACATCGACAAAAACGTAAAACATAAAAGAAAGAATAGGAGGCTGTGGAAAGTAGGGATCTTTTATGTAATGGATAATATTGCATTTCAAAAATAAAGAGAAACAATAGTCTACAAGGAAAGGTCTTAATGTTTTCTTCAGCACGCTTCGCGCGCAACCGATTTAGATATTTTTGCGTGATTACTTCCTGTAGAACAATTCCACAGCTTCGCACGTAACCTTCCATTATCATTGTGACCACCCAGAAGCCAAGTTGACCTGTAATTCTGTGTAAGGTTAAATGGTCAAAATGTGATGTTTGTGATCTGATGAGTGTTTAAGATAGCAAAATGCTTCATTCTAATGGTTTTAATTCTTTACATACCCCAAGGCTTCCGGGGCGTCGTCCCCTAGACCCCACGTGGGTGTCGTCCAGGAACTCACCGGGGACCCTACGGCGGGCCCCTGGATCTCACACCTTTCAAGGGACTGCTCGCGCTCACGCGACGTCTTCGGCGACGTTTGGTACCGTATTCCGCCTGAGTCCCCCCTCCCCCACTTTCAGACATCAAATCCCGCCCCTTAATGTGGGCTATCTACAGACAAAACCTGAAACTTCTCCCCAGAGGAACTACGCTCTCAAAGGGACCTGAGACTTAACAACAAACCCTCAGACAGCCATGTCATAAGGCAAACATGAGTTGCCGTGAACAAACAGCTCTAACCATTACACTTAGGTCACCAATACTCTCTCCCGATTTTAGCCATGCGAATTCCTGGGGATCCCCCCTACCTTAAATGAACATATAAACAAGGAATAGGTACATTTCTTCCATCTTTGAGGGGGCATGGAAACTTATGCGTTAAGACTGGGGATAAAGCCACGTACATCTGATCGGGACATTTAAATACCAGCCCCGAGGGTAGCACTGGGAGCGATTAGCGCACCTCTGCCTCGATACCGTAACCTCTAAGCACTTGTCAAAAAGAGAAGAGGGATCTTACCAGGGTTCACTAGCGGCTCGCCATAGGGGCACGGGGGGCATTTGCCCCCCAAAAAGTTTGCAAAGCATGGTCTTCAATTTTCCCAAAAAATAATAAATAAACCATGTAATTCGAGATAGGTTAGGCCCTCCTTTTTCCTTGACTCGGTTTAAAATTAAAGAAGTGAATAACTTTCCAATGCAATGAGAAGGCTAAACACTAATAAAGTGCTTTCAAAACCACATTTTTTCGGCGCGCTTCGCGCGCGTTTTCTTAGTTCCTTGTTTGCTACTATATGTACTTCGGACATCACAAATGGGCCTACTATTAGTGCGAGCTAAGGTGATCAAAACAAATTATCACGCTGTGATATTTGTGATCTGATTAGCTTAGACATCATAATGTCATTTACAGAGGGTAACGGTAATGCTGGAGTTAAATGCCCATAATTTTGCATATACTTCAGAGCTTTCGGGGTCATTAGATACACAACCCATTAGCCGTGTTGATTATCATCATCCACGACTAAAAGCAGTTTTGCCCGGGTGTCACCTGGCCAGATTAGCATAGATATCTGTCTACAAAAAGTTGTAACGGGCATGTAGCCTAAACATACTGTTTCCCATAGAAGGAGAGGTTTCCCTTCCTTTGTCCAAAAGGACAGCGCCGTTGGCCCACGAGCGGTCTTATGACTGTAAAATGGCATGTTTTAAGCAAAGGGTTCACCTCCGTTCTAAAGTGTACCGATTCAGTTGATTTAAAATAACATACCAAACAGTCAATCTAAGCTCAATGTAGTGAGACTTTTTGGCCTAGCTATTTGTATATAGGATGAGACGTCGTTCTGAGTTAGGGGAAGTCCCCTCCCTCTTTAAAAATTTCGTTTCGGAACGGTACTGAGATCCAAAATGGTGCTATCATTTCATCGTTTTCAAGTGCCTTCATGCTCAAAAGTTTCGTTAGTTTAAGAAAACAATCCAGAAAACCAACATTTTGTGGCTTCTTGGCAAAGCTGAAACATATTGTGAAACAATGAAAGAAACAACAAAATATTTAAAGGTGGGGCTCATTTTATACAAATGGATCAAGTCGCTTTGCCCATTTCACCTGCCTCTTACTCCCCTGTGGAGTAGCGATCGGCTGCTATGGTTGTATTTTTATTTTTAAAGTAGTCAGCTCATGACTGACTGCCTGAAATGGTTTTTGAAGTGCTCTTGAAAACTACATGGGTAATCGATCGCTGAAATACATAATAATAACCATGCTCCTATTGCACTATCCGGAGCTGACCATTAATATTGCGGGGGGGGGGGGGTCTTCCGAACCACCCTGAATACGGACTTGAGTTTGCCCCCCCAAACAAAATTTCTTAGAGCCGCCCATGTCAGGGTTCATCCACGATCAATCTGGTAGAAGGTCCTCCATGTGGCCAAGTGGCTTCCTGACCCTGAAATGTTAAACCTACTTACTCCAACCACGTTTGGCAAACTCTCATGGGTAATGGTAATGTCAATCCAACAACTGTCCACTGAGGTGTAAGCTTAAATGCAATACCCTCCTGAAACTAGTGGTTCTTGAGCTTCTAGATCTTAGAATTTATACTGACACGGGACTCTGAGCTGCATCACTGATCTAGCTCTATGTAACCCCCCCTCCAGTCAGTTGGCAGACCTCCAACAAATAGAACATAGTGTAGAGGCTGATGTTAACATTAATGGCATGACCAGCATTGCTTGGTAGGGGAACTCCACATCAAGAATGTCGTTGAATTCATTCTGCTCATAAATGTTACACAGATAATAAGCTGCTTGTGCCCCATTGACTTTTTGATGAAGTTTTGCTTCCTCTCCACACCAAGATACCAAGTTTGGTACACCAAGTTGATAAAAACTATATTTGGACTTATAAAACTTCTGTGTAAGTGGTAGTATAAGGTATTGTAGTGTAAATGTCACTTCTTTGTTTTAATCATGAGTACCTTGCCTAAGTCAAAAAACGCCTGAAAGGGAAAAGGATACTCATCGTAGCCACTTTGATAGTTGAAAACACTTCTGATAAGGATAACCAAGATTCGCATCGATATAGACGGATTAAATTCTCTTTCTGCTGAGATGAAAAGTCAGGCACAAAACTGTGTGAAGTCCTTTGGACAGGTGAGCAGGAAAAAAGGCTTCCCTGGGTGACGTCTCTCAGGCGGTCACTGATAACCACTGTGCCATTAAAAGCTTTCCAGGTGCTTACTGCGGGTAGGTGGGGATTACATATGTAAATAGGAGATGATGAGGATGATGTAGATTAACACTTCCATGGGCTCATGATCATGATGACCACAGAAGTGCAAGTGTATCCAGCCCATCCACAAGGCTGAATATGAGCATTGCATGTGGAAGTGTTATTAGCTACTCTGTCATGTCTGTGGGTTGATGATGACAACAGCAGAAGTGCAAGTGTATGCAGCCCACCCACATGGCTGAATATGTACATGACATGTGAAAGTGTCAGTAGCACTGCTGTCATGTCTGTGGGTTGATGATGACAAAAGCAGAAGAGCAAGTGTATCCAGCCCATCCACGGAGCTGAATATGGACAGGACAAAATCACATGTGGAAGTGTTACTAGCACTTCTGTGGTGTCTGTGGGCTAATAAGGACAAAAGCAGAAGAGCAAGTGTATCAAGCAAATCCACATAATGGAATATGGACAACATCACATGTGGAAGTGTTACTAGCACTTCTGTGGTGTCTGTGGGTTGATGATGACAAAAGCAGAGCAAGTGTATCCAGCAAATCCACATGCATAGCTAAATATGGACAACATCACATGTAGAAGTGTTACTAGCACTTTTGTTGCGTCTGTGGGCTAATAAGGATGACAGCAGAAGTGCATGTGTATCCAGCCCACCCACATGGCTGAATATGGACAACATCACATGTGGAAGTGTTACTAGCACTTCTGTGGTGTCTGTGGATTGATGATGACAAAAGCAGAAGAGCAAGTGTATCCAGCCCATCCACATAGCTAAATATGGACAACATCACATGTAGAGGTGTCACTAGCACTTTTGTTGCATCTGTGGGTTGATGATGACAACAGCAGAAGTGCATGTGTATCCAGCCCATTCACATGATAGCTGAATATGGACAACATCACATGTGGAAGTGGTACTAGCTCTCTGGAAGGTTTATGATGACAGCAGAAGAAGTACAAGTGTAACCATCCCTTCCATGGGTCAATCATGGCAATGTTACATTTGGAAATGCTACTATCACTTCTGAGGGTTGATGACAACAATATTAGGAGTAGAAATGTAACCAGCCATTCTGTGCCACTGTGGGTATAGGACACTCAATAACCCACAAAGAGACTATTTATAACAAAACTGATTATTTATTTCCATATAAACATATCAACAAGATACATGATATACAAAAGAACACAACAAAGCCTTGGCTAAGACAGGAAGGTTCATGACAAGTTTGGCACAGACCCTGCATTGATTACAAAGAAATATCACAACAATTTTCTGATGTTCATAATTCTATGCATTTCACAATTATATTACCCTTTACTAAGATTAATCAAGGAAAATGACTTTACCAGATTTGCCTTCTAGCTACAGCAAGCTGTTCAGATTCACTTATCTGTGTAACTGGTTTGATTTTCACATAAAAAATCATGAAGAAATCTTCGTCTTTTCTGCCGGCAAACACAACAAATTGACATTTCTCAACACTGAACAATAAAATGTACAATAATACATAACAATGTAGAAGACCACAGCATGGCAGCTTCTGTTAGAATAATACATCCAAAATACATTATTGCTTTCAACTTAATATGTATGAAAAATCACCTAACACTAGGAACATTTACATTTAATATAAATGGTGTATTAAATTCTAACAAAAATTCCTTCTCTAAAAAACCCGAAACTCAAATGAAACTTCTATGAATGGAATAAATATGAGTCAAGGAAGGTGCCATCATGTAAGTGCCAGAATATGTAGGATATACCATTATACGTGTCATAAATATTCATTAACATTACATTATTAGTACCAAGATAGAGCAGCCTCCATTGTGGGCAGTTCTTAATGAAGTCTACTCCTCAATAGCATTATAAATATTACTGCACTTATGTCCTACTATGGTGGCAAACAGAAAACAAGGTATGGAAATGAACACAGAATGAGAAAAAAAAATTTTCATATGCAACTTAGTCAAATTCATGATGTAGATATGTACAATTTGAAGGAGAGGTGAGAGGTTAAAACCATAGGCATATTATACCAGCCAGGCAGGCTAGGGACACGCAGCCCCTCTTGGGCAAATTGGAACAATTTGGGAAATTTCTCCAGTAGTACATGTTTTCTTGTCTTCTTGGGCAAAAACCACTCAGCCCCCACCTGCCAGAAGAAAAACTTTCTGTAAGCCTATGGTTGGAAGTACAAAATAAAGACTAATAAATTCAGTTGTATACAGGTGGGTATGAAGTGAAGGGACATAGTTGAAGTTAGACCAATTTTCAGAGGTGGGTGCCAAGTAAAGACAGAGCATAGCTAGTGAAACATTTAATTTTTGACAAGAGTGGGGTATATTCTTGATTTACTGGCCTAATGCTGGGGTACTTTCTCATCAGAAACTGGGAAACAACAAAAAATGTTGATTTTCCTTCTAAGTTCCTACAAAACCAGTTGAAGCCATCACTTTTAGTGTTGTTGTTAGTGGGGTTAGTAGCAGGAAGTGCCAGGTTTAAGGAATGTTAGTACTGGGTGCTAAAGAGTATTCCTGGATGCCATCACCGTCACTGTACCTGATCCTGGAGGGGGCATATAAATCCTGTGCCCCTGGTAACCTTCCTGACAGGAGTTTCATGAACATTTGGACACAGAGAAATGAGACAAAATAAAATTGAGCAGGCTGAAAAAGCATTGATGTGATTATCCACAAAACTTCTAATGACCTCCCCCCATAAAATCCCCTCTTCTGTTTTCCCTTAAAGTGGCTATGTCACGTGTAAATTAACGGTTTAAACCCTTTGATATCTTTAGGAATACGTTTCCTACAACGAAAATCAACCATTCAGTTTGTTTACAACTTATTTTTCCGCTCGAAAATTGAGAAAAAATACACCCTCTTCCAGCCTTGAAAAGTTAGTCTCCCTGAAAATTTTCAAAATCTTGTTACGTCATGTGACGTCACTTTAGGAACTGATCGTTGTTTGCCATGGTATCCTTCGGACATTTGATACAGTGTTTGCATTCCATTGTACCGGTTACCAAGGTCGATACAATGTAAAACCTGCGTGAAAAGTTGTAAATTTTGGAATTGTTATCCCTTTTCTCATGCTTACCAGTCGTTTTAGTCAATTAAATGCATTTCTTCACGCAGGTTTTTCGTCTTGGTGTCATGATAAGTAGCTGCCGCGTACAAACGTTCACAACGCAACAGCATAGGTACAGCATGGAAGTACTTCCAGTACACAACATACCTGATACTACACAATGTAACACCAGCACTGTTTCGTAGTATAGTAGGTACCATGTGAAATCAAATTTAATACTTTCTTTGGAATGGCGGATCTGAGCCAGGGAGTTGCCCTCTAATGGCAACTCCCTGATCGGACTGTGGGTAAAGTGAGTTTTCTTGGATTTGAAATCGGAAAGGCGAAGGCGATACTGAACTAGACGTCAGTGGTGCAGATGGGGTGAGTAATTCGTTACGGCGCACAGGACCGTATCGATTTGAGACTGTAAGGTGAGGTAAAAGTACAACACCACAACAATTCGAGAATGAGAAGCATTTGGAGCAATTGAAAGGGACTTTAGCTTGGAAAGTTTTATGTAGGCAGTCAAAATATGAACTTCAGGTTGTTTTCGTGCAAGTGTCAGTGGAAATTGTGGAACTAAACTATGATCGAGTGTGCACAGTATTTCGCTGGCTGCTGCCAGTCCACACACTGTACGTATTACTGCAGACCGAACAGTACACTGCCTAGTTTTCTCGTTCTTCGGTTACGAATCAAGAGTATTTGTAATTATTAGTAATAGCCTACTGCAGCCCCAAAATGTAACAGACCGACACCACCCTTAAAACAGGCAGAATAAAGTTCAAATTCAAGACATGCCACGAATTACAATCATTACTATCTCTTACGTATGTATAGGCTATGCTGTACACCAGGTTTGGTATACAGAGGCTGGTGTTCCTAAAATGACGTCATTATCGTGTTGGTTTGAAATCTCATTTTCAACAGTCTATTTTTTGGTGCAATTTTCTGAAACATTAATTTCTTTTTAATGCTCAAGGCTGTAAGGGTGATGAAAACAGTTTTAGAAAAAGCTTTTTGTGTACTTTAGGCTAAATTAGTCTCCCGTTACTCCAATTTACGTGTCATGGCCACTTTAACTAATAGTGATGTTGTTTCTTTTATGGTTCCACACATGTGACGTAAATCCTGCACAATTCCTGAACAAAACTTTTGAACTTTTTATCTTAACCAGGACCAGGTTTTGCAATATAATGACTTTCTTCCAAGAAGTGAATTATGAAATGAAGTTTCATCAAATTATCAAAAATGATGAATCTTGCTAACACATTTTTGGAAATCACAAAAAGTTGGACAGATTAGAAGGTTGCTTCAACTGGGGTTAATTTTCCCATAAGCTTTTACTTTCCTAAAAAATGAAATGAATTTTCCAGTCCATGCAAGTATGAGATATTTTTAATATTTCATGAATGCAGCTTCAAAAACTTTAACATTATTCTGTGGTTGAAACTGACACCACGGATCACTATCAGAGATTTCTGTTTTTCTGTGATCAGACACATTAGGCTTAGTGGCACCCAAAATGGGCAAAACACACCAAATGCAAATTGCCCCAATTTCGCCCTCTTACACAACTAAACAATGCAATGTTGTGAAATAGGCATAAGTATTAATACTTTCTAACCAGGCCCATTCCACCACTACCCTATTTTTGTGACTGGTGGACCATACACCAACACTTGTTATGAAACACTGCCACATTCATTTGGAATTCCCTTTCAATTTCAAAAGTCAAAACATTTGAACACCATAACTCTCAATGATATTACCATTATGTGTTTGTCAACCCTTGACTCCAATACAATTTATAAATGCAGCTTTCCTGGACAGTCATAAGACCAATGCATGACAGCACAATCTTTTTTTACATTTACCTATAAATATCAACACCTTGGACTTTCAAATAACGGAGTCCAATCTTATCACATTTGTGTACTAGGATAAAACTACACAATGGGGAAGGCAAAGCTTGTGATTTTAATTGCTTGTAATATGATAATAAGCTTTGTCAAAACAAGGCCACAGGTTCAAATAAGATTAGCCCTGAGATTTAAACTCAACAACCACACAGGCTACTTACAAAAGCTCATTAAATGATCCCTGGATTGAGCTGCTATTAGTGAGTATGGATAGGAATTCAAAATTACACCAATTAAATTTCATGAACTTTTCTTTTATTCCATACTTTTTGAGAAACTGAAGCACTGATGAAAATTTTCCTACCACTTTTTAGTCATGCTTACATGGGGAAATATCTCATAGGAAAAACTGGTCAGAAACTGGCAACCCCACCTCCAACCCCATTCCCTCAGATTCAAGGATTTATGTAAATATTACTTCTGTGTGCATTTGTACCCTACAACCTATTGTCCATAGCATGAGATCCTAACCCTCTTTACTGAAATCTACAAGTTGGCAATGTAACTAAGGGATATTTTGACAATGTAATTTTTTGTTACATAAATTTTGTTATTACATCTCTTTTGTATTTCTGCGTCAAACATCAACAGCTTTCTTACACCATTCTCTTTTCACATTTCATATTTGCTTTCATCCTTGGTCTTTCTATATTTTGTCAAGAGATGTGCATACTACATATGATGAGAAAGATCTCAGAGATAGAATTGACAAAATGGAATAAAACTACTTGTGATTTCTTCACTATACAGCGATCTCAGAAAAGAATTTCATGCCACAAAGTCAGCCACTTGCTTCAAACCTGAAAAGGATGAAGCTAGCCTATCTGGCAGGGCTGCCTATTCCTGTAACACACCACAATCATATACAACATAACCAATATTAACAGACAGCCAATATTTATATTTATCAAAGTTTACAATGGCTTTTCTAAGAGGACTGGTAGTGTTCATACTGTATAAATATGATTCAATGAGAAACCACCACAAAACATTACTATGATTACCACTATAATATTTATATTCATTTTAATATCTCCCACTGAAGATGTATCAAACACTATGAATGTCTCTCATGCATTTAATAACATGTGTCAAGTACATTAAAATCGTCCATAGTTAGTGTTTTCAGCCCAAGCAAATGAAACATCAATTACAAGCCTGTGTAGCACCACTGTTCAGCCCAAATATTTCCATGAAAGGCAATTAGCATTCTTTCCTAGAATGTAACAATAGCAAAAATCTAAGTCCAACCAGGTGTCCCCTTGATATCAGTAATTCGTACATTTATAGCCATTACCGTTCTGAAAACTAGCAGCCTGCAGTTTCTCTTCCTGACATTTAAGGATGCACTACAGCCAAATATTATGTGGCATCTTTGCTGGTGAAGCATTTTATATAGTCTACATGGTAGAGTCTGACATTGTGTGAAATCTATATCTGCTGGTAAAACATTTTTGCAAACATATTTTTTGGGCAAGTGACATGCTCATCAGTTTCAGTGTCATGACCCAAACTTCTTTCACACATGGAAATGATTATGAGTACCCAGGTTAAAATGTAATATTACAGAAATAAGTCAATCATAAATCAAACCATGTCTGACAACCCAGTCTAGAAGTCCCTGTGCTTGCAGCCAACCCATCTACTAATGTCACCGATTTATGTTTTGGCCCCATATCTCCTCTAAAATAATGGATGCATATATCAGTAATAAATATATCAGTAATAAATATTCATCATCACAAATAACTGAACAATGCTCCTTCAACAGGCAGTAACTTATTATCCATGGTTGTCAAGGCCATTATGGGGCACACAATATATTCTTTGTGAAGTAAACACTAAACAAGAAAAGGTACACACTGAAGCTGTAATCATAAGTTCTTACAAACACAAAGTTGTGTATTGCTCTAACAGAGCAGATCAGGGTTTAGTCACGTATTCATTAAGTTCCAACCTTCCAAATAAGTCCACAACTAGGGGTCAACCGATAATCGGATCAGATATCGGATCGGGCTGATGTTTAGGACCAGTGGTAAAACATCGGATCGGCGAAATATAGCAAATTGCACTTGCCGATGTTTGCCGATGTTTGCCGATATTCCATGAGTCGAAAATCGGGGGACGTATTGTGATAGTGATTTCTTACAAAGAAATGAACAGATAAATAGGATTAATCATTTTATTACTACCGACAATAGCCCTTGTGATCGACTAGGGCTGTCAATTCCCATTTAATCTCCTAAATTCCTTATCAACAGTGTAAACTGGCCCGTTTGACGAGCACTATGATATTTGCAATATGCACAAGCTTTTAAAATCTGTACGTAGAGTCTAGCGATCATGTTCACTCACTTTCGGTTTCAATTCACCAAAATTTATCAATGAACAAAACGAAGTGTGGAATTCACAGTCATTAATTGTATGTTTGATATAGGGCCGAAATGTACACAAACAAGGATACCTTAGGCATGTACGTGTTCTGTACAGAAAAGTTCAAGTGAAATGCACCATGAAAGCACAGTAAAGCCAGTGCATGTGTAGGTCCGTAATTGTATGCAAACACCCATACATTAGGCTACGCACCTGCTCTGTAATGACGTTGACGTACATAGCAAGAACATGGGGTTGTGGTCCGGGAATAACGGTGTTTTTCGATCGCTGCTTGTACGACTAAATTTCCAGTTGTTACATCATAGTTTGCAGTAGTTAAGGCGGATGGTTTTTATGTAAGACATGCATGTTCATTTGTGTGAAATTAGGTGTGCCATGTACTTTTATGGCTTTCGTAATAAACGATGTCTGCATCATCACCCCAATACCCAAAACTACTAGCTGCATAACTAGCACAGCAAGCTCTCTAGCTAGCATGCATGGAACAAACATTTACGTATGGCTATATAGTACATGCATGCATGTATTACGTACTGCTATATGAAACACTCAAAACAAACTTACACGTGTAAGCCTACGCAATCTGTTTATGTGTAAGAAAAGCATGGTAGGATGGTGCGAAATGGCCATGTACATGCATTGAAATACCGTGGGCTTATTTCTGTTTTAACGTTCATTAGTGTGAGCGACTTGGGCTACGAACAGAGAACAGCAGGTATTGCATTTTGTTCGGGGAATTAGTAGGCCTTCTGTGAATAGGTCAAAGTTCAATCACGGAATTATGGGCTATTAATGAAGAGTCACTGATAGTCCGCCGGTTGCTTATTTTCGAAGCTTTATTTGGTCATTGAATTCTCATATAGACATCGTTTTGTGAATGAAAGGTATCAAAGCAAAGCATGGAGGGGAAAAATACGAAAGTGCCGTTTTTAAAGGGAAATTCGTTTAAGCAGATGTGCATGCATAGGCATGGTCACGAGGAATAAGGAATGTTTAATCGCGCTGTGAAAGGATGTAATAGCATTGATAGCGAAAATATCGGATCGGATCGGACATCGGCCGATGTTGTGATAAAAACATCGGACATCGGATCGGCTGCAAAAAACCACATCGGTTGACCTCTATCCACAACAACCAGAAAGCTTGCCCCCCCCCGGTGAATGTGTACTACTCCAGCACCTATATTGACTGTACTCATAATACCAACTTCAGAGAACTGCCGCAAGAATTCTATTGATCTGTGTTAAAACTGTGTCCTAATGATTAACTGTTCATATGTACCAACAAACATAAATAAATATTCTACAAAAAATTAATCAGAGCAAGTTTGATTACTATGCATTTCATATGAAAAATGTCCATGGGGTTTTAGTCTGTGATTTCTATTGCTTAAAACTCAATGACGAAGTCCCGTTGATTTAATGTGTATTAAAAAGTGAGGTCATAAAACAATAGTACAGTTTAAGCTTGTCTTGCAGTGTGAATATTTATATATTAAAACCAACCAACAGTTGAGAGATCAAATTAGACTCATGAATACAATGAAACTGGATGTTCTCTATCATTGTTCGCAGATGTTGGAATGTTCAAGTCGAAAGAGGTATACATATTCCACACCTGCTAGGAAGGAAACTAGAAGACAGGACCCTGAAGTTACTAGTGACTGACTGCACTTCCCACCACACCGGCCTACTTTTGACTCACCAAACAATGCAAGCACTTGTATTAGTTTAGTATCCACCACAAAAATTTTGTTTTTATGGGCACTATTTCATGAATCTGGCCCCCGGTTCATGACGGGATTAGCGAAAGGAAGGTAACAATAACGTTTATTACAAATGAGCAAATCAGGTAGGTACAGGCCTTTAGTGGAGGGAGGTTCTACTGTAAAATCCCTCTCCTTGACGCCTCCCTTGAATAATCTCCCAATTGTTTTCAAATCTATGATTTAAATATGAACAGTGCTGTGACAGATCCTTCCAGGTACCTCTCTACCAAAAACTTCTTCCCTTCCACCATGCTCTGCCCTTCCAAACTTGACAAGCTGGCTGCAGGCCCAAGACATTATCGTTTGTAAAAATGGCCACTGGCCCCGAAATTTTACTATTTGACTTTATATGAACTATTGCATGGGATATGTAACATTTGATATCATTAACGATTGACAGTATCCATGGTGCATCTATATTTATTAAAGTTTGCTTGCAACCGACCTTCCACTTTCAAATGAGACCAGTGTTACATCATTACGCTATTCTATAACTTGGCAAATCTGCACATTGTCCTTGCCTTGGAATGCGACCTTTGACCTCAATCACAGAACAAGGGAACCATATTACAGGTTTAATCATATTATGCTTTCAATTCACAGAATAAATCTGATGTCACAACCTGATGATTTCACACATATTTTCTTAGCACTTAGTGCATGCCATATATCTCATAATGCAAAATATTCCAAACATTTTAAAAGGTCTGCATAGTAGCATTGAAGTGTAAGTTTACAAAGAGGAATTCTCCAGGTGAAACACAAAACTAAGACACTACCACACTTCTGTAATGATTACTTGTGGTACTGTATGATCAAGTGTACAGTATAAACACATTTCAATTTCCCTCACTTTTGCTCACTATTTTAGAAAACAGAAGAAAAATACCAAAACCAGTTTGAGGCAAGGAGTGTTTGCTTCTGAATATCTGCATCTGTTAATACCGTAATAAGGTACTGGTCTCTGTGTAAATAATGATTCTTTCAGATGAGGATATGTTTCAACTGAAACCATTTTTTTAAATTTTCATGCTATTTTACAACCTGACTACCACAACTTTTGACTTTGGTATGTGAACTCTGACACATGAATACATCCAGGTACCATTTTGCACCTAAAACCCAAGTTTGATTGAAATAGGTCACTCGACCAATTAAAGAGATATAGACAATGCAAAAAGTGTTTGCTATTGACACACATGAAGGATGCAGCTCTAGGTCTCTCCCAATGGACATTTTAAGATGTCTTACCAAAGTTTCACCCACACAGCACATAAATAAAAAACTACTATGACTGTCCCTATTCCTTCAGTAAGAAAAAATGATTGGCCTAGATCACTCAGTAGTCTGCACCCTGTGTATCAAGGACCCTGCTTCACAACTGTTGCACATCTCTTATGGCAGGGTCATATAAACCAATTTATCCCTACTGAGCATATTCCATACCATGAAGACCTCGGCACATGAGGCTGAACTCCCGCACAGCATCTTGGACTTGCCGCTTATTTACTTTATTTCTGTAAAGAAAAAGGAGAAAAAGAGAGACATCAAATTTCATCTTTGAAGGAAATAATATGATCAACTTTACATTATCTGCAGTCAAAATAATTTAATGCAAACAGTTCAACAGTTCAAATGTTTTCCAAGTTAGCAACTGATACAGTCAAGTTTAGGCTTTTTGTTGGGCTTTTGCCTTATTGAACTTGAAGTAATGTGAAGAAAATTAACCAATATTACTTAACTGCAATCTATGTAAGGTACTGACAACCATTAACTTTAAATTTATTCCTTACCCCAAATTTTCCAGCCAGACTGCAACAGGTCACAGTAAATTATTTGACATCTGTCATGCCTTACACAAAATAATGCATCACAGCCCATCTACAATACTTGATGTTCACAATGCACTCTTACCACGGCCAGCATCTTTCAATATAACAACCTTCCTCTTTCTGCATAGCAGACAAACATTTGAATATTTCAATTATAAACTTGACTTCTATCTCTCTTTTATTTCACACCAGCTGAAACTTTTTCAAGCATTAAACATGAAATAAATTCCTTACTGTTGCATTTTTATTTAAAATTTATTTAAAATTTTATTTAAAATTTAAATTATTTATATAAATTATTTATTTAAAATTTTACAAATCCACTTTCAAATGGCTTGTAGGGTAACATCACTTGATCACAGGACAGTGATGATTGATAAATGGGAAAATGTGCCAATAGTCACAGTGTGTATCACATAGCAGCAGCTACCCAAGTGTTGTAAAATAGTAGATTAGCAACACCAGCTCCCTGGTTTGACAGAACAAGCATGTTTCAAAGTGGAAAGTTCACATAATGCCCTAAACAAGGTTATGGCTATACTGTATTTAGGATACTTCCTTTCCCACAAAGGACACTCATTTTCTCCAAAACTTACCTGGTTTGGGAGTCTATGAGCAACAATACTTACCTTCTATTTACATATGTATTTCCCTAATTGCCTGCAATTGTCTATGTCTACGTCACTTCTCCCGTGCCTCATTTCCTATTTTCCGTACAGTACCTGACAGTATCATTAAAATTACCTCTTAGTGTGATTAACTCTATACACTTATGTGATATACGATAATGCAAGGTCTCCATTACTGCTATACTAACATTGCAATATTCACCTGTAGGATGTACAGAAATAATTGCACCACTTCTGCTTCATAAAACAACTTCATAGTAACATACACACATAATCAGGACAGCAACTGTAACCAAGATATCCATATTAAGAGCAATACTGTACAACAGGAATTGAGAGTAAGCCACAGTATTACTGTTATACCAATATTACTAATAAGCAATATTAACCATAACCCATACTTTAATTTTCAAAAAGATACCAATCTGATATCAATGTTTGAGAAATACCCATACTGTGACAAAAAGTATGCCAGACTCAGATTGAGGATTACCAGAAAGTGTTGTTTCATTTTGTGGTAAAATATTGGGACTTATAGTCTGACCTAAGAAAATAACATCTGTATTAAAAAAACATATCTGTTGGTTTACAGTATAATATCAGCATTCTTAGTAAAATTTACAAATGCAAATTTATAAATTGAATATAGCCTGAATAAAAGGAACACTAGCTGCTACTCATGTTGGATAACCAGTCTGGCACAAGAAACTTCTAGAACCGGGACATGTCGATCTGCCTGATCACAGCTAACTAGAAAATATTACAATCCTCTTGTGCAATACTCAATGATAAGGAAAGACAAAGTCACTCTGAAGAATGCATGGTCAAACAAATTAGTGGCTCTGAATAAACTAAACAACATTCCCGCAGGCTTACCTAAGGATTTCAACTACAGCATCATGGCAAAACTGATTTAGTCCACCCTAACCCTTGAATAACTCTAAGCAGTAGGTTGCTACCCCATGTTACAAAATTCTGATGCCTACAGGAGGAGAATTTACCACAAATTATTTGACTAAATGGTCCTTCAATTTTTAAACCATTCAGAGACAAATCAATTAACCATCAAAAATTCAAAAGTGTCACTATTACTTTTTGCTACGTTTTTTAGAATTTCACCATTTCAGTATTTTCATAACTACACAACTTTATTTTAGCAGACCTGACTCATTTCTATGGCAATGCATTTTGAGTTCTGGGCTCTCAATATCACCTGTCTTTGAGAAGAATGGTGACAATATCGTTAAATGTTGCAAATTTGACTCATCTATAAATTCAGTGCTCCTTGTAACTTTACAGTATTTATCAAATAATTTGCCCTTGAATTGGGAGTTGTAAAAAGATTTTGTGGCATCTTTAAATATCATATTTTTTACCAAAAGATAACAGATACAGCCTATACACTACAAAAACTTTAAGATGAAGTTGGAATGGAAAGGACAAATTGAAAATAACACTTTAATGACTCATACTGAATGACAATTTGTAACAACCTCTGTGCACATAGGACAGTAGTTTGCAGAGGTGCAATACACAAGAGTGATTGACAGGGATTGCTCAGGGCAGTCACAATATTTCTTGGATTTGGGTGGGAGAGGGGGGTAGTAAACATGTGAGCCTTTTTGCACCTGGATTTTGGCATTTTTTGAAGCAGTTTTTGACCCGTGCAAGATACAGTAAACAATTTTCGGAAGAAAAACTTCAAAACAAAAATTACTGATGATAAAGAACAACCACTTAAACAGGTTGCAACAGTTGAAGAGCTCTAAGTACTCTAAATAAAAATTCATCAACTAAAAAATGTAAATGTACAGGACTATAAGTTAAATGTACCTTAACACATTCCACTAAATTTCACATGTGGTAAGCCACTTAGAAAGTGCAACCAAAGGCATAAATTTCAAAGCAGTTAATCACACAAGCCACTGTTGCTATTGCAATACTTTGGCAAGTCCATGTAGTTGAAAGTAAAATGTTTCTTCTTTCTACCACCTTACACAATCTCTGAAATGTATGACTGGTTTATTCTAGAGCTAGATAATGAGCATATCTAATCACAGAGACAGACAACCAAAAAATTAAAACACCTTGTCTAAGTTTGCACCTGAATTTAGAAATTATTTTGTCAAGAAACCAGTTACTAGTTCTTTTTCCACTCATGCAAAAATTATTGTAATACTGTTCAACCCATGTTACGTGACAAGGACTGAAATCCATACAGTTTGTCAATCTGAAAGTGA
Source organism: Holothuria leucospilota (assembly GCA_029531755.1). Classification (NCBI taxonomy): domain Eukaryota; kingdom Metazoa; phylum Echinodermata; class Holothuroidea; order Aspidochirotida; family Holothuriidae; genus Holothuria; species Holothuria leucospilota. The sequence goes on from CM055966.1 coordinate 43,551,412, forward strand.
TCTGATTTTAGACTCAGTAGGAATGGCAAAAGGTGGCAGTAGGCGTACTTTGGTAAGTTTAATTGATAATACTGTTTTAAGAATACGATACAGTGCTTTGAAGGCTTAAGGTCCAATGGATTTATCTCTGAATATAATGTACACATACGATAAAACTGAATTTGACAGTGCAAAGTTTAAAAATCAAGGACAATGTTTTGACAGAACTTTGTCTACTTTGCCCACTACAAAGCAACTTACGTGAGGATGCCGCTGATCTAATTGTATAAATCCTTACACTGAAAAACTGACTTCTTAAACCAGAGATTAATCTCTAAGCCTAGCAATCAAAGATGAACTTTGGTGTTCTGTTATATGCAAATTAGTACCTATCTGCTTGTTTTTCTACTGAGTCCAATTAAACAAGCACGCTTGATAAGATTGTTCTTGCAAAATTTTCCACTCAGTTGACAGGTAGCTACTTAGTAGCTTAACCAGCTACAAGTTAAATTTTAATTACTTTAAGTGTTATTTGCACACGTGAGATGAACTGAAAGTTACATGAATTGCCATCATAATACCTTCAGTAATTGTTACACTGATATTTAAGTACTGTTAAGTGTTTTCTTACTGAGAATGTTACCACACCACGCTGTCTCCTAACCTGCTACCATATGTAACATGGGGGAAGCAAACTCATCAATTTTTAATCTAAACATAGAATCCTTTCTTTTTGTTTGTTTTTGCAATATTCATGATTCCCATTGTAAAATGCCTTGAACAATTGCTTAAAATTCTCCAAATGGAGAGTTTACTACAAGAGTAGGCCTACTGTACACCTTCATAAGTATTAATTGTGTAGGTTCACAATAAAGTATATTTATAAAGTCCACAGGCCTTTTATACTGAGCATGACTTGCATGGTATTCAACATTAATTACAACGAAATTTAGTCTAAATGGTAACCGATGGTTCCAGTGGAAACGGTTAAATTTCATTCATGTTAAAAATGTACAGTTGGCATGCTATACAGCAGGTGACTTGTTAAGTAAGGAACTCATTTTAGCTAAAACTGCTAAACGTTTGCATATTGTTCATTTATTGCTGCCTTTAACAATACTTTTAATTCTATTAAGGACACTGAGGTACCCAAGTCTCTGTTTGCAAGATATGTTTAGGGACAAATGTGATTTTCTGGTGCACTGACTTCACTTTTAGCCAAACATGAAAAGTGAACCAAGGCAATGAAATGCTCATGACAATAAAGAACCTCCATACTCCTAAGAGACAATCTAACAGAAACCTTGGCTAAAAATTTAAGCATGCAAAACACAATTCAGTGTTTGCATCAAGAGTCCTTCAACGCTTGACTTGACATTATGCCTGTTACTAGGCAGGCACCTTGGCAACAACGGCTGTACTTCTACCCAATTGGGCAGAAACTATCCACCAATAGACAGTGATGTATGTAAATAGGAGGTAATGAGGGGCCTGATGTAGATTCTACAGCTCCCAACTCTGTCTTAAGGAAACTCAACTATGGATCTCAGTCAACAACTGTTGAGCAGCTCTGTTAATAACAAACCTGTAACCTACATGGTAACTGAATGCTAAAAGGCCGTGTGTACATTATTTATTTTGTGCAAGGTGCAACTAACAATAGTGCTTCATCTGACCTCTCCATTGATAGGTCAGTAGTTTCTTGGCAGTTACTACACCTCCCAATCCAAAAAACTTCCCGAAAAAGTTGGACATAAGCCAGGGGGTCCTGTAAGAGGTTACCAATATTTGCCTTGACAGATGCAGTACTGTACACACAGAGAACGTAAACTGTTGATCTTGCTTTAGGGGCCTGAGGGGAATTAATTGTCTTCCAGGCTAGATTTCCAGGAAGGATTGATGTTTGGCTACTTATCCAGGTATGAAGAACTTTTCAGATGTAGTTTTCATCAACATTACTGGGCTGGGTGAAGAGTGCATACATATATATGATGTAGCACACATTACTTGTGCAAAGCATAGGGTAAACACTATAGATGTTTATATCTAGAGACATACACATATGAGTAAACTTTTGGAAACCATCCTGTGTTAATGGGGTTTTGTGTATTGCAATATCACTAGGACATTTTTTTTTACATATAATCAAGAGCTGTTTTTTAGATTCTAAGAGGTGTAGTAATTTGCACATTAGGATGTAAAATGTTAAAGATTAACCTGGGTGAACTCTCTAGGTGGAGGTGGGGGGTGGGATGGATGTTTGTCATCCTGAACTACCTCTGGTTACAGGCCAACTTGAAAACAGTCCTCTCCAAAAAATAGAATTTGTTATTTTCAGGTTCATGTACTGTGCTAAAGTTTGTTCTTAATTTCTAATGAACAGTTTTTACTGACTGCAGACCATTACAGGTATTGTACGCAGTGGCGTAGTCAGAATTTTTGGAGCAGGGGGGACCTGGGGGGTCACGAACCTTTCCTAGGGGGCACAATTTCTGAATTCTCTCCCTCTCTATAGGGCTTATACACAAAACTGTGCATTCCAAAATTTTCCATGGGGGCACCTGGGGTGGCACGCCTTTGTCGTGGGGGGCACCTGCCCTCTCATGCCCCCCATAGTTATGCCACTGATTGTACAATGCATGTTTTTTAGGGTCACTGATGAATGACTACATTCCCCAGAATGGCTGTATTGTATGTGTGTATTATTGCTAGAATGCGGGTCTGAACTGTCAGGGAATTAACTTGCACATCCACCAAGCACTGCATTCATCACACACTGTTGTTCCAAGTCCTACCTGAAATCTTTCAGACTAACAATTCCCTCTATGTGAGAGATCAAATGGAAAGGTTGAACAGGAACAGGTTTGATGGGGAAAAACAGTCAAGACAAAGACAGGTAGTGACAAAAGCTTACCAGCTTGAAAAAATAGTCTGGCCTCTTATGTTTCTTGGAATACTGTACTATGAAAAGCTATTGGGTAGAAATATGACCTGAGAATACAGGGAGCTGAGGAATAAAGTTTGGAGTTGTGCTAATTGAAACGTTGCATGTATGAATGATGTCGCTGCCCATTGCATATGACATGAAAAACTAATCCTAACCAGGTGTGCATGCAAACAGTCACCTTTTGACCTGCCACAAACATTACAACCTGTCACTCAAGCTGCTCTTAGAATATGAATATTACAGTTCATAAACTGTTTAGAATGTTAAAGTTCATAATCTGTTTACAGCATGTGTGAAATGACTCCACTGCCATGGCAACTGCTGAGTTTGTCTAAGTTTTTACATCAACGGCACCCACTTTTAGGGTTTGAACCAAAATGTGAAGCCCAAAGATTTTATGTCAAAGATGCGTGCTTCATAGGTTGAGAAAATATGGCCAGGATAACAAAAGTCGGCATAATTTTTATTTCTAAGAAACCAAGACTACAGTAACAATTCTGTTCAACTGGTGATGTGTAAGTAAACACATAACTGCAAAAAACTTAGTACTTCTTCCTCATACTAACTTGAAGTCACCATGAATCACGGCAATGGATATGCAGAAGTAAACAATAAAACAAAAGAAAATTCAATGCATGCACTCACTTTTCGAAACGATAATTCAGAAATTGAAAGCTTGCCAGGGACTAATTCCTTGTAAGTGGGGATTACAAGTGTAAACAGGAGGTAATGAGGGGCGAATTAGATTCACTTTTCAAAATGATAAAAAAAAATGTTTTTTTTTTTTTGTTTAGATGATTAATACCATCAAGGAATATATAATTATGTAAAAAGCATTAAAAATGTTAAAAATAGCCACAATTCCCATCAAATATTGACCATTTTACGAGGACAATTACTGTTTAGCACTTACCATCATGAATAAACATGATTTACTTATTGCAATTAACTTTGCAGGGAATATTTAAGTATTCAAATTTTGTGTAGCAGTTTTGATAATTTCTTCCTTCTGTCGTACAAAATCACTGAAAACCCTATGGTTATGCACACAAAAAAGTGCTTCACATTTTTGCATTTGTGTAGCAATTTGGCCAGCTTGTGTAGCAAATTGCAATGCGATACCGGATAAATAATTATTACCTACTTTGTGACATGGTGGAGCTAAGAAATAAAGACACTGTGCAATACTCCACACCGTAATTTCTGCATAGCTAACGAGCAATCTCAGAATGTTCAAACTTTGAGGATATATTGAGAATGGTAAAAGATATATGAATAATTCCAATGCATTTTCCATCAGGGGATCCTAAACTTAAAATTGTTGAGAACAACAACTGGTTTTGTTATATGTCCACACACCTTTAAAAATGGAGAATTTCAGTAAGATATCACAGCCACAAAATATTTTCTGACATACTTTTGTTTTAAATTTATCATGTACTTCAGGGTACCCTCTAGGCATCTATGTATCACAACAACTTTGAAGAAATGATCTAAAGAGAATAGGCTTGTTCATGATGAAATCTGCTAACACTGTTATTTTTATTCTCCCCAAAATGTAGGAAAATAATCATCTGCACCACAGTTTACAACTACCTCTTTGATGTGAGATTCTCACTCTTACAGACATTGGACAGCCTTATATAGCCCTACAGCTCATTAAAGTGTACCTAAAGTCTAAAATTTCAAAAATATATGTTACAAAGCTTGAAAAATGCAACCAAATGTTCCAACTCCCATCTTCACAGGACATTCCTGAGCTGAGATATAAAATTTTGAAACTTATTCGCTCAATTTAAAATGGTGGATTGCACAATAATTTGTGATGTCACTCTTGTACTACTCAAATTACAATCTTTGTTGTTCTTTGTTTTCTTGAAAGCCACTGCACCTTGTGCCAAAATGTGATCACTGTGTTAGTGTTATAAGGTGACTTGGCTATATAAGTCCTCTCCATACAACACATCATGCAAGGGAACTGTAATTGTTTCAAGATCCTATAAACATCTTATTTTCAAAAGGAAACAAAAGCAGTTCATGTGAGTTGTACAAGAAGGACGTCACAAATTATTGCACAATCAACTACTTCAATTTAAGTGAATAAATTTCAATATTTTATATCTCAGCAATGGAGTAAGCTATGAAAATGGGAGTTGGATGAATAAAATTCATTTTCCAAACTCTAAAATATATATTCTTCTAATTCTAGACTTGAGGTCCACTTTAATTGATACTAAAACCCCATGTGTCCTAAAGTTCACTGATAGTAAAACCCACTGGTCTTACAGCCCATTGATACCACAGCCTATTAATACCTTCTGTTCACTAGTTCTAATAATGAAAGGGGCTTTTTTCATGTACTGTATACATACTGTGGAACTAATGGACTGGAGGACAAGGGGCTGTGGGATTAATGGGGTTGTCATTTTCACTGTTAAACTGTGGGACAAATGGGCTGTAAACCTAAAGAGTTAACAAACTTTTTTCATTAAGCTTATTAGCTAATCACCACAAAACGTGTGGGGACGCAACCACAGAGAGTTGTGTATATGCAGGCTAACAGGCTATAGGATCAATGGGCTATAGAAGTACAAGACAGTGTGAAGAAATAACCTACGAACATTTACTAAATGTGGATAAGTAATGAAAAATGTTTTCTTTTTGTTTTTTCCTCTTCACGCTCAAAGCACTATGCTTGTTTCTATCTTGTAACTTTCAGGTCTGTTTACAATGGGATTACTGACTTGAACAAAAGTTCAAATATGAACAATGAGGGCAAGGCTCAGAAACCACAGGTGATCTGTCAGGGCTCCTTGTTTACTGAAACAATCTTATCAGAGGTATTATGTGCCAGCTGCCCTCTCTTATAAAACAAAGACCAACTGTTTGCTTGTCAACTGTGTGTACAGAAGTACCCCACTACAAGAAAAAACTTCATAACACTAATTATTTTCCAGGTTCCAGAGTTGCAAACCCCAGCTCAGTGATATTTGTTGATCTAGCTCATGCAAGAAGGTTAAGGTACCAAGACACTCTTCAATTTTGATCTGTTCCACAAGTCCCTGGGCAAATACATGTATACAACAGGCTGTGATTTCCTCAGTGATACAGTAATTGAACTGGATAAGGTCAGTGTAATGGAGACTGACATTATCCTGTTATTATTATTTTTTAAGAGCAAGGAGCCTAAGTACTTTTACATAATACCAGGGTTCCACACTCTATACACTGATGCTAGGATGATACAATGCAATCCACATGAGTGCACATACTGTGCACTAAACAAAACTAAGGGAGAATGCAGTATCTGAAGCCGCATGTCAGCCATCTTGCACACCCATCGATGTCAACCAACCTTTGCTTGAAACAGCTAAATTCTACTTAGCTATTCTTACTTCTCTTACAAATATCTTTCAAGCTGTTTAATGATGTATTATTACACAGCCACTCAAGGGCTGCAATCTGTTCTCAATATTGGGGGAGGGGGGGGGGGGGGGACATGACCACATTTTCAAATAATTTACTGGGTGAAAAATCAAAGTCAATGGTCGATTTCTCAAATACTGGGGGGATTTGTCCCCCCTGTCCCTCCGGTACTGCTGCCATACATCCACTGATGTAAACCAAGGATTTTAAAGGCAATAGGTACTGTAGTCACCTCAAAATTTGCTTTGAAATATCAGCCATCTCTTACAAATCTCCTCTTATTGCATTACAAGCACCTCTGAAGACGTTTTGAACAAAACTATTACAAACACCAGGTAAAGCAAGGAGAAATTCTCCTTGAATTTCACAATTCACTAACAAAAACATTGTTACATGATCAAAATAGGCCAGTCATGACTAGAGCATACTAACTCTGATTGGGGTGACTGCATTTTCCCTTTTAAGTCTGCCTGCATTTAACAATTCAGTCACAAAAATACTGTCACATTACTAACAAGAGGCCCCCTCTAGCTTGCAGGTGTAGTGAAAAAGTTCCTTCGCAGAGCCACAAACATGTTGTAATTAATATTAGTGAGCTTTGTAAATGAAGTTCTAGTCAGATTTCTGATGCAAATGAAATGTGTAATGCTGTAATCCCTACAGATGTTAGTGCTGATGGAGGTGAACAAGAAAACTTACATTCTCTCCATGGGCTGAGGACACGTGAGGGTTACATATAAGTTTATCAGAGGATCTGCTTCTAACTACTACTAACTAGGCATGTTATTCAAGTAAGGGTTACATCAGACAAACTGCTCTTTTATTTGAAACCAATGGAGCACAACTTAATCTGTACCTCCCTGCCCTCAACTACCTATGAATACTATTTATGGAAAGTCCTGTAAGATATATATTTCACTGCAGGAAGACTCCTGGGAATACTCCCAATCCCCCCTACCATGGAGGCCCTCTTTAAAGCTTCCCAAACACTGACTACACAAGAAATAATATACAGCCTGCTACTTTGGCAATCCCAAATCAGTGGACCAACAAACCCACATTGACACAAAAATGACCATGAGCAGCTGCTCAGCCATCACATTTTATAAAATCAAAACTATGGTTGCTTTCAGAAAACATTGAATTTGTTCACCCTCTTTGTTAGGACATGATACATGAACCTGTAAGCAAGAAATTTAAATCACTGGACCATGGAGAGCTTTTTAGAGCTAAAACAGCTGGTGGGATGTGGAGCGTATAGAATCAGAAATGTTAGCAGCTGGTCGGACAATGGACTGGCTAAGCTGGCTCAAGTCTTTTAAATTCAGAGCAAACACCCCAAATCTTTGACAACTAAAGCATTTTGCATGGAACAATCACATTCACAACCAAGGGGTTTTGAATAGAGAGGTAAGGAGAATACACAATTCAAAGCGATTACCATGAAGGGAGCAAACTTGCAGTGATGCCCTAATTTGAATTTGTATGTGCAGGTATTACAGCACTACTAAAGTAGAACATTTTTTCACTCATAAATGTGACTATTTTTGTTTACAGAATGGTTACATATACATCTAGGGGGACTTCTCGGTTTACATGAAATATGTCTTCAAAAATATACTTGCAGCAGGAAAGACAAGATCCTTGACTGGTTCACTTACCTGGTGTTTCAAACTATGTGCCCCCTCCCCCCCTCTCCAAAATAAAAAAAAACTATCATGAAGAGAAATCACACTGACCTACATATCCAAGCAAATGTTTTTATGGGGAGGGGGTGGGAAAGTGGAGGAAGTAAGATATAAAGCCACCAAGAACTTCTTTCCTGCAACTTTGTCTACATTCACATCCTGAATACAACCAGGAGTAAAGCTAGTGTACCAAGAGTGACAGGTTGTCACTGGTACTGCTGAAACATGCAAACCACAAATTCCCATATTGACAAAATGCAGTTGTTTGCACACATGCTATGATGAACTCTTTTAACAACTGTTGTACATAGTAATATGGGGATTTGCAGTCCCCAGTTGCTAGCCCTTTGCAGTACTGTAAACACCTCAAGATTCACCTTTTCAGGAAATGAGTATTTCCAGAGGGACACAGTGCTTAAGGTGTGTTCACACATAATGACAATGCTTAAATTTTATTTTCAGGAATGTTACTTGGACAGGAAGTTATTAGTCAGCAGACAACAATCAAAATCTGGGAGAATCACTTTTTCAAGTCATTTTAGTTTTCATCCTCCCCAGCCTATATACTGGAAGTTGAAGAATAAACAAGTTTTCAAGAAACACTAACATATCACCCTTAAATATAAACTGAGCAAAAAAAGAGCTGGTCAGATAGTATGCAGAGTGCCTCCTACTGTAGCTCCCCCTTCTTCCCAGAGCTATAGTATCACATAATTTCCTTCAGCAATTAGTAAAATACAAAATGAAACATTGCACATCAGTATCAATGGAGAAAATAATCTACGGTTCACTCATGTCCATACTTTACATGATTGAAAAAGCATTTTACTCGGGGTTACTTTGGGAACACTTCCGGTTATAAGTTCCTTTCACAGCAAGGTTTGCCTTCGTAACAGGCTGTACGGCATATTTCTTGTTCAGTCATATCCCTAACGCTTGCCAAAGTGAACACTGAACAAATTCTTTGGATATTCACTGAAATATGTGGGCTAAAGACTGGTTGAATGTTTGTGAATATTTACAAGAAGGCAATATCTGGTCCCGTTTGAATCTTGCAGTAGTCTATGCCACCCACAGAGTTGGTATGTCATTGTAATACCCACTCCCTGGTCGTGACTTATTGGAGATGTCCCCCTTCCAAAAAAGTGAGGGCCCCCCACTTTTTCAGTAATTTAACATAGCTGAATTGACACTACATTTTAAAAGCTACACTGTGACCAAATATGGCACCATTTGCCATATTGACACCTGCACAGGTGATTATGCAATACAGTAATAATAGGACTTCTCAGGTTTCAGTCTAGGCTTTCAGTTTATGACTATAGGGTACACACACACTCACTCAAAAACAATGGTATGAATAACTCATAAGTCATATTATGGTAATGAAATTTGCGTCTAAAATTGGATGAAGTCCTCTTCGCTTTGGGGACAGTGGTTTGGGAAGCTGAGCAAACAGCGTCCGCTCTGTGGGGTACAGCAAGGTTTGCCAAAAAAAAAAAAAAAAAAGAATTAAAATGTTGCAGCAATCACTTCCAGAAGTGGTTACTATAACAAATGGTGAAGCTTGTTGATACACTCACATTTTGGAAACTATAGGGGCTTAGACCATGGAGATGTTGTTAAAATGAAACTACAAAAATTCCAGACAGAGAAGATGCTAAAGCAATTCCCATTGACAACTCCAAATTCTCTGGTAGGGAAAGTTGCATTGGATTAATTGTAATGGGTGAAATTATCCAATTTAGCCATGGAAGTTCCGAGGTAGTATCCATGATTCAACAAGTATCGAGCACTGCCTACAGCAGCAGTAGGCCAGGTGGGGGGAAGTGGGGAACATGGCGCCCCGTCAGGAAAGGCTGCCTCTGGGAAATTTCCAAATTCATAGGGAGCCCTAATAGGTACCATGAAATATGTAGTCCCAGATGACGGCCAATTGCCCTGACAACTTGATTTTGCTCCTCAACATCCTTCACAAAATAAACCCCAAATTTTTCCAAACTAAATATCCAAATTTCCCTTTATTTTTGTACACAACAGCCCAAAATTTTCAAACTTTCGTCAGTAAAAATGTGAAAGATTTGGCACTTCGCATGCCCAAAATGTTGTTCTCAACATCCTTCGGCAACTGTGGCACATGACGGGACTTTGGGGCTTTCTCCCCTCCCTCTCCCCCGTTGGGCAAATCCTGGCACCTCTGTACAGTAGCTATGTAATTCAAAGTTATTTTTAATGAAGTCCCTTGATAAAGAGTGCTATCAGTTAAGAAAACACAGAAAGAATACTGCCTTTCAAATCAAAGATCAAAGATAGCTTTGTCTGATTTAATTACCAAATGACACAGATACAGTGAAACAATTAAAGTACAAGGGTTACCTTTACATCATACTCTTAAAACAATGTATAGCAAAGTAACTTTATAATTGCAACATACAGGTGCAAGAGTTACTAAGTACCTGTTTTTTCATCATCCTTCACAAAGCTTTCTTTCATCTCTTGCAGTCTCAATTAAACTAACCTGCTGTGCTCCTCCATTCCCACCTGATAGTTATCATGTTCCCCCTCCACCCCACCCACCTCTCCCTCCCCCCCCCCTCCTTTCCCTCTCCCACCCTCTCACCTGAGCTCCATTCCAGGCACACAGCCAGACAAGGTATGGGTGGGCAGATAGCTTTCAGGCAGCAGAGGCAAAAGATTTTTTCATGAGGAGGGGGAGGAGATACACTAAAATACATTAAGACAATGGTAATTTTCAATTTGCCAGGACGGAGGGGAAATTTTGCTAGGGGGCACCTCCTTCCTGTCCCCCTCTAGCTATGGACTAACTCCCTTCCCCTCAAAAAAAAAAAACAGATTTAACCAATAAAGTTGATCACTTCAGTATGTTATCTTAATAAATCAGTGAGTTTTTTTCAATTGAAACCAGGGCTCAAAATAACCAGCAGCACCAACAGCCATGGCTGTCAGGTCCTTACTGATGGCTGTGGTGCCCCTCAGTCACTGTCCTATGGAATAACACAGACCAACAGCCAATTTGCTCATTTTGGCTGTGCCCTTCTTCAAGCTAATTTAGAGCCCTGTGAAACTATTTCTTTGGTCTCAGTGCACATAACAGTTACAAACATATGTTGTACACAAGTTTCCAGAGTGACTGTTCTATGTTCCATGTCTCCATGTTCTGCCATGTACCTACTGTATGTTCTGATGCACTAAGGGTATTGGTGGTATAGGGGTTGGTCAAAGTTAGCATCATGGTCAGGGATAAGGTCAAAACAAAACCCATTTATCTCAATATCCATGCATGTACATACAATTTTAGTGTCTGCCCCATAGACGAATCTGAACATACAGATGATGTTCAATAAAACTGCTTATAGCCCATTTGTGTGGTTAAGTTGGTTACTAATTCCCAACTTGAGACACAAAGAGAACCTGCCTAGACCACTAAGCAACAACTGTACTGTCAGTAATGATCAGTAGCCCATTTATTTAAACATACCTCCTCGGGTCTTTGTATAATACTCAGTATAGTTGAACTGGTATCCTTAGGGGCAGCATAACTATCACTTGTACACAAAATTGGCAAACAGCAAAATTTTTGCCCTCTAAATTTGTCTATGGATGTTTTCTAATGACTAATTGACTATCATATATAACAGCTACACTAGTGCATTGATAACCCAAAGAGACATTATTTTGCATTTACAGTCATCTGTGAGCTCATTACTGTCCAATGTCTAAAGGCAACTCATATTTTTTCATATAAAATGAGATTGGCAAAGAGAATTATTTTCTTCTAAAGACTTCACAAAGGCGTGTTTCACAAGGTAACATTACACATTACTGAAATCATCCATGAATATAGCCTAAAGATGTGTACAGTATACTACACAATACGGAAAGCTCCATACAATGCACACTACAAACAACAACATACACTATAGCACTGTCCATGGTTTCAAAGTGTCCAATCACAGTAGCAGTGCCATATACAGTTAATGAATATGTATATTTACTCTTTAAACTCCACCCATTATTTAAAGCCTGTTCTATTGTGCCAGTCTTCATCCTGATGTCCAGGTGCAAGTTACAACCCCAAATGAGGGACAGCCCAATGTTGCATGTCTACTACAAACAGGATCACATGGTTACCAAAGCAACTGTGCCCTAATGTCAATATGTGTGACCCTGTTCCCCCTCCCCCATCCCTCATAACCTATAGCCACACCTGCATCTGTCTCACCATTTTTACAAAGAGAAGAGTCTGAAGATTTGATATCAGAAGACCACCAGTATAGGACCTGTTGGCCCCCAGGTTTGGGCTCATTTTTATATTGTCAGCACACAGAACCTTACCCACCACATACACCAGTTAACTTAGGATAGTAAAACCTTTCCGTAAAAATGTTTTGTGACACCTCCAACATACCTTAGGCATTTCAAAATAAACAACTGCGTTTCAGAGACGAAATTTATTTGAAATCAACAAATTTGCATTTTATGACTTCCTGTACTATACTCAAACTAAGGCAGTAGTTTTCACTCACCCATAAATGAATGCAATAAAATAGTTGTCTCACAAAACGTGACAATAAGGCAAAGAGCAGTCATAAAAAATTCTGAATGGTCTTTCACGTCATGTTCCTTGCGTGCGAAGGAGATGAAATGACCCTTGCCTTTAATTCTTTATACTGTATCAGACTGACAATTAAACCTGGACCAAAACTTTTCAGAGAAACCACCACCAATGTAAGACATGCCACGTCCTTGTGAAATAAAATATCATTACGTAGCTTTCTTACTTAACGCTTTAGCTCAAATCTGGATTCAGTGCTACTTGATAAGGGCCTCTCACAGGAAGACTGCAGACTGCCCTTATAGAAAGTCACAGCTGAGTCTTCATCCCAACAGAGAAACAAAGTTTTGATCTTCATACCAGGACTTGTACACAAATATAAAAGTCCATGTTGTTCCATGACCAATTTTCATAATTTCTTTTATGTCCTGAAGCTATTAATAGCAAACTGAATGTTAAAGCCAGCAACATTAGCCATGTGTATTATCTCTGACAAGAGACACTTTACTGCCATCCTGCTATGCACCCATTTTATTACAATCTAACCAGACAGCTTTATAGCAATAGTCTGAGTTCATTTTCACACAGTGATAGTCAAACATATGCATCAATATGTGAGGTATGTACAAATTTCCAGAAGTTTGTCTTGACATAATATAAGTTTCCGACCCCACTTGGCAAATGGACAAAATTCTTTGACTATTCCAAGATGTTCCATGACAAATTTTAAATTCAAGGATTTTCCATGGTTGTACAAAGCCTAACTTGCATGTTAATTACACACATGCAACATACATTGCAGGTTTTCACATGCAAATTTGAAACTGAAAAATTTAACTTCTCATTGTTCCCTATTTGTTGAAAAACACAGAAAATAATACCTCAGTGCAGCAGTCTGTAAACTTTTTACTGTAGATAGAGGCTAATTCCAGAATCAACCATTCAACAGTCCCTCAATCCCTCACTCCTTCCATTTTCTGCCATTCTGGCATCTTCCAAAGGGCCCCCTGAAATTCACTAATGCCCCAAAAGGGGTGGTAGCCCAAAATTTGTCAACTGTGGCTGTAAAAGATTAATCTGAAAATCTACCCACCTTTGCTATGAAAAAACTTTCCTACAGTATGAATATTTGATGTAATTGAAAAACACAGGTCTTCAAGTTTTCCTACAGACATGACAGGTTTTTAAGGCTAGGGAACCATACATGCAATAACTGGTGTAGCCATCACAAAAACAATCAAATAATAAAGAAATTACCTTTAAAGGGAAGTACTGCGTTTAAAATGCACCAACAAGCTATACATATATAGATCTCATTATTAAACCATCCAGTCTCACCAATAAACTCCAGCAATAGCTTTATCTCATCAAAATATTATGCATTGCAAGGGTTAAGGAGGTTGCGTCATTCGCATTTTTGAAAGTTTGGGCAAAAAAATTATTCTTGAGCAACAAATAACTGAATTTCCTTCTGTGAGAACCTTATTTACCAAAAATAAAGCTACTGTACTGCCTTAGTTTGAATCATCTATTATTCTACATCAATAATGTTGGTTTTAACAATATGAAAATTTCTGCAAAACAAATGTGATAAATTTTCCTTTAAACAAGGCATAAGCATTCAAATGATTTCCACGGTTATTAAAAAGCCAAAACATTTGTATGCTGTTATCCTTTCCTTGTCAAACATACTGGCCATACTATTTTCACTGCACAAAGTAAAAAACAAATGTACACTAAAAAGCAGCTGACAGGCCTCCCTGGAGTTGTCCACAGGCTCTGCTCTACAGAGCACTTTATTTTGTGTGTAATTGAATGGGCTAATAAATGATATCATTACTGTTCACTGTATGCTAAGGTTGATGAATTGCAGCCACTCACTGATGATGACATCAAACTAAGATTTAGTTTCTCCACTGGGTTAATTTTCATTCTAAAGTCCCTACATTTTTATCTAATATTTAATTATGTCTGATAAGAATTTTTCTGCATAAAGCCTTGTCACCCCCAGCTGCCTTTCTCAAGGATATTTCTGCTTCAGATTAACAACATTTTTTTATGTAAAAGATGTTGCATCAGAACAAAGTACTGGAAAAGAAGAATGATACCCCTTGGATTCCCTTGACAATGTCTCCAAACGGTTGAACTACAACCTTGGAAGCAGTAAAATGGAGAAAAAAATATTAAGGACAAAACTAAAAGTTCACAAAATCCTTTGTAAAAAGACTTTCAAAGGTGTTGTGAGGTACAGTTTCTCAAAATAAACTAAGACTTTAAACAAACACGTGCGTCGGGAACATGACAGACACGAAAATATGTTTCAGTGGTATAAATTCTCATCTTTCAGTTTCTTGGTATCTCTTCTAACTCATGATTGACATGTCTCAAGTCTACTGGCAGGCATGAATAAACATTTCACAAAGAAAGAAACAGATGGTATTGTAGACCCACTCTTGTAACCTGTATAATACATGCATGCCACACCATTTAAATTCTACCTGTAGAAACCTGTTTAATATGAGCATGTGATACCCTCTGTACCCTACTAACCTGTACAATCCATGCATGCCAAAACCTCTACACCCCAGTAACCTATACAATCCATGCATGCCATACCTTCTTAACCCCAGTAACCTGTACAACAACACATATGCCATACCCTCTACACCACAGTAACCTCTACAATCCATGCATACAGTACCTTGATGCATGCCATACCCTCTACACCCCAGTAACCTATACAATCCATGCATGCCATACCCTCTAAACCCCAGTAACCTGTACAATGATGATACAACACCCTCTAAACCCTAGTAACCTGTACAATCCATGCATGCCATACCCTCTAAACCCCAGTAACCTGTATAATCCATGCATGCAGTACATTCTACACCCCAGTAACCTGTACAATCCATGCATGCCATACCCTCTAAACCCCAGTAACCTGTATAATCCAAGCATGCCATACCCTCTAAACCCCAGTAACCAGTACAATCGATGCAAGCAAAAGCCCTTGCAACCCATTTATTAAATGATACCTTACTTTTTTATGTACTCTGTCCACCCAAGTATCATGAAGTTCAACAAATAGATGCAATACCATACTGGAATGAAAATCTTAACAAGGAACTTCTACAGCATCCCAGACCTTCATGAATGTATGAAACTCACAATTAACTTTTATCATCAAATGGGACAAAAACCATTGCATGTGGCTCAATTATCAAGAAACAGTCATTAAATTTACAGCGAACAGATTCCTGGCTTTAAATGCAACCTTTTATGTGTATAGCGGGTGTCACATCCAGACCAAAAGCAGCTGCACCTCATTCCGTGACAACTGCACCATAAACGCGTCTTTTTCGTGAATGATGTTACCTCACTGGGAGTGGGTGTATTTTCTTTTATGTGGAGTAAAGTAAATAAATTCACATTTACTAACCAAAAGATGCACGCAAGCCCAGTTAAAGACCATTCTTTCTTAAGTAGAAATGAAGGAGGGCCAGGGGTAGAATCAACCACCTCAAGGCTAGGTCTATATATTCATTGCAGTGGGGTACTACCTTTCACCAGGGTATGGTGAGAAAATCTGTTTGGCTCAGTTACCACAAAATGTGAAATGCACTTGAACATTTAAAGGGCGTAAATAGCTGCCCCACTAGACTTTACACTAGCAGGCTTTGAAGTGGTCCATCACAGAAACATAGGAAGTTTTATAGGAATGACAGTGATAAATATACAGGATTTTTCAAGGGAAATATGGGGATGCCACACACTAGCAGTTGTTATCATGAACAATATTTCTAAAAGTTTGCAGATAAGGCAAAGTACGATACCTTGGAAACAAGGTCTTAGCCAGCGATGCATCTCACCATCTTTGAGATGGCTTAATTTGAATGAGAGGGCCAAATCTGAGTAGCATGGTTTTTGAGACACAAATAAATGGCTAGGTCTAGCCTTCCAAATTGATTTGATCTGACATCAATTAGCTCAGCTATAATTTAAACTCAACAATATTCAAACCAAATTAGTCCCCGCCAAAATCTATAGCATACCCTTTTTGCTACGGACAAATTCTCGTATTAAATTTGAATGAGAGGGCCAAATTTGAGTACGACGGCTTTTGAGACGCCAATAAATGGCTAGGTCTAGCCTTCAAATTGAGTTTGATTTGACATAAATTAGCTCAGATATAATTTAAACTCACTGATATTTCAAACCAAATTAGTCCCTGCCAAAGTCTATAGCATACCCTTTTTGCTACAGCAACTTAGTATTATATTTAAATTAGAACAATCCATTATTATAAAGTGTCGTGAACGTAAAACAAAGCCAATGCAGAAGCAGAAAGTGCTTTCCTGCTAGAACAGAATAAAACCAGCACTGCACTCCTACCTCTCGACAGATACCCTGGATAAGCTAATCCTACTGAGCCACCAGGGAACCCCTACTGAGGATTTTCCCTTTGACATCGCCCTCGACGAGTTCTCCATGGACCTAAATGGAGGTGATAGGATTGTGCAAGCCTGTAAACAAATGGCATCGTCATTTCGTAAATTGTACTCCTAAGCCAAGTTGTACATAAGCAAATAAGTAACAATGAAAGAAATAGTTGTACGGAACATTGTTTGAATTTTTTGGTGCTCTGAAACTTCAAAACTTACAAATTAATACCATCCATTATTTTTACAGGATCTTTTTGCACCTGCTTTTTAATCATTTCTTGATGTTTGGATGCCTAAAATATTCAAGGAGGCTTAGGTGCTTTTACAGCTTTGTGGGCATGATTTTTATCCTAATTATGAGAAAAAAGTCACTGCTTCTAAGGGGCTTCACCCCCTGGACCCCACCAATAGTGGGCTTCACACTTTGGCTGGCACCTGTGGTGCCTGATGGATAGTGTCTGGTGAATCAGTAACAAGTAAGACACCTTACTTTAAAATTCTGGCTAAAGCCCTGCTTGGAAACCTATACTGTTCAAATGATAGAAATGTGATTATCACAAGTGTGGGACAAATGAGTGCCATTCTTCATCAACAGGGGATATAGAGCTTATGCACCTACGTCACGTTTCTCTATTTTTCCATCCAGGCGTACATTGTGCAACAATTGTTACTAAGGTGCTATTGTGAGCGCGTATCTTTAACACACCTACTACGTATGGCAGTTCCATCCAGTACGCTAAATTGAAACGCGCTGACGTGCCGTGCATAAGCTCTATAGGAAACTACTATTTGGTGGAATGACAAGGGCAAATCCCCAGAGTAACCATAAATGTTTTTAATAGAGCATACCAAAGAGGCAGCAAAAATTGCAATATTAAAAGTTGTGAAAACAGAATGTGTCTATATCACATGGTGTTTGAATGGATGGGTGGTTAATGCATGTGGACAATGAACTGTTGCTTATGTCCATAAGCACACAGCTTTCACTGCATAGAACTTTTGTTTTCAGTTTTTGCTGCTTAGCAGGAATGAACTCATATGACAAAACTTGCTGTAAACTTTACACTGTAGGCCTATTACATATCAATCTTGATACTGTGAGATATGGAGGATGACTGTAAGACATAGGCCTAGATGGCAACTGTATGGCTGCTATGAATTTAAATTCAGTCAAAACTCTTTTTCAGTGGCATAGCAAGGATTTGTCTCATAGGGAACCATGCAGTACATTATGTGACTGCCAGTATGGGGGAGGGGATCTTGAAAATTTTTTTAATTATTAGGTGTCCTTACATGCAATCTGGTGCTACATATGTTTTCTTCTGAAGTAAAACTTGTGTTCAAAAATTAAGTTCTTTAGTTTATTAAATTAAGAAACAATATGACATCAATGAGGGGGTGGGACTGGGAGGGCTGCTAACTTTGAATCTTTGCAATTTGGCAGGGCTGTATCATGGTCCACATGACAAACTTGACAAAAGCCTGACCATCTCGGTACCAGAGAACAAAAGGTAAAACCACCTCAGTAGCCATCATACAAATTTGTGGTAGTCAATACTACAATTAACCTCCATCAAAATGGCAAATGTTTCACAATTAACTGCTCTTTTAAACTAAACAATATGATTACATTCAAATTAGACTATTATATTCTCAGAAACCCTTCTTTCACATGTTTAGAGCTCTCGACATCTGTCGCAACAACTAGAAACCACAAATTCATCAAAACTAGTCACCTCCCTAACATCCTCAGGCCTAGGTCAGCCATAGGTCAACTGTATTGTCAGATAACAATGCACATTGTGATCAACGAAGCAGGAAGTGTTAGATTTAGTCCATACCACCGTATACAACATTCACTGATGGAACTACTCCCATCTATCAGAATACGGCTCTGACAACAATGACCAAACTATCTCTGTACATAGACACATCATACACCATGCAAGGTATTATGCAAAAGTGCAAGAGTTGAATAGTTCATACTTCACCCAACTATAAAAATTCCGGCTGTTTGAAGCCATTATAGCTCTCACCAAATTTTACAACAGAAACAAAAAGAAAGAAAAACAGACCAAAAAAAAAAAAACAATGGAGGAGACTGGATGGTATCTTGGAATAATGAAATGAGAGTGAGGGAACTGTTGTTGTGATGAGATGGAATTTAAAACCAGTCAATTACAGTTCAATATAGTAACCTAACAAATGCCACTCATTATGCTCTATTCATTGTTTAATGTGCTGTACCTCCAGTAGAAGCATCACTTCAGTGAAAAGGCAATGCAAAGACAGAGACACACAACTGAAACAGAAGCCACTTAAAAGGAAAGAAAAAATTAAGAGATCCTTTCTAAAGCCCCATATCAAACAAGCGCAACAATGTTGCCGAAGCTCAGCTTTTCCTGTTGACCTAAAAGTCTGCAGTCAATATTTTGGATGGGTCTGTAACTCATGTTGATCATACGTACGTTAGAAAACACAGAGATAAATATAAATGCAATGAAATATGTATTGAACTCCTGAGGTCTCTGAAAGACTAAATCTGGTACAGGGCAATTCCATGCAAAAAGTGACAAATCACCTAAAATTGAAAAATCATACTATGTTAACAAATTTGGTGTCATATGAAAGCTAAGGGTCTATATTTTCCATATCTGATGTTTAAATTTGCTAAATACTGTTGTAAACCTGGCAAAATGTGGAATTTTAATAAAATTGCATTTTTGGCCCCAAAATGTGCTAAATGACAGTAAACATATAGGTCATCTTTACCAAACTAAACTTGTTTAAATAGTACAAATCCTGTCATAAATGAAAGTTAAAGACCTAAAAATTGTCCCTGGGTTTTTTTTCTTCAAGTTCCATACTCCAATAAAATTTGGCAACTTTCTGCATTTTTGGCAAAAAAATGTCATTCCGTTACCATAAAATGTGATTTTTTTAAGATATTTTTGAAACTTGTAAACAGAATAACATAAGATCTCAGATGCAAAGCAGGTTTTGGATGGGGATAAATTTAATCCCATATCTGGCATTTTAATCTCTATCGTTAGACAGAAGGGATTAATTAAAAGTTGTCATTCCGTTACCGTAGTGGTAACCGAATGACGGTAACGGAATGACAGTCATTGATTCCTTATGTAAATTGTGTATTGTATTTGTAACTTGGCTCAGAATAAGTTAAAAGTACTATTTAGCATGGTAAAAAACGACAAGGCATGCTTGCCAAACATTCCGTTTTAAGTGGAACTGTTCTGTTTTATGAGCTTTAAAGCCCATAAAAACCAGAATGTTCCGTTTTTCTAACTTTTAGTATTAAAATGTAAATGATCAGAAAAATCGTGAAGCAACAGCCTGGCAAAAATACAGTCAATCTTTGCACACACATAAGTGATTTCAACATATATTGTGAACATTTAGAGAGGAAAAGAGGAGTCTTGCCCCTGGACCCCAACCATTAAGGTTAGCGCATATGCGCTCGCCGTGCACAGTGGATCATATGCTACATATGTTCCGTTTTCTGTGATGACAATGTTGGCAAGTATGACAAGGCACTGCAGTCAAGAAAGGATTAACCTTTGTTAAGTCATATTGCCCGTTGTGATCTTACTGACAAAATCCTGTCAAACTTATTTCCACTAAAGATGGAATTATGATATCAGTCAGTTCTTGTTCGTTTTGTGTTTTGTGAAATTCCTTTGTGCCTAATTCTTTCTGTCTCATTGAAAAACAACCAGGAATGTGACACTTCTCTGGGGATAGGATGGACACAGGAATTCTGTTACAGTACGTCAGTAAATGCTGGAGACTTTGCACATATACTGTGGAAGTAAATACAGTAATTTCTTCCAATATGTAACTCAAGTCACACAAATTTATGACAAAGATTATTACATTACTGATTTTAATGAAAATAACACAAGAGGGCACCATTTTCACTGCTAAGTAACACACTGACATGTATGGGGTTGTATACCAGAATCAAATCCTGAAAGTAATTCCTTCACTGTACACAGACAACTGAGGCCGTTACCATTTTAGGGAGCCTACTGTATATCAGAATCCAGATAAGCATCTTTTACCAATGACTCTTGATCTATAGAAGAGTAGAGTACTGTAGGAGAAGTTTGTAATTAACTTGGAAAAAAATACATACAGTAGATTAGTTTTAAGTGTACTTAAAAACTTTAGTATGTTTCCTCATGACATCTTCAAATTTCCTAAGCTTGTTGCTGTTCCATTTCCCCACCCCCTTTTTTCTTTTTATTGGGTAACCTACATTTCAAAAGTGGGTGAACTTTGGCAGTTACTTTTCACAAATTACTTTTCAAACTTACAAGCACTGTTGGAGTGTAGGTCAATTTGTAAGTAGTGCATTGTTGGTAACATTTTCATTTTTATTATAAATGTATTTTTTGACATTCATATAAACTGATATTTTTGAAAGTGTAAAACCAAAATTTACCCTTCAATTAGCTTCCTTTTTTATAAATATGTCATCTTTTTAAGTTAAACATGATGCAAACACATTCCTAACCATTCAGTGTTCATTTATAAGTTGCAGCTGCAAGGATAATGCATTAAGTACTTTTCATCATTCCGTTACGTCATTCCGTTACCAAGTTTTTTTAATTATTAGCATTGATATTAATAACAGTAAATTATTTTGAAGCTTCTTTCTATAGTGTGATATTGCTAGCACTTCAGTAATTATTTTTCACCAAATAACAACCTTATTACCCGGTAAACTTCACAGAGTTTTTGCAACACATGTGTTACCTAAAAAAGTCTTGGTCCTTTTTCATCATTCCGTTACCGCCTTCATTAATATGCATAACTTACAAATTAGAAAACTTTTGAAAATAAATTAAAGTTTCAGTAGAGGACTATGATAACATTTGTTAGTGAAACCAATTTCTTAAGTTTTCTGTTAGAACTGCAACAGCTATGCCAGTTTAAATTTCAAAAAAATCTGTCTGGATGTCATTCCGTTACCATGGAATTGCCCTACACAAAGTTAACTGCACAGATGTTAGTATACAAGTAATGAATGTTTATGAGTGTGCTGCTTTGTAGACCTCATTTGTTTTCTATAATTAGACCCAGATAGTAACTTCTGATGAAGAAATTTTACAAATGGTTAAAGGTCTTAAAAGCGATATTTTGCCCCAGAGATATTCCTTGAACTTGTCCAGGGACAGAAGTTCAAATGAGTGTTGCCACTATGATTTGGAAAAATCAAAACTGCTCAATTGCTCAATGTAAAGGGATAATTTCTAAATTAAATTCTTTACGCGCCTCGAATTCTGAGTACTCTTTAGTCCCGTTTTCCCCTACAAAATTATTTTACTGCATAACATTTTTATGATTGGGATCTACCAGGTATATAAATCGTCGATCGCTTTTAGGACCCGTGAATGTGTCGCAACAGGCCGGAGGGTAACTACAGTTCGTAGAGAGTGTTGGGAAAAATATGCACACTTATACTAAGTCTAAGGCTATTGAAATATCATCCCCCATGGCTTCCCCTGAACAACTTGGTGGGGCTTTTGGCAATGGAGAACAAGACTGGGGCGGTTCCTGCAGTGTCAACGCCCATGTGACTACACCAGGCTTGTGGCCTGACAAGGTACTGAATGGGGGCGAAATGGCTTCCAGGGGCTAAAAAATTTTTAAGGGGCCAAATGTATACAAATGCCATTAAGCCAATGGCAACTTGAAAACTTGCTAGGGGGCAAACAAATTTCAAAGAGGGATTCGCCCCCTTGGCCCGCTTGACTGGAAGTCTGAGCTGCACAATTCCTGCAGGCTCCGAGACTGACTTATGGCACACGCCTTCAAAAAGCACGTTTTCCTTTTCAAACCGAAAATTGTTTTTGGAATGTTAGCACAACCGTTAAGCTTGTATTTTCAATCAACGTGCTATGTTCTTTGTTTAAAAGAAAGGGGTGGGTTCCTCTTTCCTCGTACGACATTTCCTAGACAACATGCACCCTAGTAACTTGAAATAGTGTACCCCGAGCCGGTATCCCAATTCACGAGTAGCTTCTTTCCTTCATGCGACAATATAAACTAATTTGCTATTAAGGAGGATAAGTCATTTGTTTACCTTTCATACTAAATACTTTTTGTCCAGA
This sequence comes from Holothuria leucospilota, assembly GCA_029531755.1. Taxonomy (NCBI): domain Eukaryota; kingdom Metazoa; phylum Echinodermata; class Holothuroidea; order Aspidochirotida; family Holothuriidae; genus Holothuria; species Holothuria leucospilota. Next base: position 43,574,610 of record CM055966.1, read on the forward strand.
AATGTTAAGAAGAATGTTTGTGAAGGAGATACAAGAAAATTTGAAAGATTAAGGTAATGTTTACAAATAACTTGAAACTTGAGGCGACTGGATATATTCTCTTTAAAGGGGAATTTTCATGATCCCAGACAGTTCCAATTCTCCCAACTATGCAACTTCTAGCTCCTCCCATAACTGTATGAATCTCTTCCTTGTGCTGGAGTAAACCTGTTTTATTGCAAAAGGCCATGTCCTGGTGAGCATACAAGGCTATAAATTGTAATGAAAGCACTCTCTCTGCCTTGTGAGGAATGTGAGCTACTCTGTATCTTTCAAATTTTCAAACTTTGATGTCAATCAAAGAGCAGTCACCAACTGAGAATTTTGATACCCCCACACTAAAAATATACTTTGGGGTGATGACTGTCTGTCTTTAAACTTTAAGCCAAACTCCTAAAACCATTCAGACATCAGGCTAAGTTGAATACTTGTTTCTGCCGCCTAGCTTATACCACTAGCCTATGTTTCGCACAAGGCCACATATTCGCAAGAACTTGCATAACTTTCAAACGTCCGGTATTTCTTTTCGAGTAGGCCTAACCATGATCCAACCAATTTAGCTAGTCTATGATTAAAACGCCTGAATGAGATCAGCACCACATGTTCATGACGTAACGCCTCCATAGTAGGCTGTTCGGTATATTCCTTATTCATGTCATATCCCTGGTTTGGAAAGCAAAGAGCTGAGCAAACACAGTCTGATATAGTGGGGTAGCCCACGTACGGTATTCAAAAGTCGATACACTACACTTTGCGTAAACACTTCCACACGATTAAGCACGAGACGTCCTGTACATTTATATATGTTCAGTATACGTTTGTACTTCGTTTCGTTGCAGTCTCTCAAATAATAACAACTGGGATTCTCGACGTATTCCCGAACATGGGGACTTCGCCAGAATTTGTTTCAAAAAGTGATGTTTTCATGCCTTTAATGATTGCAGAAAAACTGAAAAAAAAATTTAACTTTTGTTCAGCACAAATTGAACTATCTATATGAAACATATTATCAAGATTGGTGCAAAACTGAAAGACAAGTAGGGAATTTTACGTTTTCAAACAAAGCCTCCTCCCGAGGTCAAATAGCGGCCAAATTAATCGATAAGAGTCGCAGCATACAGATACTACTTTTGCTAACCTCTCTACGGAATTTCAGCCAAATCTAATGAAAAAGAGCGAAATGTCTGGCACTTAAACGCAAATGTTATGGTGACAGACGTTTGCCGTGACGTAGAAGTTTTGCCGTGCACGACAGCAATAGCTCAGCTGAAAGCTTTCAGCTGAGCTAATAAAGGCTAAGTGAGAAAATCAAGCATTTACTGGTGAAGGAGTTTTGCTCCTTGAAGGAGCTGCATTCATCCCTTCTAAGTACACCAACTTAACAGGAAAGACTATTGCATCTTATACAGGTATCAGTGAAAGCATTCAAACACCCAGTCCTGAAAAGGAACTCAAGTCAACCATGGACACAACAGTAATATCACAATCAGATTAATCCATGCATTCATGACTACTTACACAGGCAACTGTAGTTGTGCTTTCACAAGGAGCTTAGAAGTGTGATAGCTATAGCTGCAAGCTTCAAGATTACCTTTAACTTGTTTTGAGTGAAAGCAACAGCTCAAAGGTATTCTTGCAACTGCATTACTAAGGTTGATACCAGGAAAGTCAGCTGAAAGTCATCACACTGGTCTCTACAACCATGAAGAGTTTCTTTTCTTAACTTTTACTACATAGGTCAACGCTAAAAATAAGTACATACTAGGAACAATGTGACTCCTAGTCAACCCCTAATTATCCCTCATTCAGGAAAATTTTTTGAAAACCATGGCACATTTTCTACATTATTGGTCATGCAGTCAAGTTAAGCCAATGTGCTTTTGAGTTTTCATGCCTACACAATTTTACAAAATATATTTGTACTATCAATAATATATACCCCTGGTAACTCCAAGTAGCCCCTGTTTTATCAATCTAAAATATCTATAAACCTGAGTATAGTTTTGGCAAAAAGTAGCCCCTGGTCCCTGAATTTTTGTTTTCACACTTGCTCCTTATCATCACAGGTTCTTTGTTTGTTGAAGAACCAAATCAACCAACCACTGGATGTATCAGTGTACCTATAAGTTGAATCGGCACAAATTTTTTGCATCCTTTCCACAAGGATACATAATCTATTTTGGGGAAAGAAGAGTAAAAGACCCATATCCTTGCTAAAAATGCAAAAGATCATCATTTCACTTTTTTCAAAAAACATTCTGGGAAGGGGAAGGATGGGTCCAAAGAAAGAATTTATTTTTTTCTACTGTAAAAATGATGAAGCAATGAATAGTCACCAAAAATATTTTTTCAATATTTAATAGTATTTTCTTAAATAACCACTCCAAGAAGAAGTTTTCATTTTTTGTTTTTCTCATCGAGAAATATAACACATAATGCACTTACTTCACAGTCTCTTTGATGTAATCTGAATCACTCAAAAGGGGCACTAAAAGTACTTGCGGATGAGTTGACTCTTAAGAAAAAGTCCTATAGGCCATCTCCCATAAAACTTGCAACTACTCCAAAAAGGAGTTATGACCCTGAAGGGAAACAAGACCTAATGGCATGCCCAAAAACAACCCTGCTATAGTGGAAGCAAGAGCTATCTTGGATGACTTTAACATCAAAGCATCAATAAACTGCCAAACTGCTGGAGTCTTCAGTTGTGTCAGTGGTTTCTACTATCTTGTTTCAATGTGCTTGACATGTACAGTGGTTGAAATCTCCCCCAAGGCATGTGGGTTCTATTCTCAGGTACTCCCCCCTTCCGCCCATAGTTTGTCATCATAATCAGTTCCCCCAGCCAGTCACAAGACTGTCATCAGCTCCTCAAAAGTGGAAGGTCATATCCCCAGGGCTGTCCCCCACTTTTGACATCCATACCCAGCCAATGAAGTCAGTTGCATGTCCTCATTGTTGCTTGTCAACTGCTATGTAACACAAAATATGATTTTTTTTCACAGTAAAGTTATTGTAGATTCTTCCCAAAAAATTGCCATCTTGTGTATCTTGTAAAGTCTTTCAAATTATAACAATGCAACTTTTATCTCTTCATGAAACAAGGACATGGTTACATCCCTGATTTTATAGTGGATGCATTCCACATACAATACTATGGTTAGGCTTCTCAATCGCTGCTAAAAGGATTCTTAAATATCTATCATTTTAATCTTCTTGTCACTGAGATTTCCAGGTAAACCTTCCATCCCTCCAGAAGTCTTTTACAAATCTCGTAAATCAAACAGCTTTGTTAAATGAGAGTTGCAACATCTATTTTCTATCTCTCCTCTTTTATCTAATAGCCTTAGAATGAGTTGCCACATTATGGACTCTTGGCCTGATTGACAATAGCTTAAAGACAAGCAAAACACCATACTTAAAAAATCTTTCCTACATTTCTATATAACACAAGCATCTTGTAACATTTATAAATGAGAAATAGCTAAGATGTTCACTCATTGGTTAATATCAAAAGTACAAATTATCCACAAAATGGTTAATATCAAAAGTAAAAATTATCCACAAATATGGCACAAGAGGTAAGTTCTAAAGGTGATTCAATGGTAAGCAATCTTAACACCATTCATTTTTAGATATTATATATAGCTCAAGTTCAAGAGAGGACACAGTGAGAGACTTTTTATAAAATCATAAATTTTAAAAAGACAGTGGAATCTTCCCCTTTGACCCTTTTAATTAAAAGCAGAGGGAATTCTCTGAACAAAAGAAAAAAAAAAAAAAAGGAGAAAACTCATGGGGGACTCTAGTTAGCCTGATAAATTTCAAAATTGATCAAAGTTCATTTCACTTCAAATCTGGAAAGTCACCTTCCAGGTTATTTACAAATTCTGGTGCATGTGTCACATTTCATGAAAGTTTTTACATCCCACGCTAAAAAAGTTAATGTTTTTTATTCCAACATGATTTCATCAATAGGAATCAATTACACTATTTGATTCTTTGTAACAAGCTCAAGTTTCTCCTGTTTGGAGAGGAATGCAGACAGTCCAGGTCACGTTGAGAGTGATAACTTGTGATTTCAAACATATGCTCATTTCAGGTCTAAAATTTTGAGAGCAAAGCAAGTAAACCCTCCCGGTTCACTTGTCGCTATCAGTCGGGATTACATCTTTCATCATACCCATTGAGGCTCTAAACCCAAATTGGAAAATACCCTGACAAGAAAGGGGGCAGCCTTTCTCCCACATGGTGACGTCCCTAACGTATTCATTTTCTGCTCAAACATGGTACTGGAACATAGTCATGATAACCCACAAAGTTACAAAAGCCTCTTACCAGTGGTTATCTGGCACAGGATTAGCAATTCTAATGAACTGATTAATCCCAGGAATAATTCTAAACACTGTGATTGATGCCTTATATATTCCGTACAAGATTACATCACATCTATTTATCACATTCACACCATCCACCTGTTCTGTTGTAGAGGGAGCTATTGTCTGAGCACACCTGGAAAGCTAAAGGGAGGCTATGCTTTCATTTTAATATCATCATACAAGAAAAATGGTTCTTTTCCACCTTTTCTGTATTCACACATCTCTCTCCTAAGTGTTTGTTTGCCATTGGGATTGTCAAGCATTCATTGTATCACATCCAGGTATGCCACATTGGCACTTTTAATGCCAAAACAACTGGATTTTGCATTTTTGAGATGGTATTGTCATGCAACAGTTTTAGAAACCAATGCTAAAATGCATTTTCACATTATTTTGTTACTATTCCTTTGACTACATCTATTTCTCTTCAAAATGCATGTTTTTTTTTTTCAGTTTTCCCAGCAAACTGTAGTGAAATATGCACTTTATACCCTTAAATTCTCACTACCTTGATGAATGGATAAACTTAGTAGGTGGTCGTAAAAAGCATGGTTTATATTCACAACACATTCATGACTTAGTGATTTTAAATGCCATTGACATTGCATTTGGTGTTTTTTGACTGTTGCTTCAGAGAAAATCAGGCAAGCCTGATCACAGCTATTGTCCTACTGTGAACATATCTTCTGTGTTTGAGCTGCGACCAACAGTGCAGTCAGAAATGAGCTGACTTCATAAGAAAAACCTCTATAGCTGATTCCAAGCTTCTCTCTTTAATCTACCCATCATCATGACTAATGTTACTGTTATATTATGTTGAAAGACACATAAAGTAATAATCCTGTACAGCTTAGTTAATGAGGCTAATCACAATAACTTGATGATGTGGCCTGACAGGCATCATAAAATGAAATCAAACTGGGAGGTCCCCTTCACAAATCAATCAACTGGAGAGGATTTTTTCTTCCATTTTAGGGCAATTTTTAACTTTATTTCTTTACGACAATACCATTACCAGATATGGCAGTTAGTAGGGTACAGTACCTACATTTTGCACAAGAATAAAACCACTTTCTTTGCTGTAGAGATTTAGAAGATTTTGTAGAAATCACACTTTTTCAGCTCCCAGACAGAAAACTGATGATACAATGTCTGTCTATGAGAACAGATCTCTTACTTGTCTCTTATTAGAATTGTCCATTAACAGAATAAGTCTACTTGGTCTCGATACAATATGTCTTGAATTTTGCTGGCTCTAGGCAGTGTAAATCTAGCTGTTACACTTACACACCCTTATCATTAATTTCTTTCAAATTCTCAACGGCCAAGCCTGAAGGGTGTAAAAGATTGGTCATTCATTAACTTTTAACTGACAAATCAATCTGGGGTATTGGGCTTTACAGTAAACTTTCTGTCATTAAAAGTACGTTCTTGTGAAGGGTAAGTTAACGTTGACTTGCTGCAATTGATGTGCGCTTTATCTACCATTTCAATTAATACTGCACCTGGTAAATATAAGATTTAATCTAGAGGAACTTTGATAGAACTAGGCTTAAGAAAGCAACAAAGAAACAAAGGATAACAACAAGCTTTGTTAGAACAATCACAGGACTCACTTGAACTTTGGCATTCAACACATTCGAATGTGACTTTCAGGTGCTGCGGGGTTTCGTTTTCCATTTAAAAATACCCACAGGAATGGCCTCAATGTTTTCCATAACAGGCCTACAACTAAAAATATAACTTAGGACAGGAACCAGAAAAGTATTTTATACTTTCTACCAATGGTGGATGCAAAGATGGTAAACCTGAGAGAATACCTCTGAGATCTTGATGATGTCAAGCATACAATTATTGCTGACTGAAATTAATCTTCATCCATACCCATAACCATAGATTCATACATAAAAATTCCCTGATGACCAAACTACAGGATGTGATTATAGGATATATAAAAATTGTCAAAGCAATATGTGTCATACAGATATCACTGTCCAGACCCTCCTAACCCATCCTTTGAACTTGTGTTGCTTGGCCTGTGCTGTACTGTCTCATAAATCATTTCCTAAGTATTACATGTTGCAGGGCGGTTTTTCCATCCTGGGAGATATCACTCCCCCGTCCTCCCGTTTCCCCCCCCCCCATAAGCTCCACAAGGGATAAGAGGTTCATGGGAGAGATAAATGTCTAGGGCCACTAGGGTACAATAGGAATTAATGCACATTTAATCATGTGGAGGGGGGGAGGGGGGGGGGAGCTGCTCAAAATTGGAGGCAATGAGCTCAAAAAGGTTAAGAACCAATCTTGTAAGTACTGGAAACTAAGTAAAATGTGTTACTCACTGTCACAGAGTTTAAAATGTTGTAGCCTTTGTTCTATATACACAATAGCTACTTTGCTTGTACACATCTTACACTAATACTTGACAGGGTAATGTCTACTACCTCAGTGTTTAAGTCTTTTATGAGTTATTTCTAAGAGTGTCAAAGACATTACAAGTACTGGTGGCTAATGCTTAAGAATTAAATATGAATGATGAAAGGGGGCTCTGTATGAGATGGTTGGTTATGATAGTGAAGAGAAACTATAGAAGGCAATGGGTCCAAAATGCTGGGGCCCATTTCATAACAGTCTTGGGTGGTTTACACAACTCTTACTTAAGATGGAGTCAAGACTCCTAGCCAGGAGTCAAATCATAATTCAGGCCTTGATGGGCAGTTGTTTTACCAATGCTAAGGAACGCACAAATGTGGGAGAAGCGTGTATGGCTAATGAATAACAACTTCATGTCAGGTGGCTAACCAACTCAAACAATTCAGATTAAATTTCATTCCTTTTGAAAGGCCAGTTCAGATGGGAAAACCATAGACTGCTCTTGGATGAAAGACCCACCTTACTTTGACCCGGCCTGGGATCAAACCCCACACCTCCTGGTTGCCAAGCTTCATTGCTTCATATGTCACCACCTTTAACCACTCGGCCACAGCACTGGTTATAGTTGCTATGATAATGGGTATGGGTTCCTGTGTCAGGTAATATGTCACTGTACAAATTGTGATTCCTTTTAAGTGACAACTAATAAGGCCCCAGGTACAGTGAGATACCTGACTACAAAAATTTTGAAGTCACCTAAGCATATTTCATGCTGCAACTATCACTTGTGTGATGTACTGTGTGACTCTGGGAAGGGTGAATCAATGTCCATCATGTGCAGCTGAAGTGCCATATTCACATCGGCTGATGCACCCCTACAGGGTAAAATGGACACACTTTTTACAAGTACATTCATCCACCGAAAAATATTTTCTGAATGACCAATTTTTGACACTGACAACCCTCTTGATCCACTTGAGGGAAATAATGATGTGTATTCCTACTGATATTAATTCATTTAAATCTGGGCTAGTTTTGTGACCCACCAAAGCTGAACTTTAAATCATCCTAGTGTCATATGTTCCTAAGTATGACACAGCCTTGAGGTACCCTTGTGGGGGTCATAGGGTGTATCATGCTTCTAATACCTGACCTGCATAGTGACTTGTAATGTTCTGAAAAAGCAGTCACTTGAACATAGTTTTTTAGATAAACCTAATCATTATTGCATGAAAACCAATATGACTAATGCCACTTTGCATTTAGGCTCCCACAGATTAAGCATACATTGACTTTAATTTTGACAACGCATCCATGATAACTGATTACAGTGAGTTCTCATTTCAAGTGGGAAAGAATAAAATGTTAAACATCTATTACAGCACAACTAGGTGAAACTTTCAGAAACAATGTCCTTCTTGGTGGTAATCACCTGCATTACCAGTTGGTTATTCATATGATTGGTGTACACCAGGCAAAACATTTGAACCATCACTTTGTCAACCCACAGCTGGTGACTCAATCTGCATTGCTTGAAACAATACATGAAACTGAAGGATTCCTGGAAAACCTGCTAAAACTTTGCAAAAAAAAGCAGTTAATGTAGGAAATGCCCTTACTTTTTGGATGCCTTCATCAGCAAAAAAAAAATTAAGAACATCAAACTGTACAAAAGATGTTCCCCAATGAAAACATCCTCGCAAAACTATTCTGGAGAGAGGAAAATGATCCTTGGATTTTATTTTCTAATGCGAATACCATTTACTAGATTTTACAACTACTTTTTGTTTCTCGCACCTTTTACCAAGCTTTTGTCAGCAATAAAGTCTTAGCATTAAACAAAAAGATATACGAAACTGAAAGTGACTCAAGAGAAACCCAAAAGAACCATACCATTTCCTGTGTATGACCAAAACAAAAAAAAAGGTACTTCCCATCAGTGCAATAAGAATCTAATTTAATATCTAGTCTCACTGAACAGACAGGTTTTGTGGTCCTTTGATGGAAAAAAGACTAAGGGCCAGGTTAAGTAGGTGAGCGAGGAACAGGAGTGAGGGAACTATCCCACCTCAAAAGGATAATTACAACCATATCACTGCCCTTCAGTAGACAGTAAGTTATTATGATACACAAAATTATCAGAGTTTCTGCAACAAAGTTTTTTAACCTACTTCCATGTGGTATTGCAGCAATAAAGATAGACCAATTTCAGCCAATCAGCATTTTCAAGTGTGCAATTCAATGATTTTGATCTGACTGCAGTAAGCATACCAGTTTATGTGCTTAACAACACCACAGCATATTGTTACATCCTAGTATATTCACCAAAACTCCCTCGTTTGGGAGTCTATGAGCTCCGATACTTACTTCCTATTTACATATGTATACCACTATTGCCTGCAACAACCATCTGGTAAACCTAATAACACAGCAGGATCCCCTACCTATTGAGGGCGCCCTAGAACCTAACTCTTCCTTCTGCATTTTGCATATGTAAATAGGAGGTAAGGAGGAGCGAAACAGACTAACCAGAACCTTTATACACTTGTTCCTTATTGACACTTTACATTCACTTTTCTTTGCAACGTTTTCTTCAAGCTTTCTCTAATATTCAAGTTACATTATGTTTCACTAAAAACAGTTTAAACCATAAACATGCTTACAACTTAGGAAAATAAACTGAAACATCTGTACAGAGTAAGTGGTTCACACTGTGAGGCATCATGATCAACTTCAGCTCCAATTTACACAGGTATGCAGTAAATAACAGTTCTAAACATACTTTTTATACATTAACTACAGTTCTACCAGTACTCACAAAATACTGATTGGATAACAGTGCAAACACTACCTTAATGGAGACAAAAACATAATATTACGAATGTATCTGAATCCTAAAGCACTATTCTTTTTTAAAAGGTGAAAGACACCATCTAAGGAATCACAGAGTTTGCAAATGAAGTAATGAAGTTAGATTCTTTAATTTAAGTAGAGTCAACTGTGATAGGTGAACCAAGGAAGTAGAACCTTGGAGTAGGGGAAAGTTGTGTAGTTTGGACTTTTGGACCACCATCAGTGTGAGCAGTTATGCAGCACACCACCATATCAAATGAAAGAAAGTAGCAATATAGTAGATCCCAATGTCAGCTCCAAATTTTCATGTTACGTCTAACCTTATGTTTTGAATTTCCCCAAATGATACATGTTGATGTTATTTTCAGACCTGTAAATTTTGTTCCTTTTTTGACAACTTGCTTGAAAGGGTGTTGTTTTGAACAAGTATTTCAGCAGCTGTCTTATTCAACCTAACTATTATAAGAGTGTATTAAAGAGCGTTCTTCCATTAGCCTCATGTTATATAAAAAGGTAATGGCACCCACTATTGTGTACTTTGGACCACTCAACTTCAGCATGCTGTAGTGTGTATGGTGTGGTTCAAATTACACAGGAGTGGGTCCATATTATACAAATGTTAACCATGGTTCACGTAACACATGGAGATGGTCCAAACTACACACAGGGTGAGTATAAGGACCAATGGATCACATTTTTTAAAATCCAATTTTTATCCAGTCTATACACTTTCCAGCCAAGTTATTCTGTGGGCAGTACAAGCTTACCAAAAGTAACTTACTGGTGTTTTGAAATTTTTCTTCTCATTCTTCACTTCCTTTTTTAAGTCTTTCCTTGAGAGGTCCAAATTTCACAGCTTTCCCCTACTTCCACGGAATACATTGATGTAAAATCCAACCTATTTCTGTGCTCCATGAGCCACAAATGATGAAGCTATTATTAAAATGACTGTAAAAGGTAAGGACTAGGTTGGACTTCGCAAGTCCACCATAGTATAGCCTATAGCAGGAACCTTTACACTGAACCTCGACTGACTGAAAGACGTGACCTAGGGAGGTAGGAGTCTTGTTTGAAGGGCATTCCTACACATAACCTTGCATGCAGGGAGGTATGGGCAATGCTTGATATAGCGGCTAGGTATTGCTTGATTTCCCTATACCCCCTTCCCTCCCCCAGTCCCCCTCCTTGCAATGAGTAACTTTATTTAGGGATTCGCCTCGGGTCTCTTAGCCCATATGCGTGACGTCATAGCCTGTTCGAATTTGATGTAGAGACATGGGCACCATGACTTTATTCCCATTCATAAATACTTTAATATCGAGAAGTTTAAAAGTGGAAAAGTTTGCTTTTTTACGATTTTCCATTGATCATGAATTACTCTCCCAAACTTACTAAATTTTCGCAGAGTGCACATAAGACTGCGTATAGGCTGCCTGCTAAATTACGAGCTATGTAATATGTAGGCAATATAACTAGCTGCACGCTATAGCTCTGTCGTTTGTAAACACATGGCCACACTTTGGGACGTCTCTTTTCGAATGTGGATTTTTTGGAATATTTTGAGCGAGGTCATATTTGAAACGATTTCTCTGTTTGAATTGGAAATGTACTCCGCCTTGACAGTTCCATTAAAACTACATTTGGAGGACTTTCTAGCGTGAGGATATGTGGTTTTTGCGATATTGCTCACCGTGACGTTCAACACACTAACGTGCTGCTACGTTGTTGAAAACAAATAACGTTAGGCCAACGTTTGTCCTAGCCTTAACCTAGCTAGGCTACTAACTTATCGTTACGCTGTTTTCGAACGGTGAATCAGTTCGAATTACTAGACGAAGTCTTTTTAGGGCTCACTGCCTTTCTCACCGCGAGCATCCGTGCCGGAGAAGGATTAACTCCCGGCAGCTATGAATATGGGCAGTGACGTCACTCGGTTTTTTCCGAAGCTTTCCGAAGTTAAATGAGCAGGCAAGCCAGCACACTATTGTGTGCAACACAATAGGTGTCTGGCATGAATAGACCAGCTTAGCGTGGGATGAATAGCGAAGTTCACAAACAGCTTATTGTCTGGAACTTAAGCCGTTTTTTATGTGTTATGAGCAGTTCGTTTACAGTTTGATTAGAGAACGATTAGATGATAGTCATGATACTGTACAGTATACAGTACAGCTCAGGTTAAAATGGACACTAGTAGCGTTAAGGTTAGAAAGTTTGCTATAGAAAAAAATTCCTACCGTCCGATTCGAGTCTAACGCTAGTAACGATCACGATAGCTGCGTTACTATCATTAGAGGGCTGCTCCACAGCTAGTAACGCTAGGATCGTTAATTGCAGTGAACTTTTCCCTTTCCTAACCGTGTAAAGTTGATTTAGGTTTGGTTTGCACGTTATTGATAGCACCTGCAAAAACGATAGAGCCGAAGCTTACACTACGATGTAATGCTTTACGGTCATCATTTGCACGCACGTGTTTAAAAGTGTCACATGTGAAAATCTCTCTTAATGAATCGCCCTTCAATGGAAGGTACGGAAGCTTTGGAACGTTCCAGATTTTTTCCTTCTCATTTCGTCTGAAAGTTTTTCCATCGGCGCCATCTTGATATTTGGAAACTTTCTCTATTTCACCCGATGTCACTCTCTTTCCGATCATTTCTAGCACTTGAAGGCTTGTCTTTGAAGCTGGTGTAATACTTGGGGTTAAATAAAATCGTAATGTTAAATTTGGCCAATATTTTTCTTGCCTTAAATTTCGAACAGAGCAGCTGTGTCACGTTCGTGAAATTACATAGTATTACTGCCTGCTATGTTAGGATACCCACTGATAGGCCTTTCAACCCGGAAGTGGACGGTACAGTTGCTAATCAACTGTGTATCATGACAACACTTTTAAAATATTTTAGTTGTGTCTACAAGCAAAGTTCTGTGTCACCATTTCGACTAACAAGACTTTTCATGCCTATCGACATGGCAGAGAACGAATAGAATATTTGGCGAAACTTTTGGAAGAAAAAATTTTAGGTGTTTGGCCATAACTACCATTAAGACACACTAAGACACGACTAAAACATGGAGTATGTGCGTGTGTTGTGTTTTGAACAGGTACGTAGGAGAGATCGTCTCTCTGCAGGCCTGGCACAGTACAACGTTAGTTACTTCAGCTGTAGGTAAAATGCAGTGTGCTCGACAGTGGTGTATACCGTAATGTGTGCAATGAGAAATCGCGTAAAATCGGAACACGAGTAAAGCAAACTTTACCCAAAGTAAAAACAACAGAAAGCAATTTGTCTAATATTTATTTCGTTGCCAAATGTGGCAACACCTTGAGAGATATTTTTAGATTATTTTATGCACAACATAGTACGCATTTCGCAGCAAGTTCTTTTCAGGCTAGCACGAAGTTTGTAGGGCGATCACAGTGTTTAAACAGTACGTACGTCTTAAAAAAGGCAGTCTTAGAAAAACGAGCGATGAAATGGTTTCGCTACGTGTGTACACTAATACACCTGCTTCTACGTGTATTTCCTTCTGTGCAATTGATAAAAAAGATCGATATCCTGGTCCCTTTGTTACTCAAGACTCTCCAGTAGTCTTTTGTGGTACTTATCGGATTAAATCTAGGCAGAGGGTAACCTGTGCATAATTCGGAAATGATCGTGAACGACCTGAAGGTGCACAAGCACTAATGAGTCATGCTTCAGTGAGCACAGTTAAGTCCTCTCCGGGCCGGCTGTGGCCGGTGAGAATGGCAGTGAGCCCTTACCCGAGTGTCATTTGCAAGCAAATTCCATCTTGCGATTTTGTGATACAAAGGAGACTTTTCAAATGTGATCTAAAACTGTTTACATCTGTGCACTGACAATATTGATATAGTTTTGATCAAAGTAAAACCAGCGTGCTTAGCCAGAACAGTTATCATGTGCTAGGGCCTCATGTTAGTTGCTTGACTTGTGCTGTAAGTTAACGTTAGACCTAACGTTAGTGGTTGGAAATGTCATCGCAGAGAGCTTGTTCTTTACGAGTGGAACTTAAACCAGACAGATTTCTTTACTGACGTTGAGCTTTTCTTACAAAAAGAATGTAGGATACCGCAATCATTAGGCCTGGGCATATATTGGACAGTAGCCCCTGGCCATTGTTTCCATAGCATATATTCTATTCTTCGATTGAAAATCCCCTTGATGATTTTGGAGCTATATTTCTTTGAAATATAGTGCACAGAATACGTGGGGCCAACGCTATCTTTCTGGAATATGAAAGATGAGTTTTAAGGTTAGTGAGTGCTCATCACTCATTTTACAACTGTATTTATATTATTACCCATCCCAGATAAAGGTCTATTACTGAGGTAAGAAATGCCGTATAATTTCTTCTTATAGGCGATGTACCAAAATCAAGCGGATGCACGATAGTCTGACACGCTTTTAAAGCTAACGTTAGAGCCTAGGCCTGTCAAACACCTTACTTAATGTGAAATCACTTGAATTTCTCTGAAAAGGCCTGAAATATCGTTTGTAGCCCAGAAGCTGATTATTTGTTTGGATGTGCAACATTGCTGTCAACCAAAATATATTATTTATAATTTGGACAGTTACTGAAAAAAATTACAGTTGAAGGCCCAGGCCTACTGGCCTACCTAGCCTGTACAAACAGTTTACTGTAGTGTTAGAGCTGTGTTTACAATCATGTTGATCAAAAAGTTGCTCTCCATACACCCTATGTCTCTACACTGGATTAGAACATGGGTAACTGACCAATCACAAGCCAGCATTCTCAAAAAGTATTTATGAATGTATGTTCACAAAATATAAGTGTAACTAAAAGGAAACAAAAAGGAAATCTAAAGTTAATTATTTTGTGCCACAGTATATCATCTCTAATCACTAAGGAAACACTAAGCTTTAAGAGTCAAATCTTTTGTTCTATTCCTCTAAAAATGCTGAAACTCAAATCCACCAAAAGCACAAAATACTCAAAGACACCTACAAAAGCCAGCTATGGTCTTGAAAACATCTACAAAACTGCATACTTCTTGCTCACATGTTGAAATGTGTGCAAAAATGTCATAAAATTCAAAACCAGAGCTATCAAATTTTTGAAGTTACATCTGGCAAGGTCAGGTTCAACTAACCCCAATAACTGCTACTAAAAGTGTGAAATCCAAGAGTTGATGAGTCTCTCAGATTTTATAACTCTACCAGTAAATGGAGAGCAGTAACTCTGTCTTCCCTAGTGTAGCCAGAGGATACAGTAACATCTCCTGGCAACCTCTGACCATACCATGAAATTTATGTATGGCTATTTTGTCAGATCTTTTACAATTCTGTGAACTCTGCCTAACTTAACCCACACTGGAGGGGTACACAAATACATTTTCATGGTAATGAGATGCTCATTGTCTTTACTCTATGTCCCCCACATGGCACTGATCCAAAGACGCAAGTATTCAAAATAGAGGAGTGAGGGTGGGGAAAGAAGAAAGGAGAAGAAAGATGACCTTATAGGTATGACATGTACAAAAGGTTGTGCCCATCAAACTCAAGATGAACAATATAGGGCCTACTATGTGAAATAATCATGCAGTTAAGTGGTGAATCAATATGACAAAGACTTAATTTACTGGAGATAACAATAACAACACAAAAGTTTGCCAACTCTCAAAAAGTGAAGTTAAAGGAAATCAATCAGTATGTCTTGCAAACAATGAAGCTATAAACCTACTTTATATAAACAAACTTAACTGCAGCAAAAGAAACTGTTTACAACTATTTATTACTCAATCTCAGCCATGTAGAAATACTTTGAAATGTACATGGAATGACTTTGTAACAAATGATTTCAGTTTTATTCTTTTCTTGGTAGAACTAGAAATAAAAGCTTTACAAATATTGTGACCCTACAACATGTTACAGAAGAGACTGAGTGGTCTAACACCTGCAAACAAACTTGCTAAAGTGGTTATAACATGGCCAAAGTACTTTTCTCAGTAAATATTCTTTGGGTACAGCTTGAAATGAAGCAAATGTTTTCCCGACTAAACTACGTCCATAAACACAGTAACACGACCTTGTGAATTCCCAGTTACAGGTCAGACTCAGCCCATCTGAAATCTGAAAGCAAAAAGCGCATGTGAGCGGGTCTCAAGATTGTGACGTCATTGGAGGCACGGTTAGTAACACTGTACCAGGCAGCTCACCCATCGTTCTACACATCGAATCATGTGCATGCTAACGCATGTTATCAAGTCATATGACCTGTTGCGGCATTTTTTGAAATTGGATTTTGAACGTTTTTCTTCAAATTTCATTTATGACGAATGGTACCAGTTTTAACTGTGTGAGAGATTATATTTATAGAATACTGTTTTCAATCTTGAAATACACAAAAGTTATTTTGGCCGTGTCATGCCCTCTTTAAACAGATTTAGCTAGAAGACTCAAAGTAACAGCCCTTCTAATATTAGCCAATGTTGAAATGTATAAGAAATCTATCCCCCCATCCAAAGGGATTTATATAATTCTGCAGGCGTTCAGCATATTTCCTTATTTCAAAACTGACCATTTCACATTTCTGTTAAAATGAATGCCACCATGTACAAACCATGTTTCCAAAAAGTGTTGCAGAACCATGTCCAGCAAATAAATGCCACTCTTTGTCACTTTAATGAAAAAATTACTCAAACATTACAGACCACAATAGCTCCAGGCAGTAATTTGCTGATAAGTATGTATCATATTTACCATATTAAATGCCCTGCAGGGTGAAATTTTCCCAAGGGGGGGGGGGAGAAGGAGAATTTGGTTTTAATTGTCAATTCACTTCTTATGCTACACATGCATAAAAAAGAGGCCTGTTCATCTATAGCACTAGGACTGACTACTTACTACTAAAAGTTGGATCATATACAATGAACTTAAGGTGGATGCTGGGAAATTAGGGTCGTTGCCCTATGGTAATGTGGTACAAATATTCTAACATGCGGAAACTGTTCATTGAGCAGTTTATTTGAAAATTTTTAGAAAGGGGACATTTATTAGAGTAAATACCATTTTATGGTTACTCAAATTTGGTTGGACAACAAATGGTATTGTGAGAGAAATGTCTGACGGACACTGAAGCTTGAGCGAATATAGATCTTTCATCCTCCGTTTTTACTTAAATCAGGAAGTTGTTAGGAAGGAGATACAATGAAAAAATCTGTCAGACAATATGTACTTGAAAATGATTTCATTCTTTTCAGGCACTACCATTTGATTGACAGGTCTCTTTGTTCCTATTAAGTCTCTGTTGACTAAACCCTTTTAATGATGATCTCCTCCTTTCTTTTCCATGTAATCTCGAGACAAGGCTATTGTTTATACATGCTTTGAAGTAAGGTTTGTTTCCGCCAATAAACAAAATTTAATCAGGATTTTCATTTAAACGACTGGCAACAAACATTTAAATAATGTACTTCAATTGTGCCCCACGATTTTTTTAAAAAAACCTGCTGGAAACATTGTTCAAGCCTATACATTTCTTTAAATTTTAAGCAAATTTCCCCATCATTAAGAAATATATTCGAAATGTAAGTCGTAAAGAAATTCTTAACTGACTTTAAATGAAATGATATCTAGTGCGAAGAATAACGATGAAAGGTTAAAATTTTACATTTTTGCATGACGGCTGGCAACGCAAAGTTTACAAGTTCATCGTAAGGAGTGTGTGTTTTCAAGGTCATTTTGACAATGCATCACTGATCCTAGTTGATCTAGGTATTGAGATAAGAGTTTTAAGAAGAAAAGCAAGATTACTGTTGGAAACGAATATCGCTTCAAAGAATCTAAAGAACGTTGTATCTCCTTCCTCACAACTCCCTGTTCAAATTAAAAATATTTTGCAGGCAAAGTTCTCCATACATCGTCTTCACAATTTTATGAGTAGAAATGTTTTTACATGAGCTTTCACTTGCACAAAGTTCAAGTGTTTGGCAAGAGTAACATTCAGTGATGTTATCTTAAAGAGTTTCCAAACAAATTCAGCCTCATGGGATATTCTCAATTGTTTCCTCAACCCCTGACCTGCATAGCACCTACGATACACATACAAGTTAACACAAGCTATTTTTGGAGATTCAGTACTGAGTACAATAACAAATTATTTCACACCAACATGATATACGTCAAGGCCAAGAACTAGGTAGTAGAGGGCAGCATTTCTTTTTCAATAACTAAGAGGTCTCCAGTCTGCTAATTGCATGAACTGTGTGAACACATTGACAGGTAAATGGTTACAAGATGAGAGTACAGAAGTAAAACAATATAACACCTTTTTTGTTTTAACATTTATTAGCAAAAGATCACAATATATATAAAGCAGTATTGACTTCACTTAAAAACCTATCTTGGCTGTGAAACTGTTACCTACCAGCAAGAAATAAACCCTTCATCGAATCTGGCCATGTTTATACAACGGTTTTGTTTAACGTCAAACAACTCTAGTTATGAACTTGATTTCAACAGCACATTCTTAACGGCAGACTTCATCAACAAGGATATGAAAATTCTGTCATCACACATAAACAGCTGGCTTACAGAACCTGAAAAACTTTTTAACAAACTGCTTTTTCCTTGTCTGAAGTTTTGTATTGTAGGCTAGAATTTAAGACAATGGAAATTGCAGATGCAGTGGTGTTGAAATACGTGAGAAAAATTGCCCCTTTTCAGACCAGCTTTATCTCACTCTTGGTGTATTCACTCCATTATTTGAACACGTGCAACAATTTGGCACAACACGTTTTGCAATAGCTTGAAACTTTTGCTACTACAGGATTTATTCTATTCAAAATTGCTATTCTTTCAACAGTTTTCTAAATAGGGTGATGGTGATGGAATGGTTTAAAGATGGTGGTGAAATTATCAGTCACATTTCTGCTTGACGACTGGGGGTGAGGTTGAAATGGGATGCCAGGAGAAATCAGTATGTTTTGTCCCCCCTACATCCCCCTCCAGTATTAGACCTTTTCTACATAGATGATAGCACTTCTTCAATGACTGTTTTCACCAATGTATTTACGCTACTTATATTAATTCAGGCCTTTGGGCAGTTCCGTTATGCTACTAAGCAACCATTAAGGGCTGGGGCTGTTAGGGCTAATGAATTCCAATTTTACTTCTGGGGGTTTCCAATTTAACAGAATAGCTCAAAGTTGGAATCCTCTCAATTTTGTAGGTCAGATCATGTATGAAATCTGTACACCATAGGATGGGAAGGATAAGAGGGGCAGGGGGCAAAGAAGTATAAAAAACCCAAGTTTCTGAGCTGCTCCAACTGACATCCACTTTCCCAACAGATTTTGATTCCAGGGCCCTTACACCCCCACTCTTTCATACAAATCTCTGCTACTGCTGTACATGAAAATAGTCTAAATTTGACCTTAATTATTGAGTTCTTACTGTCATCCTGTGTGAAGTGAAATTTTAAAGCAACAAGCTGCCTCCACATTTTATTCATCTGGCATAGTGAAGATTCACCAAATCTTGATATACTTTACAATGAGATGCTCATATGACTTCTAAGTCTTCTGAAGATTCCTGCTCCCCGCCCCCCTTCCCTGTTTATCAGAAATCACTGGCCGTGTTTGGTTTACAAATCCTTCTAGCATCCTTCAGAGGTTAGCTGACATGCAACATACACGCATAACATACTGCTATTTATAACACATTATTTATCACACGAATATCTTTTCGAGCTGTAAACAATATCCAATGTGACCAACTTGACATCTCTTGAAACAAACAGCAAATAGATTACAAGAAAAGCATGCATTCGACGAATGGCAATTGCAAACAGAATGCAGAGAGACTTTGTGCTCATGATTCAGTAACTAAACAGACAGTGACGGTTACAGTTCATTATCTCATTAAACAATAACTTTTAGTAGATAATTAACAGTTTTCTGATTACAGGGACAATACAAAACCACAGTTGGCCCTGTATTCTTAATAACACATTCTTGTACAAGATGCTAGCTGGAATGCACACTTCCCCAATTGGATCCAGCTACCCTGATTGACCCTGGCTTGAACTGACATGACCTGCCACAACAACGATCATTTCATTCCATTGTACATGACTTTTCATTCTCTTTTTGTACCAAAGCAAGCGAGGGGGAAGGGATTCTTTAACTGGGAACAAGAAGTGGGAAATCAAATTGTAAGAGCAGTTAACTTTCTTCAACATAAGCCCTTCTCTGGCATCATTTGATTTTTAAAACAACTAAGAGGAAAAAAGTCCAAATTGATATTCGATGAAATCTCTTTAATCTGTACCAAGAGTCATTCATCCCTCCCCCCTTCCTCTGAATCACAGAATTGAAAAATCTACTTTTCTATCTGCTTAATACCTACCTTAGGATTAATCTTGCAAAGTTGATTCTTTGATCTTTTGTTACAAGAGGAAGTTCAAGATGAGGACTAGAGAGCAGTTCTGTTATCCAACCTGAGAAAGTACTGAAGCTCTCTTTTACCATTGCATACATCACATCACCCATGTTTTCTACAGCTTTCCTTGGAACTGCACCACTTATTGCCTGGAGAGATGAGAAGAGAACATAGATGCATCAACAACAAGTTCACTGTCATTAGTCATTATGTTTCATTCAGCCAACCAATAGCAGCTTTCTGTAAAGGTCACATGACCAGATAACTGTGCTAAAAAGTGTGCAAAGATTATTAAAAAGGAACACAAGAAGACAAAAGAATTTATTTATTTCTTACTTATTATCCCTTAGAGACATAATTAACCAATGGTCAACAGCATCGCATTTCATCATTAGCAGCTAATGTGGTGGGCAGCTTGCAAATTTATTGTTTACCTGCCAAGCTGGCCTGTCTTCAAATTGTCTTAACGAACTTCTTCCAAAAATAAGGTTTGATTCTATATGGCAAATAATCATCACCATTGGATGATATTCTATTGCATCACGCGAACTTTTCACAACACAAGCAATTTATGTAAGGAAAGATTAAGGAAGTACAGCTTAATCTGGCTCCGGCTTTCCTTCCACTTGGCAAATTGGCTTGCCATCAAAATCAGTTGCCCAGCTGACAAAGTCCATTGCGTGCCGGGCTGGAGCACCCTCTAGTGGACGAGTTCACTAGCCCACTTTGCTTGTTTTTTGAAGTACGGCTTATTACTAATGATATATAGAAACAACTTCTTTCCCTTAGTGCTATACCATCATCAAAATTGGTTTCTAAATAGGACCGTTTCTTGTGAAATTATGTTTTGTTTACATTGCCACATTATTAACAGAACACATGGGGACCTTATATGACATATACAAGTGCAGATAGTGGGACATAGTGGGTTCAAAAATAGTGGCACTATCTGACTTCAATTAACTGTTTGCTAAATGCAACAGCACACTCTTACAAATAGCAGCTTACTTGCATAGCTATTAGAAATGTAGCTCAGGTGAAATACTTTCTGTAAGCTAGTCTATCACAATCAATATTATTTGTATATGACCGAGCCATCATCAGAGGTAACCACTTTGCTAGACTGTTACTTCAAGTATACAAATTACAGACACTTCTTCTGTGCTTATTGTTTACATTGCCACATTATTAACAGAACACATGGGGACCTTATATGACATATACAAGTGCAGATAGTGGGACATAGTGGGTTCAAAAATAGTGGCACTATCTGACTTCAATTAACTGTTTGCTAAATGCAACAGCACACTCTTACAAATAGCAGCTTACTTGCATAGCTATTAGAAATGTAGCTCAGGTGAAATACTTTCTGTAAGCTAGTCTATCACAATCAATATTATTTGTATATGACCGAGCCATCATCAGAGGTAACCACTTTGCTAGACTGTTACTTCAAGTATACAAATTACAGACACTTCTTCTGTGCTTATATATAGCACTGCTGGCTCTTGTCTACTCCTTATGGCATGGTAGCCTACCTTTAACACCAATTCCAACAGAGATTTTCCATGTTGCTGTAAACACTGTTGTAATGACGAATGTTTGTCACTGTTAGATATCCAAGCCACCTGTGGGGATTAAACAAAGAGGCTCTCCAGTGAGCAGAGACAAGACGTACAAAATGAAACCCATCCTACATCACATTCTTTACCCAAAAGCACAACTATACCAGCAGGCCGATGTTACCAGTCAACTTATCCCATCCCTTCCTGTTCAATGAGGAAGATCTCTTGACCAAAATGTCTGTTTTTGTTGTACATTTACAGACACCTGGCATTTTGGTTCTCACAATTTCACTTCATGTGTACCAAAAGTACCCTGTTATCCTTGTTTTTTGGCCAATTAAAAACTGGAAACTTAACATGGATCTGCCTCTTTGATCTCAATACACCACTGAGTACACATCTTCAACCTAACTGCAATTTTACTACATTCAAGCAAGAATCACAGCTAATAGGCAGACAGGGTAGGGGTGGTGAGAAGGTGGATATGTAACAAAAGGTTAAGAATACTGCAGCTAAGGTTTGGATCAATCAAGGCAACATTCTGATAATCAAAGAATTGTTCCTTTGAAGAGTGGCCTTGTGGAATGTGTGAAAAAAGGCAGATAGGGGTCAAAGAAAGTTCGTTCTTTATGAAGGAATACTTTCTCAAGTATGTTTGTGGCAACATAAGTTTCTATATCTTCATTTGAAATATGTGTCAGAAGGAAAATTGGCTAATGCAAATATGTTTAAAAATTAGAAATGGTTAAGAGATTACTCTAGGATGAATACATGACTCCTGAGCTAATAACAGTACAACCAAGCATACATATAAAGCTTGCAGCTTTGGGAGTTTGGTCATAGGTGATTGTACCCAGACTTACGCTGGCAGACCAGCCTGCAATGTAAACTGACATATCACCATACCAACTGCAATAAAAATGTGTCACCATTGCAATGACATGGTAGGAAAAGTACAAGTTTTTTTATTCCTTCTGAAATCTTTTATTTCTTTGGAATCTACAGAGTGGGTAGTTGATACCATTACTGTGCACTGCATGGGTGGTATGTCAGCATCCAGCCTGCCACTCATTTTTCAATCCTGGTACTGACCTTATGTTCTGTTCATTTTTTGGAATCCAACATAAGACCTCATTGAAGGGCTTTCTCTGCAGTTAAATGAATTTGATGGATTCACATAATGAGTCTATACTCAGCACACATCTAAAGATTTACACAAAAAGGAACAATCGCAATGCTAAAACACTGCAACAGCAAGAACATTTGAATGACACAGCTGGAGAGAACAATGACCCTGAAATAATCACATCCAAAAATGATCTGGGGTTGCATGAATTACTAACTATTCAAAGAACTGTTACATTTGCTAACAGCTTCCATCTATTTTAATTACTCCAAATCTAGTTTGCTTAATAGAATGTGCTTTCAGTTTCGTTCTCAAACTTCTGTCACATCACAAAACAAGGAGGAAGCATAAGTCCACCAATCACAAAGCCCCAATTATTGGTTTCATATACCCGCTTTTATCAGTAATAGGGAAAGATTCATGAAACCTTTGTACAAAATGTACCAAAAGTTATCTCACAGAGTGCCAAAGGTTGTTAAGGGCAGTATGTTGCTCTGGTACCTAGGAGCTTGAATGCACGTACTGTTCCTGATAAAACTTATTTACTGTTCATTGTTAGTTCATGTGATATGAGAAAATGACTTTGCTGTTATACAACAAAGAAAAATTAGTAGAATTTAATAAAAGGGTACCCAAGTATGATATACACTTGACATCATATATACCTGGCAAGCATTCATGTAAATATGAAACTTGAAATGCACTTCAGGTTATCATGTACAGTGTCAAAGGTTGCCATGGATACTATTCTACATGTCATGGATGAGTGATAGGAAGCCTGCTGCTACAATAAATTTATTTACTGTACTCCTTATCAATGGATACAATAGAAATGACAAAATCACCTTGATGTTTAATCACTAATACAAACAGGACAAAGGAGGGACTATTAGTTACAAAAGAACATTGTTAAAGCACCTAATGGTTATTTAATGATTGCATTGTTACAATAACTAATGGTTATGTAATGGGACAGGAATGTATATGGCTAAAAAATCAAGTGGAATCAGATAACTTAATGACATTCACGCAAGGAAATTTATACAGACGAAAGAGTCTAACCTAAAACTGATAAACACTTTGTTAAACATACCACATAATTTCTGTATTTCTTTTTGTTTTGCACATCATCACAACCACAATCCACAATGTATAAAAGCTACACTTTACTGCTTGCAATAAATAGCAAAATACATTTTACCTGCCTATATCAAGGAAGTGATATCAATTCTTTCCATACTGATACAAAAACCAATGCAATGTTACATGAAGTAAACAACACAACACAAATAAAATTACTAAGAGTTCATATGTTACAGAACAAGGAATTTGGTCTTGAGGAATAATCTGACAAAAATGTCCTCAATTTATCAAACAACTTAGATGAGTAGAACAAAAGAGGTATGAAATCAATTAAAATCAAGAAGAAATTTTTAAAATTAAAAAATGTCAAAGGTGCAACACATTTAACCTTGTCATTAAATGGTTTGCAAACAAAGTAACATAAGAAACAAGTACAGGGGATAGAGACTTACAAAAAATGCACAAGATGATTTAATGGTATGATCCTCAGGCATAGTAATACCAATGAGACCACACTCAAAAACAGATGAGAGTTGAATCTGTTCATGGACTAGTAGCAGCGTTTGTTTTCTAAGTATCTGAAAGCAGAAAAGATTGACAGGTTATACATACAATTAACACAGACTGATCATGCAAATAGAAGAATGACTTTCGAAATGTCTGAATATACCCATCATCAATCAGTTGCAAAGTATGAGTGAGTAATAATTATGCAAGTACAGTAGTTGCTGTGTTTCTTTATCAAGGGGTGATGGCAAGTTTTATTAAGTAGTTAGGGGGTGTGGAGCACACTTCATCACCATAATAACATGTATAAAAAGTGTAAGGAAAAACACCATGTCTGTTTCTGTTGCCATGATATCTCATGACTGAAACTGTAATGAAGCTGCCAATAAGAATAGGCCCTTACATATAAGATCGGAATCATACATTAAATAATGAGTGTAAAGATGACAAACAATGAACTTAATTAAAAGCTTTTGAATCTTCAATTGAAAAAAAATCACTCACACTTTTGCACATTGTTAAGAATCCCTCTATAACATCAGTGTGGTCATGAGCACCTGGAACAGAGAAAAGGAAAGACTTCAATAGACGAGTTGGGAAACTGCAATATACAATGCATGCTGGGAAGGAAAGTGTACCATAACAGAGACTGCATGTGCAAGACAGATATTTTGTGTAATCACACACAATTTTCAAGTTTAAAAATATGGTTCTCTAGACATCAATCAAGGGTAAAAGAAAAAGACCAAAGATTCTTTCTAAGTTTTGCTTTTTTGTGGAGAACTGCCCCACTATTTTGGTCTACGGTTGTGGTAGTGAATTCACTGCAAGAACTGTAATAAATTAAGAAACAATACTTCTGGGTATTAAGATACTACACATTAACTGTAGCTAAACACGTTTGCCTGACTGAGATATATGTTTACAAGTTTTTCACATCTTGATCCCTACTGACCTTGAATAATCATTGAAATCTACAAAAACAATAGGATTCTTTGCTTAATGTGGGTCACCCAGATATCAAGTATGAAACTATCCATCATTCTTTACTTCAGCAACACCAACATACATACACAAACATCTTGACAAGTTTCTCTGGTCACCATCACTAACAAGTCCTGCTTTGTGACCCAACTTCAAACTAACCTTGAGGCACAAGGGTGAATGTCTTACTGCACAGCTGCACTAAAAGTCCACTAATAAGGGGTTTCATGTCTTCGTCTGATCCAAACAGCATAAATATCTGGAACAAAGCAAAGTTGTACTTTTCACATGCTTTCCTATTCTCATTAAATGTTTTTTTTTTTTTCTGGGAGGGAGGGGGATCTGGGAAGGAGGGGAATTACAGATACAGTAGCCATCTTATTTATGAGTGACTTAAAATAAACCTGTTTGTTCTAGATTCCTGAATTTTGCTCTTTTACTTGACTTCACCCTATGAATTCATGCAATATATTTCCTAAACAGTTTCTCCGAAGGAGGCTTTTGTTTGTTCATATTTTTAAATCCAAAAATTTCAATGTCTACAGAATTTTATTGGAAATGACTGAAATCAAATTCAATGTACCTTTTCAATTCAAACATTCTTCAAAAGAAATGGAATACATCATAATCCCAGCCAAACAAAAAAATTTCACTGACACACAGTTTAAAATTTAATCACAACTTAAATTTTTTGTATGTTTTGTCCTAGTTCCCGAAATCACACAACAAGACACAATCATTAAGATCCTTAATGTTAATCTTTAATGTTATTTTTCAGTCAATGTAATTTTTAACAAATTTAGAGTTATCTCAAATAAAATCTTTTGTAGTGCAGACAACTTTTTTAATTGAGTTAATACTTTATAGTA
This sequence comes from Holothuria leucospilota, assembly GCA_029531755.1. NCBI lineage: Eukaryota > Metazoa > Echinodermata > Holothuroidea > Aspidochirotida > Holothuriidae > Holothuria > Holothuria leucospilota. The sequence goes on from CM055966.1 coordinate 43,600,806, forward strand.
GTTGTAGGTTCTAGAACTATACTATGTCCTAAATTTTTTTGAAAAACTTAAGGTTCCTTGAATCTTCCACTAATCATTTTAATGCATGTCGCAGGCTGCAAATGGCTAGCCTACAGGGGTGTTCTTGAGGTTCTAAGATTAAAAGTAAATGTTATAGGCAACACATAACTAACACCCATTTCTCTACCTGTTCAGCAAGTTCTAATGCCGATGTTTGTGGAATGGTTGAGTAAATCTGACCAATCAGATGACACAGATGACTTGACATTGGTTTGAAGTCATCCAACAATGTGCGACTGGATCGTTGAAGTAACATGCACACAGCCTGCAATAAAACAAACTAACAGTTGTAAACTGATTTGTACTCATAGGCAAACACTGGATTCAGGAAAGTCGTAAGAAGGACATTCATACAGTCACTGAAAATAAACAGGACAAGAATTAACTTTGCCCTTAATGGTATTATCTATTGTTATGTCCACCATCAATCTGACAAAAGACTCTTTAATGGGCTCAAGCAAACTTTCCTGGAAAAGGTTTAGTAGCCTATAAAAATTTTAACCTATCAAAGTTCTACATAAAATTCAACAGAGATAAGTATTAAACAATTCCGGATCCACATTTAAAACTGTTTTCACCAGCTATGCCATTACTAATGGAAGCAAACTGAACTGAAATACCAAGAGGTCCAATTAGCCAGGTTAGGATAGTACGGTGAACCTTTTTCATTCATGTACCCTGATTTTAAGTTCAAGACTAACCTGGGTCACTGCAGACTCCACTACACTAGACCTACTTCACCCAATAAAATATATCACCAATCAGTGAATCAATGTCTCTGATGTTTGGGCAATTACCTCCACAACACCTGTGTCTTGTATCCAAACACGCAACAATTGTTCCAACACAGGGAGTATTGAAGGTAGAATCAGAAGGACTGGTTGAGGACCATTGGCAGCTGGTAAAGAGACTGTGGTGGTCTCACCTTCAGGGTCCAAGTCATCACCAAAGGCAATGTCTCGCTTCACATCCAGAGAGTGGCAAAGGAATGCAAGCATGTTCAGCTTTGTTACTATTGTGGATTTATTGCTGGGGGATGGCTGTAGGGGGAAAGGGAAGAAATAAAATGAATTACAAACTAGGGCACAAATTTTATGCTTTTTTGGGGGGGGGGGGGGAGCACTCTTTTCAAGAATTGTGTAAGAAAAAATTGCCCCTCTAAATATGGCATGTTTTGCTTCACTTAACACTACTCTGTGGGCAAGTTCGACTGGGGTGAGGGCGCACTGCCTATCCCCTCCCACCTTAAATTTTATATCCTGGAAGAAATGTGAGACTACAAGCTGACTGATCGAGTGTGTCAAAGTGGATGCCTATCATAACATAAAATGAAGTCAATTGCTTTGTAACACTCCTTTACATATGCAAGTTGCGTATTGATACCACCCTTTCCAACTACTGTCTTTGTTTCTTGGAATCCTCCTCTTTTGTTACTTTTATATTTTTCTTTCCGCCACTGGATTAGTTACCAATTCCTGTTTTTCTAGTGCCCCCCAACATTTTGATGTCATTCTATTTTGTTCATCAATGTTGATCATATTTAAATAGAACTGAATTTAGCTTGGAAGATGGGTGTATGCTTGAGTAACAATGCCATGAAAGCCCTTCTTTTGGTTATAATAAGACTTATTTGAAGCCTAAAACTGATACACATAGAAAACATTTGAAACTTGCCGATTCCTCAGTTAAACAGATATCAGACAAAGATGATAACAAAGCTGTATACTACCTCTTTTTGAAAAAAATGAAATTTTAAGAACTTACTGCTCACCTCAAGCAAATGAGCATCATGCTACACTAAGCAAAAACTTTTTGTCCCTGCCTCTCACTTTTTTAACAATTTTAACAACTCAAAGTGTTGTCTTTTTCAAACGATATGTTTCTATGTCACTATTAACTTGCTATACCTGCTCCTTTCCAGCTGCCTCCAATGCCTCCAGCTGTGGTTTCAAGATGGCTTCTAAGTAACTCATAATGTCCTGCAGTTCCATTGTGGACAGCACCAAACCCACAATTGACATCACACGGATGCTGTCTTTTGACTGAACGAAATAAAATTAAAGAAATGTGTATCATTGGGGATTCAAGTACTGAGAGAAGATCCTTTAAAATTCATTTGTGTAATATCACATGGCTAGGCATTACACTGCATTGTCTCAGATCTTAAATGTTAAAGTGTACAGTAGATTCCAGTCTAATTATTCCAAATATTCACACTAAAACTGCACAAACTGACTCTGTGAACAAAGTATCAGATTCAAAGAAAAAACTTGTTAAATTAATGCAGAACAGCTCCTCGATTTAACTTAAAAACATAATGTTTATATTCTAAAAACTCACAAATAATTAGAGCAATAGAAGGAGACTTGTAAGATTTAGCAGGTGTTTCAAGGAAAGAATGAGGGATGAGGACTGTCCAGTCCCTGTAATACACTTAAGTGACTTATTAGTCAGCCTTAAACTTATTGGTTGTGAGCCTACACATGTACGGATGAATCCTGATAGCATGATGCCTACATCTGGAAACCTCTGGAGAACATACCTTCATAGTGTTTGAAGCAAGAGCTTGTTGACATGAGGATAAAATAGTCTCAGCAAATGGAGCCATTTCAAACAAGCACTCTGAAGCAATGGCTTTGAGGGCCATGGAGGCAGGCCCACAGAGTGAAGGCTCATTAAGACCTGTAACACAAACATATTGAGATTGTCAAATCACTTCGCCAGGGGTCAAAAGAACCATGCTAAACAAACTGTAGATCCAATGAAGTACTGTTGAAGGTATAACCAGAAAGCCAAAAGGCTTAGTGATTCCTTGCCAAAAGGGGGTGCCTTTTCACACTGAGGTTCATCTCTCAAATTTTTACTCCTTGACCATATCATTTTTTACAATGTTGTAACAATTTAACCTCTGCTGACCTCACATGACCTTTGAACCCCACCAAAAACTGACTAACAAAAAATTAAACTGTCTGTACTTCCTCCCTTGTAATATCATGTTTACAAAGTTTCAGTTTGACCTCTGGTGACCTGAAATGATTTGTGACGTCCACCAAAAACAATTGCATTCCTGCTTTCACCATGACAAATCTACAGTAAAACCCCGTTTATCCGAAACCCTGTTTATCCGAACTAGCCGTCAGATTTAACAACAATAATATTCAACACAATTACGGTAGTATCCGGCAAGTTTTCAGTGCTTTACAAGGCAAAACTCAACTTAAATTTTTGCAGAAATGCACTAATTTTTCTCGGGACTTTAAAATTCATGGAAAGATGTCACAAAGGCTAAAAATACCGACATATGGACATAGAAAACAATCTGTTATCTCTTTGTCAAATTTGGAAGAAATATCGTACGTATTTTCTTGGAAATTCTTGTTAGAAGCCATGAGTCTGTATAGGCTCCATATCCTCCTATACAAAAATACGTTAGGCTAGCGTAAGTCCTAGTTTCACTAAATCTGAAAAGTTAGTAACGTAGTGAGCTTCATACCTAAAAATAACGAAAGTAGACCTTACAAAAACATTGCGAATTGCTCTTTGAGAGTCTCATGCACATGTGTCTCTAACATTTTTTGAAATTTATGCTGAATTTATACTCTAGATACCTCTCCAGATCGTTACAGCTTTTCTTTAGCCCACACACTCATTTAGTGTGTAGAAAGCATTGGTCATTCAGAAGAGCGAAGGCTTGAATTTTAGGAACAAAAATCTCCGTTTTAGAAGTCTTAAAATTTATTTGTCATATCATCGATCACCAAAATAGTAACGAAATATTTTGGGGGATTTTGTCTGCAATTGTTAGCTTTTCAGAATTATTCTGGAAATGTGTTGACACACTGTCTCGTGGACCCAGTGTACCGTACTTGAGGCAAAAACTCGGAACCTCGTTTATCCAAATTTTTTCGTTATCCGAACTACCCTCAGTCCCGTTGTGTTCGGATAAATGGGGTTTTACTGTATATACAAAGTATGAAAACCGTCTGTCATTCCCATCTTCACATATAGTGTTAAAAAGTTTTCAGGGGTTTCTCCAGCATGCTGTTTTACATGATACGCTACTTTTGTCCAACTCTTCCCGAGAGGAACATGGAAATACCTTCACAGTAGCCCTCCTTTCTTTCCTTGGTTGGTTTCTGAACAAGAAGTCATCCTTGACTCCCGCCCAACATCTAACATCCCTCAGGGATCCCTTAGACCTCACAAAGGCAAGGTCTTTTAATAAAAGGAAGAGGTTAACAGCTAAATGGATCTAGGTGATGCATTCTTGCAGGGCACCTACAAACAGCCAGGGACTGGCTCTGTCTGCTCCAACTGATGGCAAGCTTCATGGATGTAGGCCTTCTACCAGCTCAGAATGAGGCCAGTACAACTCCATCTCCTACAATGGATCCATCCATCAGCCAACCCCCAATTCAAGGTCATCTCTAATCCCAAATGTCAAACTGCACATACAATGACAGATGCTTCAACCCATTCTCGAGAGGCAGGCCATTCCACAACCTCACAACGAAGATTGTGATCTCAATAGGTGTCTCACTTTCCACATGGGGCACGACAGGGGGCACAGCAATGGTATGGGCCAGAGGTTCACCTTGGAGAAGGCACTGCACATCCATCATCTAGAAATGGAGGCAGTGAGGAAAGCTAACCTTCACTAGAAAATATAGCTCAGGTACAAATAGCTCACAATTCTCTAGGATAACAAAGCAGTAGCACATCTTAACAGATGGGGGGGGGGGGGGTGGGGGGGCACAGATCCAGGACTTTGTTCATGCTGACACAGGGTGTGATACCCACAGCAGGCAGCATACATCTAATAATCAGAGCATGCCACTTGGCAGGGTGGGAAAATGTCATCACTGACACCTTATCCAAGGGATTGATGACAGATCAAAAGGAGTGAACACTGTCTCGAGTATGGGCAGACCATGTCTTCAATCTGTACAGCCATCTACACAGACCTTTCTGCCACGGTGGAGTGCACCAGGCTACCAGTCTTCTGTACCTGCTTTTTCCAACTCAGGTCCTTGGCAACACATGCACTAGCTCTGGATTGGTCAGGGATGCTTGCCAATAGGTTCCTTCCATTGAACACGATCCACTGAGTTCTGGTACAGCTCAGGAACAGCCTCACTGATGGCTCTATTCCATTGGTTTCCACATCTTTCACAACCTCTGGTTGACAGTTTTTACAGACTACCAGTCAGGAGCAAGTTCCTCCCACAGCCACAAGACAAAATCTTCCGCCTCAATGTGAAACTACTTCGTGTGTCTGTGTAGCCTCTCTGGCATATTCTCCACACAGAAGGCCATTCAGGAGAAGCTATTAACACTGCCTCCTGATCTGGAAGGGACTGAACTCTCCACGTTTACAACTCACAAGCTGACCAATAGTAGTAACAGGTGAGGTTAGTAGGAGAGATAAATCACAGTTATTCAAGCTATGAATTTTCTGTGTCACAAACACAAATCTGTTTTTAAAAAAAACCCTCACTAGAAGAGTTTAGGGTGTGAATGTTTTGCATTCTACTTGACATTTTCAGTTTGTATGTATTCTGAAAAGTTAAGCTATGAAAAAACTTAACTGTCCAACAGCTAATGACATACACTTCTTGCACTGTTTGCTCTCTACCATACTAGGTACAAGTATGAAACTTACCATGAACTAAAAGAGGAATAACGGACTCCAGAGAATCTGAGTTGTAGCAGAGCCACTCTGAAAAGGCACCTGAGGGATGATGGTAGAATAAAATAGCGATGAAATACTCCTAAAATTTAAGCTCTCAGCATGATGTGAACCTTTATGTACTAGTTTGAATGCACAGTTGGTAAAACTAGTCTTTAAAATTTAACACTCTACAAAATAATGCCTGAGGGGAGTGGGGATGGCAAAACCCTTAAATTTTCCCTTCCTTCCGTTCACATATTTTCATATTTTTCATTTCAAAATGAATTACTCTGCACTGCATCAAGGGTTTATTCACAACATCAAAATATGTTGAACTAATTCTGCAGGGGTATATTCTCCCCCAAACCCCCACCCCCTCCCACAAGGACTTTTGTCCCACAACCCCACCCAGAAACTAAATGTTCTAGGCCCTGGGTAGTACTGATGGTTTAACCTCATCACTTTCAATATTTCACACATTTTGTGGGACTATGAGGGATATCAATCAGACAAACTTGTTGATTTTAATTTTTGATTCGATACTCTGGCAGGGGAAATCCAAGCACAGGTTGTTGCAACTTGCAGTCTTAGCTTTACACTAATCAAAAAATTCTGTGACTTCAGGAGATCGAGTTCTGTCACATATGGAATTGATAATGAGGATTTCATTACCAAGCATATTAAGAGATGTTGCAGAGAGTTCGTGAGTCTGAGACATGTCAACTTGACCAAGAAGTCTGAAGAGATCATTGAGGCATGGACACTCTCTGATGTTACCACCCTCAGCCACTGACTGGAAGGCAAACAGGCATGACTCCACTGGCTGTGTACAAAGAAAACAAAGCAACTTATTTAACTGTTCCTACCAGCTCAGAGACACTTCAGCTAAAGTAATCTTTGCTACTGTCACAAGATAATGCTGAAATCATTCTTATGTAAATACTATGCCATATTACCTTTAACAGCAACATCATATTTTTGCTACGAAAGCTGTTTGAAACCAAGGCCAATGTTTCTAACTTGAAATCTTATTTTTAGTTTTTTTTATATCACATTCATCCTACTCTGTTTCTTTACTCCTAATTCAAAAAGTTATATGAATTGGGTAAGAAAAATGGATTTTTTCTTCTAATGCTTTTTATTTTGCTTCTTTTATTCATATTCTAACAAGTCACAACTGGGTAAATGAATGGATTTAAAGGGATTTGCCAGTGACAAAAATCAATGACTTCAAAAAATGCAGAAAGTTTGTCTCTTCTAGGAGGTGAAAATCGCATCTCAATAGCTTGTAGCATTTGGAAGATACTAATTTTCAAAGAAATGAAACTTTTTCTCAAGACAAAGTGCATTATGGGAAATCTGTGATGTCATCGCAGCACATTAATTTGACAAAGCATTAAATTTCTTAATGATATTGACACTGTTGTAGGGAATATTCAGCAACTTTGTTTGTTATGCCGTACATATGGTGTAGATTTATGCTAAACCTAGATGGAAAGGTATTCAAACATTCCAACAGTATCAAATTTCAAGTACTACAGGACATTCACTTATAAAGGATAACAAAAGAAATCTGAGGCAATGTGCCCACTTTACATAACATTCTGTGTCCTTGATGAGAACTGGAGGTATTTTTTGACAAAAATAAGTAGTCTTTAATATTAGATATCTCGAGTTAGGAAAAGAGTATTTCTACGAAGTTTGGAGGGTATGAACTGAAATTTTTTTCTCTTTCACTTGGGACCCTTGTGAAAAGCCACTGGAAAATGCCTTTAACTATGAAACTATGTATTGTAACTATGAAATTATGTAACTATGAATGAATTGTAGTAACTTTTCCTCCAATATAAGGCTGGGGATTCCGATTGACCTAGCCCATAAACCTCTTTTATCTCAGTGTCACTTTATGTTTTATTCACATGGGACCACTTCATTTGCAATGAAAATATCACGGAACCACCTCACTAACCTTTTTCATGGACCCACAGTGTTAGACAGACCATCATTACTTCAATGGGCTGCTTACTGGTACAGAACTATTGCATAACACTATTGCATATGACAGATCAATACCCCCACTTTGTTTTTATAAGCTTGCCTAGACTCAGCTCTTTACCTTATCAAGCTTCTTTCGGTCCCTTTCCATTTTCCTGTACCTAATGACCTTCCAGTACCTACTTACCTGCCACTGTGTATCTGAAGACTGTACTATTCTCATCAAGATGGTGTAAAGGTGGTTCAGTAAAGGCTCATGAAGTAATGAGAAACAGTTCATCTGCACAAAGTAAAGAACAATAAGACTAAGACTAATGGCCCTTTTGAAGATAAACCAAGCAATCCTCTAAAATGTACTTTTAAACTTAAAAGATCAAATAAATGGAAGTGACCTGGCAATATGTTTCATTCCTAACAAATTAAATGTAGCTTTTACTTCTTCTGTATGTGAATGCATTTTAGATGGTTCCCTGTGCTTTCATTGTGGTGTGATATTTCCTCTAATGATCGATGATTGCTTTCTCATAAGTACCATCACTGAGTACCACGTGTCAATTGTATACAAAACTGGTGTCTTTGGCAGTAAAGTGAGAGTTCACAATAAAGATCATTATAGCAAGTTGTCAGAAGCTAACTTACAAAGGTATCACTGATGTCTTGACGGTAGCAACGAAACTGCTCCTTCTCCTCTGAGAAATTGAAGAACAGAAAATTATGGTCATGAACAGAATTTACTTATAGGCATCAGAAAAAGAAAAAGGAGAGAAAATATTCTCTCATTACATAATACTAGATTTCTGTATCTACATATTTGTAAAACTCATTATCTGATCAGGGTGCCATTTTGTAAAGCCTTACACATAACTCTATAAAATAAAGCAACCCCATGTCCATTGTGTGCAATGAATGCAAAGTTTAAGCTCACCCTGTCTGATTCAGTGTGATATTACACGAATACATACAACTGGCAATCCCACTACAAACTGGTCAACAGGATTGACAGAACTTGAAACATGCAGACACTAATGTCCATAAAATCTGACTACAGGTCCACTGTTCAACTTCTATCTTAAAACTAAACAATATATCCCAGAATCCTAGCCATTTAAGCCTTCATTCCAGTCCCCATTACATCGAAAGTATTTAAGGACCCACTCACAGACCTGCCAACATTTGAAAACTAGAAATAGGAACACAGCGGTGCAATTTTGGAGAATCCACCGGCCTGGGGGTGGGGTCTAAGGGGAGGGGGTAGGATGATTGGTAGGCCTAGGCCTATGTCTGCTGGAATTGTAGCCTAAACAAAAATGCAAAAATCAACACACCCCATCACACTGATAAGTCTAAGGTTTTGTTAGTCTATAATGCAAGCAAATTGTAACTTTGAACTAGTTCCCGGCAGTGCTGATTACATCCTTTTTGCAATTATAAGTGCACAAAATAAAACTTTCTGATCATGTTACTTGTTACTGTTAGGCTGGGCAGGCTAGGCTGCATGGTAATGTTTGTCATGTTACACACTTAGCCTAACACAAACTTCGTTTAGGCCTTGGCCTATGTGAAAGATTCTTGGCGGGGTTTATGCAATGTACCCAGAAAAAAAATCATCTAAAAAATTACCACCTATTTTATAATCTCCGCGACTTTCGTAGTTCAAAAGTTAGACCTCAACGTAACCGTTAAGTTCAGGCCTAGCCTAGGCTAGACTGCACACATGTGCTATTTGGCTATGCCGCACTTTCGCTACGTTACTGTTAGTATGATACGGCGAACTACGGTACCGAAAAACGCCTGCAGGCTCGCAGCTTACTGTCCCAAAGTTTAATACTCAAAAACTTCTTTGCTGGTCTTCTGTTCAAAATTGAACACTGTCATAAGTACTTTGTTCAATCTTCAAAAATTCTTTTTCATCCTTCACTAATCTCAAACAACAGCATTGCGATTAGTCCCACTGGTTATCAAACCAGAAAGCCCAAAGGCTTAGTGATTCCTTGCCGAATGGGGATGCTTTGTTGCACTGAGGTTTATCCCTCAAATTTACAAGTATCACAAGTATTCAACATCCCTGTCTTGAAATATCATGTTTTTAAATGCATTTGGTCTTTGACCTCTGATGACCTCTAATGACCTCTGACCTCCAATGGATCTTGGATCTTGAAAATTCTTGGGAAATTTTGCTTTTTGACCTCTGGTGACCCCAGATGATGATCTTGGGAATTCTTGAGAAATTTTGCTTTCTGACCTTTTGTGACCCCAGATGACACTCTTGAAAATTCTTGCTTTTTTACATCTGGTGACCCCATGACAATCTTGGGAATTGTTGAGAAATTTTGCTTTTTGACCGGGGGTGACCCCAGATGACGATCTTGGGAATTCTTGGGAAATTCTGCTTTTTGACCTCTGGTGACCCCAGTAACAATCTTTGGAATTCCTGGGAAATTTTGCATTTTGACCTCTGTGACCCCATATGATAATCTTGGCAATTCTTGGGAAATTTTGCTTTTTGACCTCTGGTGACCCCATATGACGATATTGGGAATTCTTGGGAAATTTTGTTTTTGACCTCTGGTGACCTCAGATGACCTTTGACCTCTACCACAAACAATAGGGTCCTTCCTCTCAACATGATAAATCTATATACCAAATATGAAAAGTCTCGGTCACTGGCAACTTGAGATATCGCGTTTACAAGCCGTTTATGAGGTTTTCGCAGTTTAACCTCCGGTGACCTCAGATGACCTTTGACCTCTACCAAAAACAATAGGCTTCTTTCTCTTGACATGACAAATCTGTATACCAAATATGAAAAGTGTCCTTCACTACTATCTTGAGAAATCGTGATTACAAGGTTTTCAGTCTTTTACTTCCGGTGACCTCAAATGACCTTTGACCTATACCAAAAACAATAGGGTTCTTCCTCTCAACATGACAAATCTATATATCAAATATGAAAAGTGTCAGTCATTGCTCTCTTGAGATATCATGATTACAAGTGATTTACAAGGTTTTCGCAGTTTTACCTCCGGTGACCTCAGATGACCTTTGACCTATACCAAAAACAATAGGGTCCTTCCTCTCAACATGATCAATCTATATACCAAATATGAAAAGTGTCGGTCACTGCCATCTTGAGATACCGTGTTTACAAGCCGTTTATGAGGTTTTTGCAGTTTAACCTCCGGTGACCTCAGATGACCTTTGACCTCTACCAAAACAATAGGCTTCTTCCTCTTGATATGACAAATCTGTATACCAAATATGAAAAGTGTCCTTCACTCCTATCTTGAGAAATTGTGATTACAAGATTTTCAGTCTTTTACTTCCGGTGACCTCAAATGACCTTTGACCTTTACCAAAAACAATAGGGTTCTTCCTCTCAACATGACAAATCTATATACCAAATATGAAAAGTTTCGGTCAATGCTAACTCAAGATATCGTGTTTACAAGCTGTTTATGAGGTTTTCGCAGTTTAACCTCCGGTGACCTCAGATGACCTTTGACCTCTACCAAAAACAATAGGCTTCTTCCTCTTGACATGACAAATCTGTATACCAAATATGAAAAGTGTCAGTCATTGCTATCTTGAGATATCATGTTTACAAGGTTTTCGCTTTTTGACCTCTGGTGACCTCAGATGACCTTTGACCTCTACCAAAAACAATAGGGTTCTTCCTCTCAACATGACAAATCTATATACCACATATGAAAAGTATCGGTCATTGCTAACTGGAGATATCGTGTTTACAAGCAAGGCGTCACATACACACATACACATGCATACCCGTTCAGGGCGCCTACTGGGGATACTGGATTTTGAGACGTGAAGTGGGGATACACTTTCTGGGGGCGCTATAGCCAAAACGTCATTGGAATTACAATGGCTACATCATAGCTGTAGATATCCCATGTTGAAATAACTCAATTTATGTTTCTATCTACTTGGTCCGCCAGCTATGGAAATGGGGAGCATATTTCACACACTGCGAAAGTTAGGGAACCGGGGATAATTACTCTCTATTGAAATATCCCCAGTTCACCTGCTCAGCGCATGGTCGTGTGTGAAAAAGGGGCGTGTTTTCCACACACAGAAACCGGGGATAATTTCACAAGAGAGTGTATGGCATTTAATCAAAGCTAAAATTACACAGATTTTACACACAAACGTGCGGTGAGCAGGTGAACTGTGGAACTTGCTTGAAACTGTATGATAAGCAGAGGGCGTACTACTTTGACTCCCAAAGGCACATTTGAAGTGATACTAAAATCGGGGATATCCCCGATTTTCATCATGTCCCCAGTTCACGTCTCAAGGACCGGTGTGTGTCCCCAATAGGCGCCCATTACAAACGCACGCACGCACATACACACACACACACACGCCATCACCATCGCATAGATTCCTTGCCTGCCTTCGGCAAGGAATCAACAAACATGCACTATGTATTGCGTACATACCGTAAACGTACGTACCACCGCAGGTGCCACACGGACTTCGCAGTCCGTCCGTAGGCGCAGCTGTGGTGCTTTGTAAAGCATTAACTACAACCATCGTTACGGATATGTACTGTCAGTGTGCACATATCCTGAGAGATTTTAACGCGCACGCCGGATGTCACATACATAATGCTGAAGTCTTGGTCATAGTGTTTACATATATGTACACGTAAAGCCCATACAAGTTCGATCCACGAATCATTAATGAAGTGCGTGACATGCGTTTTCAATAATTATGTTGCAAGGATATTTCTTGTACTATTTTGGGGTGGGTGCTAGAAATCGGAATGTTCCAATTTTTTGCTATGTACAGACTCAAAAATCGGAATGGTTCCGATTAAATCGGAACGGTTGGCAGGTCTGCACTCATGGACAATGGGTCTTGCAGTTTGGGGAAAGCATATCGGGCCAATTTACAGTCATTTGAAATACTTTTCTAGCTGATCATGTAATATCCTAACAAGCTATGGTATCACTTGTCTTCTTCATATCCTTGACTTACTCTGCATTAATGGGTCAAAAGACTACTAAACCAATCATTACTTCCTGAATCCTCACAACATCACCCATAATGGTCTAATCTTATCCCTTCTGAAAAACAATATTTACAACACTCATACCCAGTCTGGACCACAGTCTACTGCACTGATTCCTGGAATATCATCCAATTTATTTACAGAAATTAAGCCATGACCAACACTTAAATCAAGCTCTAGAGAGCATATTTGAAGTAAGTTTAAAACAAATGTAAGGCACCATGGCAAATAAGGTACTACATTGACCATATGCATACTAGGTTTTCATTACCAATGTAGAGATTACTTTGAAAGCTTTCTTTTTTTGCCATCATCATAGGTATTGTAAATGACCTTTCTTTCAATTCAAAATATTGGATTAAATGTTCTCATTTTCATGCATTAATATACTAATAAAATTTATTAAATTGACTATAGCTGCATACAGGCTGATCTGCCATGGTACATCACATATTTCAATACTAACGAACCACACAAGTCAACAAGACAGTTACAATTCTGCCAAGTTAGTGTTTGCACAGGGTCCAAATATTGGAACCGGGTACCCGAAGTCGATGGTGGGTCAGGTACCTGGGTACCGGAAAATATAACTTCTGTTAGGCTACAAGTTTGTCATAATAAGAAATTTTGCTTTGCACGTTGATATAATATAACACCAGCGCATTTTACGTATGGGTATGACAAGTGTTCTTAGGCGTGTGCGTGATTAATTTTGCCAGGAAAAAGTAACATGTTAGGTGTTCTGTCACACCTGCAATCCATGTTAGTGAAACTTTGGATCCGGGTAGCAATTTCAGAACCGGGTCCTGACATCGTCGGTCAGGTACCCAGGTAGTGTTTGCATTGGGTACCCGGTGCAAACACTATGCCAAGTCAATTTACAACTCACCTAATGTCCAAGAAGCATATTCCTTATCCGAGGGGTACTGAGCTTTAACCAGTAATGCTTCAATTAACTCATAGAAAAATGGAACAAAAAACTGAACAGCTTTTACAAAGTGTTCCTTGTCACAGCTGAGGATCTCATCCTGTGAAAATAATACAAGATGTTCATAACCTTTACTACTTTTGTTCTTACATCAAATAAAGCACAACTAATGATACATGTATTTACCCTGTCAGAATTGTTGCAAAGAGTGGACATAGATCACAAGGAAACCCCTACCAATTGCCAACTATAAAATCATCAGTGATATATGTAATGGAATTTATATTAATTCTTCCTGTGTTTCATTCACTGTAATGGCAAAATGCACATAGAATCTTCATAACATTTTGAAGTTAACTGTAAATCCCAGAATCTAATGCAAATCTATTACTGTGTATAAAGGAACCCTCTTTTTTAACACTCCTTTGTGTCAATCACCTACATAAAACACACATACAAATCTTAAAATCTTTTCAAAATAAAAGTGCATTGTAGTTATTCCAACATGGGAAAATTGTTTTATCAACCAGTCAAGATTAACAAACAGCCCAAAAAAGAACCATGCTTGCCGAGTTTTGTTCTAGCTCAATGAAATTTTGGAATGTTGAATGGTCTTGCCAGAATTAAGCGAGAGAAACAAAATTTCTTTTTAAGTGGATACACAAAGCAAACTTCTCACCAAACAGACCAACATTCCATAAATATTGACCTCAATCAGACATGTATGGATCAGCTTTCTACTATAAAGGTGGATCATATGTTTTGAGAAATGGCTTGTTATTTGCTATGTTATTCCTTTGTTACCCTTTCTAAGAGATGTATTATGCTGGCCCCTGACAGTTTACAAGGAAGAATATGAAAGCCAACTCAAGCTTATTCCTTTTTAAGCCCAATGGATTCTAACATCCTGTTTCTGTATGTAGAAGAACCAGAACTAATCTTGATGGTAATAAGATACATTTAAAAGAATCTTTGCATAGCTTGACATCTTTGAATTAGTAGTATTATTCTGCTTTCCATTATATGATATCATCTGGGGTGGTGCCAGGCGGGGAGCAGGGGAGCCATGGTCCCCCACCAGGGAAGGATGGAACCCCCTTAAATTTTTAAACCTCATCAGGGAGCCTCAATGGGTACGATAAAATATGAAGCCCCTGATGATGGCCAGTTGCCCCAACAATTTACCTGATTTTGCTCTAAATTAGGGCAAATCCTTTTATAAAAGCCTAAAATTTCCAATTTTCCTCACTAAAAACCCCAAATTTTCTTCAATAAAAGCCCAAAGTTTTCAAATTTTCTTGAACAGAAACCCAAAATTTTCGGCACTCTTCATGCACCAAAAATTGTGCTTTCTACAACCTTTTGGCAACCCATAGCCCTATCAGGGTTTCTTGCTGCTGGCCCCCATAGGGGAGCTTGGTCCCCTGTTGGGCAGATCCTGGTGCCACCCCTGAATACCATTGCTGGAAAAGGTGGAGAATTATACCTGATGCTGTTCACAAACTTACAAAAAGTTATTCATTATACATCTTACATATAGATTTGAAAGTGATACCCAAAAGAATATAAAAGACGTGGCACAAACTCGATCTAATGGAACACCCTGAAACATTGTGCCCAATTCCAGGACCCAAATTAGTTATGTACTGGTTCCTACTTCATCTCCTACTGTACCATCACAATCACAGTGAGTTGAATTTAAGGGCCATCAATCAGATAGATGGGCTATATGAGGTATTTCATGTGACGTTATGTGATTGTGATTGCCCGGCATTGTGGGCACAGCACAAAGCATATTTACAGCACACAGAGGCCGCATAACCACAGATACTACTGTGACACAATGTCCACTAATTACTCGGGCAAAATGTCTGACTACCAAATTGAGATGTGCGATCACGTGACATTGGTGAAACACCTCTATTAGGTGCAAAACCTTTGCAGTTGATGGTAACATGAAGTAAACAGCCTACAATAGACAACACTGCTATTCCTCTTAACAACAGACAAACAGCGGAGGTTTAATCAGGGGCATGCATCGAGAATGGTGCTTTGGGATACTTCATAGTAGATACATACCCAATGCCTTCACACTAAGTCATGTAATGCTTTAAGCTGGAGGGGAGAAAACCAAAAATTTTGGCTAAAAAAAAAGCAAAAGAGAGCACCAATAGTCCATTTTCATCAGGTCGGGATGGGGTCAGACTAAATGTAAACTCCAATACTGCCTCTCAAGGCATATCTGCCTTCCTCATCTGCTCCATGATAGTATAAATCTGCATGACACATGGGAGATGATGACTGAATAACAAGCTTAAGTGTCAGTCTATGATACTATGATGTCCTTTACTTCATGCAAGTGATTATTAAACAGTAAAGTACACACAGTACTGGATGGCATAACAATGGTATGACTTTATGTGTGATACAAGATCTTAAGTAAAAGAACTAACATCCATTCCTTACTAACTAAACCAAACCCAAGATAAATGACTTTGCAGGGTGCTCTTTACGTTATGTAGATTTTATACGAGACCATTTTATGAAAATGCATGCCTCTGAATAAAAGTTTCTTTTAACTGTGAAGACAAAAATAATGCCAATACAAAAGATACATGTGTCAGCCATTAGTAAAAGTCCCACCACCAACTTGTACAATCACACCATTCTTTGTACATCAATTCCATTTCCTACGCTGTAATTTGAATATTGTGTGAAGTTTTGTGAATATTTGGTTTAAGAATTTGTCTTGTGATCCAAGGACTGTTGGTTTGATTTCTTCCTCGTTCATCCTTGAGCATGGTGCTTCATCTTAATTGCCTCTCATCACCCATGAGGCTAATAAGGACAACTTTTAGGTTACTTGTCATTTGGGCTCATATTATGACTGTAAAGGCCTAAGAGATGGAGATGGGGAGGGGGATGAGGAGATAATAACTATGATAGGTCTACCTTGACCTCAGGTAACATGGGAGCACTAAACCTTTGATATTTGCTGAGAAATTACCACACTAGAAGTACAAAACATTTTCTTGTTTCATTCCCTTTCACTTTAGATTACTGTAAAGAAAATGGAATCTGGTTTTTTCTTCTTTTTTTTTAAGCTCAGAAGAGATTTTACAACAAAAATGTCTTCCTAAAGGAATTAGGGCTTTCTTAGAGTCACTTTTATGCAGTTGAAGGCACTATATAATATTTTTGAATTATTATTTAATAAGGCCAGAAAAAGTTATGTTCTGTTATGTAATGAAACACAACTTTCCAGAATTGTTCTACATTTATTATACTAGTTGAAGTCAAATGGTTTTCATATGCACTGCATTCATTATTTGTTTAGAGCACTTCCTATATATGTTAGGAAAAATATAACACAAAACACTTCACTATTTTGGTATCTCAACTGTCCACCATATTAAGTAACATGTAGAAAGTGATGGACACCATTTTTGTGGAAATGTTATGTCCATGCTCGAAGTTTATCACAGACCACCTTCAGTGACTCAAGTATTGTAGACTATTCAGTAAATTCACAGGTTAGTACCAAACATGGCAGTGCTAAGTTGTCTCCTTGTTCACAAAGCAACAACTTGCTTGTTCTTTGTATTACTGTATTTAAAAAAAATTCTGGACTGGTGTTTTAAATCCACCATGTCTGAAATGATAACAAAGAAAACTATTCACTTGAAGTATACCAACAAAACACCACACATCATTATAGATTAAATATCAGCAGCACATCAGAAATTCTTTGCTGCTATCCTGACATTACTAACACCCTCACTGTGCCTACCCTTACTAGCTAATAAGAGGCACAAATTAATCTCTTCTAAAAACTAACTGAGCACAACTGATGTTACTGAGACTCCTAATACTACTAACAAATCTTATGAGACAGTGTACAGCCATAAGCTCACACAATTCATCCTTTATTTTCAGGATATTGCACAACTTCACTTCATATGACCACTGGCCTCAGTATGTGACCTTTGACCTCAGTTTCATATAAAGACAGGTATCCTTGTTGCATCTGACTTCCACATCATACAAAGCAACTCACTGTCACAAGACTGTTTCGTCAGGGTGAAAGACTGGCAACTTATCAGTTGTGACACCTTAGATGCACTTCACAACTAGCAGTAGGTTTCTCAAGCAATCCTACTAAAATTTTGACTTTCATTTGACTTTTTAACTTTTGACTGTCATCCAACATGGCAAGATAAAGACGAGACTTTAGCAGTGTTGGGTAATCCTCATCCACAGAACAGGCAGAATGGAGTGAAAAAGTTTGAGAAGAGTGATTTGCAGGTGGGTTCTGATATGCTTGTAAGAAGACATGGAGAGTAAGGGTGCTACCACAGTCTTATGGGGGAACAAGCAGACAATGACTGTGATTCTATCAATGATTTTGGCATTTATGTTCTTTGAGAGATTCAAGTAGCTTACTGAATGGGTGATTCCATTCATACAACATCCAAAAAACACTTTTGTAGACTTTCCACATTTTAAAAAGGTAATCATCCCATGATATGTCCAAAAATCAGTCATTTTGCTAAAATGCACATGGTGGTCTCTGGGGATGGTCTTCAGCGACTGAACATGTTCAGTAGCCAAAGAGAGAGTAGTGAAACAGCTTACTAGTAGTTGCAAAGTTCACACTTAAGGACAGGACAGAAATATCCTGTCCCAAGGAATTGTGTAGCATCCAGGTACATAATGTGAAGGGGCTTATTGAAACTGAAATTCAACTTGTCAAAAGTTACAACTTGGCCTCATATGATCTTGGACCTTGGCATGTGACCTTTGACCTCCATAACAAATGAAAGTATCAGTTTGGTTGGAATATGTCATTGAACCAAGAGATACAGACAAATAAAAAAGTGTGCATGTAAGTGAGACACAAAGACTGACGAAGGATACAGCAATTAGGCCTTTCCTATGGATGACAGAAATGAAGTGTAGGAAAACTCTTCAATACAAACCAAAGTATGAAAACAAGTACTGTTGCATTAGGATGTTGAATACAACAAGCATCTAGGTATAACAAATGTAGCAGTTTCAGCTCATGAAATTGTTTTAGTAGACTTCAATAACCCTGCAGCCAATACCATGAGGCTGCACTAAACTACTTCTTGGTACATTACTGCATTTTTAGGGACAGCTCCAAAGATTTATTTTTCACAGAATAACAAGCAACATCACAAAAGTAGCAATTGATGTGAATCAATGTTAAGACCAGTGCAGGAATAAGCAAAGGTGACAGCCAATTTACCCCTAATGTCTACAAAATTGCAATCCAAAAGTATGGTCACAACTCTGGTTTTTATTGACCTAATTATCTTTCCAGTGAAAATCCAAAATAAGCACACCTCCCCCAGGCCCAGTCAAAAGAAAAAATAATAACTCAACCCCTGGAAAAGACTAGTTGAAATGTTTCTGTCTGGCTTGGGGAAATTTGACATGAATGTCTATGAGTCCTACGGTATCTCAAAAAATTATTTCATCCCTCTTCCTATGGGTACTATTTCTTCCTGATGGTTTCCATGGAACTGACCTGTTACTTTACCAACAGACTCATGGTCCTGCAAAGTTTAATATGTCCACATGCTGAAAGATTAGGATGTTATTGCAGCCGTTGTGTTCAGACAGGGAAGCAATGGCAGATCCAGGGGCAGACAAAAGAACAAAATTCCTCTCTCCCCTTCTCCCTCCAACTCCTCCCCACCACCCAGCCTCCCCCCCCCCCCACACGTTTATAGTTTGTATTGTCAATACATAACCATACACAAACCTGCACTACAAATAGTGATGAGAAAGATGAGCTGCACACCTACTGACCTCCAAAATATGCACACCTTTTTATGACATTTTATGAGCTGCTTATCTCTCACCTGCCTTCCCAACCCCCATATCCCCAAACCTCCCTAAATAAAACAAAAAAAAAAATAACCTGCAAGTTGGTTACCCCAAAGTTCTGGCAAATTTGCAAATTTTTCTAGATTCACAAGAATCTCCCAGACATTATACTGCATTGGATTATTAACATTTAATGTCTTTGCCTTTGGCTGCAACATACTGTTCACAAGAATTTTTGACCAATGTAAATATATCCAGACTTCAATTTAACTTTAATTTGACAATATACTGGTTTCGAGTTTCATTTCTGAGGGTATTTTTTGTGCAAATCTGACTTTTTGTACTGTGAGGCATGCTTGAAACCATGAATCTCTCTTTGTGAAAGTAAAATTTTAGGTGTAAGTTTTTTCTCATGCTATAGAGAGAGTGGATTTACCACAAGCTGCCATACTGCATGCCATGACTGCAATGCATTAAGAACTGGCTGACTGACAAAGTACACCATATTAATATTGCACAGCGATGTCTGTGGATTTGACACAAGAAGTGGTCTACGTGCACTAATTGTGCAACAGACTGTAAGATTAAAAACAAATTCAACTCCTCTATAGAATCATTGAATATTTCATGCCATGTAACACATCCAGACATCATCAACTTTATGAAAACCCCATCATTATACCTTTGTCCCCTGGATCTGCCATAAAAATCCAAAAGATGTGTTTGAAAAATAAAATCAGACATTGACAAAGTGCACAGACAAACACAAACAGCATAGGAACTGAGGGCAAAAAAAAAAAACTACTACTGCTTAGAGATATTTTGGCAGTGACTCAAGAACACTTGTAGTATTGATAAGAAACAGTGCCTGTAGTATGGTAGTATAAGCAGTAGTATATTACAAAAACAAACAGCAACCACAGAGAAATGATGTATTAAGAAAGATTATATACTTGTTTCAATAACTAAAACTATATTAATTCAAACAAGCAGTTTTCAAACGATGCTCTGAAACGTGTGAATTATAAACACAAATGTTTTAAGCCATATATATACAGTAGATAGACCAAAAGCTTCAAAGATACTTTTGATAATGACAGTGGTATATTTTTTCTGTAAAAGTGATATATGTAGATATATAAATTATAAACTCTACAATGCTCATAAACAGAAATACTTAGAGACCTGTCCTGTTTGTCTTCTTAAACACCGCTCTAGATAAGCAAACATGAAAACAAAAGAGACAGATGGTCACTTGTAATGTCAGATGATAATCACCATGACAACTTAAGCTGAGATGGAAAAACCAAAAAACCAGTGGTACTGAAGCTCATACCAAAAGGGGCAACTGTTTAATGATGTGACAGTCACTGTAGTGTATTGCTTGTTGTGGAAATGAAAAATCAGAATGCTTAATTACTCCCTGGCTATGGTATGCTTGTACAAGAGGGTGTCCATTAGTTTATTCTTAAAGTGTATCTTAAGTCTAAACTTTCAAAAATATATGTCACAAAGCTTGAAAAATGAATCAAAATGGTCTAACTCCTATCTTCACATGGCATTCTTGAGCTGAGATATAAAATGTTGAAGCTTATTCACTCAATTTAAAATGAAAGATTGCACAATAATTTGTGATGTCATTCTTGTACTACTCAAATTACCATCTTTGTTTTACTTCATTTCATCGAAAGCCACTGCACCTTGTGCCAAAATGTGGTAGCTGTCTTTACAGGGTGACTTGACTATACATGCCCTCTCCGTATAACAAACAATGCAAGAAAACTGGAATTTTGTTCATGGTCATATACACATTTCAATTTTAAAAGGAAACAAAAGCAGGTAATGTGAGTTGTACAAGAAGAACATCACAAGTATTGTGCGATAGTCTTTTTCAAATTAAGTAAATAAATTAAACATTTTATATCAACAAGCTATGGAAATGGGAGTTGGATTAAAAAGATTCATCTTTAACCTCTACAATATATATTCTTGTAATTCTAGACTTTAGGTACACTTTAAGGTCAACAAACAGTGACCTCTGGTTACAAACACATTGCACACTCTACCACTCAAGTGAAAACAAATCAATGGTTGACACTATATGTGCAATACATGCTAAAGGTTGTTTTCACTCTGGGCGACACAAAGGTAGAAGAAAGAGGAAGCAAAGGATAGCAGTTGACTGATTTCATTTCTAAAACTGTACTGTTCTGTTGCTATAGTAACTAATCATGCAAAATATGCATACCATTACACTTTAAACATCTTTGCTACCTTTCACTTCAATACTTGTGTAACTAAACTAAATGAAGCTTTGTTAAAGAACAGAAAATGTTTCCTCAACTATCCTTACTGTGAGATGAACCCCTTCCTACAGTAATCTGTATTCACAATACCATATTCCCAAATCACACCTCTAAATAAAGACTTTCTCCTGCCCAAAAATTGTATTTCTTAATCAGTGCAGATTGTCTCTTTCAATATAACATCCCTAAAGGACAAACTGTCTCCTACAGGCTTTATTCTTTTCTTTAAACTACTGTATCTCCTACAAATATTCAGTAATTGTTTCTACATTTTTTACATTTCTTTTATTCAATTATACACCTCACCAACCACATCCTTACACAAATATCTGTTAAATCATCCATGTACCTTGTGTTTCTAACATATCCCAGCATTTTGTGTTCCTGTCAAACCATACATCATTCACCTCTACTTGTCCACTGGGTAAAGAACATTCCCTGGCACACAGACTGTCCTTACAGAAATTGCCCTTTTCACTATTACAAACTGCCCACCGCAAAGATTACAGCTGCCAATGCCATACTGTTCCCTAAGAACATTACAACCTTCTGCATACATACAACACACATTACGTTTCACAATCAGACAGCCTGTAAGACCTATTTCAATCCCTGTACCTTCACATTTCCCCATCCATACGTCTCTTAACCTTGACATGCACTTTTTTACAAACACTCATGGTACCCCCATCCCTCCCACTATACAAAGCACATTTTGATGAGCACTTGGCCTAAATTTTTAACAAAAAATCAACTGTACCCCTAGTTGTTAAGTAAACGTACAGTGAAAACACAAACATAGCACTGGGAATACCTTATATACTGTTTCACATAACTACCCATCGCCCATTTTAAGGATTGTAGCATGGCAATGACACAATTAAATTGTTTAATACTTTGTCTATTCTCCTTGGTACTCTAAAGCACCACCTAAATAGACACTCCTAGCAGCCTGAAATGTTCCCATAGTTAATCAGTAGGGTACCACCTTCCATAAAATAATGCTTTCATCTGTTACGCCAAATTGAAAGGATTGTGGCATGCACACACTAACCTGTAAAGTGTACCAGAATATCAGTGGTATAGAACTGATGGTTTCATCCACAGGGTAGTGTCCAGATATGACAGAAAATCCCTTTAGGAGACAAAGAAAGTAAGTTTGTCATTTAAGAATCACAAAAGAAAGGAAAGTTATTGTAAGAGTATTTAAACACCCACTATCCCTTTACCTCCCTCCTGACCCAGAAACTTTTCCGGCATATTCTGTCTTGTCAAATACTCTTTCAACTATCACACAACAACCTTGAATAAGTTCACTAGGACTGTGGTGTTTTATTGACAAAACTTTTCTAAAG
Source organism: Holothuria leucospilota (assembly GCA_029531755.1). Classification (NCBI taxonomy): domain Eukaryota; kingdom Metazoa; phylum Echinodermata; class Holothuroidea; order Aspidochirotida; family Holothuriidae; genus Holothuria; species Holothuria leucospilota. Next base: position 43,624,006 of record CM055966.1, read on the forward strand.
AATAAGTCCATTAAGTGAAAAACATTTGCATAGGATGTTTTAAGAGCAATTTCTGCTCACTTCATCAGCCAGATGACATACTGAAATGTTTGAGCTGTTTGTTAACTCACTACCAGAGCCCAAGAAGGCTTTCAATTCCTTTTAGTGAAAGAGGTAAGCCTCTCACCTCCAGGAGAGATTGATGCATCATACAAGTGACTTAGTTTGAATGTACCATCAATCCTGTTCAATGACCGTTGCCCCCGCCTCCTTGATGAACCTATACATGAACTAGCTCAAACAGCTGGTCTAATTTATGACTGGAACTCATAACTATTCATGAATTTCCACATTACAATGCTCTATTTATAATGTTGGGTAAATGGAAAGAATAGTGGAAAGTATTTAACTCATCTATGGCACAGAAGTCAGCTTAAGTGGGAGTCTTGATCAAAAATGTTTTTGGTGCACAGGGTTTAAAAACCCCGCATTGCATAACTGTTTAAAAGCCCAGACTGAATAATTAAGCCCAGAGCTCCATAGGTTGTTACCTGTTTCATAGTGTGCATTTCTCTTTGTGCCTCATGAACACACATACAGCAGCTGTGTTATCAGTACTCCTGGGAAAGTTCCTGTAGGGCATTTATGATGAACTATGTTAGGATAACCTATTTCTCTAGAATATTTTCAAATATCACACCTCATCATTTTCCATAATTTTATCTGTATCTGTAGTAACAGTTGCTTAAAAAGTTTCAACCCACAAGACTAGAAATAAACTTTTGATCTCCTTAGCTTTTCAAAAGTGTTCCATGCTTTAGGCATGCTGAATTATTGTTGCATGTAGTGCCTAGTTTCATCATAATTCGGATATATTAATCCTTTTTTAAAAGTTGTATGAAAGAACTTTTCTATTGTTATCTTGCTCAGGAAGAGACTCACATCTCATTGTGCAAACAGATCAATATACCAGACAAAGCTATATGGTGGAGACTGGGTAACTAGCATTACAAAGGCTGCTTAATGCAGCACATGGAACTGTTTAAGGCTTTAATAATTTTTTTGGGGGGGGGGGGGTGAAGGGGGGGTAAAGTTTAATAATTGTTACATCATTTTCAGCAGCAACTTCTGTGGTTTATTGTTCGAAAGAATTTAGACACCAAGCTGAACGACCACAACTCTGGGATACTAAAATGGTTAAACATTATGGCACGTTTAACCGATTGATCAATGCTATCAAAACAAGATACAAGCTTTTCATCTGGTTAAATAAGAACACAACCATGACATACCACAATTAATTTCATGTACTCTACAACTGCTTGTTGGCCTGGTCCCTCACACTCTGCCAGGAGGATCTTGGAGTGGCTTTCTCCTAATGAGACCAACAGCCGACAAAACCCTTCCACAATATCCTGTAAAATAAGAGTAGCAATTACATCACTTTATGATGAAAGTAACACTGACTACATTCTGTGTCATCTGCTTTGTAAATCTGAAACAATGAGACTTACTACAACTTTAACATTTCAAGTATGAAATCAACATTTGCCCTTATAACATTTACTCTCAACATCTGTTCTTATATTCCTGCAGGAAAATTCTCATGTCAACAAAGGTTTTCTTAGGCAGTAAGTGGTAGAGGAAACAGTAGTGAATAATAACTCATGAACAATTTTGACTTAAACAAATTTTGTTCCCTTGACTGACCATCTGAGAAATAGACGTATACATGGCAGTAATTGAGACAATGAAACTGGGTAAAAGGGTTACATATTATTGTTCTAAGGGTTGTACCAACAGCAAGCAAGGCTACTGATGATTCAGCCTCAGGGCCCACTCTGGAAGAGGACAACAGACATACTGAATTGTTTTCTTGTTATTACTTCACACGCAATGTAAGGAGGCCCGGGACCATTTGTATTCTCAGGGCCCAGTTGCCTGACTTTTCAAGATACATACCATATCTCTATTCTCCACTGCATTATGTAACATCTCCTTTCTTTGTAGTACATGGTTAAGTAATTTCTGTATCGTCAATGGGTACCTGGAAAACAATTAAAAAGGTTATAATAAAGCTAGATCAGTCTAGTCAGGACAGGTGCAGAGGAAGTACAATCACCAATGTAGTTTAAATAAATTTAGTCCCAAACTTGCTGGAACTGATATTGGGAACATGTTCTAAATCAGCAGTTCTCAAAACTTTTTGGGACTATCACCCCCTTCCACAATCTTGAACTGTCCCAATGCCCCCCTCCTCCTACCCTCTGCTCGTCTTACTGTTCACAGTCGGATGCTCAACAGTATTTTTTTCTCAGTTATTTTTTTTTTATTTGCAAGAACAACAAAAACTTGCAGAAGGCAGACATGATACTGTGAAACTGGTATTGAGAGCCCAGATGTATAGTTCAGTCAGTGTGAAGGGTGAGCTTGGTGCAACACTGTGAGATTACAAATGCCTAGTTCCATTTTAGTGAGAAGCGGAGTAAGAACTAGCAAAGGGGAACAGACCCCCTGGACACCTTATTATGCCTTAAATCACTGCAGTGATGTGTCGCCAGGGACCCCAAAACCAGTGTCAATGCCCCCCTATTCTCCATGTAGGCTGCAGCCCTCACCTGAGACTTTCCAACACCACCCAAGGGGCAGTAGGGACCACTTTCAGAACCAGTGCTGTTCTAAATTATTATCCTCCTACCAACTTTTTGCAATATGGGGACTACTTCACAGAACAATGAGAAAGAGGTGTTTTTACAAGGAGGAAGGATTAGAATCCTTTGAGTAGAATCTGTAGAGTCTCCATACAACTTTCCACTTAACAATACCTAGTTATCAACATTTAAAGCAGCAGAATGCATACATACATGTTCTGTTTTTTTTATTTTTTTTTTATTTTCTTGCACTAGCTAGACTTTGTTTCTTTACCAAAACTCCTGAATCACTGTTTAGATCAAAGTGACATATGATCCACACACCAAGTATAAGAAGTATTCATCATCCCTACATGGGGATGTCAAGCTTACAAAGTTCGCTTCTTCTACTCAGTATGTGGGCAACGACATGGTAACTATGATATCCACCAGTTTCCCTTCTTAAGATATCACATGCAAAAGCCAAATAAAACAAACACATATACATACACCTGCCATCACGAATGCACAAGTTTCTTTTATCATCAAAACCAAACAGACTTTTCCAAGAAATATAAACTGTTTTCAGAGCAAAGCAGCTGAAGAGCCTAGTGGTTAAAGCATCCACCATTAAACCAAGAAGCTAAGGTCCATATCAAAAACTTTAAAAATGGGCTATGTTACCTTCTTGCTTTGTGCTTGGCATAAGAGATTGGAGCAAGACTGTAACCTACTGTGTATAGTGCTTTGAGGTCTATTGGTGATGAAAACTGCTACATAAGATGGAAGTATAATTACATAACTCAAGGATGTCAACTTGACAGAATGAAACAGAGAAAAAATTATTACCATGACAAACAAAGCAATCACAAATTGAAAAACTGTGTAAGGGCTTATTTTTAGAAAAGGACACATGTACAGGGCTGGTCATATGACCCGGGCGATCGCCCAGGCTTGCCTTATCGCCCGGCTTGGAAGCAAAAATACTTCCCAAGGCGGGCATCAAAATGCTCGCCTTAAATTGTGTGGTGGGCAACAAATAGCCCACCTTGAGAAATAGATCGCCCGTGTGAAAGAGCATTGCTAAAAACATCCGAATATATTTACATTAGTACATTTAAAAGACCTCCAAAAATTAAGAATTTTTTCCCCGAAAATATTCGGCAACTTAGCGGGTGCTGCACTGACAGCCTCATGAACACGAATCGTCGAGTTCGAAGCAACGTTGTTTCTTACGATCCTTGTACTGTACACATTAAATTATGTAGTAGCAGGCTACAGTAGCTTGCATACTAGACACGCCGCCCAGACCCATTGCAAGTTGCGATAATGTTCGGCGTGCTATAGAGCCCTGAATGTACAGTACATATTATACTACGCAATGCTGTTCCTTCAGTTCAATACGGCATGCCTCCTTGAGTATGCCAAAAAGAAAATAAAAAACCTCGCCCAACGTTCAAACGTGTCACTATTGTGCAAATCAACATCTTCCCACCAGGTGTAAACTACCTAGATACGACTATAATAACGCTGTAAATATTAAAGAAAAGTTTCAAAATTAACTGTGCTATTGTATCTAACGTTAGTTTGCACCAAAATGTCGATCGTAAAAATTGCAAAACTCCATGTGCAAGCTAATGTGAGTAGCCCGGATGTCAACACAAGGATAGCTACGTAAGAACGCACGAAGCTGTCAGTGATAATGTGTACACCCTGTAGAAGCAAATTTCACTAGCGTGACGTCATTTGTTTACATTCTGTAATTTCGGACGTGCAAGAGAATACTTACTTCTGAAGGCTCTGATTGGTTGACATGTTTAAATTGGTATAACCTAGACAGCTTCGAGTTAAGCTTGTTTTTCGAGTTGGAAAACGCCCCAAAATTCAATGCAGTAGATAGATAGAGGCCTTACGAAGTACTGCATTTATTAATTGGCTGTTTTTATCATGTTTCTCATAATGTTAATTTTCTATTTGAAACGACACGATTTCGTTGTGAGAATTTTAGTCTTCTTGAACATGTGGTAACTACCACTCCGAGACAGGTGAAAAATCAGGCAAGTGTCATTATGATGGTGGTACCATGAGTCGGTCAATTAAGGGAATTTTCACTAAAAACATACACATAAAGTAGTCATATGTAATTTAAACTTACCAGTTATTCTCATGAACATGTTTTCTCTTAATCCTGAAAGTTAGAGTGAATTTCGTTAGCAAACTTTCAAGAGACGGAGAAATTTCCACCACAAGTTTCAGATGCCTTAGGTTCAATAACGGTACCTTGAGTCGGTCACCCAAACATTATGAAAGCCCATAAGAGTGTTATCAAGATACATTCCAATAATGATATCACCATTACAAACACAAATCATAAAGTGATGGAAGGAGACCATTTGCAGTGATTTGGAGAATTGTTTAAAATAATTTTTTAGGCCATTTAAAGAAGGTCTCAAGCTACCTTTAGGTAACACTATATGTAGGCTAGGCTGGGTAAATTTCTTCTAACCAGAAAGCCCAAAGGCTTAGTGATTCCTTGCCAAATGGGGATGCTTTGTTGCACTGAGGTTTATCCTTCAAATTCACAAGTATTACAAGTATCTAACACCCGTCTTGAAATATCGTGTTTTTCAATGCATTTGGTATTAACTTCTGATGACTTCAAATGACCTCTGACCTCCAATGGATCTTGGATCTTGAAAATTCTTGGGAAATTTGCTTTTTGACCTCTGGTGACCCCAGATGACAATCTTGGGAATTCTTGGGAAATTTTGCTTTTTGACCCTTAGTGACCCCAGACGATGATCTTGGGAATTCTTGAGGAATTTTGCTTTCTGACCTTTAGTGACCCCAAATGACACTTGGGAATTCTTGCTTTATTACGTCTGATGACCCCATGACAATCTTGGAAATTGTTGGAAAATTTTGTCTTTTGACTTGTGGTAACCCCATATGACAATCTTGGGAATTCTTGGGAAATTTTGCTTTTTGACCTCTGGTGACGCCATATGACGATCTTGGGAATTCTTAGGAAATTTTGTTTTTTGACCTCCAGTGACCTCAGATGACCTTTGACCTCTACCAGAAACAATTGGGTTCTTTCTCTCAACATGACAAATCAATATACCATGTATGAAAAGTGTCCTTCATTCCTACCTTGAGATATCGTGATTACAAGGTTTTCAGTCTTTGACCTCCAGACACCTCAAATGACCTTTGACCTTCACCAAAAACAATAGGGCTCTTCCTCTCCACATGACAATTCTGCACACTAAATATGAAGTGTCTATCATTGCTATCTTGAGATATCGTTATTACAAGCGATTAACAAGCTTTTCGCAGTTTTACCTCCGGTGACCTCAGATGACCTTTGACCTCTACCGCAAACAATAGGGTTCTTCTCAACATGACAAATCTATATACCAAATATGTAAAGTGTCGGTCGTTGCCATCTTGAGATATCGAGTTTACAAGCCATTTATGAGGCTTTTGCAGTTTAACCTCCGGTGACCTCAGGTGACCACTGACCTCTACAAAAACAGTAGCATTCTTCCTCTTGACATGACAAATCTGTATACCAAATATGAAAAGTGTCCTTCACTCCTATTTTGAGAAATCGTGATTACAAGGTTTTCAGTCTTTTACTTCTGGTGACCTCAAATGAACTTTGACCTTTACCAAAAACAATAGGGTTCTTCCTCTCAACATGACAAATCTATATACCGAATATGAAAACTGTCGGCCACTGCTATCTTGAGATATTGTGTTTACAAGCCGTTTATAAGGTTTTTGCAGCTTAACCTCCAGTGACCTCAGATGACCTTTGACCTCTACCAAAATCAATAGGGTTCTTCCTCTCAACATGACAAATCTGTATACCAAATATGAAAAGTGTCGGTCATTGCTACCTTGAGATATCGTGTTTACAAGGTTTTCGGTTTTTTACCTCTGGTGACCTCAAATGACCTTTGACCTTTACCAAAAACAATAGGGTTCTTCCTCTCAACATGATAAATCTATATACCAAATATGAAAAGTGTCGGTCATTGCTATCTTGAGATATCGTGTTTACAAGCCATTTACGAGGTTTTCGCAGCTTAACCTCCAGTGACCTCAGATGACCTTTGACCTCTACCAAAATCAATAGGGTTCTTCCTCTTGACATGACAAATCTGTATACCAAATATGAAAAGTGTCAGTCATTGCTTTCTTGAGATATTGTGCTTACAAGCTGTTTATAAGGTTTTCGCAGCTTAACCTCCAGTGACCTCAAATGACCTTTGACCTTTACCAAAAACAATAGGGTTCTTCCTCTCAACATGATAAATCTATATACCAAATATGAAAAGTGTCGGTCATTGCTATCTTGAGATATCGTGTTTACAAGGTTTTCAGTTTTTGACCTCTGGTGACCTCAAATGACCTTTGACCTCCACCAAAAACAATAGGGTTCTTCCTCTCAACATGACTAATCTATGTACCAAATATGAAAACTGTTGGTCATTGCTAACTGGAGATATCGTGTTTACAAGCTAAGCATCACATACACACACACATACACACGCATACACACATACACACACGCATACGCACACACACACACACACACACACGACATCACCATCGCATAGATTCCTTGCCTGCCTTCGGCAAGGAATCAAAAATGGGAGTAAATGCTTATTTTTGACAGAGTTTGAGTTATTGTCATGTCGTGCCAGAGTTTCTCTACTGTCATATGTTTATTTGAAGGCTACAGCACGCCTATGTTACATTTTGTGTGCATTGACCGACTCAAGGTACCGACCGACTCAAGGTACACTCACTATACGTGCCTTACAAAACTGCAGCTTTACTTTATTATATCGGTTATCGGTATCTAATGGATATGGTGATCGGGTACCCGGGTTACTACGATTTTGTACCCTTGAAAACACAAGTTTTATATTAGGCAAACAAACTGCAATTCAAAATTATCCTGGGTCCTTCAAAATAAGGCTCACCAGCAAAATCCTGTGGGCCTGGAGTGGCATTTTTTTCTATTTTACCCCTGATGCCCAATACTTAAATTCAGACCCTGAGGCATAACTCAACAGAAGGACAAAAAAAGCTTTGAGATTTAACTTGTCACTGCCATTTTCCCGACTGTAGGCTTCGGCCCAACTATGTGCCATGGAAGAAGGAATATTGGTACATGGATATCAGTTAATGGTTCCTTGGACCCCTACTGGCATGCATCCATGGAGTGGCTCCGCCATATGTTACCCTGGACTTGGCCTGCTTTGTGTCCACAGTGGTGCATATGGTAGAAGGGAATAGAGTGCTAACTCTACCCTGAAGGGCGCCATGATGTTGCTGATGGGGGTTTTGTGGCAAGTTGAGATGCAGTCATTTTCATTTCTTCACTGATTTATATGATGTCAGAAAACATATGGCCCCACTGTTTGCTGGCAGTGTGTCACATATATGCCCTGTTGGGAACTGGGTAGAACACAGGGAGGGACACGGGGGGGGGACACAGAGCGTAAACCGAAAAGAATGATAAATTTAAATGAAACTTGTATATTTACACAACTGCCCGCCTGAAATCTTAGGTGGGCAACTAATTGCCCGCCTAGAAGCACAACATCTCAAGTAAGGTGGGCAGTTGCTTGCCCTCCTGAAAAATTTTCATGACCAGCCTTGCACATGTACATCAGAAAATGGCAAATAAAATGGCAACGTTCCTCCTCCTGAATCAAAGTACTTGTCATCCATGCATAACAGCAATTACAAAAAGAGAAACAAAGTGACAAACTGTTGGTACTAACTTGTTTGCTGATGGCTGTGATATGATTTCAATAAGTGCTTCAATGCAGATATCAAAGACATCCTGGTTCTGTAAGAGCTGACAGAGTCTGTCTATAACTGGTTGCATTTCACTGAGTGGTACATCCATCTTGACCCAACTAGCTACACATCGTAAGGAAAGGTGCTGGATATCAGAAGGAGTGTTCACTTGACCTAACAAGCTCTGCACAACTGACATAACTGAGGAAACAAAAGGAAGGTGAACATAAGTATACCTTAACCCATTTTTCTCGACTCAATGTAAGTATATAAAATAAAATTATTTTTAAAGGGGAAAGTTCAGGTACTGCACCATGAATGAGTATATCCTGCAAAATGCATGTACAGTTCTTTAAATCATGTGAAATTTTTATCCATGCAAAGTTTTATCAATGTTGAATTAATCCTTGGTTTCCCTTTGAGATGCAATATTATCAAGGTTTTGTAACATCGTGTAGGATATTACAGTAGCAGGTGAAATAGCAGGAGGTATGTAAGATTTAGCTGTTTCAAAATATAAAGTTGGGGAGACAGCTTATTCCCTTTAAATAAAGCTCTATCTAATCCTCTAAATGTTAATCCTGCAAAACTAATATCCTTGCACAATGCACAGAAGAACACTCAGTTACCATCAGTCTATGCAACAATCCTTTCGGGAAAAGCAAACTAACATTGAACTTTGAAAGCCAAAGTGGAAGTTCCATGGAAATGACATAGTCATTTCGAAGACAGGAAACCATTTTTGTGAATTATTCAAATATACGGATCCTTCCTGATGCTACTGGTTCCTGTGAGCTCTGTTGTACTCTTGTACTTTACAATGTGCCTTGTAAACAATAAAAATATCCATGAAAGATGGGGTTTTACTGCCTAAGCCAAATATAATGGTACTCTTATGTGAATGTCATTAGCTTCCTTGTTTCAGGCACACTTATGACACTTCAGTGTATAAAAACTAGCTAAGGCATTTGGTGTACTCAGTCATTTGAAGAATTTTCAGAGGAAAACTCTTTGACTGATGCTATGCAATATATCAGGCTTCTCACAAGCAAGTCTCCAGCGTAGCAGCACACAAATAAATACAGACATCACAAAGTGTATAGCATATAAAAAGTGTACAGAATATATACTGAAGTGACAAAATGTTTGTTAAACAATAAAAAATATGTACTCTTTGAAAGCTTTCTGTCTGAATGGCAACATAATAGCATACACATGTACAAGTTACTGAAGACTAAAAGTGAAGCTGAAATACTGTCTGTGACTGAGAAATAGACACATATTTTAGTATGCAATTTGTAAAATTCTAACCTTTCTGAAAGCCCTTTTGGAGTTCTGCTCGTACAGCTGGTCTGCGGCTTTGAGGTAAATGGATTGAGTGGAACTGTGAAAAGTAAGAAATTTGTTCTTACAATATGTCAAGTGTGTTTAGGAAACCATGCTAGACTCAACTAGATAGCTACTTCATGGCACTTAAACTTTTATGTGGGACGGTCTCAAACAAGGCAGGATAAAGCACACGACTTCTTCCAATCACCAACAAAACTGTTCTGAATATGTTAAATGGAAGACCGGAGGAGGAAGATTTTTAATGCACAGATGCAAGGGAGCTAGACCGTCTCATCAAATGTTTTAAAAGGCAAAATAAAACCATTGCTGAGTAGAGAGCTTTCCTTAGAATCCTCTTAAATATCTGTATATGCTTTATTTTGGGGGTAAGGGTGGGGTCTGGGGTGGGGGTGGGGGTAGATAAAGCAGTGCCTTTCAATGACTAATTAATGCTTAACTGAATACTTGTAATAGCTACCCACTGAACAGTAACACCACTCAGCCTCAAAGAGAACAGGATCAGCACAACAAATTAAAAGCTATTTTGAAAGAATTTTCAAACTTTCACCAGATCTCAACTCTAACAGTAACACTAGCTTACCTCCTCTGGCAGTACGGTTAGAAACTCCAGTAAGGCAGTACATTTCTGAACCTCCTGAAATAAACGAAAAAGAAAATACTTTAATATGCCATCTCAGTCAGCATTGCCAAGCTTTCACTAGCATTATCCTCAGGCCTTACCACAGATAGCTAAAATGCAGTTTATTGTGAATACAAAAGAGCACAAACTGCTCATATAGTTGTTAAATTTGGACACATTTCTATCCCTTCAGGCATCTTCCAAGCATCCATAATATACATATGGCTATGAACCATGTGTGAAAATGGTTGAAAAGCTGGGAGGCTCCTTCCGGGGAAATTTGAGTCTTGGAGAGAAAGTCTAGCAACTGGAGGCAAATTTACCATTTCTATACATGAAGGTGCAGAAGGAATGGCAGAAAATTTTAGTCCATTCCCAAGAAAAGACATTTTTCCAGTCCTGGCTATGGCAGTGACAAAGGACTGTACAAGGTTCCATCATCAAACAAGCGTGAAACCAGCACATGTCAAACCTTGTAATATTATTTTTACCTTCTCTACAATATACTAACATCGACAATTACTAGAAAGTCTATCAATACAGAATGAGAGAGGATTCTATTACTTTCATGACAGCACAATTACATGTACCAATTAAACTACGAGGTAAACACATATTCCCTTCAATTCTGTCTCGGTCAATCAATATTTGTCAAGAATGACATTATTTACTGCAAATGTCTGAGCATTAATATATCCACCTAACAAGAGACAAAGTATGACTACACACAGACAGACCTGTAATTTAAAAGTTCATTTATATCGACTTAATATTATTCTGAACTCATGAGTAATACATTTATCTATCAGCTACTAAAGTATACATACCTATCGAGAAGAGTGTGGAATGAGAGAGGAGTTGTTGATAATTTTATCACACTGACAAATAAAGCAAAAGTTGCTTCTTAAAATATGTTACTACTAAACTCAGTAGCCATTGTCTATGAGATCGAAGCTCATACATACAACCCATACACCATGCTCTTTAGACATAACAAGTACAAGGCTTTTTCAAAGGAAATTTACACTAAAGCCCAACCGACTCAAGAAAAAAGATGATAACCTATCCTAGTTTTCATGCAGACTTGCCAAGCATCATATAAACATTACTTGATTTATGAATTAGATGAAACAGAGTCTAGCATTTCCAGGAATTCAATATGACACATTCCCCCCTTCCTTAAAGGTGTGAATCACATGGACTGTATAGTGTAATAAATATATTATAAGCTGGCAACAGCAAAGACAATGCAAGAAACAAATGACACACGCAAATTTGACCCGGCAATTTATGATTTGGGAGGTAGCAAGGAGGCCTGGTGACAAAAGCTAATTAAAGGTGTCCATAGATATAAAAATAATCAATAGTTCGGGGTTCTTGAATGGCAAGTCTACCTAAAGACTTTATGCATGTGATGTCACAGAACAGAAAGTGCACCCTCCAATGAAGACAAGCGTGGATCATTGCGACTTACACCAACAAATGTAGACAGCGAATTTGTGTAGCAGTCAGATACGAACAAAAAGTCTGTTATGCATGCGTGTGAAGTCGATGTCGTGAGTGTAGTGTGCTTCATTGTTTATCCTTCAATATGACATCCCGTGTTGTTGATGCATAGGGTTAATTGTATTCCTCTAACGTGACACTTATGACAAATACAGGACTTCCTCTCCTAAGTTAATACTCAACTGATGCCAGGCTTCAACAAATTCTTTTATCACTACTTGTCTATCGGGCAAGCTGTTCTCTTAGTCTGCATGAATATCTACTTGTCCACCTTTAATATGCCTTTGAACTCCTTTGTGGAGGAGGCTTCATAAGTACTTGCCCGGCGGGCTATGAGATTGAACAATGCACTTGTCCAAGTGACTTTTTACTTGTCCTGGACTGTCGGGCGGGGGATTTGTCGAAGCCTGACTGATGCAAGCCAGCCTATACACAGGAACACGTCTCTTTGAAGAACTTTATTACAACTACCAAACACTATACAATCTTCCTTACATGTTTAAATATAGCTGACAATTTTTGTACCATTTCTTTATTGGTTGAACATGAAGCAACAAATGTGATGTTATAAAAAGTGTGAGTACTTTACGGTAACAGCACACCTACATACACACATAAATCCACCATGACACATAAGTAGGACATTCTGCACTAGTACTTGAAGCAATTAATATCAAACTTTCAGGGCACTCCACTTTTTAATTATTCTTTCATCTATGTGTTTTACTATTTGTTCCAAATATCATGCAGTCATTCCTTCAAGTTTTTTTTCACCTTCAGTAAAGCAGATCATTTTCAGATGTAAACGTTTCTGCTAAACTGAGTGGCTGTTCTCTTTCCTACTGAGAATGCTTTTATGCTGTAGAATTATGACCTTTTCCCACAAACTCTTCCAGACACAGTATCAAAATTTGGCACCACACATGAGGCATTACTCATAACATGAAAATGTTCCAGGTGTATGAACTAGACCCATATGTCAGTTCTTTGCCTCTAACCGACATATGAACTGCACTTATTTAAAGCTAAAAGTTTATCATGGTAACAAAAACAAGTCCTTTTTATGAGGCCAGCTGGAGCCCCTAAGCAAACAAAATAAAAAGGACCCTCAAAGGCAGAAGGCTGAACAGATGCAGATTCCAGAGAGAGACCCAGGGTGTATGCTCTGGTTAAGTCATTGCTATATTTGAACTAATATACAACTGTCTGGGTAAGTGTACTTTAGAGCAACTGTGTCTTTACTTGACACAAACATACCACTTTACTCCTTTCAAAGCAAGCTATATATGTATACCTTTTTTGTCAATCTATGAAACAAATTTTGAAGAGTTGTATTGAAAAAGTCAACAAGAGTAGAATAAATATTTGTAACAACTAACTAAACTGAAATGCTCTAGTGATTTCAAAGGCTACCCACCTTCCAATAAGTTTTCTGTGCAATATAAAAGTTGTACAAGTATTGTGCTTCAAATTAGAACTTTCTGCTTCCACCTAGGACTCATATTTGAACAATATGGTGAAGTTGGACTGAATTTCAACTTATCTGATCCTAATAATAGTAGTCCTACCACTAGCAACCCAATGGTACCCTATCTGCTAATGCAAAGGCATTTGTAGAGGCAGAAATGCAAGATATCACAATTGACTAGTTTTATTTCATTTTTATCACCCCATAAAATATTTGCCCTATAAGTGCATTGAGACCTTGTTTTTACTTCTTCAATACCTCTGCTAGCAATGACCTTTGAACATGCACTATGAGCATTACAAATCTGACAAACAGCCAAGCCATCTTGAATAACATTCAAGACATAAAAGAAAATTTTTTTTAACTAAAACATAAAAAATTAATTAAAACTTTTGAAACAATGGATAAAATTTCCTACACAAGCCAGGATAAGATAAACAACTTCACAATTTCCCCACAACTTCTGACAAGTGCCTAATGATGTTGCTATAGCAACCAAAATCACTTCTTACGCAGTACATATACGCAGTTGCACTACAGCTCCAATACCTTGTCATCATTTTAGTAATAGTTTACGGTACTGTAATTTTTATGATACTTTGAAAAAAATGAAAACACTGATGAAAGCTGTGGTTATAAATGCAATGAAACCACTCAATTGTACATCAACATGCCCACTTCAAGTAAGAAGCCTCAATCCAACCTTGCCACATCAAGAAACTTTATCGCCTACACAGGAGTATACTTCAACCTTTTCACATTAAATGTACTGGTATCCACACCCTCTAAATAGTACACAAGGGACTACTGCACTTGGATAATTGTTACTAAACCGTTGATACTGCTACTGTCGCTACTCAAGTTTACCAAGTAATACACAACAAAGCAAAAAATGGCAGAATTTTGGAAATGATGCGTAGAGGTAGTGAGTTATCGAGGAATCTGAATTGAACGGGGATCTCAATTTACAGGGACAAAATGTGTTTAGATTACATCACCATCTGACAGAGAACATCTTTTATCAATATTAAAGCCTTCACTCTCACCAATAAACTATGCCAAATACCTTTCCTTCCCTCAAAATATTATACATTATAAAAGCTATGAATGCTGCATCAGATGACAATTGGGACGATTGGGTGAAGAAATTATTCAAAAACCACAAATGCTCATTGAATATCTGTTTTAAAAGTACCAAATTTTTCTGAACCACAAACATAATAACTTGCTTTAGCAGTAGCTAGAAGTTGCTTGATGTAATCATAGGGAGACTTACATCCAAAGATGAAGAGTTAACTTGCTGAAAGGTGTCAATACAGCCTGAAATTGCATCTGGCCACACCTCTGGAGCAGTGTTAAGTGTGAAGGAAGACAGCTGCAAGAAAAAATAATGCAGAATAAATGCATGAAACAAGAATACAAATAAAGTATACCCCACACAATGGCAGAATGTACTGTCTGTATAAGTTTCTGTTTAGAAACAAGGCAATCTTTTGCTGACTTTCCTAGACGGATGGATAGACGGACGACAGATGGATGGACAGGCATATGTACCAACTGACTGAGGGATGAAATGTTTTTAAAATGTTTTTCTATTCACTATTGCCTTCTCATGGTGCGACCATTTCTCAGATTTCAGCCCCTGCAACAACATACCATTTACTGCTGCAGGTATTACTAGCAAACATTTGGAAACCCAATTTAAAAGCATACATTCTGCTTATTAAGTGTTAGAAAGGATGCTGCTTGGTCAACATGAAATAGTCAGCGAAAAATGGACCACAAACTACTTCATAATGTGACCTGTAATCTTGTATGACCTCTGACCTTTCATTTCTAAAATTCTTTGGTCTATCCCCCCATTATCCAATTATTGTCCATGATTTTGTTTTTTATCTTTGATTAGTCTTTCTGGTCCTTTCTCATAACACTGGAGGCAATAAACAACAAAATCATCAACTGAACGCACAAAACTTTTCAAGCAATTGAAATTAGCAGTAACACTGCCACAATTTCTCTAAAGTTCATGCTATTAACACCTTGTAATACTTCTACCATCTATTTACCCTTGCTTCAATGATCATGGAATAGTCTCTAGGTATTAATTACATTCCACAGTACTATGCAAGCGTGGCAAACTCATTAAGCCACTGAAGCTTTCCTTGCTGAGGTCATCTATAATTGTAGGATAGTCCTCCTTGGCAGTCAAGCATCATTACTTCACCTTGGATAGATCAACAGAAGGCATCAGTGAATCTATTCTCACCCTACAAGAGGTCTACATTGTTTCATCTGGCGAGATAGGATGCTAACATTAATTGATCAGCACTAGCTTCTGCAGCTATGTCTAGTTACTTTAACAGAGTACTGTAAGACAGTGTGAATGCATTGTATCACAAAACCAGATATTTGTTTTAATTTAGGAGGTTACAGAAAGCAATGATGGAAGACATTATAAATATTTGATAGCGTTCTGACAGAAACACGTAGCCTCCAGAACTTTTCGTTCTCTGTCTTGAAATTATGTGATGCTTGACTATGCCATCCACTCCTTGTCATTCACCTCCCACAGATCAAATGAAGCGGCAGACACCTCAATGAAAATCATCACCACTCCAACTTACCGCAACACACAACCGCCTAAGCACAATGCGCTCGGCAGCTGTGAAGAGAAATATCTTTTCAAACAACTTTTCCCTCAGGTTGTCATACTGGTCTGGTGGTAGTTCATTCCTGCAATGCAATCAAACACGATTCCTTCATCGATTTGAAGCACCAAGATAAATGTCAAGATGGTACGATATTCTCTTTGCAATCCTATAATGCCTCTGGTGAGACAACACATCAGTCTACCTCATCTTTAAAGTAAAATCATGAATATTCATTAATATTCCAGCTCTCAATAAAGAAAAGTTCTCCAAAGATGTCAAGCAGTTTCAAGCATTGTGAGACCCCAGGCTACCTTTATATTTGACAATTTGAACACCATGAAGGGATACTGTATTGCCTCTGGGTAATACATGGAATTAACATCTTGTCTTGCATTTACGATGCATACACAAGGGTTAACCATATATGGCATGGATCTCAATAAAATTTTTACATCTAAAATTGTGGAAATCCCATATATAATGCAAACCCCATAAATTATGCAAACCCCATAAATACAAATGATAGCGTAATTTACCAAAACATGTACATAATGCACTGAAAGAAACCATTTTCCAAATGATCCTGGCTATTAGCGCTTTCAAGTTTTTCTGCCATTTTCATGTAACCCGACGATCTGCTCACTTGGCAAAATTTCAAAAAATTTTGCTACTGCAATATAAAGTTGTTTTGAAAGATAGGGTACTTACCAAAATTTTGATATTTTCAAACAGAGTGCACTGGCTCCAAAGAACTGAACCTCGGGGCACTGTTAGGAGTAGAGGAAGATCTTTAATCATGAATACAAGTTTTATCAACTTGCAAAGTTGTACTGACCATTTTTCAGCTTCAAACAAGAGGAATCAAACAACATGTTTATTGGAAAGTTTACCAATTACTTGTCACAAAAGAGATCAATGAAAGTAAATTCAATAAAGAGTTACTGTGTAAAGTACTTTGATCCCAAAGAGACTATACCACATTCTTTAGAGTGTACTGACAAAGTTCAGATTCAAATATTGTCTTAATATGCAACCTGCTGTATGACCAGGGATGCAGGACATACATGTTGGGAATAGTGTAAGGGAGACCAGCTAACTTCTCTTCACCATCCACTTTTTGTTGAAAAAAATCTGCCCCAGCCCACATCCCTCCCCAAAAGAAGGATGAGAAATGTCAGAATACCTGTACCAATAATAAAGGGGACTTTTCAATATCGTGACTTGGTTTAACATTTAAAATAATGATGACAAGGTAGCCATCATCACACACAGGCCATCCGCATTGTTTATACTGTACATAGCTAGTGCAGCCACACTTATTGATCAATTCCATTTTCTCCATTTGAATTCTTGGCCAATCCCTGTTGTGAACCCTTGACAATCTTTTCACATGAACAACAAGAGTAATTACTGTATGCTTTTCCATTATACTGTACGTGCAAACCATGCATCATTTGTGCCAAAAATCAGCAAGAATCCTGCATATTGAAGGGTGTGATGAGTGTTCACAGCCTCAAAGTCAACTTTTTGAAATATTTATTATTTAACAGTCTCATTTTACTGACTGAGCCATGTGCTCTTTTGCAACTTGCCATTAGTAATTTAACATGAAAGTTGATGTCAATTTCCACAAAAGATACAACCATCATCTGCTGAAGAAATATTATTTCTTTAAATAACATGTCAGAAACATCAACTGCTCCCGTAAAACCATTTCAAAACCTTCAGAATGTTCTTAAATTATATGCCATTGCTGGTTCTGATGATGTGTGCTTAAATCCTCTATGTAGCTGTCATTGGTCTTTCATGATGGTATTTTATCGTCTACATTAACAAGACAAAGCCCTAACCTTTGCTTTAAGGACTTGCCATCACAGCTTTATACTGTATGGGCAGGTAGGTGTATACAGAATATGCATGTGTGTGTTGAAAACATGCAAGTTTACGAGAGAAATATATGAGGATACAGTAGAAGGATGTTCAGTAATATTTCAACATACTGTAAAATTAGGATGACAACACCGAACATACTTATTAAATTAGGTACAACATATAACTAAGGTACTAGACGGCAACTTCTCATGAAGGAGAACATCTGCAAACAAGAAGAGGAGAGGTTGCAAACTTGCAATATCTTTCTCTCTCCCCTCCCCCTCTATTCCCTCCCTAGTTTGCATTTTTACCATTAAAATGGGACCCAAACTAGGAGAGGACAACTTTGTGCAATTACCACCATGAACAGAGATACATCTAAACTGCCAAATAGGTGTGTTCACTAACAAACCACAAAGGCTTAAAACTATTTACAACACACACACAAGTGGAGGATACAACTTGAACTGTACTACACTAGTAAATTTGTACAAAGACCTAAACCAGCATACATCCCCAAACCATTCAGGCAGAGCATGCTGAATAACAAGAGTGAATGCAAGATTGCTTTGGCTTTCAATAGTGCCCCTGGCATTTTTAGTACACTAGTGATTCTGTTGTGTTTACCCTCAACCTCTGGAGATTTAGTACACAGAATTAGCATACAGAGTTGAAATATTCTAACCCTTCACATTCTTAGCTTTTTAGTACAGTATTCAATACAAATTGTTAACAGGTTGTTGGAAACTCCCTTCTGTACAATGGATGGATACAAAACCCTCACCTCACAGTGACTACACTATTTCACTTGTTGCTAAATTATACAGTAAGAAAACTAATGGACCTTAGACTTAACTAGTTCTGTTACTGTGTCTGGGTTACTTACACTCCATGGCACTACAGTAGTACTATACATAAAGTAGAACTGAAACAATTCTGTTCATTAGTATTTAATACCATGATTTACAAAACGATGGATACAATGAAACAAAACATTTGCTGCTAAAACAACTGCTGACAGTTTAAAAATTATGCTGATGGGTTAAAATTTAAGAAACTGCTTGTCAGAAGAGAGATTTATGCAAATCATATGCAGCAAGGGGTAAGTGTATGTCTGCCACATGAATTTAAAGCTGTAAAAAACATGTACAAGTAAAACTTCTTGGAACAATAATAAAACAAAAAGATAAAAGAGGAGAGCTCAGCATAAAAGGGGGGGAGATGTTCAGGTCAGAAGTTAGTGGGCTGCTCTGGGCAGAAAACAAAGGAATGATAAGGATGGTAAGTGGAAAGGAAAGACATGAAAGCTTGTTTTTTAAGCTTTGTTAAGTACTGTCAAAATGGACTTAGTGTAAAAATACAGGGGTCTGAAGTTGGACGTACATCCAAAATTAAATATTTAGCGCTATGTACTGACTGACTTTTCTGTCCATATATCCAATGTTATGAGCAAGGTCTATTATCGTTTCTGGATTAGCATACATTGTTTAATTTTTAATAAGAATGCCAAGGAAAGAGTTCTTAAGTCTGTAATCCTCTCCCATCTCATTTATGCAGTGACAGTCTGGAACCATTTCATTTTGCAATACGAATTTTTAAGTACTTTTCAGTTTTTAAACCATACTTCAAAAATAATACACTCAGACTATGAGCACATGAAGGAAAAGTTGTAAATGTGTGCATGGGCTGAGTTTGTAAGAATGGCTAGAAAAATTTATAATGACCCACACAATCCTCTGCATGCCTCCCTAATGAGTCTCAATATACAATCAAGCAGAAAGTGTAGAAGTCCTATAATGTTGCCAAAGCACAGAATACTGATAGAATTCTCTTGCATTATGCTGCAGATTTTAGATGACTTGTCACAGATAAAAATTTTATACTTATTGTTTGGATGTACTATCACTGTAAATAATGTTTTAATGTCATACTGTTCTTGTACTGTACTGATTAGTCCTTTTTATAAATATTTTAATACTTATACTGGATTTCAATAATTCAAATTTAAACTGATGTTAACCATCAAGTCTTCTTCTTATGAACCTACTGTATAACATGTTATAGAATGAGTGTACCTTCAATTTGACACTACCTACGTACTACTCTTAACGAGTATATTGGTAATGCATCACGTCGACCATACAAAAACTTTCACACTACTCAATATGAACATTAATTTCTTTGTTTTTTTTTCTCTCTCTTTATTGTAGAATTTTCTTAAAACTTTCAGTTTCAATGAAAAGTTCAATGAATGAAAAAGAGTACAATATCAAAGAGCTTAAAAGCTGTGAAATCACTTTAAAAACTTGCTATTTCAACAAGCAAGTCATAGCATGAACATAATCCACTGCAAAAAGCTTTTCTACCAAACAGAAAGTATAACATTTCAAAAAAAAAAGACTAAGGCTGCAAAAACTGTGTAATTTAAGCTCACCTTATTTGGAACAAGTAGATCCCAGGCAAATTGCCAAGCTTGTGGAGATCTTTGAACAGAAAACAACCACCGCTGAGCTGCATCTTTAATGGCAGGGTTAGGATCATAGTATAACTTCAAGATGGCCTGAAAAAGATTTTAAGAAAAGTCTACAATAAAACATGTACTTATTATATTCACTTGAACTTCCCATAACCCTACTGTCAGACTACAGATATGCTTACTGATTTCACACATAGCTTAAACAATTGCAGCAAGATACAGGTATATATGTTAATTTTCCAATTTTTGAACATACCTGTCCCACTCAAACTTGTACAATATTGTAATTTAACAATTTCCTTTTTTTTCATTTATATACAAAAACCAGTGAAACATATTTAGAAACTTTAAAAGGCAAAAGCAGTCACACCAAACATATTTTAAAACAACAGCTAAATCTCACAAATATCCTCACATTTCACTTCATGTATCTTTCATGACATGTCAGAACATAAATTTTGCATATTCAAGGTAAACCAAGGATTTACCAGGCTTCGACAAATCCCCGCCCGACAGTCCAGGACAAGTAAAAAGTTACTCGGGCAAGTGCATTGTTCAATATCATAGCCCGCCGGGCAAGTACCCTTGCAAAGTCTCCTCCACAATTGAGTTCAAAGGCATATTAAAAGTAGACAAGTAGGTATTCATGCGGACAAGTAGACTAAGAGAACAGCTAGCCCGATGGACAAATAATGGAAAAAGAATTTGTCGAAGCCTGGATTTACCCTGCATGAATTTCACAATTCAGAGAGAAAAATATTGTCACATGATTCTCAAGAGCCATTCATGATGTAGGATACCTGGGTACATTAATCCAAATTGGTGTGACTGCATGTTCACTTTAGTTTCTGAGATGATAGGAGATTAAGTACTGTAGCTTCTACAGGTACTGATAATTTCTGTGAAATACTGTACATAACAACCAATTTGTACCTCTTATCCTAAAAAAATCCATAACTTGCTCTTGCTTTTTTTCTTCAAATTGCAATATTCTTCCCTTTAAATTTCCCTCCCACAGCCTACTATATTATTTGAAGCAATAATTCATCAGTAAGTGTCCTTACAGTACTTGCATAAAGTTGTTTGTAAATGTGCCTGAAGCTACTGTACCAAATTATGACAGTTTTGGTACTGTTACATAAACCAAATTGGAATGGGAAAGGGAGATGAGAAGGACTGAGTATTGAGAAAGCAATACATATGTGTCAATGGCTTCAAATACAGTAGCCTGCCCTGTCTTTGAACATGTCTGTACTTTGAATCATCTATTGGCCTATGGTAAGGGTTGGACAAATGTGTTGTTTAAAGACTGAATAAACACCCTCCAATTTTTCAAAAAACAAGGCAATTTAGAGCTATCCTTGCTGCAAAAGGTGCATACACATGATGTGTCCATTGACTCTCACTAAATACAGTACATGAGTAACGTACCTACAGTACAGTACTACTTCCAGGGTATTTACAGTTTCAATGGTGGTGAGAAAATCACTTGGGATTTCATTTCTTGAATGTCACATACGTTACTCCACAACTTAAGCAGGGGTGGCACCAGGATTTGCCCGACAAGGGGGCCATGCTCCCTGACGGGGAGGGGGCCAGCAACCCAAAGCCTCAACAAGAGCGATACAGTGCCAAAACAATGTTTAATGGAAAATTTTGGCACATGAAGTGCCCCAAAAATTTTGGGCTCTTTTTGGAGAAAATTTGAAAAAAACAAGCTTTCACCATGAAAAATTTGAAAAAATTTAGGTTTTTAAAGAAAAAAATGGAAAATTTGGGGTTTTAATAGAAGAATTTGCCCTAATTTAGACCAAAATTAAGTAAATCGTCGGGTGAATGGCCATTGTTGGGGACTACATATTTTATCGTATACATAACAGCTCCCCGACGAAACTGGAAAATTTTCCTGATGGGGGCCATGGCCCCCCCTGCCCTCCACCACTGAATTTAAGTACCCATATCGCAATCAAATGTGTCCCCAAAGTTCCCTAAACATGCCATTTGTAGGAGTGACATGACAGTTAGTTTCAATGAGGGCAAAAGGCCCTGTTCAAATTTGCCCCTCTTCCCAAGTAGCTAGCTGTATGCTCTACTTTACAGCTACGTTACAGTACTGTGTAAATTGTAAGTAAAATTTCGCTTGCATTCTGTTTACTCAATGGAAAAGACCCACAGATTGCCTGTGTAATCATATGTGTTAAAATGTAAACTCCAAGACCACAAAAATGTTTTCCCCCAAACTTTGCATCTCTTTAAGAATGATACAATACTTAGCAAACTTTTCTATACAAACATTAGTTTCCAAAATTCTGACCATTTTGTTGTAGTTGCACATAATAAAAGTATGATTGTAAAAGAATTTCAATATTTATCCATCGTTATTCAAATGTCAATAGATATCCCCATACTTTCATCCATGGATGATCATGTTACAGGCATTTCCTGATTGATCAATTGCCTCAACAGTAGGCAGGGTGAATCATGATTGACATCACTTGAAGGAAGCAATGGAAATTTTAGCCTACAGTGTAGAGTCAATTAATTATGAGGATATGTACAAGGAAAAATGCACACAGGTTCACAACACAGCTCACTAGACTAGTGACCCTGCCATGGAAACCCTAGCTATAGTGAATTGGGGATCCTTGTGGGTATATGGAATGAAGTTTGCATTTGTGATGCATGATGGACCAGGTGTGGTAGTTTCTTACAGTACTTTGGCATTCACTGATTTCATTTGATAAAAATTTCTCTATCAAGCATGAATTATTGGCATTTTTGTTTATTTTAAAAGCTAGAACAAACTACACAATTGCTGCACAGAAAAGGCAAACAAGATTTTGTCAAATTTGTCCAATCCCTGGCGTAAGGTATTTGCCAGTGAGAAAGACCCAATGTTGCAAATTTTATAAACTGTGTGTACACTGGGACAAAAGTAATGAATTGCACGGCATCAAAAGTACAAAAATTTGTAAAATTCAATTTTTTTGCAAAAATGTGTAGGCCTACAGCACATACAGTGTATACTGAAGGCTCTCAGTTTGCACTCTGTACAGGTTTACTTGGACCCCTGAGTAAATTTTTGATGATTTTACAACAAAAAACTCTCCAAAAGCTAAAAATAGCTGGGCAAAATTTCAAGTGTATTCACAGCAATTCATGATTTTACACAATGCAGTATACCATCTATGTGTGGGTACTGCAATATGAGCATGATATTTTATAAAAATATGCAGGTGGCCTATATCCTGTACTCCTGCCTTTAGGAATATATTTATTGCCTTAAGTAGCAAGCGAACCATTCTACACATGTATTATATCCACTTTTTGTGGGTTGATTAATACTTTTAGGCCTTTGTTTCCTAAATCTGCACACCATTTTGAAAGTTTGCATACAAAGCATGCCATTACGCTAATTGCTAGGCCTTTATTTTGTGCATGCATGAACACTCAAAAATTTTAATGTGGCAAAACTGTGTGAGACATGACAGCTTTTAAACCATGTTTATGAATCTGTGAATTATCCACAATGAAAAATGCTCCACTTTATAGCAAACTTTCTAGAAACTGCCCCTCCCCTAAAAGATTTACTGTGCACACAAACCAAAACATATGTTAGGAACTGGTTACAATGGCTACTTTCATTTTTCATTGCCAGTTCCTGCTTGCTTCCTGCAATTTATTTTGTCAGGTGAATGTTTAAAGGAATACTGAAAAGTCAAACAGCATTTGCTGTGTGTTAAAAATAGTAGCATACACATTAAGAGTGGCTACTGTACATAACTCCTTTCCTCTGTATGGATACTGTTAAGTTTGCGTGTACAACAGTCCAACTCCAATGTAAACCATATCATCACAGAAAATTTCAACCAGAATGCAGATATCCATTGAGGTCTGGATAGACGAACTGGCTGCTCAGGCAGAATAATATACAAACTCCCTCACCTCAATCAATCAGAGAGATACATCACTTTATCCAAGGTTGCATTTGACTCAAGATATCCCATGTCAAATATTAGCCTACAGTATATGGTATTTAAATATTTGATTAGATTCTTTTTAATTGGAAATAATTCATGCATAATTAATTGAACCTGTAGGAAATCCTACTGATCAATACAGTAGACCTCTTCATTAAATTTTATACAAGTCCATTTCCTTGAAAACTTCTGTTTAGCAGGTCTTTATGCACTTTTCCCATGGAATACAGCTCTACAGCTCATTGGTCCTGCAATCAATGGGATTGAAGTACGTATGCACAGGCTTAATAGGCTTTAGGATCAATGGGCTGTCTAATGGGGTGATATGACCAAAGAGTTGTAGGACCAAAGAGTTGTAGGACCAATGAGTTGTAGGACCAATGAGTTGTAGGACCAGTGAGTTGTAGGACCAATGAGTTGTAGGACCAATGAGTTGTAGGACCAATGAGTTGTAGGACCAGTGAGTTGTAGGACCAATGAGTTGTAGGACCAAAGGGACTGCAGGACTAGACTACAGATTTGATGCCACCACATGTCCATGTGTTCATATCCTGCTTATCATGTGCATGAAGATGCCTTGTCACTGCAACAATATGTGCACTGCAGGGCAACAGATGTAAGTACAGTAGTTGTGAAGAACTGAATCACAATGTCTAGCACACAGAGAGATGTGTGATCAGGGAGGTGTTATTAGCTGGAGATCCACTGAAAACTCATTCTTTGAACCCTACTAGTTGCCGACAATAATCTCTTTTGTGTGTTGTTTTTGATGATTCAATATGCTTAAGAGCTGTTAGGAACTAAGTACAAGTGGGATACATCGTCTGCTACATCTCGAAGAGCAGATCGGGAAATTTGCCCCTTGCCTTAACATTGCCAGTCGCTTAAGATGTAAATTTATTTGAGGATTTCGATGCGTTTGGACGCTATTTACAACATACTTGTCTAGTTTCCTACAACTTGCTCAATATGGGTGTGCCTTTAAAGTCATGCGAGGGAATGTGGAAATTAGTCAAAATCCAACAGCAAAGTTTAGTCTTAAACTTCTTTTGCTCATTTGCATAAATCATGAGCACTGGTTTATTGCCAGCATCATTAGGTTCCTTAGCAATAAACAGTCGTTTTGAATGTCATAACAGTGTTTCATACTTGACTGTCCGCAACTAGTTAGACTTTAAAAAGCATTGTTCCAAATAATCCTTTTTGTTGGGGTCGCTGTAGGTATGAATGAGGTTGCCTAGATATTAGGCCTACACAAAGGAATTCAATGCCCTTTAGTTCAATAATCCCCAATTACAGGATTTAGTCTCCACTCTGAGGGCAATCTAAATGGATTAGCATAAATTAAAGTTTTTGATGGATCTCCATCTAATACACCTCCCTGGTGTGATAATGTACAACTATAATCTGTGAAAACATTCTAGACCAGGGGTGCCCAACCTTTTTTTACCCTAGGGTGCATCGGTATATCGATATACCAGGTGTACCTGGTATTTCACTCATACCCATACCGGCAGTATTGAAATTTGTTGAAAACAAATATACCGAAAATAACAGGTATCCCAGAAAACATGAACTAGTACCTGGTAAAAATCTTACACGATAGAAATTCCGAACACAAACTCGTTACTATCAGGGTTGTTCCCGTTA
This sequence comes from Holothuria leucospilota, assembly GCA_029531755.1. Classification (NCBI taxonomy): domain Eukaryota; kingdom Metazoa; phylum Echinodermata; class Holothuroidea; order Aspidochirotida; family Holothuriidae; genus Holothuria; species Holothuria leucospilota. The sequence continues at coordinate 43,650,010 of CM055966.1, forward strand.
CACTTTAAAAGTAACTCGTTATAGTTACAGTTAATTCCATAAAATTGTAACTCGTTACAGTTACCACTTACAATGTTGAAAAAGTAACTAGTTACAGTTACTTTTAAATGAAAAGTAACTAGTTACATTTCAAAAGTAACTAGTTACTTTAAGGTGAATATACGGTACCTCGGAACCTGAAATGGAGGGGGGTGGGGCATAATTACATTGTAAGAAGGGGCACATGAGAGGACCGAACCTCATTTGTGCCGGCTATCCTTAGGTGTTCCCCAAAGAAAGTCAATGATGCCAGCTTATCTTCACTGGGGATTCAGGCAGAGGCTCCTAACGCTCATCATGAAGCATCGAATCATGATACTGTGTCGGAGCTTACGCAAACTATTTGTTAGACGAATATGGTTGTAACCAGAACTTTTCCAGTTACGACAGTACTTCTTTGAGGATGAAAATCTTTATACTCCCATCATAATTTAGAACGGTTAGCGGCTATTAAAGGGGGAGAGCTTTGTTTTAGCAGTAATTAAAGTTTTCACCCCTCAAGGGCATAAATACGGTAATACGATGCTCTATATTTATGAACGGTAAAATTTTGAAACCTCACTGCTAAGGTTGGGCTAAGTGATATTTGGGCATAAATTTCAAATTTCACATTCATTCATATAAAACAATGCAGAGAAATGGTGAGACTATGTAGTTTACACATGCAGACCATGTACCCATAATTCACTTTCTTTTTACAATAAACAGGTGAAGCTTTAAGTCGGACACTTCTGTCCACTTTCAATTAGCTTTGTTAGGATACTTTAACGCCATTTGACCATCTCAATATTCTGCTGTTATTTATATTAACCTTACCATTATTCCAGTGTTAGGAGTTATGGGCATTGAAAGAATATGATATAGCCTAAATTCATACGTTTGATTCATCAAATAAGATACCATACATGTTAAATTTGATACATAAATGGATGTACGGTGTTTGCCGACAATTGGCACCGTATAATTTACTAGGCTCCAACGCACGAGTCCGGATTCGACTAGCTTAATGCCGGTATCAAGAGCGTTTTTCTAGATTAGGAATTTGCCCGGGGTTCCGGAATCGAAATTTTTCCGGAATGTGATGTAACTGGACTTGTACTCGGAGCTCATTCCAGCCGAGTTCTCAAATATGAAAGTTACATTAAAAGTGTTTAAAGTCCCATTGAAATTTGTGTACAATATACAGATGTAAAGTATTGTCACACATGATCAACTACATTACCGAGGAGGCCAGGCTATGGATGTGATTACAAATGATGACGTTATTAATGGTGGACATGTACAATAGAATTAAAACATATGTAAGTTTGATATGCTATACAGTGGCAAAAAGACTGGTCTTGGAATTGGTGCCATTGGAATCAGAACTGGCCGGAACTTGAAGGGTACGTACCATGCTCGGAAAGATTAGGGAATCTAGAATAGCAGTTGCTGCGACTCGGATAGGGTGTACTCGGGTCCAGCCCTAACGTCTAAAAAGGCAATAGTTAAACTTTCAAAGTAAGCCTAGTTTTTGAATGCCTATGGACCAACCTGTTTCTCACGGTGCACTATTTCTAATGTGTCCTCTAAATGACAATATAAGTAAACTAAGGCCCAGCTGACTTCACTTTGTATATATAATAGGCTATATAAAGTCAGCTGGGCCTTAGTTTGCCAGAGGACCGTTCAGTATTTTTCAACTAATTGGACAAAGATTCGGTCTCATGGATAATAAACATTGGTCTGTCTAATAAGTAAATTGACACACAAATCAAAGTTTAAACTTAGCTTAATCGACAATCAAGTGACCCTGTAAGCGTGCAGCATGTGCATCTAATATCAACTGCTGATTCTAATCGTGAATAAAATTTTATGTCGGTGAGGGCGACGTCGATAATAGAGATGAACGATAAATATATCGAAAATAATTTTACTACCAAAGTGTCATCAATTTGAAAATTTTCTGTTACTACTTCGTGTAAAATGCAATTTGTGGTCATTTTGACTATTTGTAACGGGAAAGTAACGGGACCCAAATGTAACGCCGTTACAGTTACTTTTACACAGAATTGTAACTAGTTACTTACTCCGTTATTGAAATACAAATGTAACTCGTTACAGGGTTCCGTTACACAAAATGTAACTCGTTACAGTAACGGCGTTACTTGTAACTCGTTACTTCCCAACCCTGGTTACTATAACCGTTTCCCACTGTTTACCCTGTGCACGTTACCGTAAAATCCCAGACACTAACTGCTATCCACGTACTCAATCTTAGCACATGTACTGAAAAACCACAAGTTGGTAAATTTAACCCATAACATGCTATGACTAATGGCTTAAAAACTTTACCATAGTAGGAGTGAACTATCCCACAAAGTTTCCAGTCTCAAATCCTTTCACGAACGTAACTGTTTACAGTTTGCCAAATACTCCGAAAACTTGGCAGAAATTGATTCTGCGCAGTACATACGTTCGTACCTGGTATATACAGTAGTAGGCCGCATGAACAGGGAGTTGCGGATCCTGCTATGTATACCGATTACTCATACAAGGCCTCTTATTGTGTATAAACTTTACCTGGTGTTCGTTCCAATACCGATTCTGCGCATTGCGGCTGGAATTCTTGCCTGGTAAATCCCATGCATAGTGCATACCGATTACAACGCTACTACTAGCACACAGTACCAGCTAGTGCTGTGAACTGTACACGCAGCATTCATGAATACAGTACAGCTAGCTAGCACAGACAGCAGGCAGGTTGCGCTACATTCTACACCATACTTGCATTGCTTTTGAATGGGTTCTACGGTAGCTTGAAATCAAAGACACGTAAGACACTCGGGTCTTTCTTACTTTATTTTTTTAATGAAACTATTCAAATCTTGAAAATATTCTGTTGCAAAGAAGAGAAAAGAGAAAGGAAAAAAATCCCCGTCAAGAAAGAGTGAATATATTCGTTGGCCTTGGGGAGAGTGCTAACATTTGATCGATAGTGCAGTTAATGTGTAATGTACTGGTTCTGCGAAATTTCCCGGTATACCTGGTAATACCAGGTATATTGCCAACCGGTATCTGGTTTTGTTCATACCGACGTACCCTATTTTACCCAAGATTACTTTTCAAGCAGCCACCCTCCCGAGATCTACAAAACATACAGTACGTGTACTCTCATACAGTTACACATAGAAAAACTCTTTCTTTCATTTTTCCTACACCCCTCACAGTCGACTTGGGATCAGTCTGCAGTCTACCAGTAGACCAGCAATCGAATGGTTGGACACTCCTGCTCTAGACCAACCTAGAAACTGCCAGGCATCTAAGCAAAATCCACCTGGTTGGAAAGCTTTGTTTCCTGATATGTAACAATCTTCACAAAATACCCTCCAATTACAGCACTGGCTGTGTTTACAACATTTGTACAGTACTACCTATTGAGTATTGACCTGTGGTGACCTTTCCATGTTGGTATTACCTCCAATCCAAAACAGTACATTCTTCTACTAGGGCCAGAGGGCAACTACTTCAATTTGAGATGTGTGAAATTGCTACATTACCCTTCTTGATACTGATACTTAGCAAGACATTGAAAACTCATAAAATACACATTATACCCATAACTGCAGGTAAGGATTTCACATCTCATCAAACCAAACTTGTTCAACTGTATCTGGTAAGAGCTAAAATTAGATTACAGTGCACTTTTTGGCAGGTTGTAATGAACGCTTGACTGATTAGAAAAGAGATGTCAGATTAGTAAACACCACAATCATTCTCTTAATTCATACAATGGCTTCCAAATGTAAAGTGTCTAATATTTTACATGTTTACAAGGAAGTACTTATTTTTGCAACCACACTTATCCTTCCTTACTTTTGGATTTAACACTGCTCGATGTGACTAGGAGTCAATACTGGATCTAGAGTCATTCCTACAGTTATATGTATGGTCATGAATTTTTATTTTTCAACTACAGTACTTTTTGTACAAGTTTAGTTTATAATGTTATTTATAAGCAATCTTCATACAATAAATCAAATATACACTGTACAAGTACAAACCTTTACAAAGACAGCTATTGTGCAGAATATGGAACAGTGTGTTTTTAAAAAGGAATTATGCATACCTGAGCATACTATCCTTTCATTGCTGCCATAAGGAATACTGTACCAAACAACAGTCTACTACAGACCACTATACCATCCACTTTACTGTTTATCTTGTTGTAGTTTTCTCTCTTTCATTGAAAAGACAATGCCAAATTTTTAGTCTCAAAGTAATTGCAAGTTTGATACTTATATGGATTACTGTAACTGCTACCAAAGGTAACAATTAGTGATCATGATGGATGACGACGATAATGACCAGAATGCAAAACTGCATTGAGGTTTCGATGATATGTTCTATTCCAAACAATGCCATGATGTCCTACATTTTTCAGTCACTGGTCAAGGGCTATCTTAATGTGTTGGAAAAATACATATTTGATCTAGGGATTTCTTGGGAAATTATGAATTTTGACCTCTGGTGACCCAAGATGACGATCTTGGGAATTCTTTGGAATTTTGCTTTTTAACTTCTGGTGAACCCATGGGGTGATCTTGGGAATTCATGGGAAATTTTGCTTTTTGACCCCAGGACCCCAGATGACCTTTGACCTCCACCAAAAACAAAAGCATCTTTTCACTATAACACATCCACATACTACATATGAAATCTATTCAAGCTTCCTACCTGGAAGTACCGTGTTAACAAGGTTTTCAGTGCTTGACCCCCGGCGACATCAGATGACCTTTGGCCTCCACCAAAATGATAAGAGTTCATCTTCTCATAATGCATCCACATACCAAGTATGAAATCTATCCAAGCTTCCTACCTGGAGATATCATGTAAACAAGGTTTTCAAGGTTTGACCCCCGGTGACCCAGGTGACATTTGACCACCAAAAATGACAGGATTCATAATCTCACCACAATGCATCTACATAGGCTACTACCTATGAAATCTATCCAAGCTTTCTAGCTTGAGATATTGTGTTAATAAGGTTTTCGAGGTTTGACTCCTGGTGACCCCAAATGACCTTGACCTCCACCAAAAATAATAGGGTTCTTCCTCTTACCATATTGCATCTACATACTAAGTATGAAATTTATCCAAGCTTCCTACCTTGAGGTATCGTGTTAACAAGGTTTTCAGGGTTTGACCCCCAGTGACCCCAGATGACCTTTGATCTCCACCAAAAACAATAGGGTTCTTCCTCTTAACATGGGCAACTATGTGAAAAGTTTGAGAACCATCAGTTTCCCTATCGTGTTAATGAGCAGTGTCACAAACATGCACGCACACACACACTGCACGCACACCCACACACACCCACACCATCATGAATGCATAGGTTTCTCTTATCATCGAAACCAATAATAATAACAAAATAAAAAAACAACCAAAACACAACACTAACAGTAATAATGTGCACTTTACATATAGCGCCAAATTGGCAACAAAGGGTTGCTGCTGACGGCACTTAACAACAAAAACAACTTAATAATTTTACTATGGAAGGTACAAGTAAAGAAATGAGTCTTGAGGTTTAATATGCTTAAATCACAGGATCTCCATTTCAATTGTACAGTAGTCCAAAATGAGTGCACAGTAAGTATGCTTATTGTGCTGTTTTAAAGTTGCTTAAATTCTGTATTGCAGGCCTGTTTCCTTGTCAAGCTCACAACCCATTTGTTGCAAACAGAACCCATGTATTCAGTGTCATATAGCTGTGGAAAGAGGTTGATGTCAGACATCACACTGCTTTCAATTTGAGAAGTTTTACAGTATTAAAAGTAAACATTCCATCCAAAAAATAAGCTTAAGTTCTTCAGCTATCTAAATATTTAAGTTTGCCACCCTTAAACACACAAGTAACCGCAGCTCTAGGTTAAAGATGTATAAAGCCACTAGGACAGACACAAAACTTTGAGTGTGGCACATTTTTTTTCTGCAATTAACCCTAAAATAAAATAGCTAAACTGCAAGGAGTAAACTGTAACTGCTGTCAGATCAATTTCTAGCCTGAAGGCATTTACATGTGCATGCAAACATTATTCCAACCTCAGTGAGATTCTTAATTTCTTTCTGAAGTCACAAGGGAGTGAGTACAATTATGATGCATGTATACTGTAATTATAGTGGTGCCCTATCATGTAGAGTGTTACCCCCTACTGATGGCTAGTGATGTTTCTCCTTTACTGAAGTGATGCATGTGGTTTTCTAGACACAGGTACACAATCATACCTTTATAGGAAGAGGTGTGGTAATCAGTCTTTTGACTTCACACATGAGTGTATATTGAAATGAAGTGACTTTGAGTACAGTACATGCTAACCTCATCAAGTTTCAAAGCTATACATGTTTTTGCAAAGAGTGCCTCTTGTTACTCATTGAAAGACCAAAAGGCAAATACCTCTGTCACTCCAATGTAGACTAATAAAACAAATGCAAACAGCCATAGTACCATACACACTGTAGCCGTCTCTGGCCTATTCATGAAGAAGTTTCCCTTATTAATGGATCTTCTGCAAAACTGCATTGCATTGATCAGGAAAGAACATGTTTAAACAGTACTGGGCAAGAGAGCATGTCTCTGAATGCAAAACCTGTAAATGTAGCAATACAGGTTGAGCAATACTCAAAAGCTCATCATCAAAGGGAATTGCGTCCTGACGGGTCAGCGGGTCAAAAGACCAACTTCCGGTCACAATAGGGGTGCCAGGGTTTCTTTCAAGGGGGGAAAAGGGGGTTTGTCCCCTCCTTTCCAGAAAAAGGAGGGTAAAATCTCCCCTTTTCATTTCCATAAAAATCTAAAAGTGTCAATATCTTCGTTTCTTACTTAGGAAGAGGGCACTTTGCAGCAATGTTTGAATTAACATTTAAATAAATGGCCTTTAAAACCCTTCAAATTGCATCATATAGGGGCCTTAAAGCAACCTTTTGTCCCCCTGAACCCACTTGTAACTTTGGACAAGGACAGCATCAATTTGGACTCAGGGTTTAGCAGTAATAAATCCCTTCCCCCCCCTCTTTTTTGAGTTTCTGGTGGAATCCCTGGGTGCAGTGCTAAAACAATCTCCCAATGCCTCTCTCCACTCAGGAATTAATGCATATTAGATGTAGCAAGGTAGGTACATTTCTGTGATGTGAATACAAAGTACTTTACATGAAGAGAATATCATCCCAAGCTGGGAAAGAGAGCATGCCTCTGAATGCAAAACCTGTAAATGTAGCAATACAGCTTGGTGGGTGGGAGAGATCAGGCCCTTTACAAAGGTGTGACACATACTGCAAGCCTTGAAGTAGAGTCTGAATGTTACAAAATGGTGGGAGGTGAAGAACATGATGACAGAAGCAGATCTACTGTAATGAAAAGAGGATGACCAACAGAAATGAGGGCAAGAGAAGGAATCGATTACAAATGGAAGATAGGCAAGGCAGGGTATCAGGGTGGGGAAAATTTGGGGGGCTTGAGGTGGCTGTACAGCAGAGTACAGAGGTGGAAGAAAGAATGGAAGGAAAAAGGCTTAGCAACGAAAAAAGAATATGTGCAATATTAAAGGTGCAGAACTGTAATTACTACTAGGGTTGATAAAAATTCACAATAATATGTGATACTGTATCCTTAAAAGTAAAGAGCTTTAAATACTTCAATACAAAACTTATTGCTCACTCATTAAGAGGTTAATTAAGAGGTCAACTAAAATGACAGCAGTTTATAGTCACAGTGGAAGTGACACTCAAAACAGTGCTTAGGTAAAAATATTTCTGGAGGTGTAAAGTTTTATGATATGGATGAGTTGCCAAAAACAAGTTGTTATTGCAAATGCTTCAAGATGCTGGCCATAGTTTGGTCTCACTGGATTGAAAGCAATAAAACTATACTTCACTATAAATAATACTATCTACAACTCACTGCACTACAAATAATCATTACAGCATGTACAGTATTCCACGTGCATGCACACAGTTCCAGGGTGTATTTTGAATAGTATTATGCCTACTGTACATCATTCATCATTCAAGCCCATTTTAGTAATATTGCGTACATATCAGCATATACTGTACAGTACTACTGTAGGAGGCCCTTCCTTACCTCTTCAATATCTTTCTCTGTTATGCTGGGTGATGCCAGTCCCACTGGTGCTGGGACAGGTTCATTCACAGCCATTAGTACAGGGACAGTAGCATAAATCAGCAGGCAATGATACCCGGTAAATACTGTAGAGTAGTATAGCTACCTGTGGAAATGAACATATCACAAATCAATTGCAGTCTCAGGCAAAAAATGTATCACCATACTTCCCCAAGGACTGCTGTTTTAAAATGATTGTCATCAGGGTAGAAGGTATTAAAGGACAGAAAACTTATTCTCAACTTCAAACTATAAGGCATTATACTTGCTGTTGTGAAATGTTAAGGAATTAAATGTGACACTAAGATGTGCAATGAAAATATAATTCACTGACACCATCCATTGTTTATGTGATAATTAAACCTATGAAAAAACCAGAAAGCCAAAAGGCTTAGTGATTCCTTGCATATGGATATATTGTAAAAAACATTAATCACCCACATGACAAGCACAAGATCCCTCACAGTTATCCTACTTGTGATTTCATGTAAATAAGGCTTTGACCTTTTGAAATCTTACGACCCAAAATGACCTCTCACCTCCACTTAAAACAATAGGGATCACCTACCCTATATGGCCATCTACATGTAAATATTAACAATGGACAATCCACAGGCCAAGTATGAGATCCCTCACTGTTATCCTCCTTAAAATATCATGTTTACAAGGTTTTGACCTTTTTGTGGCCCCAAATACCTTTCACCTCCATGAAAAAATGATAGGGATCATCTAAGTACTCAATATCAGCAATCACACTCTAAGTATGAGATCCCTCACAGTTATCCTTCTTGAGGTATTGTTTACAAGATTTTGACCTTTTGACCCTAAGTGACCTTTAGCCTCCACCAAAACCAACAGAAAGTATCTCCTCAAATCGAACAATTCACATGTCAAGTGTGAGATCCCTCACAGTGATCCTCCTATGTTAACAAGGTTTGGCATCTTGGCACCCCAAATGACCTTTGACCTCCACCAAAACAATACGGATCATCTACTGAATATTGGTTATCCACACACTATGTATGCGATCCCTCACAGTTATTCTTCTGAAAATCATGTTTACAAGATTTTGACCTCTGATGACCCCAAATGACCTCTGACCTCAACTAAAGCAATGAGGATCATCTACTCAATATGGGCCATCCACATGCTAAGTATGAAATCCCTTAAAGTTATCAGTATCCTTTTTGTGATAAAGTGTTTACAAGGTTTTGACCTTTTAGCCTCTGGTGATCCCAAATGACCTTTGACCTCCACAAAACAATAGGGATCAACTATTCAGTATGGGCAATCCGCTCACTAAGTATGAGATCCTTTACAGTTATCCTTCTGGAGATATCATGCTTACAAGATTGTGACCTTTTGACCTCTGGTGACCCCAAATGGTATTTGACCTCAACCAAAAACAAAAGGGATCATCATCTCCATATGGGCCATCCACATGCTAAGTATGAGGTCCCTCAGTTATCCTTCTTGAGATATTGAGTTTACAAGGTTCTGACCTTTTGACCTCTGGTGACCCCAAATGACCTTTGACCTCCACCAAAAAGTACAGCAATCATCTACTCAATATGGGCAATCTACATGCTAAGTATGAGATCTCCTGCACTTACACTTCTTGAGATATAGTGTTTACAGGTTTTAACCTTTGACCTCTGGTGACCCCAAATGACCTTTGACCTGAGCCACCAAAAATGATAAGGATCATGTACTCAATATGAGCAATCTGCATGGTAAGTATGAGATCCCTCACATTTATCCTTCTTGAGATAGAGTGTTTACAAGCAATTTCCAAGGTATTTACCATTTGACCTCTGGTGACCCAAAATGACCTTTGACCTTCACCAAAAACAATAGGGATCGTCTACTCAATAAGGGGTATCTACATGGCAAGTATGAGATCCCTTGAGGTTACCCTTCCTGAGATAGTGTTTACAAGCAAAGTGTCACATAAACACTTACACACACACACACACAACATCACCATCGCATAGATTCCTTGCCTGCCTTCGGCACGGAATCAAAAATGAACATGGCAAAAGGATGGATACAAGTGCATGCATTGTTTATCTTGCAGCGAAAGTTAGCTTTGCAAAATGAATGGCCTCCATCTCACAGCCATTATTTTACGTTTCAAAAAATAAGAAGAGACTTCTCATCCTGTACAAAATAATCTGTCTTAACTTACTCCTTTTTGCTTACAGAATAAATTTGTTACCCCACATACAACTCTATTTGCAATTCCTTAAACAGAAAATCTTATGACTCTAGCCAACCCCTCCATCCCTGAGTGCAAGATATACAGTAAGACAGGCTTATGATGAAAGGAATGGCTTCGTGGTATGATGAGTCACTCCAGTTGGCATACAACTAACCCACAGTATTTACTATACTGTACTGTACTGTATATGACAGTGTTTGCACCGGGTCCCAGGTACCCGACCGACGATGTCAGGACCCGGTTTTGAAGTTGCTACCCAGATCCAAAGTTTCACTAACATACAGTAGATTGCACGTGTGGCAGAACACCTAACATGTTACTTTTTTCTGGTAAAATTTACCACGCACATGCCTAAGAACACTTGTCATGCCCATACATAAGATACGTTGGTGTCATATTATATCAACGTGCAAAGCAAAATTTCTTATAATGACTTTACAACAAACTTGTAGCATAACAGGAGTTATATTTTGGGGTACCCGGGTACCAACCGACCATCGACTTCGGGTACCCAGTTCCGAATTTTAGACCCAGTGCAAACACCAGTATATACATGTTTTGTATACTGCAAACTAGCTCTTAGTCAAATTCACAGACCTACAAAACTTTCTGCTGCAATGTGTTCTCACTTATTCACATACCTGTAGTCTCACACAAATGTATGATTATTTCCTGCCACATGACAGAATGTGTGTTAAGTTTTTGCTTCCAGTTAACGATGAATGATCAGCATATTCATCATCATACAGTAGACAATGTAATTTTATATTGTGCACATGGTAAATCACACTGTTTTGTGGGCGTGTGAAAGCTGACACCTTCAGCGTTGGCTTCACATGGAATGCACCCTGACGTCCATCCTACTTTTATTTGACATTCTTTCCAAAATTCATATTCCTCATAAAGAACATAGCCTATTCAAACTTCCCATCTAATACCCACTCTGTCCCAACTTTCCCCTACCCACCAGACACTGTTTTTACTTGCATGCAATTGCAAAATGTCATTTCAACTAGTCTTTGCACATGTACTGTAACCCATCTCCTTGCCCATCATTCTGTTACCCAATTCCAAATTTACCACCCGACTCCTCAAAAATGTTGCATGAGAAAAAAATTATTCCCTACTTATCATTTCCCCAGATGATTGGACCATTCCTTTGTTTTTTTTTTTATACAAATCGAGAAAGAAAATAAAATAATCCCAAATTTAACCATTGCTGAGTTGTTTTAACTTCTTTGACATTCAGTGGAATTATATCCTCCCAAGGTAGATTCGTGATCCTGGTTTGTGACTTTCTACCAAACTGATCTAGTTCCAGTTCTACTGCCAGAGTGTGATGCTAACATACATCATGTTAACTACACTAATGATTAGTACATAAACTGTCTTTAGGCATTCCTCATATGAAACATTACCAAATGTTGTCTGTTAAAATCATTCCAAGGTCATCATTATGTGGTAGCTTGTTTATGAGATCCTGGTTGTGCGGCCATTGGCTCGTGAAAAATAAAGTAGAAAACCCTTTTTAATAACAAGCCTGAATAGCTGTGTTTACCTTTTCAAAAATATGAATCAACAAAACCATTCAAATCTTTCATAAAAAAGTCTCATTTTACATAAAGCCCCCCTCCCCCCCCCCCCCCCGAAAAATATCTGCTTCAATTAATTGTGTTTTTGAAACCACATTCGCAACCTATTGACAGGCAAGTGTAACAGTCACCTTGGGACAAAGGGAGGCCTGCCATGTACGAAAACAGTTGACAGTGCCTAATAAAAATCGCAATAGTCTTAAACTACCATAGACAGGCTAAAGGTATATCACACACTCCATTAAACACCTTGAGTTTCTGAGTTAAATTATGCTCAGAGTGATTGTCTTAGAAGTGAGGGAAAGTTTTAGGGCAGTTTATGGAACGAAGGTCATGTTTGCCAATGTCCGCAGCCTTTTCAATAAGTTCAATGAGCTCCTTGCTCATATTTCCATATATACTGTAATCCAGACATAGTTGGGGTTAAGGAAACTTGGCTCCATCGTGAGATCAGCAACTCTGAAATTCAGGTCCCTGCGTACAAAATTTTCAGGCAAGATCGGAATTACACTTTTACTGGGTTTTACTGTATGTTAACCATAGCATAAATTGTGTTGATGTCACCAACAAATTTTCTTCTGGATTTTCTAACTGCTTGTGGTGTGAACTTAGTTTTATCAATGAGTGTGACACTCCTTTAGTTGTTGGTATTATTTATCATTCACCCAACTCTTGTGCTGAAAATAATTAGAGTTTGCTCAAAAGTCTTAGGAAAGTCTCTTTGAAAAGAGCAGTTGTGTTTGGGGTTCTAAACTTTCCTGATATTGATTGGCATTCTTGTACTAGTGGGAACACATGGGAGGGACTTTCTTGAGGCAGTGTCTGATGGTTTCTTTACCCAGCATGTTCTGTTTCCCACTCGTGAGGATAAATGTCTGGATTTGGTGTTAAGAACTGATGAAAACATGGTTAGAAGCGTAGCTCGTGGTGGTAAGAGAGGATCTAGTGGCCATGACCTTATAAGCTTTAAGTTATGTTGTATTGGCACACTTCAAGGTAGTGACACAACTGGTTTAGATTTTAGCAAGGCTAACTTTACTCATGCTGAAGAGCTTCTTACCATCGACTGGGCTGCATGTTTGTCTCACTTAGGCCCTACTGAGGCATGGAGTGTATTTCTTAATACAATTAATGACACTACAAAGTTGTGTATTAGAGGTCAACCGATGTGGTTTTTTGCAGCCGATCCGATGTCCGATGTTTTTATCACAACATCGGCCGATGTCCGATCCGATCCGATATTTTCGCTATCAATGCTATTACAACCTTTCACAGCGCGATTAAACATTCCTTATTCCTCGTGACCATGCCTATGCATGCACATCTGCTTAAACGAATTTCCCTTTAAAAACAGCACTTTTGTATTTTTCCCCTCCATGCTTTGCTTTGATACCTTTCATTCACAAAACGATGTCTATATGAGAATTCAATGACCAAATAAAGCTTCGAAAATAAGCAACCGGCGGACTATCAGTGACTCTTCATTAATAGCCCATAATTCCGTGATTGAACTTTCACCTATTCACAGAAGGCCTACTAATTCCCCGAACAAAATGCAATACCTGCTGTTCTCTGTTCGTAGCCCAAGTCGCTCACACTAATGAACGTTAAAACAGAAATAAGCCCATGGTATTTCAATGCATGTACATGGCCATTTCGCACCATCCTACCATGCTTTTCCTACACATAAACAGATTGCGTAGGCTTACACGTGTAAGTTTGTTTTGAGTGTTTCATATAGCAGTACGTAATACATGCATGCATGTACTATATAGCCATACGTAAATATTTGTTCCATGCATGCTAGCTAGAGAGCTTGCTGTGCTAGTTATGCAGCTAGTAGTTTTGGGTATTGGGGTGATGATGTGGACATCGTTTATTACGAAAGCCATAAAAGTACATGGCACACCTAATTTCACACAAATGAACATGCATGTCTTACATAAAAAGCATCCGCCTTAACTACTGCAAACTATGATGTAACAACTGGAAATTTAGTCGTACAAGCAGCGATCGAAAAACACCGTTATTTCCGGACCACAACCCCATGTTCTTGCTATGTACGTCAACGTCATTACAGAGCAGGTGCGTAGCCTAATGTATGGGTGTTTGCATACAATTACGGACCTACACATGCACTGGCTTTACTGTGCTTTCATGGTGCATTTCACTTGAACTTTTCTGTACAGAACACGTACATGCCTAAGGTATCCTTGTTTGCGTACATTTTGGCCCTATATCAAACATACAATTAATGACTGTGAATTCCACACTTCGTTTCATTCATTGATAAATTTTGGTGAATTGAAACCGAAAGTGAGTGAACATGATCGCTAGACTCTACGTACAGATTTTAAAAGCTTGTGCATATTGCGAATATCATAGTGCTCGTCAAACGGGCCAGTTTACACTGTTGATAAGGAATTTAGGAGATTAAACGGGAATTGACAGCCCTAGTCGATCACAAGGGCTATTGTCGGTAGTAATAAAATGATTAATCCTATTTATCTGTTCATTTCTTTGTAAGAAATCACTATCACAATACGTCCCCCGATTTTCGACTCATGGAATATCGGCAAACATCGGCAAGTGCAATTTGCTATATTTCGCCGATCCGATGTTTTACCAATGGTCCTAAACATCGGCCCGATCCGATATCCGATCCGATTATCGGTTGACCCCTATTGTGTATCCCACTCGAGAAAGTTGTGGCTAAAAATAGGCCAATTTGGATTTTTAGAGAGGTACTTAGAGCAGCCATGAAGAAACGTAAATGTTGGCGTCCCTACAGGGTCAGTAAGAATTCTAATGACTTTGCGATGTATAAGAATTATTAACTCTTAGTTAAAAATTTGGTGTTGACACTAAAGCTAGGTTTGAAAAGCAGTCGACCAAGGAGGTTTTGGTAAATCTGAAATCTTTTCATGCCTATGTCAGGTGTAGCAGAAAGTTACGAAGGGTGTTGGGCCTCTCCAAGCTTATCAAGGCACATTAGTTAGTGACCATCAGGATATGGCTAATTGATTAATTTGATAAATGATTATTTTGTATGTGTTTTTATCAAGGAATCATCTATTTTGGGGACTTGTAGGGGTTCTGACAACTCTTCTTCATTTAGTGATATTTTTTCTCTGGAGAATTGGTTTGTAATAAATTACAAAGCTAGTAAGGCCCCTGGGCCTAACAGGATCCATCCAGCCATTCTTCATGAATGCTCTGAGATTTTGTCAGTTCCTCTTTGAATTATTTTACAGAAGTTTCTGGATTCAAACTTTGTACCTGCTGATTGGCGGATAGCTAATGTTACTCCAATTTTCAAAAAGGAGACCAGAGCTTGCCTTGCAATTATAGGTCAGCCATCAGTCAGTTTAACCAGCACTGTGTGCAAAGTTATGGAATCTATAATCAAGGATTGTTTGCTTAAATATCTTTTAGATCATGGGTTACTCAATCTATCACACTATGGTTTCCTTCCAAGTAGATCCTGTGTTACTAATTTACTAAGCTTTCTTGAGGATGTTTCTTTATGTCTTGATTCTGGTCACAGTGTTCATGTCACTTACCTGTCCCTTGATTTTCAAAAAGTCTGTTATGAAGTCCATTAGTTAGACTTACAGCTCAACTGCGTAGGTTAGGCATCAAGGGCGGTTGTTCTGACTGGAAAAATTAATGGCTCAATGGTAGATCTCAGAGAGTTGTTGTTAATGGTAATTTCTCTTCTTGGAAAGAAGTCACAAGTGGAGTTTCACAGGGTTCTGTTCTTGTCCCACTTTTTTTCTTAATTTTCATCAATGATATTGATAGCTTTCTCACGTCTAGTATTTAAGCAAGTTTGCTGATGATACTAAGCTCTATAGGAAGGTGAGTGATAAGAATGATGCCTCATTGCTGCAAAAAGACTTGGAGAGGTTGTTTTCATGGTCTCAGACTTGGCAAATGTCTTTTAATGCAGAAAAGTGCAAAGTCCTTCACTTTGGTCCTACTATGACGATCACATGAATGGTAGTATTTTGAATGATGTGTCTTTTGAGAAAGATCTGGGTGTAGTTATTACAGGCGATTTAAAGGCATCTAGACAGTGTGCAGCTGCTGCTGCTAGGGCTACTAGGGTGCTTGGATTGATTAAGAGGAATTTCAATAGTTTAATTAAAGAAATTGTATACTAAATCTGTGTAAGCAGTTGGTGAGACCCATCTCAGCTATGCAGCCCAAGCTTGGGAGTCCCTTCTATGAAAAGGACAAGTTTCTTTTAGAGAAAGTTCAGAGGAAAGCCACTCGCCTTATACTCGAGGTGAGACATCTACCTTATCGTGTTAGACATCTTGGTCTTACCACCCTGGTGTTGAGAGGGATTAGGGGGGACATGCTCCAGGTGTACAAATTTTCCTCTACAAGAAATCCTTTGTTATCTTGCACATATTTCAAGGTTCAAAGTATCTCTGGGTTCGAGACTATTCAGTGATTTCACTGACTCGAGCATCCGGGTCAGTGACGCACAACTTTTCATTTTGACGCCCAGACACAAAACCTCTGGGGTCAAACTGACGTACAGCTTTTTCGCCCCAACAATAAGTAATGATAACGCAATTTTGCCAATGCATTCATTGTGCACATAAATTTACAAAATGTAGCACTTTCCAGTTCCCATATTGATTATCGACAGATTGAATATCATGTCTTACAAGAAAAAGGTAGTGGAAAAGCATCACAAATATAGAAAATAAACTTTACTTTAAATTTGACTCTTGTAAATTTATTTTGAAGGGTCTGTGACTCCTGACAAAAATGATGAGTGAAAATCCTGGCTATTGTAAGAAGCTAGTAAAGTGTTTTGCGAGGCTTGATGTTAGGAAGTTCAGCTTCTCTTAAAGAGTTGTCAACGAGTGGAATAGTCTGCCTGAGTGGGTTGTTAACTCCACATCAGTGCACTGCTTTAAGGTTAACATTGACAAGTGCTTCCAAGACTGTGGTAGAGTAGAATCTAACTGTACAGGGCTTGTTTGGTGTTGGTTGGTTGTTTGTTTTCAGTTGAGATTTTTTGGACTTCACGGCACCTTATGGGACCTTAGCCCTCCTTTGCCCTTTAACCTGTTATGTTATTCTATGTTATGTTATACCAAATGAACACACCTCAAGTAACAGTTAAATACAGTAGCCTATGTCATTATAATGTGAATCAACCCTGTACCATGTGTGGAGTAGAAAGACCTGACTATTGATACTGCAAATGTTCATGAAAAGTTACTGACCAAGCCATACTATTACTGTACAACTAGTACTTTTGATTGATTGCAGGGTGCCCAAATTTCACCAGCAGGGTCACGCTAGCTATGTGTATGCACAGAGATCAGTGGGCCTGCCGTGGCGCATACAGAGTCTTCTGCAATCAGTAATAGTATGTGTCTGCAGTGTGAATGGATGATGCAGGGATTTATGTCATAAACAAATGTTTGAGTGTATACTACAGTACATGGAGCACGAGCTACATATTCCTGGCCCTTCATGCTGGGAGGTGCTGCACTAGCTATGCAGCATGCTTGCTGTTAACACATGCAAGGCAAGCACCAGAACCCAACATCAAAGTTTTTCAATGGAAGTTCTACAACATAATTATACAGTGTAGCATAATTATACAAGGGGCTAACTTAGCTAATCTTATAGAATTGATAGCAAGTTTCACAATGACCACAAGTTTTTACATGATTACAGACATGCAAAAGAAAACACCATGATCTGACCTCTAAATTGGTTAAAATTAGGAGGCTCAGTCTAAATGTCTCAATACAGTAGCTTTAAGGTAAGCTTGCTCTTAGTGTCAGAAAATGACCCTAAAAAAATCAGTCTGAGAAAGTTATACCTATATTACTTTTCTTTAATTGGTTTTTTTTCTACATTGAACATTTGTTTTATTGGTAATTATCATTTGAAACAAAATGGAACAAACTTTTGGTGATAATTTGAGTCTCCTTGAAGAGGATGGAGTTGGCTTGATAGTTTGAGAGTACTACCTTGCATACCAGAGGTCCCTGGAACAAATCCTGGTTGGAACCACTTGGAAATTTTCTGGGGTCTCAAACTTTTCTTGTTCAGCATAGATGTTCACAGTGATGCAGAGTGGATTTAAGTCTACAATCAATTCCTTATACTTTGACCTAGGCTAGAAGCAAAAAATTTGATTGTCCCTACTGAGATTGTAGTGACCACCTGCACAGTTACTTCCTCACCCCCTACAATTTTGCTTACTCTGGCCAATATGTAATTCCTAAAACCTAAACTGCTTTTAAAAATCTAATTCAGGTAAACTAGAGTGCCCGCATAGCCAATATGCCTTTCAAGTGCTGGAGTCTTCACTTTTGAAGTTGGCACTACAGTAGTCCTCAGTAAAGGACTGTGGTCGTTCGCCTACAGCTCTCTATACATAATCCTTACACCCACCATTGAAAATAGAGGGGGGATCGGCCGTCAGTGTAATGGTTGAAATTTTCTGTCTTCTCACAGCAAATTCTGAAAGAAAAATCCTACCTTACAACCAGGAATTTTCTTCTGCAGATCTTACAAGAGTATTGCTGCTGTTCTGGATCACCGAAATTTCCGGAAAGTGCCAAAAATATGAAATGAAATCAGCAACTTTTTCACTCTGTAAAATTTACTGTGTGACTTTGGAACTTTGTTTACAACAGTATGCTAATGAGCTACGTTGTTACGTCAGTATAGAATGCCTGTAGAGGCA
This sequence comes from Holothuria leucospilota, assembly GCA_029531755.1. Lineage (NCBI taxonomy): Eukaryota > Metazoa > Echinodermata > Holothuroidea > Aspidochirotida > Holothuriidae > Holothuria > Holothuria leucospilota. Next base: position 43,668,753 of record CM055966.1, read on the forward strand.
GTTGCCATGTGTATGCATAGGAATTACAGTAATCAAAATGTTGTGCGTGACGTCACAATATTACGCACATGGCATTCAAATGTCAACAAATATTTCGAGCGCTACAGTAAATTGCTAAGAAGCAGCCAAGTTGATGATTTTATTTCAAATTTTCGGAACTTTCCCGAGGTTTAAAGTGATAAAAAACAACTGCAATATAAGTGTAAGACATGGAAAGGAAAAGTTATGGTAGTTTATTAAGACTTTGGTCCTAACTTTGCAATAAGAAGAATATCAATTTCGACCAGCACTGTGCTGGTCGAAGACCCCGGGTTTTCAATGAGTCGGAGTAAGGACCGTGTATAGGGAGCTATCGGCGACCGGCTATACACGGGCCTTTACTGAGGACTAGCACTACAGTAGTGACAATAGATGATGAAGTTACATCTAGCCTAGGCCTAACGTTAGGGCCTAGGCTAGGCTAGGTACATCCGTGAAAGTAGCCTAGGCCTAGCTACAAAGATTGACTTAGGCCTAGGCCTAAGTTACCTTTTTTGGATGGAATCTTCTAACGGTAGCCAACCCAAAATCAGCAAATTGTGGCTTGATGTGGTCGAGCCTTAACAAAAGTTTGACCAATTCAGCTGCAACTTAGCTAACCCAGGCCTAGGCTAGCAGTTCAAATTCAGGATCAGGACAACACAAATGAAGTACGACAACGAAGAGAGTACGTACGATTTACCGCGTTAGGAACTTAGCACTATCGCGCGTATAGTGTGACTAGCAGCTAGACTGCTAGCTGACGAGATTATGATATTGTGTATTGCGCATAGAAATAAAAGTAAGGTTTGCGTTATACTATAGATACCTGTAAAATGTTTAGCAGCACTTCCACATTTTGGAAATTTTGTTTCCTAATATAAACATCAAACTTTCGAAAATTGGTTTGTTATCCATTTCATTAAAATGAACACCTTTTATTTAATTTTTAATATAGTAAAAAGGGCTTACTTTATTTTTTAAAATTAATGTTGTAAGTTTTGCCTTTGACAAAAGAAGTGTAGAGTTACATGCAGGGTTGGCAAGTAACGCCGTTACTGTAACGAGTTACATTTTGTGTAACGGCACCCTGTAACGAGTTACATTTGCATTTCAGTAACGGAGCAAGTAACTCTGTGTAAAAGTATCTGTAACGGCGTTACATTTGGGTCCCGTTACTTTCCCGTTACAAATAGTCAAAATGACCAGAAACTGCATTTTACTCGAACTAGTAACAGGAAATTTTCATTGATGACACCTTGGTCGTAAAATTATTTTCGATAATATTTATCATTTGTCGCCCTCACCAACATCAAATTTTAATCACGATTAGAATCAGAAGTTGATATTAGATGCACATGCTGCAGGCTTACAGGGTCACTTTATTGTCAATTAAACTAAGTTTAAAATTTGATTTGTGTGTCAAATTACTTATTAGACAGATCAATGCTTATAAATCCATGAGACCGAATCTTTGTGCGATTCGTTGCCAAAAAATACTGAACGGTCCTCTGGCAAACTAAGGCCCAGCTGACTTTATATAGTATATATACGAAATGAAGTCAACCTTAGTTTACTCATACTGTCCTTTACAGGACACAGTGGAGAAAGTCCACTGTGAGAAGCAGGTTGGCTCATAGGCATTCAAATACTAGGCTTACTCTGAAAGTAGTTAATCATTGCCTTTTGAGACGTTAGGGCTGGACCCGAGTCCACCCTATCCGAGTCGGAGCTAACTGAGATTCTAGATTCCCTGAATCTTTCCGAGCATGGTACGTACCCCTCAAGGTCCGGTCAGTTCTGATTCTAATGGCACCAGCACAGAGACCAGTCTTTTTGCCAATAATGTATATCATATCAAACTTACAGATGTTTTAATTTATTGTACATGTCCACCATTAATAAAATCATCGTTTGTAATCACTTCCACAGCCTGGCCTCCTCAGTAATTTAGTTGATCATGTGTGACAATACTTTACATCTGTACACTGGGCACAAATTACAATGGAACTTTAAACACTTTTAATGTAACTTTCATATCTGAGAACTCGGCTGGAATGAACTCCGAGTACAAGTCCAGTTGCATATCACATTCCGGAAAAATTTCTCTCTAGAAAAAGCTCTTGAGACCGGCATTAAGCTAGTCGAATCCGGACTCGTGCGTTGCATCCCAGTAAATTATACGGTGCCAATCGTCGGTAAACACCATGCATCCATTTATGTATCTAATTTAAGATGTGTGATATCCTTATTTGATGAATCAACGTATGAATTTAGGCTATATCATACTCTTTTCAATGCCCGTAACTCCTAACACTGGAATAATAGTAAGGTTATTATAAAAAAAAAAAAAAAAACAGCAGAATATTGAAATGGTCAAATGGCGTTAAAGGTATCCTAACATAGCTAATTGAAAGAGAGAAGTGCCCGACTCATAGCTTCACCTACTTATTGTAAAAGGAAAGTGAATTATGGGCACATGGTCTGCATGTGTAAACTACATAGTCTCACTACTTATATGAATTGTTTTATATCGACACAATGTGAAACTTGAAATTAATGCGGAAATATCACTTAGCCCAACCTTAGCGGTGAGCGGTTTTAAAATTTTACGGTTAACAAATATAGAACATCGTAAGTATTACCATATATATGCTCTTGAGGGGGTGCTAAAACAACGCTCTCCCCCTAACCTCTCTAAACTGTGATAGGAGTATAAGGATTTCCACCCTCAAAGAAGTACTGTCGCAACTGGAAAAGCTTTGTTGACAAACATATTCGTCTAACAAACAGTTTGCGTAAGCTCCGACACAGTATCAGACTTGCAGCCGGAAGGTCTAGGGTTCAAATCCTGGCCGGGTCATACCAAAGACTTTAAAAATGGAACCTACTGCCTTTGTGCTTGGTGCTCAGAATAAGCAATGGAGTAGGGAAAACAAGCCAGTGAGCCACAACTGGAAAAAAGGCCGTGGTCGTCTCGACTTGAACCAATTGGTTGGAAACTGGGACGTTAAACATCATCTAACTAAATAACTAACTAACCGACACAGTATCATGATTTGCTGTTTCATGATGAGTGTCAGAAGCCTCTGCCTGAATCCCCAGGAAAGATCAGCTGGCATCATTGACTTTCTCTGGGGAACACCTAAGGATAACCGGTACAAATGAGGTTCGGTCCTCTCATGTGCCCCTTTTTACTATCTAATTAATCCCCCCCCCCCCTTCCATTTCAGGTACCGAGGTACTGTATATTCACCTTGAAGTAACTAGTTACTTTTGAAATGTAGCTAGTTACTTTGCAGTCAAAAGTAACTGTAACTAGTTACTTTTTCAACATTGTAACGAGTTACAGTTTTCTGGAATTAACTGTAACTATAACGAGTTACTTCCAAAGTGTAAAGGGAACAACCCTGGTTACATAGGCGTACGAGGCGGGGGTCTGGGGGCTGCAGCTCTCCCAGAGCAGGGAAAATGCTAATTTCAGGGCACTGACACTTGTATTTTCAGGGCGAGGGGGCAGTGCAGTGAGCAGTGCCGCGGGCAGCGGTGGCGTTTGCCAACAGGGCAAAATGCTTATTAGTTGCACAACGCATACGGCAAAAATTTCAGGGTAAACACCCTCCGCCCCCTTGTGAAATGTTCCCGTATGCCTATGCCTGGTTATGCCTGGCTACTTGCATTTTGACATATAGAGGGATTTCAGTCACGTGACTTTAACCAACTAGAAGCAATTTTGAAGGGCAAGATTGCGCGTCTTTTATGTTTTGAAGGACAGGCGTCCATTGTGTCACAGTAGTATCTATGGTTATGCGGTGCGCGTCAGTTGTAAATTCGCTTACTGAGTGTGTGTTTTGCCCTTCAGTGCCGGGAATCCATTGCGCGCGTGACTTCACATGAAATCCCTCTATATAAAGTTTTTCAACGGTTTCTGGTCAATTTTTAGGTGCTGACAGAGTTCTTTAATCGTTATGGAAAAGGTGACTTGCTCAATATTATCTCTTCACTTATGGTTTTGTTGGTCTCATTTGAATTTTACCAGGTTTTTTAACTTCTTTCCAATTTTTCTTACTAGAGTTCAATTTCCCACACACATTGCCATTTTGTTATCTTACGTATATAAAATTTCGTAACTTGGTTGGATTCCAAATGGTACCCGGTGGTTTCGCCCCTTGCCAGTTGGCCCCCTAACCAGTTCGTCCCCCAAAAATCAGTTCGCCCCCAAAGACCTACCAGTTCGCCCCAAGTGCTGACTAGTTCGCCCCCTAATTTATTGGCAATATATCTTTGTTATTTTCGGCATTTTGTGCCTTTTAATTCTTTAGTTTCGTCCCTTGCTATATACTAGCTGCATATATATATATATATATACACACAGATTTTTGTTCGTTTTGCGTTCATATTTCCCCTAACAAAAGCTTTTCTGTGCAGCAAGTCTCTTTTTTGGAGTCACCTTTTCCCTCTTCTCTTTTATTATTGTAATCTTAAAGGCAATAGGCATTTGCCCCAAAGTTTTCTTTGAAAAATCAGCAAATTAACTCTTGCAGATCTCCTCTTATTGCATTTCAAGCACCTCTGAAGACGTTTTGAACATTTACTATTTCAAACCATAGGTAAAGCAAGGAGAAGTTCTCCTTGAATTTCACAATTCACTAACAAAAATATTGTCACATGATCAAAATAGGCCATTCATGAACTAGAGTGACAGGGCACACTCACTCTGATTGAGGTGACTGCCTACTGCCAAGTTGAGTTTCTTCAGTCTTTTTTTTTTTTTTGAGATACCATTTTTTTTTTTCGTTTGGGTTCATATTTTCTTTAAAGAACGCACTTTATTTCACTTCAAGTGAGTTCTCTCATCACTTTCGTCTCCGTACAACATGTCATTTTGTTGCTGGTGTCGTAAAAAAATATACTCGAAAAACAATATCAACTGCACTTGAAAATTTGTTTACAACAACTATTGTTAGTGAATCTACGGGGAACTGGTAGCTACCAAACTGGCTGCCCATGTCGTTATTAAAATATTGTGTAATATTGAGAAAAATATTAATGGAATTTCCGCCATCTTGGTTGTCCTGAAACCTATAAAACATATCCAGAAAAATACATTCTGAACGTTTAGTAAAGATTATGGACGGTTTTTAGGTTTAAATTTGTTACAAATATTTTTCAGGATTATTTTCTTTATTATTATAAAATGTAGTGATATCGCTATATAACAAAAATGATATAAAATATAAATTTTAATTATTTGGCGTGCAACATGGCCATATTTTAAGAGTCAGTGTGTCCAACATATTTTTCATTAATATTTTCTCATTATTTGAATGGGCATCCGTTTTGGAATTTCCGCGATCTTGGTTTTGGAACATGCTAACCACTAGCAGCATGAAAATGTCATGTAGGTGTTCGCAACAATTGCAAAAATATATATCAAAGTTTGTTTGGAACTTTTATCACAGGGGAACAGGAAGCCGTGGTTTCTGGTCGGAATATTTTTAATTTCTTCCGGAGACATATAGTCAGGATAGCAGGTAAGATAAATGTGTTAACCCGACGTTGATGTAGCGCCAGGATTTGCGTGAAAGGGATCTAAGCTCCCCGAGGTGGAACTGCAGCCTGAAGCCCCGACACGGGCCACAGGTTGCCGAGAGGTTGTCGAGAGCAAAATGTTTGGCAAGAATTTTGGGTTTGCAGTTAGTAAAATTGGAAAATTTTAGGGATTTTTCACACTTGCCTCGTTTAAAGCAAAATATCAAGTAAATGAAAGGGGCGACTGACCATTGTCTATGGGGTACATATTTTATTGTTTCCCGAAGAAACTGGAAATTTACCCGACCATGTGGAGTTCTTTCCCGACGAGGGACATAGCCCCTACCCTCACCCGGCGTCACCCCTGTTCCAACGACGATCAGTCTCCCCATCTTTTTGACTTTCCTTGGTCTTCGTCAAGAGCTCAAATCCTCCAATACAAACAAAAAACTGGCGGCACCCTTCTCTTGCTGTAGAGTTCTTACTTTTATTTACGTTTGACTTAAGCATACTACAATTTTCCCTCAGACGGACCCAAATCAGTGGAGGACTGGTTGCTGCTACATGCGCTAGCTGAAGGTAAAAAATGCTACGACTTCTTTCCAAAATTTTTTTCGGTCAGCTTGTCCGTTGTTCTGTCGGATTGGTAACCTGACGGGAAATTTTGCATTCAAGCGCCTACGGTATCAAGAAAGGAGGGGCTGGGGTGGTTGAGGCCGTTCGCTGCAGGGTTTTGATGAAACTTTATTATACACTCTCCCATACTGGGCCGCTGCACTCGACGTTTCTCATACTTAAAGTTTTTTTTTCTCCCCACCCCCTAAATTAAAAAAGAAGCCTGCATACGCATATGTATTTAACGAACCCGAAAGCGTTCCTTTCTTATTAAATTAAGCACTTAAAATTTGGCCTGTTTTTTGGCTTCTAGGTCTGTGTTCAAGTTCAACAAAAACACAAGCTTCCCTGCCCTGTCATACCAAAGCTTTTAAGTCGGCTGTTTATAGTGTTTCAAATGTGTGAGACATCATGACCATTGGAATTTTGACTAACATCGAGAGCGTCTATAGTAAGATAGGGGCTTACCATTTGATACTTCCCCCAACTTAAATGTCATTTCCGTAAGGGAAGGATATAAAGCAAAACGTTTCTTAAAGTGTCTTCAATTTCCAACCAATTTTGCGCGTAATGAGTACGTTAATTAATACATTCGCTACAACATCCAGTACATCCAGTGGCGTAGCTAGGAATTCGGTGACGGGGGGGGGGGGGCATGGAGCACGATTTACTATCTAAGCGGAGCGCCACCACAGGTTGGCGCGGAGCGTACAAGAAAATTTTTGGCTCCCCAAGGCTCTCAGATGGCTGGAGATTGCATCTCCGGGCGGTTTGACCTGCGCTGAAAATATCTCTAAATTGGCATTTCGTGTACTGACATTTTGTATAATGACACATATTTAACAAAAAAGAAAGAAAGAAAGAAAGAAAGAAAGAAAGAAAAAATCACATAACTCCTCGGTAGATATGGATGTTCTTTATGACCACCATGGGCGGCGATCCGTCTTTGAAAGTGGGATATATAGTCAGCGGCAATATCTAAGCGGAGCGCCACCATCAGTTGGCGCGGAGCGTAGAAAATTTTGGCAAAAAATACCGCCAGATCACTGGAAATTGCCCTTCCCAGGCTTTTCAACGTGATACTAAGACAACTGTCTGATGTCTTTCCTAAAAAAATAGGCCTATTGGAAAAAGTCTAGAAATAGGTAAAGTGTTCTGACTTCCGGATATATAGTCAGCGGTAATATCTGAGCGGAGCGCCACCAAAGGTTGGCGCGTAGCGTACCAAGAAAATTTGAGCTTTGAATACATCCCAGATCGTCGGAAATGGCACTTGTCAGGCTTGATAGCAGCCATCAAGATGCGCAATTGTTGCGAAAAATTTTTAAAGGTTGATTTGAATTTGTTCTAAAACACATTAAGTTTGTCACAATTTATCCGACTTTATTCAAAATTATCCAGAGTGGAGTTATCCCTATGGATTTCAGTGAATTGATTGGAACGGAGATTTTCCACAGCCAGAGTCTATTATTATTATTGAGTACAGGTAACGCCAAGATTTGCCCGACGGGAGGCCTGCGACCCGAGGCCCCTAGAGCCCCAGTGCTGTTGGGTATAGGTGAGGTGGGATTTGAAAAAAAAAACACCCTGTGTACTAGACCATTTCATTCGGGCCACATATTGCATAAAATTTGTATATGCTAGAGAAGCATAATTCGGCGTTGATTAAATGTTTTTCCCGGAATCTAAAATGTAAACTTGCAAAGCGCGCGAAGCGCGCAAAAATTTTTTGGTAGGTTTCACAAAAACAGCAACATATGTAATCATGGAGAACAAAAAGAAGGAAAATCTTTAGGGGTTTTAGACCGTATAAGAGATAAAATATGCATTGTATCGAAACTACCTTCACCATCCGATCAAATAGCCAAGCATTGCTCCGTGAGTCCTTCACCAACTGACCGTGCCGCATGACACACACAAAAGAGCAGTTACTAGCCTTTGCGATGGGAGGAAATTTCCGACCTCTACATAAACTGTGTACTTTTCCTACATGTTACTTTGTGAGGTGGGAAGGACTTGCGCTATCTAGCAATGTAGAGTGGAACCATAGAAGAAACTGGATTAGCTCTTCTGCGCGCGTAGCGCGCCGAAAATTTTGTGTTTTTAGAAGAGAAATTGTCCTCTTGAGAGCAAAAATGGGTAAAACGACACTGTAAATGTTGGATGTTGGGGGGCCAAAATGAGACTGCCCAAGAACTATAAAATATTTATATTTTTTTTTATTTTTTTTGGCATCGGTGAGGGGGGGCCATGGCCCAATGGCCCCCCCCCCCTAAATACGCCAGTGAGTACATCACAGGTTGAGCACATCCCTTCAACAGCATGGTATACACTGCACTCTCCCAACTTTTGAAGGACTAAATTTGTGAGTCAATGTTTTGGAACTGAGGAAATTTCTTGAATTAATGTTATCCTATACTGCTGTATTATTATACGATTTTTAAGATAGCACACCCTCCGATAAATACTGCATTGACTTACACACTGATTTGAAAAAGTTAAGTGGCCTCTGAAGGTAGCGGACCACTAATTCAAGTTTTTTTTTTTTTAATTCAAGTCCGCGGAAAGATATTGACTAACCAACTTAATCCTTACAAATTTTGAGAAGCCCGTTTTTGACTGTGTTACTTACTAAATAAGTATGATCAAGTTTTAATTTGATTGTTGTGGGATATGAGTTAAAATGCAGACTGTGCAAAGTAAAGGCAGTTCGACCAATTTTAGTGCCATATTTTTTATTGTATTACTATGCTTTGTGAAGTGAGGTCTTTGAGCAGTAATCAGGGCTAGAAACATGTACCTATTGTCCAAGGATTTCAAGTCCTAGCCTAGCTGAAAATCTCAATGGTGACAAGCCCTGACTGTGAGCTTTCATCAGAGGGTTGGCAGGTCCATGTTGAGAAACTTTTATGAGGTACTAGGGGCGGAGTTAGTTAGTTAGTTAGTTAGTTAGTTAGTTAGTTAGTTAGTTAGTTAGTTAGTTAGTTAGTTAGTTAGTTAGTTAGTTAGTTAGTTAGTTAGTTAGATGAGGTTTACGGCTCAGTTTCTAACCAATTGGTTTATGTCGGGCCGGCCACGGCCTTTTTCCAGTTGTGGCTCACTGGCTTGTTTTCCCTGAGGCTACGCCATTGCCTACTAGTGGTGGAGAATTACTGACCTGATTTAGTGTGTAAGTCAATGGGGCAATAATTAGTGGTTCACTACCTAAAACCTTGTAGAAGTTTTCGCCAGGTATAAGCTTACCCCTCACAAGAAAGCCGCCGACAAGTGAGCTATATTCATGGCAATTTCAATTTACCATGCCATGACCGTGAAGATTTTTTTTTTTTGCTAGCGGAGCTCAAAGTTTCCGTATCTTTACCCAGGAGTTTTAATCACTCAAAGCCTGATCTGCGGCCGCCGGCTTCTAAGCCAGGGGTGGGGAACCTCCTGCCCGCGAGGCAATTCATAAATGTAAATTCATATTCCCTTGAAAAGTAATTGACAATAAAAGTTTTAGCCCACGGTGCCCACCGTTTATCCTGCTTACGCTTATACAGTCCCACTTTCCGGGTATTTCACGTAACTTTGCGGTGAAACACTACCAGTAGGCCTGTATTACTAAAACCCCTGCACAATGTAGCATGCCAACCATTTCGTTAGACATAATTCAGGTGCAGAACCCTTGTATAGCCTACTTTTGGAGGTAAGGGAAGCTTTGCGTTGCAGATAGTTTTCATAACATTGTACAAAATTATACTATCTTATGTGTCGGTCTGTCTATTAGAGTACGAAACTCAGCGGGCATTGCATCTATTCTTTTTTTCAACGGGGGAGCGCTCCCCAAGATTCTCAACTGGATTCGCAGTTTTGCATTGAAAATTACGAAAACATAAAGTTGGTTTAAAAATACGCGATTTTTTTTGGCGCGCTTCGCACGCACTTTTCATATGTTCTCATTCATTATTAGTTCATACATAAGTTAAAAGACAAATGGTAACATTGTGATACTTTAGAGTTGGTCCGTGTCGCCTTGGTTATTCTATCTCATTTAAAAATAGTGGGTGAATATTCTATTGCCTACAAATTAGTACAATTCTAGGGCTTCCAGGGGTTGTTCTTGTCTAGACTTTGCCCCACCAGGTCCTGTTTGGGGACCCTTTGCATGCGCCATATGGGGGAAGCTTATTGCAACATCTCTATGTGCGGCCCGAGAGTGGATAATGACCTTCAAAACGGCCCGTCAAAGAAAAAAGGTTTGCCACCCCTGCTCTAAGCCCATAATTTTTTCAAAATTACTTCAATTGGCCCCATTTTGGCACCAGCGATACTTCGTCTAGCCTTCTTGCATATTTAATTGACAAAAGACCACCCATCCTATTCGCATTAGTGGCTCGCCATAGGGGCACGGAGGGCACTCCCCCCCCCCCCAAAGTTCGCAAAGCATGGTCTTCAATTTTCCAAAAAATAATAATAAATAAAACATGTAATTTGAGATGGGTTAGGCCCTCCCTTTTCCTTTACTCAGTTTAAAATTAAAGAAGTGAATAACTTTCCAATACAATGCGAAGGTTAAACATTAATAAAATGCTTTCAAAACTATTTTTCGGCGCGCTTCGCGTGGGTTTCCTTAGTTGTTTGTTTACTACTATATGTACTTCAGACATCACAAATGGAGTACCATTAGTGCGAGCTAAGGTAATAAAAACAAATGATCACGCTGTGATATTTGTAATCTGATTAGCTTAGGCATCAAAATGCCATTTACAGAGGGTAACGGTAATGCTGGAGTTAAATGCCTATAATTTTGCAGGCACTTCAGAGTTTTCGGGGTCATTAGATACACAACCCATTAGCCGTGTTGATTATCATCCACGACTAAAAGCAGTTTTGCCCGTGTGTCACCTGGCCAGATTAGCATAGGTATCTGTCTACAAAAGGTTGTAACGGGCATGTAGCCTAAACGTATTGTGTTTCCCATAGAAGGAGGGGACCCTTGTCCAAATTGACAGCGCCGTTGGCCCACGAGCGGTCTTATGACGTCAAATGGCATGTTATAAGCAAAAGGTCCTCCACCTCTGTGCTAAAGTATAAAGTATCAGTTGATTTAAAATAAACACACCAAACAGTCAATCTAAGCTCAGTGTAGTGAGACTTTTTGGCCTAGCTATTTGTATATAGGATGAGACGTCGTTCTGAGTGGGGAATTCCCCTCCCCCCTTTAAAAAATTTCGTTTCGGAACGGTACTTAGATCCAGAATAGTGCTATCATTTTCATCGTTTTCAAGTATCTTCAGTGCTCGAAATTTTCGTTAGTCTAAGAAAACAATCCAGAAAACCAACATTTTATGGCTTCTTGGCAAAGCTGAAACATATTGTGAAACAATGAAAGAAACAACAAAATATTTAAAGGTGGGGCTCATTTTTTACAAATGGATCAAGCCGCTTTGCCCATTTCACCTGGCTCTTACTCCCCCTATGGAGTAGCGATCGGCTGATATTGCTGTATTCGTACTTTTTAAGTAGTCAGTTCATGACTGACGACTGCCTGAAATGGTTTTTGAAGAGCTCTTGAAAACTACATGGGACATCGCTGAAATACATAATAATAACCATACTCCTATTGTTTTATCCGGAACTGACCATTAACATTGCCGGGGGGTCTTCCGAACCTCCCTGAATACGGACTTGAGTTTGCCCCCTCCCCCCAAACAAAATTTGTTAGAGCCGCCCATGCCTATTTTCGGCAACTTATTTCTAAGTTGTCTCAATGTCTACTTTTGTATTGGTGATATTTTTGAAGGCGAACAAATGGACTGTACGTATACATTAATGGTGGCGTGCTACCTTAAAACGACAGCGGGAAAGCGGAGACTTGATCAATCCAATCTCTTACGTTTACAAATTACAAATCATCGCACCTTGAAACGATGAGAACAATGGACACGTATTGTTGGCAGATGCTTAGGCCCACCCCTAAAAGGCTTAATCCATAGTTGCAATAGAAGAAAAGCAGTCTGAAGCCGGTCACTTTGAATATTTACCCCAATCTCGCTTTCCAATCGAATGAAGGGTTGCTTTGGGAAGTTTGGCGAATTCGGTGTCAACTGCTAATCATGAAAACTGGAATCGGTTTCGACTCAGAATGGGAAAATGTTTATAAAACTGTTACCAATTGCAACTGAAAAACAAGCGATGTGAAAAGGGTGGGGGTTTCACGTCCTGATAATGTATGCTCTATGCAATAGCGTCTAGTCATCTGATTTGGAAATATACAGTAGGACATGATTAACAAAACGAAACCTAAATAAAACAGGAAAAGCGGAACGCATAACAGTCGATAAAAGCTAGAACAAACTAAATAAAAAAGAAAAAGCAACTGCACCAACTCGACAGTTGGACCACTTTTTTTTTAATTGAAACTTTATTTCAAATCATTAACATATTTGCACTAATAACGAAAGCGAAATAAGTAGAAAAAACAGTTGGACCACTTTAATTCAAAACGAGAAAAGACTCGTTGCCGAGTCTCCGGGGGACTTGAACACAAGTACTAAAGATTCGGAGTCGAGGGCCTTACCACCTGAACCACCACAATGTTAGAATCAATCGGAAGATATTAATACTTAAATTAATACTCGACTAGTGTAATGCAGTATTGACATACAAGTAGAAGCATCGTAGAGTGGGGGGGGGGGGGGCGGTTGGAGCAAGCAACCCTTTTCGTTTGCATCTTTAGTACTGGTAACGTACTTTATATTGAAAATTTTGAAAATACAAAAATAGTATTTGTTTTATACATCCACCCCGCCCTGTCCATCTCCAGACAATTATCAATTACAGCCATTCTCCAGTCCACAACACAATGAGCGCTTGCTATCAGTATCATACACTCAATACTGTCTATGCATCTGACACCAAAGTCAGCACCAACCTCTGCCTGCATGCACAGTACATTCGCGGTCAGACGATGAACTCCTAGGAAGTTTAAGCACTGGCTATGCTGTACGGTTTGTGTGGGTAACAGTGCACAGTACACTGTCTACAGTGTTATGTAAGTCTAATAACACCTCTTACACTGAACATTGACAGTACCAAATGGATTTCCCTTGCAGTAGTTAGTACAGGAGATGGTTGGTTGTACTCGTTGCTAGGAGAAATAAATAATACCTTTGATAACTTGAACGAAAAGAAAAGAAAGCCGAAACAAAATATAAAATAGAACCAATTAGTGATTCCCACATATGCCAAAGAAAGGTTAAAACAATGTTAAAGTTACTTTTCAATAGTTTGTAAATCTTTCAAGAGTTTGATTTTTTATTTGAGCTTTTCCAAAATTAATTATATCAATTGAATCTACTTAATAATGTTACGACCTACGACTAAATCGTGAACTACGACAGACAAATTATAGCAGGGAAATTTGGACTGCCTGCAACAATGGAAACAATATATCCATTGCATTTCACACACCAAAACATAACGAATGCAAATATATGTCGAGAAGGTTACGGTACTGTAGACCAGTACAGCTAATCACAGATTAGACAGGAAACAAGGATTGCAAAACATTCCAGGTTTGTTCAAAATTTCAGCTGACCACCGACCAACCCCCCTAAAATAATGGGAAATTAAAACTGAACACAATTTTCAATTTGAGACCAACCGCTTATTAGTAACTTGCAGTGTATACCATGCTGTTGAAGGGATGTGCTCAACCTGTGATGTACTGGATGTTGTAGCAAATGTATTAATTAACGTACTCATTGCACAAAAATCGTTGGAAACTGAAGACTATAGGCAACGTTTTGCCTTATATCCTTCCGCTACGGAAAAGAAATTTAAGTTGGGGGATGTATCAAATGGTAAGCCCCTATCTTACTATAAACATCCTCGATGCTCAAAATTCCAATGGTCATGATGTCTCACACATTTGAAACACTATAAACAGCCGACTTGGAAGCTTTGGTATGACAGGGCAGGGAAGCTTGTGTTTTTGTTGACTTGAACACGGACCCAAAGGCCACAAAACAGGCCAGATTTTAAGTTCTTTAGTTAATAATAAAGGAAAGCTTTCCGGTTCGTTAAATACATCTGCGTATGCAGGCTTGTTCTTTTTAGTTAAGGTGGGCTGTTTAGGCGCCCCAGTTGAATATTCTTCACATCACTCTTCCAAAGTTTGCTGTACGTGGCATTGTCAAACTTGAAGTCACCTGCTCCCCTCAATTAAAAGGTCCTTAAAACGCGGATGAGTAAGTCTGCATTCAACGAACTCAAAACAATTAAACAACTTCTTTCTTATGAACTTGTAAGACGAAAAGTTTAATCCGTTTCGTAGCCTCTAGATCCTTGTAGAAGTTTTCAACGGGCACAAGCTTCCTTGCCGTCATACCAAAGCTTCTAAGTCGGCTGTCCATAGTATTTTCAAATGTGTGTAATATCGTGGCTATTGGAATTTTGAGCATCGAGAGCGTCGATAAAAAGGATAGTATGTTACAGTTTGACACTTCACTGATCAAATGCATTCTTCGATAGCGAAAGGATATGAGGTAAAAACGTTGCATAAAATACCTTCAGTTTCCTTCATTTTTGCGCAAGGAGTGCTAAAATTCATTTGCTACAACATCCACATTAATGCAATATAGGCTTCATATCCCCATTAGAGTAATGTTCTTGAGCGTCAAATGCACCCCCTCAAAAAGTAGTACTTTTAACTCCGGTTTACACCAAATTTTGTCATGATAACTTACCCAGTGGGTAATGAAACTCCATGAATTTCAAAGAGAACGTGTCAAAGTGTAGATGTTGAAAGTTTGGGGTGGATTGAAGGTGATTTAGACTGTTTTTAAAATTCATATCAAGAAGTGACATTTCCTGTTTTGTTGAAGAGAACTAGGGGTGGGTGTACCCTATAAAAACTTCAACTCCTTCTAGCTCAAAATCTTAACGGTCATGTTATAAAAATTATGTAGTGCCATGATTGGCAAACTTCTCAGCTTTCATGTGAGGGGTAGCTCAAAATAACTTTCAACTTTGACAAGGCTGCAGGGGCCTCGATACAAAGCTAATTTAATGTGTAAGTTGTTGATCAGATAGACAACACTGGGCGTAGTGGCATTATAATCAATATACTCTCGTGATATATATATATATATATATATATATATATATATATATATATATATATATATATATATATATATATATATATATATATATGTCTCACACCCCTAATAATTTCCCCATTGACTTACACTAAATGCTTTGTTTCGAGGCCCCTGCAGCCTTGTCAAAGTTGACAGCTATTTCGAGCTACCCCTTACATGAAAGCTGAGAAGTTTGCCAATCATGGCATTACAAAATTTCTATACCATGACCATTTAGATTTCGAGATAGAAGGAGTTGCATTAAACTTTGTCTGTGTACTGTACATTAGGGATAAGCAAATATTAAGAATTGTACTTCAGTGTAGCTGATAAAACTCAACAATAGCCTGCTTCTTGATCTTGATTTTGATCTAAATCCACACAAATCGCCCAGAAGGGCTGTTGACGTGTGGTCCTTCTTCGCGGAATTAGATATGAAACTCCAGTTACAGCAGGCTACCTACCTATTAAGGTACTCTAGGTATTAAGGTACTTAAGGTATTAAGGTACTCTATCTACAGCGCAAAGATATTGTAAGCTTATATCTTTGCCATATAGCTCTGGCTACGGCTCAAAGATATTATAATATCTTTGCTACAGAGCAAAGATATTATAAGCATAGATTCCGAACTCCTATACCTACACTGTTACGCTCAGTGACTCCCCATGGAGACGTATATATCGGGGCGGAAGTGTGAATTTGACATGCGCGCCGTTCTTTTCCGCGATCTGCGTACAAAAATTAGAAAGTGTTACGGAAAATTTCATTGTTAAAAGAGGTTAGCGTGCATGCACTTTTACAACGCGTTCTATACGCGCAGAATACATTTCTCTCGCTCTGGAAACAAACGCGCTAGTTGCTTTCCCGTTGTGAGCGCGTAAGTAATTGAACGCGCATACAAAAGTGCGTCACTTGAAGATACCATAGTAACTAACCAATGAATGTCCATGAACTTGCAAAACCAGTCATTGTGCGTTCATGTTCAAGTGTAAATACGTGGAATGCCGCGTTGAAGAAATAAGTTATTCTTGTTTAAGTGGAATTTATTGAGGCGTAGTACTTCTCCAGTCAACAACATTCCGAAATAACAAGTATTAATACTTTTGTAAGACATTCATTTGCCTGTTTGTTTTCAAAACGACTGAACAGTGATCAGCACTTCCGCCCCGATATATTGGCCTCCATGGGGAGTCAACGCGCCATTTTAAGTTTGAATCTATGGTCTCTAGCTACAGAGCAAAGATATTACACGCACTTTTATATGGGCGTTCAATTACTTACGCGCTCACAACGGAAAAACAACTAGCGCGTTTGTTTCCAGAGCGCGGAGAACTGTGCGCGAAGTATTGCGGATAATACACAGAGAAATGTATTCTGCGCGTATAGAACGCGTTGTAAAAGTGCACGCACGCTAACCTCTTTTAACAATGGAATTTTTCTGTAACACGTTCTTATTTTTGTACGCAGATCGCGGAATAGAACGGCGCGCATGTCAAATTAACACTTCCGCCCCGATATATACGTCTCCATGAGGAGTCAGTGAACGTAACAGTGTAGGTATAGAGCTTATGCACGTGACGTCAGCGCGTTTCAATTTGGCTTACTGGATGGAACTGCCATACGTAGTAGGTGTGTTAAAGATACGCGCTCACGAAAGCACCTTAGTAACAATTGTTGCACAATGTACGTTTGGATGGAAAAATAGAGAAACGTGACGTAGGTGCATAAGCTTTATAGGAGTTTGGAATCTATGCTTGTAATATCTTTGCTACAGAGCTAAGAGTATTTATTGACTAGAGACCAAGGTCAAAATGGCGGAACGTCCGACCATGGAGGCCACAGAAGGTACGAATTTGCAGTGTCTCGACCAACCAGTCGTTTCTTCCTTGCGTGTACTTTCTCTATCACTCGTGCTATTTATAGGGCTTGCCTGCGTATGCTGTGCACAGAATTAACCTCAACATACGCCGTATCGCGTCTCATAATCATACAGAAATAAAGGGCGCTTTTGAAATACAGCGCTTTAGTGCGCGCACAAACTTTATCAGGTTATCTGCAGCGCGTCGACGCGCTGTACATAGCCAGTTATATGCAGCGCGTCGACGCGCTTTACATTAAGGCCCAGTCACATTATTGCGGGCAGGCCACACGGGCTTGTTGCGTGCATGGGTTTTGATGCACGCAGCAAAATTTCTGCGGGCAGGCCAAGATTTGGGTGGGTTTCGCGTGGAACTTGCTTGCTGGATGCGTGGTACTTGAGTGGGTCTTGCGTGTGCTCCGTGTGACATGCGTGCCAGGCGCGTGAGACTTACAGAGACTGGTCCGTGTTAGCGTCGGGCCAAATACTGCCACTGCGTGCCAGCTACGTGACACCTGCGTTAGAGTTGCCTGCATGGCGCGAGGGTTGCGCGTGCCGCTAAACGGGCATATAAACGCAGGTCGGGTGGAAAGGTCATCACTTCTAAGCAATATTTCATAGTGTCAAGATGCCACGTCGGTCAACTTTGGAGTCATCCAAGAAGCGCACCAAGGGCCGAGAGAGCTCTTCGGTATCTTCGGAGAGCCGGCCACAAACCCCTGAATATCCCGAACATGCTGTGGTAGTTTTGCACCGGATGCCAAATGTCTCAGTGTAAGTGCTAGTTTCAGTCCAGACTCCAAGGGCTATCGGAACGATGAGGTTTGCTTGGTTATGCGGGGTCCCCACTCTCAGCAAACGTTTGTTGAACATTTTGGGGGCATCCGCATGAAATTCACAAATAATCCCTCGCCCTCCCGCTGTAACTCCACCAAGAGCTGGTCGTACAATCCAAATCATCTGCGTCTCTCGGGACGCAACCACCCCCGGTCCACCATCTTCTTCATCTCCTCTGATCCCTCCTTCTGATGCGATGTAGCTGCACTTGTACCTGCGTGAGGCCGAGTTGTACCTGAATGATGCCCAGTTGATACTGAATACGTGCCCTGTTAGCCATCCTGCAGAGAGGTCCTCTCTCTTCGAAACCAGACTGACAACTGAAGGAATTCGTCTGAGGGGACTATCTACATGGCAGAGGAAGTCGCAGAACGCCAGCAACTTGCCCACAGCCAGCCCTCAGATTACCAGCAGGAAAACAGTAAATTGCCCTCAACATGCCCTCACTTTTCCTCGTATACCTCGCTCCATGCCCGCAGAAAGGACGGGCTACAGATGGCCGTACAAACACCGTTCCTTGCCAGCAAAACGCACGCTCCATGCCCTCATCCGACACGCTCTGGCACGAAATTGCGACAGGTCCACGGCCAACCTACTTTCTTCAAGCGTGTTAACTACCTGTGACTTGCGGCCTCTACGGGCCTCCTGCTGGTGTTCTGCGTAGCCCTCTGCGGGCAAACTCACGCATCTTACCCGGACCAAGTTTTGAGCATGTTCAAAACTTGGCTGCGGGCAACTCTGACTTCCGTGCGCACCTGCGGGCAAGTCCGGGCAAGATCCGGGCGAGATACTGCCAGGTCCGTGCCATCTGCGGGGAGCTGCGGGCAGCAAAAATTGGCACCCGCAAGTTGCACGCAGTGCCTGCCCGCAATAATGTGACTGGGCCTTTAGCTTGTTATGTGTAGCGCGTCGACGCGCTGTAGCAGGATAATGTTTGTGCGTGCACAGTCGCGCGTCCTTAACAAAACAAAAATACGCGTGTCTATGAAAACTGCAGTACGCGCTCACGAGCGCGCTCTGTTTTGCCACTTATAGCCTACATACAAGTCATAGCAATAGTTGCGTTTGCGTTCAAATGTGCTCGGCGTATAGTTTGATCTTACAAGCAGTTGTCTACTCAGTCAGTGTGAAATTCTGTATGTTTGGCGTTTTAGATATTTAGCCTAGGATTTGTAGTTCAAGGAGACACGCAAAGGTAAGTGCCTATTATCTATTCCAGTGTATATTATCCATGATAGACGACTAAAGCTTTCATTCGTTATCGTCGCTAGGGTTTCGTATTAAATCCTGTTGCTAAGGTAACGTTTTGTTATCTAAGCGTTACATTAGCGCTGTATGCGTTAGTAATGTGTCAAACATAGACAGAAGGTGACGTTAAGGATTGCAGTCTATGCGTAAGCGAGTCGGCTCAGTAGGCAACTCGGTATCTCTTACCTTCGCTTTGCGACTCTGAAAGTTGAAATTAAATCTCAGATATAGGCGACATGCCACTATTTTGCAGCTCTCCAACTATTACATAATCAAACTAAAGGTAAAATAGTGCTCCTACAGCAACAAAAGTACTGCTGTTCATTTACTCTTCGGGAATTGCGAGGGAGAATATACCTCTTCTTAAGTTACGAAAAGCACTAAATGTTGTCGCCATGTTTCGCCCACTAGATGCGCACAGCGCAACGACTGGTCGTCGGAGACTAAACCATTTTGTACCTTGCTCTTGCTTTCAAATTGGCCAAAATTTTGTACAGGGCATGTATTAGACCTTGGTCTCTAGTCAATAAATACTCTTAGCTACAGAGAGAGCCGTATATTTACGGCTCTGGCTACAGACAGAGCCGTATATACGGCTCTGGCTACAGACAGAGAAGGGCGCCGCCACTTTTTTGTTTGTATTGGAAGATTAGACCAAGGAAAGTAACAAAGATGGGGAGACTATTCGTCGTTGGAACAGGGTTACGCCGGGTGAGGGTAGGGGCCATGTTCCTCGTCAGAAAAGAATTCCACATGGTCCGTCAGGAAACGATAAAATATGAAGTCCTCAGTATTCGACAATCGACACGGTGGTTCCAGCGCTTGGGAATTTCCCCCAAGATCTTGGGAATTTACGTCTTGCTTGGGAACTTGGGAATTGGGTTGAATATCTTGGGAATTTTGGGACAACCTAAACTGTTCATTGCACCGAAAGTCTTGGGAATTTTTGTCGATTTCCCTCATTTTGCACAGCCTGCAACCAGGTGACTCTTGTAGACGGCTATACCGTAGTTTCACTCCTGTGGTGAGTATAGAACTCTCTTGAGAGCGCCTTCTCTAATTGTTAATTATGACTTGGTGAGAAATATATATTTGTGCTAGTGCGTACTGCACTGAATGACACAGGACTAACGTTAGAAGTACGCAACTAGGCCCTACCCTGGATCTTCGGGCGCTGAGCTCGTCAACCGACCGCTTCATGTTAGACCCACGTTCCTGCAACGCCGATGGTAAGGAGGCTGCAGTTTCATGATATTACTAACAAGCAGCAAAGTTGCTGATGCAACCAGCACAAAAGCATTATAATTTTGGCAAGTTTTGAGACATTTGAAAGATAAAGCGAACGTACAAGGCAACCTGACAGGCGCCCTTGACGTTGTGTAGTATATAGTGACATGACCTAATAAGGGCACTTTCAAATGTCGTGCATCGATACAGTCAACAAAGCGTGTCAAAACTGCTGTCACAATCAGTGCGTCAATTTTTGATGCAGCACGCGCATATAGCAAACTCCCTTGCTAATGCGCGTGAACCTGTTTTTCAAGCACATGCACCCTAAGATATGGCCTTATTAGGTTACTTCTGATTTTAGGCTTGAGCTGGAAACGCTGAACTTGTTGTAATGGCATCTCTTGAAAGGAAAAATCTGTGGTAAAGATTTATAGCTCTCAAATAAGGTCAAGTCTGCCAAAACTTTTTCAGGTACAAACAGGTTCACATTCTTTTGTCTTGCTTTTTAAAGACGAAAACTTTCTTAGAGTGGCCTTGTTAGGTTGTGCCATCATACTGTATAGGATGGTGTAGGCTAGTCCTCAGTAAAGGCCCGTGTATAGCCGGTCGCCGATAGCTCCCTGTGTATAGTGAGCAATCGGCGAACGACTACAGTCCTTTACTGAGGACTAGGTGTAAGGGGCGCCTGTGGACTTCCTCAGCATTTTATACACTAACGTCATATGTACATGGCCCTATAGTATACAATAACGTTACTAGTTAAATGTGGTGTAATGTGTAGCTAGGCCCTACTGACACATACATGTACGTATGGGGACCTGTCAAGTCGTCCCCCATATCACGTGCAACTCTGTTAGGGGACATATTTCCCTGGTCTTTGATACTTTAGGAGAGTAGGCACTTCAGGATATTTTGAATATTAAAGACAGACAGTCATCACCCCAAAGTATATTTTTAGTGTAGGGGTATGAAAATTCTCAGTTGGTGACTGCTCTTTGATTGACATCAAAAATTTGAAAGATGCAGAGTAGCTCGCATTCCACACAAGGCAGAGAGAGTGCTTTTATTACATTTTATAGCCTTGTATGCTCACCAGGACATGGTCTTGAGCAATGCCAATAGAACATGTTTATTCCTGCACAAGGGGTAGCTTTACAGTTATGGGAGGAGCTACGGTAGAAGTTGCATAGTTGGGAGAATTGGAACTGTTTGGGATGATGAAAATTCCCCTTTAAATAATCGATTTATATCCAAGGGAAATATATAAAACTCCACAGTGGATGGTGGCTTGAGCCTAGTCGTTGGAGAGTCAAGAGCAAGTGTGTTAGATTTCTTTGTTCATCCGAGAAGGTGGAGTAGGAATTCTCGGATGATAAATAATTAGTCATTAGTCGGAGACAGAGGGTTGCATTAAAACTTGGCCCACTACTTTTCTGAGAATATCACCAGAAGAAGAGGGCGGGCTTCGTTGAGCGAAAGTTCTGGAAGAAGCCTCTACAATACATACCAAAGCCCAGGCCATATTGGAATGGAAAGTTTGTTTTTTTGCTGAAGAAGTTTTACACCAAAGGCAAGGTAATATAAAAATTGTGCCACAATCTGCTGTAGGCTAGCTGCGCCAAATAGAATTCAGACTGACAAAATACACCAGAAATGTGGCGTGACCACTTGTATGCCACGCCGAAGATCTTCGGCGTGCTGCTCGGTGAAGTAAAAACTGACTGTAGTCGCTGAGTCCAGTCGTTCCTCTTTATGTATCAATAAGGAATATTGCCGCAATTTGTGGAAAGTCCCGAAGGTGCTGAAATAAAACGTGATTTCTGCTGTTCAAAAATAGCAAAAAAAAAAGGATGCGGTCACAAAAAAGGATGTGGGCGAGGACGGGAAACATTTTATTTATTTTACCTGGCAAGCTTATATATAGGTTCCAAACTCCTATACCTAAACTGTTATGGATGGAGATGCAGATATGTCTGGGCATTAGTGTCAATAATTTATTTGACATGCACGCCGTTCTATTCTGTGATCTGCGTACAAAAATAAGAACAGGTTACAGAAAATTCCAGTTGTTGCAAGAGCTTAGCATGCATGCACTTTTACAATGCATTCTATACACGCTCCTCTGTATTATCTGGAATACTTGACGCACATTTCTGCACACTCAGAACACAAACATGATAGTTGATTTCCTGTTGTGAGCGTGAAGGAAATTAAACTAGGGCTGTGAACGTTTAGCAAAATTACTAAACGTTTAATCGCAAAAGTTTGCACCTTTGATCAACACGGAGACTTTAAACGTGCCCTTGAACATGATGAATGTGTAAAATGCGTGCCATTTGTATAATTATGTATTTAACTTTTTCAAAAAGAGTTAAAGTGAACATCTAATTTTCTGTAATGACTGCAGGTTGTTTTTTTATTTCGTATGGAAAAACGGGTTTTGCGATTAATCGCTGGTAGCATTGTACTAAACGTTTATTACACATGCGATCGTTTAGCGATTAATCGCTAAACGGTCACAGCCCTAAATTAAACCTGCATATAAAAGTGCGTTACTTAAAGATACCATAGAAACTGACCAATGAATATATAGCAGAATATGTCTATGAACATTAAACCATTCATTGTGTTTTCATGTTCAAGTGCACATATTTTTTAATGCCGTCATGTAGAAAAAACTTCTTGTGAAAGGAATTTAGTATTGAGGAGTGATACTTCTCACATTTACAGTGTTTCGAAATAACAGATATTAATACTTTTGTAAGACATTCATTTACTTGTATGTTTGCAAAACGACTGAACAGTGATGAGCACTTCCACCCCAATATTTTGGCCTCCATGAGGAGTCAATGCTTATAATATCTTTGCATCCATACTTGTAAGTCACCTTCATTTATCTCAGTAAAATTTTTGACTACGCATCCGATCATCCACCCAGGGAGTGATTGCTATGGACTTAAAAATTTTTGGAAAAGTTTCTGCATATACCAAAACGTTATTATATAGACCACAGATTTTCCCAAACTTCACATCCGCAGATCTGGATGCTGCAGATACAACCCTTGAGTGGCCCTGTATTCTATAGTAATACTCTGTGCAAAGGCCAATTTAACAATGAATGCAGTCAAACAGGCCTTGAGTTTCAGATTTTCCAGGTGTGCTACAAATCACACTCCCCAGAAAATTGAGGAGTGTGGTAGGTGTGCTGTAATAGATTTACTAGTGTTCCCATTCTTTATCTAGGTGTGCAAAAAATCGCACTTCTCACAGTGATTTGAGGCGAGTGATGGCGAGCAATCGCACTCGCACTCGCACTCGCACGCCTCAAAATTCAAGGCCTGAGTCAAAGCTGCTTGTGGTCGCCATGTCCTTCTCCACTGAGGAAGCCATGCAAATAATCGGTTAATCAACCATGCCTAAGATTGTTGATCACCGAGCTCATCTAAGATGATTGACAAGGAGAGGTTGGACTTCAGACTCTAACCCAGTTGTTCACCTAATGCTAGCAAAGTTGCCTCGCACAAAGTCCAGACGTTCCAACCCTTGGACTCCTTGAATCTTGGATTTTCCAAACTGGGACAGTTCCAAAACTGAGATCTTTCACTCTGGGACATTCTGGTATTGTGCAATGGCCTAGGCTATAGCCTACCCCTTAGATTGCCTCAGGCTGTTTTAAGATGGCCCCACACCCCCTGTACTGTTTGTCACATTTGATACTTCCCTGATATGTTTAGGAATATTAGTGTCATACATTGACTTACAGTCCAAAGCTTACCAGACAGCATCCATCATTGTTGCATCTGCAATTAAAACTGTTCAAGGATTTGTGCAAAACTAGAAATTGTCTGTTCAATGTGGTGAAAAGGATCCACAGTTGTCCATGTACAACATTTTTGGAAACCAGGATGTCCAAATAGTAGCAAACTTATTGTAACTCTTATAAGTCAGTGCGGTACCTGTATCCAATTTTCTGAAAATTAATGTGGACCGCAAGAGTTAAATGAAGGGTCTAATTAAGCTCAAATCAAGTTTTGATTTGTTAGACGGTTACTTATTCTAAGCATTCTTTTGAAATTTGCATTGAAATCGGATGTGTGGTTCTCAAGATATTCGCTGTTAAAGTTGCTACATTTTCAATACAAAGTGAACTTGAAGCAAGCACATATGATGTCATAGCCTCACATTAATGAGCAGTCTTTTGTTTTTCTTCAAAATTTAGAACCAGTTTTCTCCTCCACAATCCCATGTTATCGAAATGTGAAATGAGAGGCATGGGAATTTTACAAACTTTACATTCCCCATGGGGAGGTCCTATCCCTGTTAACTTCAAGGTCAGCACAATGGACTGAAAAAACAGGAAACAAAGCATTTCTCATCAATGTGAGGAAGTGATATAACCCCTACTTGCCTCAAGCTCACTTTGGGTCACAGATGCAGTAACTTCATTTGCTGGTAGCTCGAGTACTACATGTCTGACTTGAGTGGAAGTTTCACCATATTGCATAGATTTAGTTCCCCACTCACATATGAAAATTAATTTTTTGCTTAAACCCTTCCTTTAAGTAAGTATGCAAAAATAACAAAACTGTTTTTTTCCCTCAAAATTCAAAATTCAAAAAAAAAAAAAAAAAAAAGATTTTGCTGGACATTAATTCAAAACACTGCACATTAAAAGTCAAATGTCAAATCAGGAACAGAAGTGTTTCACTTGATAAGAGCTCATTAACAGGATTATCTTTATCTATCACTACTGTCTTTATCAATCATTTTTGGTTTTGATGATAAGAGAAATTCCCTTGTATTCCTTGCAGGGTCCTGTGCCAGTACCCCGTAAGGCATCGAGTGTATGGGTGCACTCACCAAGGTGGCCTTAGCGGGCACCGGCACAGCAGGCGAGAGCTCTGCTCTCACACGTCTTTCCTAGCTCACGCGCGGCTCGAAACTGGCGTAGCTGCCCGAAAATTCGGTCACTGCAAAGAGAAGTCACGCGCGGCTGCACGTGTCTGCCTTGGAGCGCAGCCCACCCTCAAGCACATCTTTCTACTCGGCTCTTTCGCAGGCAGCTTCGCTGCTGGGAAATCCCCTCGTATTCCTTGCGGGGTCCTGTGCCAGTACCTCACAAGGCATCGAGTGTGCATATGGGTGCAACTGGGGTGTGTTTGTGACTTTGCTCGTTAACATGGTATCTCAAGAAGGGAAACTGACGGTTCTCAAACTTGGTACATAGATGCCCCATATTGAGAGGAAGAACCTATTGTTTTTGGTGGGGGTCAAAGGTCATCTGGGGTCACCAGAGGTCAAACTCTGAAAACCTTGTTAACACGATATCTCAAGATAAGAATGTTGGATAAATTTCATACTTAGTATGTATATGTGCTATGGAGAGAGAAAGAATCCTATTGTTTTTGGTGGAGGTCAAAGGTCATCTGGGGTCACTGGGGGTCAAACACCAAAAACCTTGTTAACATGATTATTGATATATCTCAAGATAAGAAGCTTGGATAGATTTCATACTTAGTATGTAGATGCATTATGGTAAGGGAAAGAAGCCTATTGTTTTTGGTGGAGGTCAAAGGTCATTTGGGGTCACCAGAGGTCAAACTCTGAAAACCTTGTTAATACGATATCTCAAGATAAGAAGGTTGGATAAATTTCATACTTAGTATGTACATGTGCTATGGAGAGAGAAAGAATCCTAGTGTTTTTGGTAGAGATCAAAGGTCATCTGGGGTCACTGGGGGTCAAACACCAAAAACCTTGTTAACATGATTATTGATATATCTCAAGATAAGAAGCTTGGATAGATTTCATGTAGATGCATTATGGTAAGGGAAAGAAGCCTATTGTTTTTGGTGGAGGTCAAAGGTCATTTGGGGTCACCGGAGGTCAAAACTTGAAAACCTTGTTAACATGATAGCTCAAGCTAGAAAGCTTGGATAGATTTCATACTTTGTATGTAGATGTATCATGGTAAGGGTAAGAACCCTGTTGTTTTTGGTGGAGGTCAAAGGTCAATTGGGGTCACCGGGTACGTGTCAAACCTTGAAAACCTTGTTAACATGATATCTTGAGCTAGAAAGCTTGGATAGATTTCATACATAGCCTGTGGATGCATTATGGTGTGAAGATGAATGCTATCATTTTTGTTGGAGGTCAAAGGTCATCTGGGGTCAAACACTGAAAACCTTGTTAACACATTATCTCCAGGTAGAAAGCTTTGATAGATTTTATACTTGGTGTGTGGATGGGCTATGGTGAGAAGATGAGCCCTGTCATTTTTGTTGGAGGTCAAAGGTCATCTGAGGCCTCTGGGGGTCAAACACTGAAAACCTTGTTAACACAATATTTCCAGGTAGGAACCTTGAATAGATTTCATACTTAGTATGTGGATGCATCATGGTGCAAATGTGAATGCTATCATTTTTGGTGGAGGTTAAAGGTCATTTGGGGTCACGGGAGGTCAAAACTTGGAAACCTTGTTAACATGATATCTCAAGCTAGAAAGCTTGGATGGATTTCATACTTAGTTTGTAGATGCATCATGGTAAGGGAATTAACCCTATTGTTTTTGGTGGAGGTCAAAGGTCAGTTGGGGTCACCGAGTGTCAGACCTTGAAAACCTTGTTAACATGATATCTTGAGCTAGAAAGCTTGGATAGATTTCATACATAGCCTGTGGATGCATTATGGTGCGAAGATGAATGCTGTCATTTTTGGTGGAGGTCAAAGATCATCTGGGGTCACTGAGGTCAAACACTGAAAACCTTGTTAACACAATATCTCCAGGTAGAAAGCTTGGATAGATTTTATACGTGGCATGTGGGTGCATTATGGTGAGAAGATGAGCCCTATCATTTTTGTTGGAGGTCAAAGGTCATCTGAGGTCTCTGGGGGTCAAACACTGAAAACCTTGTTAACACAATATCTCCAGGTAGGAACCTTGAATAGATTTCATACGTAGGATGTGGATGCATCATGGTGTGAAGGTAAGTGCTATCATTTTTGGTGGAGGTCAAAGGTCATTTGGGGTCACCAGGGGTCAAACACTGAAAACCTTGTTAACATGCTACCTCCAGGTAGGAAGCTTGGACAGATTTTATACTTGGTATGTGGATGTGTTATGGTAAGAAGGTGAACTCTATAATTTTTGGTGGAGGTCAAAGGTCATCTAAAGTCATTGGGAGTGAAACACTGAAAACCTTGGTAACACGGTATCTCCAGATAGCACTTGACCGGTGACTGAAAGATATGGGACATCATGGCATTATTTGGAATAGAACATACATCATAAAAACTTCAATGCATTTTTGCATTTGGTTGATGTAATTTCCCACGGGTGGCTTTGTTGAAATGAGGGGGTGACTGTAGAGAGGCGACATGGTGAAGGGGCAACTGTATTAAGAGGTCGAGTTTGCTAGAGGGCGACTTGGCTTGCATCCACATGTATTGGCCCATATACTGAGGGTGTCTGTGCTCAGAGTAGGGTCTGCCAATAGAAATTGAAGTATGGGCCTACCTTAACATTAGTCCTGTTTTGTACCAGCTAAATACATATAACCTTATTCTCTATTGTTTTGGAGTAAAATGAAGTGTAGGCCCAACTGTTAGATATAGCATAGAGTCCTGTTCAAGAAGGAGGCCTAGGCGTAACAGTTAGACCTTTCATAGCCTAGGGTACCCAGGCCTGGTCCTACTAAAGACAGCCGGGTACTGCCCAAGGATCGACTACCGGGGATGTTTAAAGACTGCTGGGTTAAGGTTATAGGGTTGTATGGTTAGGGTTAGGTTTGGGGTTTATTAACTCCTGGCAAATCATTAATTTAAAATTCCAGTAATAAAACAGTTGCCCGAGAAAACTTTGTTTCTCTGAGCCGCATCTTTAGTGTAAATACAGATAAGGACTGAAAAGCCTGTATACCTTAGTCATTACACAGTCAGAAACTTGTATGCAGAAAGATATGAAACCAATTCCCCAGGCCATTACCATGGAAACAAAATTATTTTGGCCAGAAGGGTAAACCAGGTAAAATTCATTGAAGCTTTTCAAATTCATTTTGGAAATAGACAAAGCCGAAAACAAGGCAGTCAATGGAGTCATAAATCCCATCTCCTAAACTTTTCTACAATGTACATATTTTGTAGATGAAATTTTCTACCTATGGGGAAGCAGATACAGTACATACTATGTGCTAAAATAAATGTTAGATTATCCGACCTTTGACCTTTGCCTTATGTCAGTATTTACATAGAGTTTTCATGGTCAGGACCCACCCACCAAGTTTAAACTTAATCAGACTTCTGATTTAGGAGTTTAACACACTTTTTCACATTATTAGGCCAGTTTGCCCTTTGACCTACATATGATCTTTGACTTTGATCCTTATCAACTGTACAGCACTATTTTAAAGTTTGTTGTATCATTCTCTACTTTTCATGTGGTTTAACAAATTTTTCTGTTATACTGATTTTAGCAGATAATGAAAAAAAAAACAATTTCTAGGTAATGTGACCTTTAACAATGATGTCACCAGTAAGTTTTCATGGTCAGATACCTAAATCCATGCACGAAGTTTAAACTTCATAGACTTTTGTTTAAGGAGAAGTTTGCAATACTTTTTCACAAAATTAAGGACATTTCATTCTTTGACCTACATTTTACCTTTGATTTTGACCCAACTCTCCCAGTTCTAAAGTACTATTTTAGAATTTACCATGTCATTCTCTGCATGTGTATCCTGTGGTTTAATGACAGGCAAAAAATTGCAAAAACCGGTTTTTAGCAAATTTGACCTTTGACCTATGACAAACATCAATTATGCATGCACAGATTTCACAGTCAGGTACCTACCTACCAAGCATTAATTTGATCCAGCCTTTGGTGTAGGAGTTCGCAACACAAGTTTTTGCTCACACTCACATACTCACACACTCTCTCATATGCACACACAGCATGCCACTAACTTTGCTATTACTATTATGGTGCACCTTATGAGACTTTAAAAACCCGCTTTGTGCCTGTCTGGGCCGGTTTTCTGACGTAGTTTATTAGAGCATGAGTCATCCTCTGACACCTAGCTTTCCCCTCTTTTCTGCACTGAAAAGGTTGTGCAGTGGTACTTGTCTAATGTCAAACAATAGCCTAGTCTCTGTAGTATGCCTTGCAAGCCAAGTAGTTCTACTGGTTGATATGAGAGCTGTGGTCAATAGTGCCTTGGAAGCTTGTTTGCTCAAGGGATTAAAGTACAGATAACAACTCTGGGGACAGGTAGAGAGAGGTGCAACATACTGTATAGCCAATGGTCCTCTAGCAACATGATCAGCTTTACATTTCTGATGTTAGGTGAAGTTCAATATCTCATCTCCTTGAACATTACATGTAGGAAGATGAGCTAGTAAACTGAGCAGCTTGGTATTTTATGTCCTGGGCAGTGGTATTTTATGTCTGGGGCAGTGGTATTTCATGCCCCAGGCAGTGGTATTTTACGCTCATAATAGTCAATTACCATGTAGACTGTAATCGTTTTTCTGTCATAGAGTGATGTCCAGTTGGTGGCATGTTTTCTTTGGACAAACATGACCAGTTTGAAATGCATTATTGAAACAGCTCTGAGCTTGGTTAATTTTCCTTCACTAGTAAACCCATAGTACTGTATATATTTTTTTATCTCATTTTCCTTTGTTTCATATTTAAAATATAATGTTCATGCACTTTCAGGGTATACACTAGTATTGTTGCTGAGTGCTCTGGACAATGGTAATATATAGCACATCAAAAATTACGAATCCAGAAATTTGTTATCAGTGAACAATGAATTTACAGTGTGAATCTGTGCTGCATAGAGCTGCATCTGCAATATATATTTGTGATTGATTGATTTTGATCAATAAACCAGTGTTAATTTTGACACACAATGTAGACTACTGTATGCAGGCACAGCAGAATATACAGTACTATTCTGTATTACATCTAGACTGAATTGTATGTATGATCTCATGGAGTGACATATTGAATTTAAGTATTCATAATATGCAGGGATACCAGCTTGCTATGACAGTAACACCTGCATATTATTGTAAGTACTTGATAAGAGCTTTTATTTCCTGCAACAAACAATATTCACCAGAATTGATAACAGGAATGTAAGGTTAAACACAACTTTAAAATCGATGAGTGCCTTTGTGACGGCACATATAATATTTGCTTCAGAGATGACTAAAGATGGAAAGTAATCGGAAGGTCCAGTCTTTGGAACTTTTAATGCTCACTACTGTTCAAAAACAACTATACTTTATATGTACCTCTGCTGTGCACAGTGTCAGGGTTGGCAAATTTAAATGATGATTGAAATTGCAGTGTAATTCACTTGAGTTTTTTCTTTTTTTTTAATCATTGATTTAAATCACAAGCTTGACTTTTTTCAATTTCTTTTTATTTTCATAAAAAAGACTGAAACAAATTCAGTAGGACATTGTGTCAAATTGTTCTTTCAGATCTTATACAAAAAAGGAGGTCCATTTGCAGAGTGAAGATCATATTGTGGGTAAGAGATACAGACTCCAAAAAGGCTTGTTTATTGTTGAGCTCTATGGCAACGCAGCACTGGTAATACCTTACATACAGAACTACTGTATGTACAGTATTGTGTTTGGAGGATACCATATGGCATGCAGCTAGAATTCAATAGGCTCATTTAGCCAAAGTTCCCCGGGAAAAGGCCATTTTCCTGGGTAAAAAATATAGACGTAGTAAGTCGCCTGATGGCTAAATCCTCCTATTGAATTCTAGCCTCATGGTAAGAATAGCAGACCACCATACCACCTTGAAAATTTTTTGAAAAATTTTGACTGGCTGACGAATATGCAAAACATGCCATATGTGATGGTAGGGTAAATAAGTTGTGTACAGTATCAGTCCCTCTTACCCTGTTGCCCTTTTCACACTCATTTCTCACACAGTATCCCTTTAGTAACCTGTCACCCCTGTCATGGTTTTGGGTAAATTGGGTCATCCCCCCTTCTCCCCTGGTCAGTGAGCTGGAAAGTGTCTGGTGTATGGATATCAGAGAAGACTAGAAAAAACAATTCCCTTTTACTAGTCAGGGAAAAGTGAGGGAATTTGCAAAAAGTGCCTGAAATCAGGGAAAATTCAGTAACTGTTGGACCAAACATAAGAGTGGTCAGTCTGGTATATTTTATGTCATGTCCAAACAGCATATCCAGCTTCAGGAGAGATTTCAAACTAGATAAACCAGTGGGGTAGAAAATTGAAAAAAAAAAAAGTACTGTACAAGAACTATACACATGCAGTCTGTTGAAATATTTTTTGATGCATACAAACAATCAAACTAAGCAGAGTTGCAATACTGCTTTGAAGAAAATCTGCTGTCAAGATCAGTCTTGATTCAACATGTACATCATTTAAGGCATTTATAGACAAGTGTAACACATCATATCCCGATGGCATGGTCAAGTGGTTAGAGCATCCGACTTGCAGCCAGAAGGTCTGGGGTTTGACTCCTGGCCGAGTCATACTGAAGACTTTAAAAATGGAACCTACTGCCATTGTGCTTGGTGCTCAGCATAAGCAGTGGAGTAGGGAAAACAAGCCAGTGAGCCACAACTGGAAAAAAGGCAGTGGCCGGCTCGACTTAAACCAGTTGGTTAGAAACTCAGCCGTTAAACCTCATCTAACAATCCACATCCCTATAAGTAAGTTTACTTTTAATACTTCTAGCAATATAGCTCAGTGAAAATCATTGAAAACAGAAATGTTGTCAGGCCATCACTTTGCATGGTCAGTACTTTACTTTGTCACAAAAGATCAACTGTGAGACTGCCATACTACATTGTTTGTGATCATAATTAACTTTTAATTTATCTTTGGAAGATGTATCCTAAAACTTCTTTCTGCGCCTGAGAAAATGCCATCCTATAGGTAAAGCTACTGTACAGTACTTGTGTTGACAATTCAGCCACAGAATTTGAAAGCTAATGGGTTGGAAGAAATTTATTTGTTGTTTGTAAATGTCAAAAACCATAAAATTATTCATTCAGTGTTTAAAGTTTGATCTGTGGAGCACTCATTTTGAAGTCTAGACAAATCTGCTGTTGGAAATCAACATAATGGAACACTTGTATGGTCTCTCTAGTGCCATGTTAAAGAGTAGACATATTAAAGACAGTCATATTGATAGAAAGCATTCAAATACTGGAAGCGTGCTCTTCCATTGATTCAGTATGAATAGGAAGAATAAAATTCTCCCCTTTCACTTAGTTTGATGAAATTTATATATTGTAATAATTGAAGGAAAATTTACCGCAACCCGACTATGAAGTAGTTAATATACTGTACTGGCATTGGATATGAAGGCATTGGATATGAAGGTAATGTGAATGTAACTTTAATTGGTGTTGAAGTGTCATACTCACAAACCTTAATAAAGCGTGTTTGAAGTCCGAGTTTGCATCTCATTCTGTAATTTTTTCTTTTAAACTGTTAAAGTGGTAGAAGTGAGGGTGCCCCTATACCATGCATGCATATTGTATTCCTGCCATGTACAGTAAATTCATGTGTTCTTTAAGTGCCATGAGTATAGTATAGTGAAATTTACTAAAGTACATAATGCTTCCTCTCTGAAGGTCATTTGTCCTGTGTTTTTCTACTGTATATGTGCCTGCAACAGGGCTTGGAATAAGTTTAAAAACAGGCACAGCCACAAATGAGCAAATTGGCTGTCGGTCTATGTTATTTCATAGGACATTGACAGAGGGGCACCACGGCCATCAGTAAGGGCCCGACAGCCATGGTTGTCAGTGCTGCCGGTTATTTTGAGCCCTGCTGCAAGTATTAAGACATTAAAAACACAACCACAAAAGCATCAAGAAGAGAACAAATACTGTACTTGGAAAGAACCAAGTTTTAAGCTTTGTCCTGAAGAGTTGGTGCAATTTGAATATCACTTGGGAGACAA
The DNA here is from genome assembly GCA_029531755.1 of Holothuria leucospilota. NCBI lineage: Eukaryota > Metazoa > Echinodermata > Holothuroidea > Aspidochirotida > Holothuriidae > Holothuria > Holothuria leucospilota. The sequence continues at coordinate 43,702,188 of CM055966.1, forward strand.
AGATTTGGCAACGACAACTGCAGAAGAGCAATCACAAAAAGATTTGCAGTGTGCCCTTGGTATAAAGGAGAATTTTCCTGGTACTAGACCTATGAACCTGTTTGCTAATTACTTACACTGAACAGTAATTTGAGCATGTTGGTCATGTAATCCAGGGCATGTTCATATAAGCACTTTCAAACCAAGGTGAAAATCTTAAATTTGAAGCGTAACGGGAAGCCCGTGCATTGTTTTTTAACAATTTGTTGAACTTATCTAGTCAAATTCTACAATCAGGACAAGCTTAGCAGCCATATGTTTTGAATAGTATTTTTGAACAGTATTTTTATCTCACAGTTGGGAAGGGTGTAAAGGGGGCTACTACGGTAGTCAAGGTATGACGTACAATTCGCTTGCAAGCATCAACATGGTAAGATATTTTCTGACACCTTGCTATCCGAAAATAATTGTGGGTATGATCATGAAGTACAGTGACATGTGACATTTCTGGAGCTGTGTATGCATGAAGACCATATCTGAGAACATTACAGTGAGCGCTGCTATTTTATGGTGTGCATATAGAGGAGGCATCTAAAAGGCTGTAGCTTACTGTAGGCCACATTCAAAGTTTTGTGTGCCTCATATAAATAGTGTAATCATACAGGTAACATATAATTACAATACCAAGGATCAGTGAACATCCAAGCACCTTTCTTTGCTGAAACAGTTCTAGCCTGTACTACCTTTGATGATGTTACTCCAGAAAATTGTTTTGGATGTGGTTATTGGGTAACTGTTTTAATTTTGCAATCTGTTTCGCTCCTACTTACCTTCCCTATTACTACAAATTGACAGCCCATTTACCGCGGAACAACTGGCCTTAAGTCATGGCCTTAACCTTGATACTGTAAAAAGTGACTCTTACAAGTCTGAAATGGCGCTGTGCATCAAAATGGGTAATTAATATGTGCAAATAGCAAAGAGATTTACTTGAAAAGAATATGTAATTGAACAAACAGGAATGAAACCAGGTGAAATTGTTTTACGGAAAAACGTTAAAGGTCATATGACATGAAAATAACATAGTTGGATATTTGATGTAAAAAGCATTAAAAATGCAGAAAATAGCTGCAATTTCCATTAAAATCCATCAAATATTACATTTACAGGGAAATTTCTATTTCACACTTGTATCATGAATAAACATGAGCTAACTGCTAAGCATGCAAATATGTGACATCGAAAGAGGGACATACCATATATGGCACATGTTAGCCTTTGATTTTTCAACCTTAATTTCCAGGACACTGGTAGCATTGTTAGTCCCTGAGGGGTTTATTATAAAACTTAAATTTTTTTCCTTGAAAGATATTGATATCACTCACCAAATTGTAATCTGTATGATCAGTAATTAAGAGATAATTTATATAGGGTTAACAAAAGAAATCATAACACTGTGCAACACTCCACATCATTATTTTTGCATAGGCAATTAGTTTCTTCAGAAACCATCAAACTTTGAAAATAATTCCAACAGATCTTTGATTGGAAGAGTTAATTCTTTAAGTGACAAGTGAAAGAGCTCTTTTTGGTGGCATGTCACACGACCTTTTAAAAAAAGCCATTGTAACCTGGCGCAATACCACTCTGTTCCAATACATGGCTACCCCTCCTTCTTACCCTTTCCTCTGCTCCAGTTCATGGCTATACCTCTCAGAACTATTTTGAAGTGTTCATTTCTATAAAAAGAAAATGATATCTCAAAATAAAGGAATACATCATCTACTGTGATGTATGATGCAAGTAACAAGGCCTGGGAAGTGCCATCTTCAGTAGTTATTTACAGTAAGACACATTTTTGACAAAACTTTCTCAATACACAACAGCCAACTGCTAGGTGTATTTCCCATTATAGGTAATGACATGATGGTCACTGACATTCTTTCAAAAGACCAATGTAAGTGGCATGCACAGTGACATGGTGGGTATGTTTAAAATTCAGACAAAATCATTAACAAGTTGAGAGCCTGTTTAACAGTAAGAACATTCCGCAATGTTACTGCTTTTATTTTGTGATATTGTACGGTACAGTTTAATGCTGCTTCTACTCCCAGAAAGGTGGATATTATAACATGGAGTAAGTACTGCATTCAGTGTTATTTTTTTGTTCTTTGCTTCATAGCCCTACTGTGACGTGATCTCTGAAAAAGTTACAAAAAAGGTGGACAGACTTTTTAATAGGCTTAATAAATTCCCACAGCAAAATATACGCACCAACAGAATTATCAATGGCAGTTCAGCTTTTTCAGAATCAATGGATTAATGCACATTCCAATTGAAACTTCAAATCCCCCATACCCAGTTGGTAGGGATGTGCAATTTGTAAAGTTCCCATTATACCAGAAATTTGATGTACTTTTAACTGGGAGGTGAATTGTGAAGATTGGGGATGAACATCCCTCCCTCCCCCCCCCCCATGGGAATTGCAGGACGTAAGCGGGGAAAGTTGGGGGATTGGAGAGCTTTTACTCATACTTTCAATAACAGTACTGTACTGTAGGTACAAAATGCTGCCCTGGCCACTATTCGGAGAGTTTATACTGTAGCTACTAGCAAGGATGTGCTCGCAAATGATGCCACCGTATCAGGATTTATTTTGGATTTATCTAGGAACAAAACACTCATGTCACCTTTCCATAAATCAAATCATTGCTAATTAAGTCCCCTCCTTGTGTGGGAATAGAGAAGGAGCTGTGGTTACAGTTCACAACTGCATAATGTGAAGGGGATTCATGAGACCTTTGTTGTGTTCTATTTGTCAGTCATAGCAGTCATTGCTCCATCAAAAAATAAAGGAAATTTGCTTGTTAAGGCTATTCTGTCAATATTTAATTCAGTTTGTAGCAATTATTAACAGATCTGTTCTTCATTCTCAAAAAGAAATTGTGCCAACCTTAAGTTCTCTAAGAAAGCCTAGCTAGCATGCCTAGAAACATCAATCATACTTCTCGCTCAATCTTGTAGCTTTCTCCTAATCAAATTGATCAGAAGATAAGAATCTTGTGCAAAGTTCGTTAAATTTCAAAGGTCAGCCCTATCCCTGTGGGGCATTTCATTCATAGTCTTGATGAAGCTTTCCGATTGTGAAGCAGTCAGATTTGTTCAGATCTATTATGGGATGGCTTTAGAGATGGGAGTATCAAGCATTTTGTCAACTTGCAATTTAATGAGCCATGTCTGTTGAAGTTAGTAGCTGCCATATTTGATTTTATTCACTCATAATGTACAGGCTACATGAGTAAGATCACTGGTAAGTGCTTAAACAACTCAAGCTGTCTGAGCAGTTGATATGTTGATGCTAACAGTAAGGTGAGCATACTAGTTTTGCCTTTAGTGAACCTTGCTATACATGTATACTCTATTGGTTTGTCTTCTACTGATTTTCATAGTCTCACGTTTAGTTTCAAAAGGCTAAACACACACTTCTTGGAGAATTGCATAGGTTGGTATAAGATGCATGTGCCATTTAATATACATACATGACGTATGCAGTTGGAGATATACTATCATCCCTCTTTGGGTGGTTAGTTTATTTTGTAGCATAGAAACAGGGAAAGACATTCTGTCTTTAAGAAAGAGTAAGAGTAAACTGGAGAATATAGATGAAGTCTACAGTATATACACCTGATTTGTGTGACTGCATTTAACAAATACAACCAAAATTATTTCAATGGTAATGCAGTGAACGTGGAAAAGACTTAACCTCTCTAGGCTCTCACATCTTTACTCAGGTCCAAAGAGACCAACAAAAGAGCAATATACTGTACTGTATGTGGTCTTGTTCATATTAGTGCTTATTTAATTGTCAAATTCTTTGCAAATTTGTAACTTTCAGCAGATAGAGCTGTTTTACTTCTGTGGCATTGGCAGTTGCATGGTAACCTCAATTTCTACCTGTGGTCATCTTGGCAAGGAACAATAAACATGTCACACTGTCTCAGGGAATAACTTCTATTGGTTGGCAATGAAAATACCATGAAAATATTTTCCAATAAAAGTCTCTCAAGTTGCCAAAATTGAATTCAACTACCATGCCTAATTTGCACCAAAACATATAACATTTTGTCTTGATATTTTGAGTGGCCCTCCAAAATATTTTGGGCTGGGACTTGGAGCCTCAAATAAGAAGAAGGCAGTGAGCCCTGTGGTCATTCATGTTTTATTGTATGCAACCTGAGTAAAATGAAGTCACCATTAAAGACAAAAATGGTCTTAGGCAATAGGGTTGGTAAAGCGATAACCCCCCAGTAGAATAATAGAAAGGTGAGGTCTAAATTAAAGAGAAAACAGCTATTAATCGCAGTCAAGACAGCATAACATATTGTGTGGCATGCATCTTCTTGAGAAGCGCAAGCGGGTAGTTTACAGTAGGTAAGGATAAAATGCAGTGAAAATACTCTCAGAGGAGTGGGAAAAGGTCTGGAGAAAATTATCTTGGTACAGTACAGTACTTTACAGATGAGTTAAGGCCATACTTATTTAAGATATTAAACATATTTCTGATTTTTGGTTTCGATGGTAAGAGAAACCTATGCATTCATGATGGCGTGTGTGTGTATGTGTGGGTGTGTGTGTGTGTATGTATGTATGTGTGTTTGTGACACTTTGCTCGTTAACACGATATCCCCAGAACGAAAATTGCAGCGGTTCTCAAACGTGGTACATAGATGCCCCATATTGAGAGGAAGAACCCTATTGTTTTGGTGGGGGTCAAAGGTCACCTGGGGTCACCAGGGGGCAAACTCTGAAAACCTCGTTAACACAATATCTCGAGGTAGGAACCTTGGATGAATTTCATACTTTGTTTGCAGATGCGTTATGGTAAGAGGAAGAACCCTATCATTTTTGGTGGAGGACAAAGGTCATCTGGGGTCAGCGGGGGTCAAACCCTGAAAACCTCGTTAACACGATATCTCAAGAACGAAAACTGCAGCAGTTCTCAAACTTGGTACATAGATGACCCATATTGAGAGGAAGAACCCTATTGTTTTTGGCGGGGGTCAAAGGTTACCTGGGGTCACCGGGGGTCAAACTCTGAAAACCTTGTTAACACAATATCTTGAGGTAGGAACCTTGAATGAATTTCATGCTTAGTATGAAGATGTGTTATGGTAAGAGGAAGAACCCTATCATTTTTGGTGGAGGACAAAGGTCATCTGGGGTCACCAGGGGTCACACCATGAAAACCTTGTTAACACGATATCTCAAGGTAGGAAGCTTGGATAAATTTCATACTTTGTATGTAGATGCCTTATAGTAAGAAGAAGAACCCTGTCGTTTCTGGTGGGGTTCAAAGGTTATCTGGGGTCACAGGGGGTCAAACCCTGAAAACCTTGTTAACACCATATCTCAAGTTAGAAAGCTTGGATAAATTTCAGACTTACTATGTAGATGCCTTATATTAGGAGGAAGAATCCCATCATTTTTGGTGGAGGTCAAAGGTCATTTGGGGTCACCAGGAGTCAAACTCTGAAAAACTTGTTAACACAATATCTTGAAGTAGGAAGCTTTGATAAATTTCATGCATAGTATGTAGATGCATTATGGTAAGAGTAAGAACCCTATCATTTTTGGAGGAGATCAAAGGTCATCTGGGATCACTGGGGGTCAAACTCTGAAAACCTAGTTAACATGATATCTCGAGGTAGGAAGCTTGGATAAATTTCATACTTTGTAAGTAGATGCCTTATAGTAAGAGGAAGAACCCTATTATTTTTTGGTGAGGTTCAAAGGTCATCTAGGGTCACTGGGGGTCAAACCCTGAAAACCTTGTTAACACGATTTATCAAGTTAGGAAGCTTGGATAAATTTCATATGTAGTATGTAGATGCCTTATATTAAGAGGAAGAATCCTATCATTTTTGGTGGAGGTCAAAGGTCATTTGGGGTCACGGGGTCAAACTCTGAAAATCTTGTTAACACAATATCTCCAGGTAGGAAGCTTGGATAGATTTCATACTTAGTATGTGGATGCATTATGGTAAGAAGATGAATCCTATTATTTTTTGTGGAGGTCAAAGGTCTTTTGGGGTCACTGGGGTCAAACTTTGAAAGCCTTTTTAACACGATATCTCAAGGCAGGAAGCTTTGATAGATTTCATGCTTAGTATGTAGTTGCATTTCAGTGAAAATATGAACCCTGTTGTTTTTGGTGGACGTCAAAGGTCATCTGGGGTCACCAGAGGTCAAGAAGCAAAATTTCCCAAGAATTCCCAAGAATATTATGTGGGTTTATCATCAGAGGTCAAAGAGTAAAATATCCCAAGATCTCCCAAGATTAAATAGGAATGCAAAACTATTTTTCCAAAATGTTAAGATAGCATTTGACCAGTGCCTGAAAAGCATGGGACATTATGGCATTATTTGGAATAGAACATATATCATCAAAACCTCAATGCATTTTTGCATTCTGGTTTTCATATGAAAGAGAGGTATTTGGCATTGTGAGCATGCCATGCAGCTACATACAGTTTCCATTGGGACAATAGCTGAGTATATTACTGTACTGTACTTGTACCAGTGCTTTGTATTAACATTTTGAGTGATAGTCAGCCAAGCACTGTTTTTGTAGCATGCCAGGTGCATATCTAGTCAAAGGAATTATGCCCAGGTTTATTGTTGTGTATGTACATTTCCAAAATGTGTGCATCAATTGGCCTAGCTGCACCAAAAGATCTCGGTGCATGCATATTGGGGTCTCATTTTGATTGGCAGAAACATACAGTTCATGTAGGGCATTAAAGCCAGTGTGACCAATTTGGCAGGGGTATTTGTGTTCTTGGAGGAGGAGGGGGGAGGGGAGGAGAGGGGCTTTGAAGCAAGTTGTGGGAGCCTGAAAGTCTTAGCCCTTCAGGTTTTAACATCATATATATTTCAAGACTGATGTTTACTATCCATGCACTGCTATGTACATGTGCTTTCAAGTAACCAGAATTGACTGCTGTGTTTCTATATAAATGATATGAATAAGAATTGGATTAAAGACTTTGCTGTAGATAGTATAATTAACTCAAACCAGCTCAAAGTGCTGTTTGAGCTGTTGTCATCTGCCACAGTCACTCTATGTAGATTTGTCTGTGTCTCTGTCTTTCTGTTTATCACATCTGTTTACACAAGAAGATATGCTCTCAAATGTGCATTCATTGATGTATTTTGATGAAACTTGGACACAGTGATCAACTGGTGTGGGGCAACTATATATTGACCAACAGGAATTGGAGATCAAAGGTCATCTATGGGTTAGTACAGGCTATTACTGTATGTAAACAATCTTAAAAACGTCTCTTCTTTCTCACCTAGCACCTCATGTTCTTGAAAGTTGGTCATAATGTGCCTCCTTCAGGGTGTAACAGATTTTGTATTTGAAGGTCTGTGGACATGTAAATGTGACAGCTGCCAAATTGATGCAAAGGCATTGAAAACCTTAAAAATAGCTGCAGTTTCCATCAAAATCCATCAAATATTTCCCATTTTACAAGATGATTACTGTCTTGCACTTATCATTACATTCTTCTAAGCCCATGAGGAATTTCACCCGAGACCCCTGTTTTTGGCCAAAAACAGGGGAGATTAAATATCTACCCGAGTTTGTAACATTATACCTCATTGAATGCTCTACTACACAAATTGGTTCTTAGATAACCACCAGATGACTTCCAAAGAAGGTGGACTACGAATGTTCGTAATAGCATATAATGTACTATAAATAGCTTGTACAGTTGGTCAGTATGTCTACAATGACACATGACTGGGTGCAATTAATTGTGTGCACTCAAGGGTAAATCCTACTACTGGCAGCACTTTTGGTAGTGTACTATCAAGTGCCAAATTATTACACACCCTCAATGAATCTCAGGACCAATCTTGAATGGGCTGTATTGGCAATCATGTACATATGAATAAACATGAGCTACTTATGCAAATTTGAGATGTGGAGAGAGAGAGACTCATGAGACAGGTGTTAGGGTATCCCTTCTTTAGCCTTCAAAGGACAGGTGTAGTGTTGGCATGGGTTTATTGTGGAAGTAGAGCTATTTACTACTTTGAAAATGTCCACATAAAACACCTGACTAGAAACTAGCTAGCAAGTATGAACAGATCATTTACAAATGATTACCAAAAGAAGTACAGCCACTGTGCAAGACTCCACGTCATAAATGTTGCATAGCGAACTTGATGAGCTATCTCAGAAATGGTCAAACTTTGAAGAGGTACTGTATATCTTGGGAACGGTAAAATATATTCAAATAGTTTCAACAGACTTTTGATCAGGGGATCTTTAATATCTAACTTTGCTGAGTGAAACAACTGTTTTGATTACATGTCCATATACCTTTAAGATCATTGAAGGTCATTGGAGGTCAAAAAGGATAAAATCTTTGATTTGGTATTCCTTTGTAAACTGAAGCTGGATGGAATCTAAACTGGGTGTGTGTAATCACCAAATGTGAAGGTCATTTTGAGGTCATTGGGGTCATTTGAGGTCAATCATTCATTGATTTCTAATATCTTTATAACCTAAATAAGGATTGCACCCAAGCTTGGTAGATGTAATCACCATTTTGCTCCAAAAAATCTGGAGGTCATTTTGAAGTCATTGTTGGTCATTTGAGGTCAAATATGCAGTTATTGAGTGATTTGCATGAAACTTGGAAATATAATCAACATTTAGTGCCTGAGATGTTGGAGGTCAGTTTGAGATCAGAGTAAAATTTGCAAAGATTGTTGGATATACATGAAACTTAGTGGATATATATGTAGATAAAATTTGTGCCAAAACTTTTGGAAGTACTGTGGATGTCATCAGGGGTTGTTTAAAGTTGAATTCCAAAGATTCATAGCTAGATTGCACAGGGTTTCCCTAAGGTTTTAGTGAGTGTAAGGTGGTGTTAGTCCATGGGAGTAATATGGTGCCAGCTTTGGCACCAACAGTGGGGGAGATTTATCAATACTCCTATAGCTAGTACAGTGCAGGTGGCAATTGTAGCAAATTTCTGTGAGGTAGTGGCCAAAAATTGAAAGAACGCCAGGGGAAACCCTGTTACATACAATAGTGGGTACCAGAAAGTTTGATGATAATGACCATTTGCAGTTTCCATATTTTCAAATGTCACTCAGAGTCTATTTAGCAAAGCAACCTTAGTGCAGATGTTCAGAATTACTGGTTCATAAGGCATCAGAATTGAGCCCTTATGAATACCAGATTCCATATTTGCATGGGATCATGGGATAATACTTGTATACAAGAATGCCATTTAAGATATTACCTTCCTAGAACAAATCTTGGATTGAAAATAGACAGGTCTGAGATTCTGCACCATTGGTGCTCTTGTCTTACATTTTTGTTAGTGCACGTATGCAACCAGCTGTCCATTGAGATCATTCTGATAGTATTTTATAGTATCCAAGCATGGCTTCTACTCCAACACTATTTTTCATCCATGGTATGTGATCACTGCCATGGGGCAGTTGTACTTTACATGCTGCTAGAATTGTATAGAACATTTTAGCCAATATTACCCGAGAAAAAGGCTTTTTCCCGGGTAAAGCTTATCTCTATAATTGCAACAGTTAATCCCTTTTACAAACAAACTTGCTCTATTGACCAAACAGTCTTTAAAGGGGTCCAAACCCCTTTAACTTTATTGATCTCAAGATACCTGAACAGGAAGTTCTCTGATAGATTCTGGATTAAGAGTGGTCAACTAGAGATGGCTAAAACTTGCTATTCATTTCTACCATAGCTTCATGAAACTCAATTGACAGTTTTCTATTAAAGGGTCAATTTCCTCTTCTCAGTCTTTTACAATAATTCAACTAAAGTGAACACTTCTACCCTTTATCCAATTTAAAAATATCTGTCCCTTGCACCTTCTAGAGATAGGGCTCTAGATAGTGAAAATTAAACCTCCTTATGACATATTCTACAAAGCACATGTCTGTAACCCTCGCAGCAGGTGTCAGATATGAACCTCTTTTTTCACGTACATAGTGCGGGTGCATTCAGGATGGGTGCAGGAATATAGACCGTATGCATATGATGTCACTGAACAAAAAGTACACCCTCCAATGGAGGCAAGCGTTTATCATTGCAACTTTCACCAACAATCAGGTACCTGATTTGTACACTGGGGGATATGCGCATAAGCCTACTACACACATGTGCAAAATCTATTCTGTGCTTCGTTTTCCTCCAAACTGACGTCACATGTATGACATCAGTGCATAAGGTCTGTATACTTACTACATCTGCTGGATGGACAAACCTGTCTGCTGTACAGTGCATTGTTACATTTCACTGATCTGCAGAGGTAATCATTGACCAATCAAAATGGCTTCAATGTGTTTAAAGGAAGCAACTTGAATTAAAATCAGTTTGTGGTCACCAATTGTGAATGTAGACTGCTGGGTTCAGCAGTGTATTTTGTATGATACAAGAGTTACTTGTGATGACTACTATTGGTAACAGTCACATCTCCTGCAGTCTTCCTGTTGACTCAGTTTTCAAGATTCCATTTCATTTTTATTGAAGGAATGGTCTGCACAAATACTGTATTCAAACCAGGAACATTTGTCAGATTTTAGGACATTGATGCAGTATACAATAACATATTTATCTGTGTCATTTTAACACCCAAATTTTGTCTTAATTTACAGCTATGGACAGCACACTGCTACTGAACTACTAAATATATAATATTTCAGTGGGTGTGCGTTGCCTCTTTAAGTGCAGTGTTCACACTGTTTTCTGTGTTGGTTTTTCATAACAGTGCTATGCTTCAATTAAACTCCCATTGCTAGAAGTTTAAAATGCCTATACGGTTAGTAAGATGAAGTGCACTATACCTGAAAATTTGTCAAGGAATAATTCATTTAGTACTAAAATGCAGTGTGTGTGTGTCAAAATCATTAGTTTGTTTTTGTCTCAAGTTGGCAAGTGCATACATACGAAACGTTCTGTTTCAGGGACAACACCATTCCTGTTGTGAGCCTAATGTAATTCACTCAGATCAGTCAATGTTTCCAACCTTATATTGATTGTGCAGTAGTCGGAGGTATATCATTTACTGTTACCTTTTTGTGAGAGACACCTTGAGCCATCAACTTGAAAATAAGCTTCAGGTGCACACTGAAAGTCTATTTCTTGTTCTGTTTGAGCTTACTGGGAATTCGTGAGTAAATGTTAATGTGAAAGAAGATTGATAGATGTGTGGAGGTTTCAAACCTTTCAGGTGGCAAGTTCTTCAATCATATCAGCTCAGTATTCTCTGTATTACATGTACTGTGAAAGCGGTCAATACTAAAACTGACACAGTTATGAACAGGGAGACAGCTATTGTAGCTAGCTGCTGATATCAGTGCATTCATGTGTATTTAAATTTTCAAAAGGTTTGATGTTTGAGTGCAGGACAACCAGACCAGAAATTGATGTTATTTGACCAGCTATCTTATATGTGAGGGGAATTCCCTGCAACAAACTAAAGCAACATAGGTATGGAACTCAGTGTACTCTTCTTCTGCTTGCACAGTAGAGCCATTATTGTAGAACCTCAGTAGTACAGTGACGTACTGTAGATATTCCACAGTACACAATAACTGGTACATTGTACACTGCAATGATTGAATATTGAGTTGGTTCATGAATTTCATGATTTTTTGTACACCTGTTGAGTTTTACTCACATCTTGATGGTAAAAGGTCAAATGATTAAGATTCTGAACATCTAATGCACAACTAAAACAGCAGTCATAGGGTAATTAATGATTAAAATCATTTATTACAAATTTGTGACCAGACACTTTTTACCATTAGGGATTAATCATGTGCAAACCCCTATTCAAATACAACCAATAAGTGAAATTTATACCAACTTGATTGACAGGCTGTCAACTCCTTTCATGAAAACCTGTTGTGATCAAGTCTTCAGTTGAAAATACATGTTGTATTTTCCAGAGAAGCTGGTCTATCAAGGGTTTGGAAGAGCACCACAAACTGCAAGCTCTGACACCCATAAAAACTACAATTTTTCACATTCTCGCTAACTGTATAGGAAGTGATAAATGTCTAATGAGGCTAATTAGAAGCATTGTTATGCAATAATTTCCTTCAAAACTTGTCACAAATATTCAGAATCAACTCAATGAGCTGCATGTGGCAGGAATTAAAATAAAGATTTAAAAGAGGCACAGTCAATAGGGCACCCACCATTGAGGAGGGCATTATGACAGGAATGAAAACAGGGCTAATAGCCATTAATTTCATTCAACATTTGACATGCATGACAAATGAGCAAGTCAGAAACAATTGGTATATTCTGACTGGGTACAACCCTTAAGGCTTGAATTTGTTCCAAAAAATGACAAATGTCCAGCTCGCTGATTTTTACATGTTTTTACTTTACTTATTGTGACTATAATTATTTGTCATTTGACTGAGGGCAAAGTCTTTTGTTTCAGTTTGGAATATTCAATATTTTTAGTACTACTACTAGCACAGTAGGCCCCTAGGTTTTGTAATTAAGTTAGTAGGGCACCTATAGCCAATGACAAAAGGTCACAATGGAAGTAAGTTTGGCCAGCCTATTGGTAAAGGTTCATCTTCAAGGAAATAGCAGCCATTGGAAAGGGCATGATGGCCATAGCTGTTGGTGCTTTTGTTTGTTTTGAGCCGTGAAGTACCATAATTGTGTTGATGTAGAGGGTATTGTACGAGTAAATGACTAAGTAACTGCAGTGGCATGGTAACCAGGGATGTAGCTAGCAAAATTTTAGTGCCAGGTTATTGTCTGATCTGGGGAAAGCACCTCACCTCACCCCATGGCATCTACCCCATTTTTCAGCGATTAATTTTTCATTTTTCCCTCATTTTACTTTTGGGAGTAAATTTAGGGCTATAGTTTTAGCTCTCGGTAGGCAGATTTGTGGTGGGCGGGGGGACGTGTGTCTGCCTGGAGTGCCGGGCGGGAATATCGAGTGCTGGGTGTCACCGCCCAGCACCGCCCACCCTAGCTACATCCCTGATGGTAACTTACTTGTATCAAGTTTTCTAAAAAATTTACAATTTCTGCTTGATGGTACTTTTACTGTAAGTGTAGTATCCATTCTGTAGATCTTCATGTTAAGTGGTGTTGGCAAGGGTGAAATGACTGTGAAGTATTATAAAAAGACATGGATGGTGAGATATTCTTAGAAAAAGAGCTGTGGTTTATTCAGCATCTAACAAATAAAGCTTTCCTATAATGTAAAAGATCTGTTGTAGTTACTGCAATATCTTTTACCATTCTTATATACCTTTTCAAAGTTTGATAGTCTCTGAAGTAACTTATTGCCTGTGCAAAAGCAATGATATGGAGTGTTGCACAGTGCTTGTATTACTTTTGTTAACCCTGTATTATCTTCTCAGTAATGTACAGTCTGATATATAAGGGGTATTGAACAATTGTTAATTCAAGTGGACAATTTTTGCTTCTAAATTGCATCCCTAAGGACATATTAATGTTGCAAGTGTCCCTTAAAGTCAAAACAGAAAGTATAAAATTAAAGGCACTTTGTTCTCGTCAGTCTCTCTTTCCAGGTCACAAATTTGCATATTTAGCTTGTTTATTCATGATATTAGTGTAAAATAGATATTAATGTGTGACGTGATAAATATTTTAGAGCTTTTGATGGGAAGTTTTGCTATTTGGTTTTGCCTACAATGGTTTTGCCAATTTTGTCATTTTCATGCAACCCTGCAGAAATTTGATCTCTCAGCCCACATCTTTTTTAAAGAACCAAAAAACAGTCATCATTGCCTCAAAATTCAATAGACAGGAAATTCTGTTAGTAAAGCTCAAGGAAAATCATATTGTCTGGTCTTACTCATTAGGACGTAGTTTCACCTTGACTTTCTTGTATGTTAACCTATGGATGGAAAATGACATGAATTTATTTTTATTGTACATTGTTTAAATATGTGTTTTATATGCTGCCCTCTGTAAGCCAGAAACCTGAAATGTGGTTAAACACTGGAATGGTGTCAGATAAACATTCTCAGATTTAAAACATTTGTTATACGGTACTTCTTTGTGTAAGGATTACTGAATTAGCATTGTTTAACAGTAGGATGGTACTGTAATACTTATGGGCTGATGCATTTGATTAAGATGTACCATGACTTATTTTATAAATATAGGGTAATGTGGTACTATATGCCACATTTTTGCCAGGTAGGATGCAAATCTCAGCACGTATACGTCTGCTACTAAAGAACTGTAGACCCATCACAAAAAAGTTTTCACAGATATTGCAGGGAAGGGGTATAGACCCCATCTGACCTTAAATGACAAACGATTAAAGCCGTCTTTGGGAAATGAATATTAATTTTACTGTACTTGTATTATGTGTCAAAACCCAGCAATCTTGAAAAAAATTACATGAAAATCCGAAAAAGTGGCCTCTCACTGAATATGGCTTCCGGAGTGAGCTATTTCAATATTTCTGTCGTATTGGAGATAATAGGAACTGAAACTCCATGCAAGTACTGTACAGTGTAAAGTGAAAGATAGATGTTTCCCCCAAAACCCAAGTAAAATCCACGGTTGTGCCCATTACACTTTGAAAGTGACTAGTTATTGTTACAGCTATTTCCATAAAATTGTAACCCGTTACAATAACTAGTTACAAATTTGAAGTTACATGTCAAGCAAGGCCCCTTACAAATTTTAACAGAAATTGTGCAGCCTTGCATATAATGTTTATTTCTTAAGTCCTCTGACCAGTGACTCTGATTTCCTGTCTGCAGTTCTTATCTCTCTTAAGCTGATTATCTTTCCCCAAAACAGCTCTACGCACAAAAACAGTACCGGCAGTTGCCACAGTGGTAATCTTCTATTGATCGTGCATGAGTATAAATGTTCTGCTGAAAACCCGATCAAAGGCCCATACCTGTATATCGCGAATTCAGCAGTATGCATTTCTGTAAGGGGCCTTTTTAATACATGTAGTAACAGTTACTGGCTGAAAAATAATTAGTTAATACCTTTGAAAAGTAACTAGTTACTTTAACTTGATAGTGCATGGTTTTCTTGTCCAAGATGGGGGGAGGGGGTAGATAACAGATACTGTAGGGATGGGACACAGGGAGGTACAGTCACATCCTGCCTTGTGCCCAATAGTTGGTGATATGTAAAGGCTCTCAACCACCCCTCCTGATCTTTACTGTGGATAGTGTGGGCATAGCTTTTAAGGGCCCAAATGCAGCAACGAATAAGAGTACTGTCGGAACTTTAATATTACGACTGTTTGTTAGAAGAAGCTTGGTGGCATGCATTACTACTTTGAATGAGGAATCTTTACAATCCTATTGCATATTTAAGAGAGGTTGACACATTTTAAAGGAGATCGGTATTATTGTAGTATTAAAAGTCATTTCTCCTTAGAGATATGACTATGATAGCATGATGCTCTACAATTTTAACTAATAAAATTTTAAATCGTCAAGGTCAGAAGTTGGGCATTGAGATTTTCCTAAGTAACAAAACTCAAGTTACTCTTCATCGTAATAATGTACAACAATGTACATGATGAGAGGGGTAACCACAGTGTACACATGAAGGTCAAACACCACAGTTGACTTTCTTTTAAAATATTTTGAAACTTCAAGTAGGACTTTTCTCTTCCAGTGCCATGAATAATAGTCTTTCAATTATTTTTTTTAGTATGCACTTTCAGCCATTTGACCATCTCAAATATTCTACTATTTTAAATACAAATACAATACAAATAAAGTGTAATTTGTGGTCATAGCGACTTTTTGCAACAAAAAGTAATGGAAAACAAATGTATTAATGCTGTTGCTGTTATTTTGACCCAAAATTGTAACTAGTTACTTGCTCCATTACCGAGATGTGAGTGTAGCTTTATTGTTACATGGTTCTGTTGTACAAATGTACTCGTTACAGCAGCAGTGTTACTTGTAATTTGTTACTTCCGAACCCTGGTAAAAACTAACTCCAATCTATAGCCACTAAGATATGAAGAAACAAAGTGTCTTTAATGTGTGTTGCAATTTACAAAATTGTCCAGGTACGGTATCAACATGATAAAATGTCTCATGTCACACTTTATTTCTGTAAAGAACATATAACTACAGTTGACCTCTTATGTACATCACTGTTACTGCTGTTTTCGGTAGGCTTTGTCTCTTTGAAGCTCAGTACTTACCAGGATCTATGCAGGTTTAGACAATACTGTGACCACAAAGATTAGAAGATAAAGTGTAATGTAATGTTTCATGTACTGCGTGCATGATTGGTCTAGAAATTAAATTGGTACATTACTGAAACAGAATTAGTACTGTGCTGTGTAATTAAAAGCAATCTTTGCTTGCATCTTTTTGATTGAGGGCTGAACTACAGCATCACAGCCAAATACAGCAAAATGAAGAATACTCCTTTAATATGACAGTTTTTGTAAGTACTGTACAATGCTTGAATAGGAAACTTATTTAAAGTGAGGCATTATAATTGAGAGATACTGTACACAAACATAATTATGCCATCAGTGATTATTGCCAAGAGATATGGTATTATGCAGCTTGGGGAGGATTAGGGGAAAGGTATTTAATGTGCACTTCCAATATGGCCGTCGTCCTCCTTCATCATCTGAATTTATGTCTGGAATGCTAACTCATTTGATCATGTAATAATGTGAAATGTTCAATTGGTGACCATTTTATCTCCTCACTTTGTAGGGAGGATGAGATGTATTTATTTACAGTAGTTACTTTGCAAGTTGAGCTACAGTATATACAGTACAGTGGCAATACGAGTTGCAGCAACAGTTGCCATACTGTAGTATGTATTGGTTAAGTTTCTTGAGTAACTAGTCTTGGGGACTAATCCATGGTGGGTTATTACTATATCAGTGTTCGCACTTAGGCGCGGGATTGCGGGAATCCCGCTTTTGTCTTTCAAATCCCGCACATAATTAAATCTAATGCGGGGAAATCCCGCACACCTCCGCTCCCGCACATCATAAGTGGGCAGCTGATGTTCTGAATCCAGCCAAAATTCCAGCGCACTTCTCTGCAGCTGTGATTGTATAGAGAAATTGCAATGATAATACGCACAATAAATTGCAATATAGAATCGTTCCCAAGCAAGCGGATCGCAACTCCCAGACTGAACACTAATTATGGTAGCAACAAATATCATTGTAATCTAGCCATTCACAGTGCAGCTCTTATATGCTGGCTGCTGGTTGTATAAATAAGAGCGAATCTGATTGGATTGAAATTCAATCACAGTCCCAGGGTTGCAAACGCAACGTTGCATCGTGTACAGTATGTTTGGTTACACACCTGTAGAGCTGTAGTGCACTGTGGAGTCTTACATGTGTAATTGTATTGAATATGTACAGTACGTACTTTCTTCATTTTACGTCGTACATTGCTCTCGTTAATTTCTGATCGTATGTGTATCTCCAATGAAGTTCACTCATATTTTCCACTTCAACTTTAAGTTCACAAATTTATACTCACTCATATTTTCCACTTCAACTTTAAGTTCACGAATTTATACTCACTCATTCTTCAGAAGGAAAACACCCAGTGACGAATTGGAGCTGTATCGGAGGAGGCTTTGAACTTGGAGAGAAGCACTAACGTTAGTGACACGCATTAACTGCCATTAACATTAAGTAGTATCTCTTGCGTGGGGAGTAGTTTTGCGATGGCGACGGAAATCCCGCTCAAGAAGAATGTATGGGAGGGATAAGGTCCCGCCTTGATTTTGAAAATCCCGCACAAAAAATTTTTAGAGTGGGAATTCCCGCACAGTTTCAATTCCTTAGTGCGAACACTGTACTATATTGACTTATATAGCCCATTACGATCAAACGTCCAGTTGCACTTTAAAGCAACTTAAGAAAAGGCCACATTAAAAATATAAATAAATAAACTAACCTTAAAGGGAGAAAGCAGTCACCCCACAAGTAAGTGTGCTGTATCCTCCAAATCTCATATTGCGATCACAAGTATCTAGGTTTTTGACTACAAAGTCAAGGGTAAAAATTTTTTTCTTTCACTACTATTTTCAACTTTGTCACTATTAAGCTTAAAATTAGGGTGTGAGTTTTTTCTATGTTGCCTACAGGATACACTGCAAAGTTGTGAACATAAAGTGTACATAAACTCTAAAATTTCAAGAGCTTTAAAAGTTACAAAGCTTTAAAAGTGGATCCAAATGGTCCAACTCCCATCTTCACAGGACATTCCTAAGTTGAGATATTAAATGTTGAAGCTTATTCACTCAATTTAAAATGGTAGATTCCACAATAATTTTTGATGTCATGCTTGTACTTCCCAAATTACCGTCTTTGTTTTTCTTTTTCTAAACCCACTGCACCTTGTGCCAAAATGTGATTACTGTCTTACTGTTTTGGGAAACATGCTATGTATTAAAACACCATAAACATTTTAATTTCAAAAAGGACCAAAAGCTGGTAATGTGAGTTGTTTAACAAGGACTTCACAAATTACTGTGCAATCAACTATTTCAAATGAAGTGAATAAATTTCAACATTTTATATCTCAGCAATGGAGTTAGCTATGAAAAAGAGAGTTGGATGAATCAGATTCATTTTGCAACTTCTAAAATATAGTGTTCGATTTTAAGGGTAGTCCTGTCGCCCGAGACAACCAGAAATTCTGCAGGACTACGAAAGTTTGCAAAAACAGGTGTGTAAGGTTATCCATGTTTTGAGGAAAGTGATGTGATGTTTACATTTAGCAGCTCCATGAATTGCCCAAGCAAGGAACTTTAAAAATTGCATCAAAAGATTTGTAGCAAGTGCGGTGATTATGCACGTTCACCACAACTTCCCACACAGTCACTTTATCGGAATGCTTTATCAGAATGTGCATAGCACTATCAAGCCAAAAATATGTGCCAGTACAAACTCCACTAGTAGGCCACTAGGCCTGCACTGTACACAGAAGCTGAATTCCTTCGTGCAAGCTACGAATTCATAGTGCTGATGTTGCAACACCTGTGCTTTCAATCTAGAAATGTTTGATTGCAATGCAAACATAGTAACATTAACTATGTTCACAATGTACACTAATGCATGCCACAAGACAGCACTACTCTTATACAGTAGATATCTGTTTTTGTTTTTTGGTTCCTTGCGTTAACAAAAGGAACCTATTTAGTCAGCTTGGCGTGTGTGTGTGTGTGTATGTGTGTTGGTGTGTGTGTGTGTGACACTTGCTTCGGTACGCTGTATCTCAACAAGGGAAAGTTGGCCTAAACTGAAACTTGGTATATGGATCTGTCATAGTGAGAAGGTGTGCCCTATTGTTTTTGGTGGAGGTCAAAGGTCATGTGGGGTCACCAGGGGTCAAAGACCAAAAACTTTGTTTGCACGATATCTCAAGGTAGGAAGCTTGGATAAATTTCATACTTGGTATGTGGATGCATTATGGTGAGAAGATGAATGCTGTAGCTTTTGGTGGAGGTCAAAGGTCATCTGGGGTCACCCGGGGTCAAACACTGAAAACTTGTTGTTAGCAAAGTATCTCAAGGAAGGAAGCTTGGATAGATTTCATACTTGGTTTGTGGATGACTTATGGTGAGAAGATAAATTCTGTCATTTTTGGTGGAGGTCAAAGGTCATTTGGGGTCACTGAGGATCAAATACTGAAAACCTTGTTAACACAATATCTCAAAGAAGAATCTTGGATAGATTTCATACTTGGTATATAGATCCACCATAGTGAGAAGCTGTGCCATACAGTTTTTGGTGGAGGTCAAAGGTCATCTGGGGTCACCAAGGGTCAAAAACTGATAACCTTGTTGTTAGCACAATATCTCAAGGTAGGAAGCTTGGATTAATTTTATACTAAATGTGTGGATGCCTTATGGTGGGGAAAATATTTTGTTTGGTGGAGACCAAATGTCATCTGGGATCACTTGGAGGTCAAATTCTGCAAACCTTTTCAACTCTATATCTCAGTGTAGGAAGCTTGAATAGATTTATGCTTTGAGGTGTTGCATTAAATCCAGCAGAAAACCCATGAGTTTTGTCGGGTGTCAGAGGTGAAATCACCAGATGCCAAAAAGCAAATTCCCAACAATTCCTAAAGTCAAATATAAGCACAAAACTGTATCATTCCAGCACGTTAAGATCACATTCACCCAATGACTGAAAGATGTGGGACATCTTTCAGAGATGCCAAGTATCTCAATTTTAGTTGAAATTATAGTATTACAATTTTAATCCATAATTCTGCCATTATGAAAATGCATCAAATACCCTTTTTAATATTGCAGAAGATTCTCTGCCCACAAAGCAGAGGACTTGTGAAAGTTCACTAGACAGACATTTGTCCTTAGATTAGGACATGTGAGCTTGCAGAAATTGGAAATTGGAATTGATTAATTAAATGCTACTATGGGTTGTTAGTTTTATAAAGAGAACTAAGTTACTGATCATTTGGATCAGATACCAGTGAGCGTGCATGAATTGTGATTGCTTAATTGAATAAAACAAATTGTAACTGTATACTGTCTGTGTTGATAGCCCTTGAAGTGCCTGTATTTCTTCAGAGCAATTTATTTATGCTTGAATGTGTTAACACAAGATGTGCATTGTCTACAGAGCAGATTTTATGCATCTACAGAAATACTGGTTCATTCAGTAGTTGGCTCAATTTCATTACATTCAGCAAGGAGCCACAGTGCCCATTGGGCTCTTGTTTTTTTTTTTTTTGGGGGGGGGGGTTGTCTAAAAGTGAAAGCCACTTTGGAAGGCTGGTAATAATGGGGCATTATTATTTCCATGGTTGCAAACTTGTGAAAATGGTTACACTTGGGACTACCTTATTTTGAGCAGGACAACCAAATTTGCAATGTGGTAGTCCTTCGGACAGCCATTGCTAATTCCTTAAAATCGAACACTGATATATATTGTCGTAATTCTAGACTTCAGGTGCACTTTAACTTGATAACTTCCAGTACCCTGGGTAGGCAGACAGGGATTATTTTACCCTACAGGTAGAGAATGTCTAGGCATCATGCCTAGGTCTGACTAAAGGTATTATGAGCATAGTTCCAAACTTCAAAAGATGGATTGACTCCTCATGGCTAGCTGATCTGGAGACCATCGACATATTCATTGGTCCGTGACCATAGTTTCTTCAAATAACTCTTGTTTTCGCACAGGTTGACCCTTAAGTGCTCGTAATGGGATAGCAATTAGGGCATTTGTTTTCTGAGTGTGTATATTGTAGCCCCTGTCAAGTATTCTGAATAAATACTCAGAGAAATTTATTCTCCCCAAACCACATGGGCTCATAGCCAAACTATTCTAAAAAAAGGCATTTGCTATATTGTGTTCTTATTTTTGTATGCTGATCACCGAAAACAGTAGTGGGCATGTCAAATTCATGCTTACTTCCTAGTATTTGTGTCTTCATGAGGAGTTTCCTTTGATAAGTATAGAACTTTGATATCTATGCTAATATCTTTTGGTGTGAGTAATAAAAAAAATGGGGTCTACGAAGAAAACAGGATTACCGTAGGGACTAGCATGTGTTACAGAATGATTACTTCAACATTTACAGGCCTTGAGCCTACAAAACACCTGAGCAGGATTTACTGGTATACACTTATTCACATGAGAGTGCAGCTTCATATTATGGAGGAGATAAGTGGGTGTTTATATCAAGGAACATTGACAACATCTCTTTAATAATAAGTTGCATGCAAGTTTACATGCATGCACACCTGCCACTCACATATGTGCAGTACACTACTAAGTGTGGGCATTTTGGTCTGCAACAATACACCTTTAACTTTAAATTTGTGAGATACTGTACTCCTACAGTGAGAACAGTCATGTGCATCTTGAGTAGGACTTATAAGCTGTGGACTTTAACCATAGCTGATAAATCAGATTTTATGCTGAGACACAGCATATGGTCAGTACTTTATATTGACATGTAAGAAACAGGCACAGAGCTACTGTATACTTTATATCCATAAAAGAGGTTTCATCGTACTTTAATGAAAAACGGTTAGAATGAAAAAGACCACAAGGTGTGAGCCAAGAAAGTTTAATGCCAGGATAGTGAGAATTCTAAGAAGTAGGGTGTAATTGGGCAGACTGATTTTATCCTAAGGATAGGTTTTATTTATGAGAAAGTCAGACAAGTAAGTTCCTTGCTTATATTCAGTCCCTTCACAACCTCACTGACTAAATCACTCTCTGGTTTATAAAGTCCCTCTAAATGTTTAGAAACATCTGTCATATTCAATCCTTACCAAATGTCATATTTCAGTTGTGATCAGACATCCTTTATGGTACCTCACAGAGTATATCAAGAAGTTGAGGCGATGGGTTAATTTGTCAGTAGAAAGAGTTATTGTACTGAATAAATCATGATTAGCCATGCTTGGAAAATTAAACTTTTGGCTATCCATACATCAAATTCAATATACTGTATGTATCCTACAAGGGAGCATGCAAAATATACTTTGACAGATTTCTTACTTCATGAAGATGTACAGTACCATGTTGGTGGAGGTTAAAGTCACTTGAGATCCATTTGTTTCAGTATAAAAGAACTAGGCGTGGACAAGCTATATCTTCAGAAAGGTATAATGATGGTATCTTTTAATCTTTTTACAGAGGAATGCCATACTTGGACATTTTACACTAGGAAGTGGAATGGTAGTTTACCAAGAGTTGCATATGCCGGCAGGATCATGTGATGGGTCCTTACCAAGCTGGAAGGAACGTGATTAATAACAACTGATGGCACTCTTTGTTTTTGTTGTGGCTGTGTTAGCTGTCCTTGTGCTGTTCACTCTGTACTGTGAGGAATCTCAGAAATTACCCAAGGATAGTGACCATGGTCTCATATCCCGGTCAGAATCAAGGTACGCTACTCTCTCTGTCTTTGAAAAGTTGGGCCTTTCCATCAATGAGTGCAATACTTTCAGAACATTCCTGGATAGATTTACCACCTACGATGAAGTTGTTGGTGCCATAAAGAAAACAGGGATGGTCAAGAGTGACTTAATAATTGGAATTGATTTCAGTGCAAGTAATGAGTGGCAGGGAAGAAAATGCTTTGCAGTGAAATGCTTACATGATGTTTCAAATTCCAAACTCTTGAATCCATATCAACGTGTACTCACTATCATGGCTTCAACCATGGAACAGTTTGACAGTGATCACCTCATCCCCGTGTTTGGTTTTGGTGACAAATCCTGTCGTAATGACAGTGTCTTTTCCATGGCAAAGGATGGTAAGCAGTGCAAAGGATTTGCTGAGGTAATGGAAAGCTATGCACTTCATGCTTCCTCTGTTGAGCTTGGAGGGCCCACATGCTTGGCCCCAATCATTGAACAAGCTATAGAAATTGTGGAGGAAAAGAAATCTTATCATATTCTTCTTGTAATTACTGACGGTCAATTTTCTGGTGACCATGAGGACGTGCATGCAATTATCAAGGCTTCAGAATACCCGCTGAGCATTGTGATTGTAGGAGTTGGTGATGGACCCTGGGATGTGGTCCAAGAGTACGATGACAAGCTGTTGGCCCGACATTTTGATAACCTACAGTTTGTCCCATACCAAGATGTTGTAACTAATTGTTTAAACCCAGAGACAGCACTAGCTTTGCATATTCTGATGGAAATTCCGGACCAGTATGCAGCAATTTCAGCTTTGGGTTATACTACTCAGGGGGATACTTACATGTGCACAGAGAAGTCCGAGGAGTTCTACACAAATGGAGATGTTTACTTGTGAAATTCTCCATTATATTTTTAAATTTTAAATTAAAAGTAGAGATGAATTATGCATCTTGTAAATTGTGCTTCACAGGTACAGAGAGATATTATATTTAAAACCTTCAATAAATTAAATCCAAAATTTAAAATCAGAATATATGCAGTAGTGCAATGTTACAAATTAAGTGATACTCTATGATTTCTATCATAGGTTGTATGTACCATACTAGAACAGATACAATGGAGTTACCACCAAGCTACAGTAGGTGTAACTCCATACTCAAACGCTGTGTTTCCATCAATCTGAAGAAAAAAAAAAGTGTTCAGGTAATAAGTATGGTCACTTTTGTTCTGCTAATTCTAAAAGAAGATTCAGGAGAGTGTATAATGTATCTGACTGCTAAGAATTTTGATGGCATACAGTATTTAACCTGCAACAATAGTATAATGTACTGTATGTATAGTAATGATAGTATAGTGATTTTTGTTTGCAGAAATGTGATTACATCAAAATGTACTGTTTGCTGCTAAGTTTTGATACTTTGTTTCAGGAAAGTTTTTCTGATGATGAAAAAAAATTATTTACATACTGATTTATTTATCTGTTAACACAACAGATTCTTCCAAATTTGAATTTTTCATTTTATGTTCATTGGCATGATTTGTTTCAGTTTATTTAGTCCTTTCGGCTTCCCTTTAGTATTTTGTAGAGTAGCAACCTCTGGTGTTATATTCTGTTAAGACCTTCGCATGCAGATACATAGTCATTTGAATATGATCAGTGTAAACAGAATTTTTCTGTGTGAGAAGTGACTTCATAGCAAGTTTAACTGTATTATATATGCAGTACAGTACTAGCTGTTATTCTTTAGTGTTAAGATTCAACAATATTACTTTTCATACAGTAGCCATAAATTTGAGAAAATTGCATTGAAGCTTGCTTTGCAAGGTGATTGTAAATGATGTACGTAGCAGGGTGCAGTAAATGTTTCAAAATTCCAGTACTGTAGCATAGGTAGCATTAAACACTGATGTATTGAAAGTGGCATTTCCAGTATTGTTGTACATTAGTACTTCATGGTCGGAGACTTGTCTTGCTTTACTGCATGGTACTGTACATGATGAATGACATCTACATATGACAAAATCATCTGCACATGCACACTATGGGTTGTGTTAACCATAGCAAATCTTAAAGTGGCTATGCCACGTGTAAATTAACGGTTTAAACCCTTTTGTATCCTTAGGAATACGTTTCCTACAACGAAAATCAACCATTCTGTTTGTTTACAACTTGTTTTTCCGCTCGAAAATTGAGAAAAAATACACCCTCTTCCAGCCCTGAAAAGTTAGTCTTTCCAAAAATTCTCAAAATCTTGTTACGTCATGTGACGTCACTTTAGGAACTGATCGTTGTTTGGCGTGGTATCCTTCGGACATTTGATACAGTGTTTGCATTCCATTGTACCGGTTACCAAGGTCGATACAATGTAAA